>CM031237.1:192876306-193528806 GCA_018340775.1 Taxus wallichiana var. yunnanensis | reverse complement strand
ATGGAGTCTTCCTTGAAAAGATTATCTTTGACAAAATCTCTGAACTAAGCTTTGATTTCTTGCAAGGACAAGGAACGCCGAGTTTTCGTCCGAAGATGACAATGCATATCCTTGAACGCAGTAGCAGCCAGTGTCTTGAAAGCTTCTCCCTTCTGCCAGCTATTCTTCATTTCTCCTACATCTTCCTCCAGGACTTTGATTTTCCACTCCACTTTGTAGACCCAAGATCTTGACAGATTGTCCTTAGCATCATCGAAAATCTTGTTCGCTAGTAAGATGTTCTCATCTGTCTGGCCCATGAGGCGAAGGTCTACAACGTAACTACTCGAGCTTAAGCTCTTTATCCATTACCCCAATAGTAGAGGACGACACATGTTGCAAATTATCTACCTTTCCATGTAGCTTGAAAGCTTCATCGATGAAGTTTAGCCCAAAGAACAAGCATGTCATCCACCATGGCTTCAATAGCTCTACCATAGACGAGAATATACTTGTGCATATCTTTAATACTTTGTACTTCATCTTGGCTTAGAATTACGGGAGGTGGTAGAGCGATCAACGGGGTAGGGTCCAAAACTTTGTCCTTAGACAAGAGTGACTTGATAAAACTTGTGAGAACTTGGGCTTGTTCTTCCAAATACATTCAATAGTCTGCTTTGCCCTTTCTCTACCCTTCCAATGACTCTTGTGGCTGTTTCTGGAGGTTGTGAATCTCACCTTGGGGTATACTCTCCCATAGGGATCCTTGAAAGCTCAAGTCGGATGTCGGCAAGTCGATTCGACTTATCCACCGTAGGTTTGGCAATCTCCAAGAAGCGCGACCTTGAGCATCGAGACACAAACTGGAAGTAGTTACGGCTTTCTTGGCACGAGAAGGAGTGGTGCCCAACAAGGCTGCTACAACATCAAAATTTGGTCCCAAGTTTTGAGAGGAGGATTTCCTCTTCCTTTTGTCAACCGCAGAGGTTGCACCCAAGCAAAAGAGGAAGAAGAATCTGCGGGAGAAGCAAGGGGACCAAGAGACGGGGAGCTCATGACACTCAAGGTCCATGCATTTGTTGACTCAAGTGAGATGTGGGTAGAACACTTTGGAGGTAATAGCGGTAGAAGAATAAGTAGCACTGGAAGTTAAGTGCTCTGGACCTCCTTATCTTTATCTGCGGGATCTTCAGGAACACTTGCAGGAGTTGGCATCTCACTGTCTTCACTTTCACCGAGCGATGATGTTCTCGGCCCTATAGGCAACTCTGCTGTTTTCTTGGAGGATCATTCTCTGTAGGCTCCTTCTTTACCTCTTTGAGTTTCTTCTTGTATACAGGTAGATGGAGAAGGAGTAGATTCTCTGGAGTCCCGAGTGTTGAGGCGGGAGGGGTTTTCACCGGTGTTCTAGACTCTGGAACCGATGCCTCCTTATGGGTGTCGAATCATCTTTGGAGCTGGATTCTCCGAGTGCCTCTTGAATTCTCGGATCTTCTTATCGAACCGGACCCTAGTTGACGTCAAGACTGGAGCAAGAATCTCGGCCAGATCATCTCTCTCTTTCCCTGTTCCAATCCGGAGTCCTCAGAGGAGTGTGTTTAATCACATTTTCATACTCATACGAGTATAGCTGGGAAATTATCATCTTGGAGACCTTCGGGAACTTGGTACAGACTGAGTTCTTGGATCGGTGCAGGAGAACCTACCACAATGCCTTCTTACGGCTTCAAAATGCGCACGCATCAAATTCGGCCAGTAGTCTTACGTATCGCCCTATGATGATATATTATTTTGAGGTTCTGTTTCAATGAACTTCTTCAAGTCAAAATAGGTTCTAGGCTTGAAGAAATGAAAGTGATAGGGACCAGGGCTCTTTCATGTTACGAGCATCCAGAGCTATTTTGCATGTATAGTTTCCCGAGAGAGATGGGAAAGTGCAAGCCAGAAATATTCTTGTCTCTGCAAGTTCTGTGCAACTTGTCTAGTTGCCTCCATATTTCAATCAGGGCCATTTTGTCGTTGCAGAACATGGGGAGCCGCAGAGGGGTGCTCTCATAGCCAGCCAGCCTGATATAGGAGAATTTCCTGAATTGAATGAAATAGGCTCCATACTGCGATATCAGGTTCATGGCTTCATCTGAAAACCTTCTTGCAGTATCACCTTCAAGCAATCTAACCACGTACATGGTGAAAGCATCATTGACCCTTCTGAAATTGCGGTTGCTAGTCTCCAAGGTGAACTGCGGGCAATAGGCATACACTGGATCATCTTTGTGTGCATCTACATAGGAGAAACCAAACCACTGCCTGGATGCTGCTAGGGTATACATCAGATATGAAGTCATGTAGAACTTCTTTGTTTGCTGGACGTTGGATAGCTGCTCAGCCAAATTCATACTGATGATCTCTGCCCAGTTGATACTTTGTGTTCCCTCGCACACCATGCTGATGAGCGGGCACATCCAGAAATGAAATTCATTGGTGGAGGGCAAACCCATAACCCGAGCCAGCAGGATTATGAAGTCTGACAGTTCTTCATTGAAATCTGCCGGAAAAGGGTTTTGGTCAGACGAGAAGGACCTTTCTTAGGGTTCTTCAACCAAGACTTCGCCACTCGAGCTTTATATTTATCACTGTCTTGGTCGAACATGGCCTGTGCTTGATCCCGAGAGATGACTATAGCATTTTCCATCTCCGGAATCCTCAGAGCAGCTCCAATGGTGGCAGCGTCTAGCTTGGCAATGAGCTCCCCGTGTACATTTGTCAATTCGCTCGTAGCGGGGTCGAAGTGAGCTCCGCATGAAAGTACTGATGTCAGACTGCTTTGCACCTTTGAGATAGGAATCCTCCGGTGAAAGCTAAACCGCTATCGTTAATCATCTTTGCCATTGGCGTAGGGTTTGCATCTGTCATTCTTGACCAAAAATCATGAAGTCGAGATGGCGAGCTTCTTTGTCTCCGATATTGCTAACAAGAGACTCAAGTGGAGAAATTTTCTCCTGTCCCTGAAACTTGATCTTCATATTGATAGATTCGGAGCTGCGACCTAGACTCTGGAAGGAATTTGCAAAGGGAAGGGATATTTGCGTAGGGAACTAGATTGCAAGGGTTTGAGCAAACGATAGCAAGGAAGCAATGCAAAAATGCGAAGGTGGTATGCTTGGTTATATAGCCGTTTGAGGAGCGGAATGAATTTAATGCGCATTGAATACACAACCACCAATTTGAAAAATATCATACTTGGAGCGAGCGGGAAAAACTAAGTGTGAATGACACTAGGTACGCTTGGGACATGTGAGACGCGAATACGCGAAACATGCGGCTCGGCTGGTTCGAAAGCGAAACAGGGAGAGGACGCACAAATGCATTTGGGACAAATGGGACGAAAATGTGCGAAGTACGCGATTCGGGTGTTTCGGCCGAAATTGGAACAGCGGGCCCATTTGGACTTGGGACATTCGGGACAAAAAGTTCCGAAGTACGCGACTTGACCGGCTCGGCCGAAATTAGGAAAGCTCGCACTTTTTCAAATGGGGCAGTTGGGACAAAAAGTTCCGAAGGACGCGGTTCGGGCAAATCGGCCGAAAATGGGAAAGCTCGCACTTTTTAACTTTGGGACATTTGGGACAGGAAAGTGCGAAGTACGCGGGAAGGATGATTCGGCCGAAATTGGAACAACACGCAAAATAAGTTTTGGGACACTTGGGACAAAATTTTCCGACGGGCCCGAAAATCACACAAAAAGACCCAAAACACAAATTTTTTCAACTTCACGACTTAGGCACTTCAGAGAATAACTCTTCAACTCAAAATTTTGAAAATTTTACTCTTATCAGAGCGGGAAATTTTAAGTGGACAATGAGATGGGTAACTATATAGTTAGTGATGATTTCTACATTGTTGGTATGGGAGTGACCAATATAGTCTTTGGGAGTGCAAGGGCTTCACTCTCTTGGTGAGTTTCAAACTAAATTTTAGACGATAGAGATGAAGTTTAAGTCTGAGGGAATGAATATGATTTTGAGGATATTATCTAGAGGAGCACCTAGGGTGGTTACAACTGAGGGGATGGAGAGGACGTTCTGGCATGGGGAGGATTTTTATTATTACGGATCGATGTGGAGAATCATGAATGTGGGTGTGACCAGCAATGTTGCACATGAGATAGTTACCGAGATTGGGACTATAGGTTCAGATCATCTGAGTTTATAATTATGTTGGTCATGTAAAGTTTGGTGAGATTTGGAGATCTCATTTCTTGTTGAGTACTCCAAGAACCGACACACTTGTGATATTCTTGATGGCCACATATAGGATGACAGCTATAGATGGGAGGATGAGATGATCTTCTCATGAGGAAGATGGAGCCTTGTGTTTGACACATGGTTGAGGATGGAGATATTGTGACATGTGCATTACTCTTATGCGATTGGGCACTTGATTTTCAATGATACCTACAGGCTCATGTCAGAGAGGTTCATATGGCATAGGTTGAGGGAGGATATCCTCAACTTTATACAGGCATATATGGTTTGTCACTATGACAAGTCAGAGCTTACGGGTTCATCATTTTTTGAATCGACATGGGATAACACTCCTATGCATTTTGTTGCTTCTATGCCCAGTGAGCACTTCACCCATGTGTTAGTTAGTGGAGAGATGAAATTGACTCATGGTTATTCAATAGGTTCACATTCAGCGTAGGAGGTGGACTATGTGGATCTTATATTTCGGTTGATTTGTCTCCTTGGAGGCTTGGGACTTTTCTTCCATGAGACACATTGAGAGATAGTATGAGGAGCCTTCCTCTCACATGAGTGTAGGTTATGTGGGAGAGTTAGCACCATTTTGGGTAAAAATGTTGTTTCACGGGATGATTTAGGGGATTCTACGAGGATTCGAGTGAAATTTCATACCCAAGAGTTGATTAGAGAGGTAGTGAGTGATCACATGATGATAGCCTTACATGGGCATGGATCGGAAAGACTAGAAATGCTGGTGTGGGTACCAGTGGAGAGTCGGTGTGGGCATCATACTACTTTAGGAGCAACATTGTTCTCTACATGGCATGGAGAGCATGATCACTACATGGGGTGTCTTGGTTACTTTGCATCACACCGATCATTAGTTGACTGCAGGGTAAGGTGGAGAAACTTATGACGTAGAATTCAACTTTTACAGAATGACAGGATAATGCTTGGGGTCAAGCATTTCTTAAGAAGGGAGGACTGTAATGTCCCCTTTCTTACACCAAAGGCCTAAGGGTCAAGTCAAGTCCAAGCCGTGGTCATACCCATGGGGCTATGGACGCTGGGAGCTTTTGGGAAGGGGCCGCATGGTGCTAATATTCAAGTTTGGCGTTTGGGGGTCACTTTGGACCTTGGCGACTTAAACAGGAAAAAGTAACTTTAGTTACTTTTATTTTATCGACCCCTTCGTGGAATGAAATGTGTCTCGATCTATTGGGGCTCTTTTTCCTTGGAATGTATATATAGAGCTAGGAGAGAAAGGAGAGTAAATTTTTGGCATACATTTTATTGAACCTTTACGTGTAACTATTTTTTGTGCATCGCCACTTGTGGAGTAAAATCCCATAGGGATCCTAGATTCGGAGGTGATAGACCCATCCCTTGCTAGCAGTGCATTCTTCGGTAGTGAGAGATCTACCCTGACTTGTCATTTTGGAGCCACTTATGGGCTATGTGATAGGGATATTATCGGAGGTTTTGGAAGACGTCTTTTGAGGGTTTTGGGGGCATTTGGGGAAGTTAATAAAGGGCTTTTGGGCTGGGTGCAGCAACATGTTGAAGGTGCCTCCATCATTTTCTAACCCCTTTTGAAGTGAGGCGACTTGCAAAATTTATTTGCGGGGTTTTCCAGCCTGGTCCCCTTCGGATCTAAAGGTTGAAATGTCATTTCCTATACATGTTAATGTTATTTCCAAATATCCTTAATTTTTGCTCTTGTATTGGTAGAGTTATGAACCTCCGAATTTTTCCCGGCTTGTTTAGGGCATGTTGTGCTTTTTCTCGACAAAGACATTTTAATTTCTGTAAAACTCCAAAAATAGTGTTATTATGTCCTTTATAATAATATCAAGCTCTCTTTAAATTTTCATGTAATTCGAGTGGATATTTTGGGAGATTTTAATTTTCTTTAGTCCGTTGTCCTTATTGTAAAAATATTTAAAATTAGTATTTTATTTGGCTGCAAATTTTCAAGTATTTTGTGCATTTTTAAGTATTATCCCATAAGGGATATTACATAAACATCCTCAAGTTAGTCACTGCCTCATAGTCCACAAACTACTTTAGTGACACCTTTTGTTGTTTGTGATGAATAAGAACACGTGAAAATCCATGTTCCTTTGTGTAGTAACATATTTGTGTTTCCCCGTGATGATGATGATGTGGAGATTTGTACCATTGATACTATTTTTGGAAGCGTAGATAGAAAAATACTCCCTCTTCTCTAGATCTTGACCTCATTTGGATTCTTCTCATGAATATGCCAAGTTTGGACTACTAAAACCAAGTGGAATATGTCCCCTTTGGAGTCCCCAACTGTGTAATTTAAAAGCTTCTCACAACACCGGGAGTTACAAAAGTGCACATCAATCTTGTTGTAATTAAAATGAGGAATTCTTCAATCCCACCGAGTGTGCGAGAATTTTTATCACAAAATTATATCACCCTCGAATGACTTTAGATTTGAATGTGGAATTCGGTGTAATTTTTGTAACATTGGATCATCTCTCGAGTTGTGGGACATGCACGGCTTGAGATGATCCTCCATAGAAAGCTAGTTCTTTCTCCTAAACTACTTACCACAATCTACTCTAATGAACGAAAACTATCTAATCCTAATCTAACTTTCCAAGGGACCAAGGAAGATATGCATGAAAAAAACCTACACTAAAGTGGTGATACACCAGAAAAGGATGGTATGAGAATAGTCTCCAATGTGGTAAAAACAAAAGCAAAGTGCATAGTAGAAGGCATGATGGTTAGGGTTCATTTTAAGAGACCTCTTGGAAATCAAAGGTGGAGAATACCTGGCGAATATCCCCGGAACCGGTTTCACGGGAAGGTGAATTTTTTGGGGGTTGTATGAAAAAATTTCACCTGATTATCAAGCACATCGCTATGACAGAAGGCTGCGCAGACGCGTGGACGGGAGATTTTTTTGCACGCGCGTCAAAAAAATGCGAGTGGCGTGCGTCGCTGACAGACCTTAGTGACACACATCAACAGACTATTGACGCGCATCACCGAGGATGATGTCGAAAGCACCCTCGTGGACGTGCGTCACTAAGGTCGTTGACATGCGCGTCACTAAGGTCTTTGACGCAATGCGCAAAGTGCATTTTTTTCTTGCGCAATAGTAAAATCTCCCGCCGTCAGACGCCTCTGCAGCCTCCGACCTCTACTTTCTCATCAAAAATCTTCGTGTCGCACATCAACAAACTCTTTGTCGTGCATCTGCTATGCGTCAATATCTATTGTACCTCCTTGCATACGCACGCCAAAAAAATGCAGTGACGCACGCCAACAGGCCTTAGTGACATGCGCAAGCAGATTGACGGATAGTAGATGCATGACAAAATTTTGTTGATCAGCGACATGGAGTTTTTTTCAATGAGCAAGAAGAGGTAGAGGTTGCTGAGCGCGCGACAGATATTTGCCGCCGCGCACGCCGCGTCAAAAAAATGCGGTGGCGTCGTCAGCGAGGCCTTAGTGACGCACGCGTCACTAAGGCCTGTTGACACACGCCACCGCATTTTTGGCGTGCGACAAAGAAATCTCCGTCCGCGCGCTCGCAACCTCTACCTCTTCTTGCTCATTAAAAAAACTCCATGTCGCTGATCAACAAAATCTTTGTCATGCATCTACTATGCGTCAATATCTATAGTATCTCCTTGTCTGCAAACCCTCCTTGTCGCGCGTCAATAACTTACCCCCTTGTCGCGCGTCTATAATACGAGATATATCATATTGTTGAAAAATGTGAAGTAGAAGTGTTCTACCTGGTGAATAATCTAGGTTTATATAGGGGATATTTTTCAAGGGTAGGCGAAGTGACCCTAAAAAAATTAAAGTGTAATTTTTAGGCGAGCAATGTGTCACCGACCGTGCCAAAAATTCACCTTTTCAAAATTTTCAAAAATGGAATATTCGCCATATTACGAATATTCGCCACTAAAATTTTCCCGGTGATGGTAGTTCTCCACAGTCTAGTAACCACATTCACAACAATATTTCATGCACACACAATGATAGTGAGTCCTTGCAAGATAATAAATAGACACAATATATTTTCAATGAGTTTGAAAGGGCAAGAAGAAAGGAAAAAAAACGCAGGGGAAAATACATCCACAAACTTGCATCTATTGCTTCATAGATATGCACAATTCAATATATTACAAGATAAGGGCCTAGATCACCATGCAAGGAGTCCACTACAAGGGTCTTCAAAGCATATTGGCTTCACAAAAAAATATTTACAAAGTTTTTCTACTTTAAAAGTAACTCCCCTTTTATAATGAGCCCAACACTCCAATTTATTGAATTTTGAGAGGAGAGAGAGAGAGAAATGAAAATACCAAAATTTTCCTCTCCACCACTTGAAATATGTCATAAATGGAGTGAAATGATGGTATGTTTCTTGAAAAAGGCTCTTCATACTATCCCATTTGCTACAACAGAGAAAGAATGATGACAATGCCTCTTAATTACCAATTAAAACATTGTTCCGATCCTGGCACGCTTTCTACAAAATCACCATCAGTTCTTTATCAATTTACATATTTGTTGATTTTTGTGCATCAAAGGCTAAGAGCCAAAATTCCAATGGTACCATTTTTTTATGATTTCGTTGAGAAATGAAAAAGTTATGGTTTTTTTAGCATGAACAACTATTTTGTATTTGCCACATATTTCTTGCCTTTCACGGGACTTAGCATTTATTTTTTTGGAGCTAGAGATGTTTATTTTATTTTACCCCACCTACCTTTAATAAAAATAAGAAATAAAATTCCCATTGCATAGAGGGCGTTGAGAGATTTCCAATGATATAAAATTTGTCAATTTTTGAGCACTGGATTAAAAGTTATGACCGTTGAAGTTTCGCACGAAAAATTGTCATTTTCCTTTGTTCCGAAGATTTTCCAGTTTTTTGCAACATTCTGTAGATTTGGTTTTCTATGGCATTCTGGAACTTTTCCTGCGGATTTTTCTACGGCTTTTGTTCGAGTGACTTTTTCTACTGACTTTTCTCTGCGGCTCGCTTGTAGCGTTTTCTGCGGCATTTTCCGCGTACTTTGTTCTCAGGGTTTTTCCGCAACTTTTTGTTCTGCGGTCTTTTTTGAGGAATTTTCTACAAATTTTGTTCTATGGCATTTTCTATGAAATTCTTTCTACAGATTTTTCCATGGCATTTTTTTGGCAGCTTTTTCTGTGGCATGTTGTTCTGCGACTTTGTTCTGCAGCCTATTTTGGCTTTTCAGCCCCAATCCCACGTGAACTTGTGCTTCTTGGGACAATTTTTTCCACTTTTACCGCATTGCACTGTTTCCTTAGAATTTCGGCCCGGACTTCGTATGAAGAACCCTAGTACGACCCACACTAGTTCCATCTCGCAACTCTCAGACCTGATTTGCACTAAAGAAGGCCTTTGACTTCATTTTTTCATATTTTTGCAAATTTTTACTAACTCCTTGGATTTTTCTTTGGATAGGGAAGTTAGAGGAAAGAAAAGGGGTACCCAAAAATCTGATTTTTTTCCTTTCACCATTTTTGTTTTCTCGAGCTTCAAATTATCAAAAATACCACGGGGTGAATTTTGGATAGTAGTTTTGGTGACTCGGTGGGGTTACTTCCCTGTTAGGTAAAGTGATCAGTGGCCTTGAAGTACCCATTGGGCATGGATTATACCTGGTAATCTTAAATCTGATTTGGATCCTGAAGACCAACATCTTTGAGTCATTGCAACACCGCTCTATGAACTCGGAATTTCTCTCCACCGTTATACTCTCATCTTTTATACGAGAATATTGAAGTCAAGGTTTTTGAGAGTAGAACATTATGTGAAACCTATAATATTTTCCCTCAGTTGAATCTCTGCAAATATGATCTGTTGGAGTGCAAGGAAAGCACCTGATCCTACCTTGGTATTGATACCCTGCTGATTTAATTCTTCCGTGGTCAGTAAATTCTCTCGTCGGGAGTGTGATGAACTATATAGAAGCATACACTAGAAGAAATAGAACATGTGCACCAACACTTAGGGAAATTGAAACCTATTCTAACAACAACAACAATGTGCACCAACACTTGGAGGAATTGGAAATCCTAGACTAATATGTACAAGGGTGAGAAATTTTCTTTTTAGTAGCAATGTTTGAGATAGATTCTATTAATGGAATCTGCAATTATTCACCATCCAAATTATCCACCTAGAAGGCATTGGTACCTTTGCATTCAGTGATCATGTATGGACCAATCTATATGGCATTGAACTTGGATTGCTTACCTGGATTTGCACAATCAACATCCCACTTCAGTACCAAGTCTCGTGCCTAAAATGTCTTCACTTTAGCTTTCTTGTAAATGATCCTCTTGATCAACGTTTGATCCTTTTCCATGGTGTACACTATATGTTCTCTTGTTTCTTCTAATTCCATCAGTTCTACATACCAGATTTCCATAGGTCCAAACTTAGCTAGTTCTAACTGTTTCATGAGTTCCAATACTAGCAACTCAAGTTATATATGAAGTACTGCTTCCTTTCGTATACAAGCTTATATGGAGAGCTTCATGTTGACCTCTTAGGTGTGATTCTATAAGCCCATAGAGTTTATTTGAGCTTCATGTGCCAATTTCTCTTATTCTCATCAAGAGTCCTTCTAATGATTCTCAGTAAGTTTTTGTTTGTTGACTCTGCTTGGCCATTACCCTGAGTGTAATAGTTTGATGAAGTACTAAGGTACACACCATTCATAACATCATATTCAAGTGATTTTGGTGCCCAAGAATGCCAATGCATTATTTGATAGGTTAGTGGTAGGAACACCAAACCTCCCGAATATCCTTCATAGAAAGCCAAGATGTTGGATTTATTTGCCTCCTTGAGTGCCACTGCTTAAGTCTATTTGGTGAAATAGTTTGTTTACGTAAGTATCCACTTGTGGAATTGAGTTGAATTTGGATTGATAAGTCCAACGAATTCAAATCCCCGTTGCATGAATGACTTATATACTTAAATTGGATGAAGAAGGGGCAGCGCTGTTATCCTTTCTTTCCTAGAAAATAATGCACATTTTTTGCATTTCTTTATCCATGAGTAGCAATCACCAAACACCATAGGCCAATAGTAACTAACCTTCATGATTTTGAGAGTTGTTACTAGTGGAGCAAAGTGGCCTCCTACTTCCCCGTCGTGGAAATCATGTAATATCTTCTCAACTTGACATGTTCCAATGCATCTCAATAGAACGTCATTGATATCCTTCTTGAAAAAACACCATCAATAAGCACATATGGAATGGCCCGCAGCCTCGAAATATCTTCTCTAGCTTTATTCCATTCGGAGGACACAAACTTGTTTGGAGATGATGCACCATGTCTTGAGTCCAACATGGAATGAGTGCATCCTTAGGTGGTTGTTCTTGATCGTTATGCAGTAGTAGGATAGCCTCTTCTTCACCTTTGGACTCAGCTTGAGGTTTGGAAGCAAGCTGCTCACACAATCCTTTTCCACAAACCATCTTATTTACTTTGATTTCAATATCATATTCCATTATGCAAGTGATCTAACCTTCTCTCTTCTAGTTTATATCTTTGTTTAGGAGAAATTCCTTAATGCTAGCATGAGATACTAGCAGTTGAATTTTCTTGTTCAAGACCAAGTGTCCAAACTTCCCCAGACTCCTAATAATAACAAGGACATGCTTTTCAATGAAATAATACTTTACTTCGTAATATTCTAGGATTTGACTGCATAATGCTATGGGCTGTTCTAAACCTTCTCTATTTAGCTGCACCAAGATAGCTGAGATTGTGTCTGATCCCCCAAAGGCATACAACATGAAGTCCCTTGAAAATTATGGGTTGATAAGAGTTAGAGATTGTGATATTACATGTTTGAAGGCCTTAGAAATATCTTTTCCTTCTACTTTCCATTTGAATGCAAGAATCTTTTTCAACATCATGGTTAAAGGCTTTACAAGAGTGGAAAAATCAAGCACAACTATGTGAACAAATTTTATCCTTCCCAAGAAGATTTAAAGATATTTCTTGTAGTGTGGAAATGGAAGTGTTTGGATGGTTTTAACTCTTTCAGGATTAATTTTTAATCCTTCCTTTGAAACAATGTGTCCCATAAAATTTCCCTCGTGTGCTAAGAATACACAGATTCAAAGACACTCTAAATCTCCTACATCTCTGAAATACTTTCCTGAGGTGAAAGAGATGGTCCAGTGCATTCTTTGAGAACACAGTGATATCATCTAGATATACTAGCACTATATTATTGATTAAGCCTTTGAACGCCATATCCATAGCTCGTTGAAATGTTGCTCGACATTTGACAGTCCAAATGGCATCTTCTTGTAAGCATATGTCCCCCATTTCATAGTGAAGGCTATCTTGAACTGATCATCTTCTTTCACCATTATCTAATTATAGCCCGAGTAGCCATCTAGCAATGAAAACCTTTCAACCAGCTACAACCTTGTAGGATTTTCTCCATTGATGGAAGTGGATAATGATCTTTGAGTGATGCTCTATTTAGATCACGAAGTCTACACACAATGAAATTTATTCGTTTCTCTTTCTTATTGGCACCAAGTTTGCAACCCAACTTGAATGTTTGATAGGAAAGACGATGCTAACTTCAATTAGCTTGTTCGACTCTCTTCTTGTGAGAGGTTTAATGAGGGGATTCATTGGTCTTTGCTTATATCTAATAGGCTTGGATTCTTGATCTAGCTCAATAGTATTTCATGCTAGCTTTGGGTTGAAAGATATTAAATCCTTATAATTCCATGCAAAGACATCTGGGAATTGTTGGAAAAGTTGAAAAAAATCATATTTCTCTTGTGGAGTACTTACTTTTCGAGTTTGTAATGTTTTTCTTTCATCTAATAAAATGGGCTCAGTATCTTCACCCTTTACATGAATATTTTCCTTCTCCTTCTATAATTTATGATGATTACTAAGTGGTGTAGTTGTGGGGTACTTACTTTTCCATTACAAGACCTTTGGTAATTTATCACTCCACAACCGCACCACTTGGTCGCCGCATCGTTGCTCCAACTTGTCTTGGTTTCTAGCAGAGAACTCAATTTTTCTTATAGAAAGTTGATAATTTGCTGATCATTATCGAAGACTTGCCAACTTGTGTTGTTGTCTGGAACAACTAGTCTTACAACCACTTTTATATGAGGCTGAGATTTCTCATGTTTGATATTTTCCACAACATCAAATGCTGCCCCAATTATTATCAGTCTTTCGTTGCTTCATTCTTATTTCTTGGGATGGAATTGATACTAAAAGCTTCAAAATATTCAATGAGATCCCATACCCAGCCTTTTAGTTCGCTAACGAGATCATTCTTAGCAACATTTTTTCCTTTAACTTGGTTCATAATTAGCTCGCTATCTCCAACGACCTATAATTTCTTAATACCTTTTTTTCTTTCCTAATGCAATCCATGAATTAAGGCTTCATACTCACTGTGTTATTCAAGAAAGCAAACTGGAAATGGAAAGATGAGTAATATTTTGTACCTTTTGGTGAAACAAGCATAGCTCCTCCTCTTGCACCTTTTCTACTCCTTGAGCCATCAAAGAATAATTGTCATACCTCATTATCATCTTTGTGGTCTGGCTTGGTGATGCTAGGGAGAGGATGATTCTCTTCATGCAAACAATAGAATCCCAATTCAACTTCTTCCATTTTATTTTATTTTACCATTCATCAAGAGTCAAGTCCTGGAATGCATCGACTTTTGGTATTTGCTTCTTAGGTGATTGGATAATCCTCTTAATCAAATGATGAACAATTCACATTGATTGGACTCAATGTATGAGGCTCACTATGAAATTTTTTAATAGGCTCATATCTGATTATAGCCTTAGCTCCATACATTTTTCTTAATAACATATGTGACCAATCAATGATAAATAACATCCAATTTTAGCGGTGAAAACTCTTGACTAACATGATGCAAAGAGTGGTGGCAAGTCTATGACTAACACATTTTACAAGATGGTCATATTGGGATAGGCATGCAATGTGGGGTTCAAATATTTGATTACCGCAATCGTTGTTGTTACCGTTGTCGCATCCAATCGCACCACACCTTAGGAAACGACTTCATATTGAAGACCCAATTGATTAGCTATTTGTTTTGGCATGACTGAGCTACTTGCTCCCGAATCAATCATGCAATTATGCACTAACTTATTTCGATGATCAATGAGATATAGAATGGTGGGGGCTTAAAATTTTTACCTTGGTGGCTTCCTTGATTTCCTCCTTGCTGAGATACATTGGTAAGCACTTTTTCTTGATGATTGGGTGACTAATTTATTGCTGACCAATTAGCCATAGCAACTTGTAATAGATCCCTTTGGCCTGGGATAGCTAATGACTCCCACATTGAGATATTTACATTCATTTTCTTCATTTTCTCAATAATGTTGAATGGAGATGAGCCATCTCTCTGTTTCCCCTTGCCTTGCACATTCTTATCTTACACATGGGATGTTACAACCGGCACTTGGGCTAGTCTAGAAGGTGGCTTGGGTTGTCCTTAGACGTCCTGGGAATGTACTTTGATTACCAATACCTTGTTGAGTGATAGAGGGTTATGGATCATTTGAATTGGATGATTGTCCCTCTCAAATATTTCTCTTCTTGGATCATGTATTGGCTGCTACACTTTGAGAAGGGGCTTGATTTATACCATAGAAATCTTCATCCTACCAATTGACAAGTGTGGTCTCATTTGGAGGTGCCTCTTGCTGAGTTACTTCCTACTTTGTAGATTTCCTTCTTGGCATGTCTCTTGTTCCACACTAGTTTTGTCACCATAAGAGCTTGATTTAAAGCACCATTGAAACACATTGACTAGTTATGAGGTTGATTACATGGAAAACACCAGTCATATTCTGAGCCATGTTATTTTGTACTAGTACCAAGGCTCTAGATGTGGATGCAACATTAGGATTGTAAGGATGAAATGGCCTATTAACGGGAGGTTTGACTTGGTTCTAATTTGTAGCTTGAATGGATGCCCTATTAGAATGATATGGAGATCTCTGGGTTGAGTTTAAGGCTGATATGATATGAAATTTTGAGATTGCTTCCTCTTAAGTGTCACTAACTCATTACCCAAGTTTTACAGTTGCTTCATGACTTCTTAAATCTCACTTGAGGTACTAGAAGATGAGGTGGAAGATTCGGCTTAAACTCGATTTCTTGGAGCAGGATAGGGGCTAATATAGGTGTTTGACTAGTGCTTGGGGATCCTACTTCTAGATAGAGAGGCGTAGGTGGCCTAAATGCAAGTTTTCCAACTTGAATTAAGAAATTTTCCATTCTAATAGCAATGTTATAAGATGTACGTAAAGTTATATGTCCCATATATTGTATCATCATGGTAATATTAGAATTTAAAGCTTTGAGGAATTATAGAAAAGCATCTTCAGTTGCTGGTCTCATAGCCAACAAAATCCTATCCCATGTCCTCTAGAATCTAAAGTTGAATTCGGTTCATTGTTCATTAGGGGCCCTCTTGATTGTTTTCAATTGTTCCAATAAACACAAATTATCCCACTTTTCTCCAAATTGATTATGGAGGGCTATGTACAAATGGTCCCACTCGGATGGATCTGTTGTTACACTCCGAACCATTGCAAGGTTTTACCCTTAAAGAAGGATGTCGAAACTTAAAAATGATGTCCATTTAAGAAATTTCATGAATAGCATAGACATTTGCAAAGTCTTGAATGTGGTCAATCAGAGTTGTTTGGTTCTCTCCAGTGAAATATGGAATTTTCTTCAATGTTGTAACTGGAAATGGATTATGTGCATTGAGAGCAAGTGGGCTACTACCAGTGAATTTGACATAGGGATTGGGTTGTGCCATCCTGATTGGTTAGAGAACTCTAGTTGATTGAATAAAAGGCCTTCCAGGTGGAGGTGTTGATAAGGTTCTATTCGGTGGAGATGGAGACCTTTGAGTTCTTCTTCCCCTTCTTGCTCTATCTGGGGATAAGTGTAGATAGAAAAAAGTCCCTCTTCTTGAGTTCTTGACCTCATTTGGATTATTCTCATGAATCTACCAAGTTTGGAATACTGAAAAACTATGGATTATGTTTCTTTTGGAGTCACAAGATGTGTAATTTCAAAGCTTCTCGCAAGTTGGAGACTTACAAGAAGTGCACATCAATCTTGTTGTAATTAAAATGAGGACTTCTTCTATCACACTAGGCATGCCTGAACTATTATCACAAAATTATATCACCCCTGAATGGATTTATATTTGAATGGGGAATTTAGTGTACTTGTTGTAACATTGGATCATCTCTCAAGCTGTGGGACTTGTAGAGCTTGAGATGATCCTCTAGAAAAATATGGTTCTTGCTCCTAAACTACCTACCACAATCTAATCTAATGCAGGAAAACTATCTAATCCTAATATAACTTTCTAAGGGACCAAGGAAGAGATGCATGAAAAAAAAACCTACAATAAAGTGGTAATACACTAGAAAAGGAGGGAGAATAGTATCCAATGTATGAAAAATAGAAGAAAATTCATACTAGAAGGTGTGATGGCAGTTCTCCACAGTCTACCAGCCTTTTTCACAACAAAATTTCATGTACACACAATGATAATGAATCCTTGCAAGAGAATAAATAGACACAATATATTTGTAATGAGTTTGAAATGGAAAGAAGAATGCAAAAAAACAGAGTAGGGAAAATACATCCACAAAAGTTACCTCTATTGCTTGATAAATATGCACAATTCAATCTATTACAAGATAAGGGCTTTGATCACCATGCAAGGTGTCCACTATAAGGTCCTGTAGCACATTGGCTTCACAAAACAAATTTTACATAATTTTTCTACTTAAAAAAGTGACTCCCCCTTTACAATGAGCCCAACACACCAATTTCTAGAATTGTGAGAGGAGATAGAGAGAGAGAAATGAACATCTTGAAATCTACCTCTCCACCACTTACAACATGTCATAAATGGAGTGAAATGATGTTATGTTTCTTGAAAAATGCTCCCCATGTTGTCCTATGTGGTGCAAAGAGAGAAAGAATGATGACCATGCCTCTTAATTGCACTCCCAACTACCAATTAAAACATTGTTCTGATCATAGCCACGTTTTCTACAAAATCACCATCAATTGTTTTTATCAATTTATGAATTTCTTGATTTTTGTGCATCAAGATCGGATCCAAAATTCAAATGGTACTAATTTTTTGTGATTTTGTTGAGAAATGCAAAATTTATGGTTATTTGAGTGTGAGAAGCTATTTTGGGTTTGCCAGAGATTTCTTGCCCTTCACGGGACTACACATTTATTTTTTTGGAGTTGGATATGTTTCTTCTATATCCCCACCTACCTTTAATAAAAATGAGAACTAAAATTCCATTGCATAGAGGGCATTGAGACCTTTCCAATGAAATAAAAGTTACGCCCATTCTAAGTTTCATGCAAAAAATTATCATTTTGCTTTGTTTCACGGATTTTACAATTTTTAGCAATATTCCATGGATTTGGTTTTTTTGCAAGATTCCACGCTTTTTCTATGGATTTTCCATGGCTTTTGTTATATGGGTTTTTCTACTGATTTTTTTGTGACTTTTTATGCGGCATTTTCTCGGACTTTGTTCTTCATCTTTTTCTATGACATTTTGTTCTGCGACCTTTTTGTGGCATTTTCCGCGCACTTTGTTCTGCAAAGATTGTTGTAGAATATTTTATCCAAATTTTTGCATGGCATTTTTTCTACAAAGATTTTGTTCTCGTGACTTTGTTGTGTGGCTATTTCAGATTTTCACACCCCGACTGTCCCACATGAACTTTTTCTTCCTAGGACAACTTATTCGATTTTAACACATGGACTATTTGTTTAAAAATTTTGTCCCTAACTTGGTATGAAAAACCCTTGTATGACCCGCACTAGTTCCATCGGTGAGCTCTTAAACCTAATTTGCACTCTATTAGTACCCAAATTGATTCTCCCTTAGAAGCTGAGCAACATCATAGGTCTGGCAGGAAGCTTAGAGGCAAGTAGAGCATGTAATGTGTTATTTTGTAGCCAGGGATGAAATGCAGCTTTCTCTTTGTCACTCAGATGTGGAGAAATGGGTAGCACCCGCAAGAGGATTTGACCTATCCTCACTACTTTATGGTTGTACCTTTCAACCAGGGTGAGAGGAGCCTTATGTAGCCTACTAATTATCGATGAGATGGAGATGTCCTTGTGAAGTATTAAGAATACCTTGAAGAAAATATGATCAATGCAACAAAACCTACCTCTCACCGTTTTCACTCTAGGTAATAGATATATTTTTAGGTAGTTCGTGCCACTAAAGATAATGAAAACTTGATTGTTTCTACATGTTTTGGTACTAAAAATTATGCATTTGTATACATACATGGCAAACAGGGGTAGTATGGGTATGATTAATTATTTTTGAATTAATTTTGGTGGGAGGTGAAGCGGGATAAAGTTGATTATACCAAATCTTTGAGAACTTTTACAAAAATGGAAAGCTCGAACAACATAATGCTTTTAGAGTACCTAGGGCTTTCCTTTAACTAGAATATGCGCTCCAATGGAGGTCCAAATCAGCATTTTTCACAAAAACTTCAAGGATCCAAAATGAAGGCTCAAATTGGAAAACTTAACTGAACATTATCAATCTCTATTTCATCATGCCTAAGATACCCTCAAAGGATAAAAAAAATCTTATAGTCATGCTAGGAGTCATAGTGATTTTAAATTTTTTTATTTCACTATCAAATGAAAGATCTTCTGATAAATGAAATTACAAATGCCACCAAACTATCAAAAGGATAAGATCTTGTGTGATTCACACAGATTTCAATGTAAGAATGCAACAAGAACAAGAAAAACTACTTGCAGACATTCAGAAACGAAGAAAACACAAATTTTGCTCAAGAATAACACAGATTAACTCAAGTTTGGTTAAATTTATTAGTAGGGGAAAGTTTCTCAAACAATCTCAGATCTTGTCAATGGTTGTACACTTGTAACCACCTTGACATGATCAAATGTAACACAAAGGAGATAAATAAGCTTCTTCAAATAGTTTCTTAGAAAGACGAGCTCTATCCAGCTTTGCTCTTAGGAAATAAGTTTCTGACTCCTAACACTCCAACGTTCACAATCTCCAAACCCTTTTCATGGAAAAATCATGCCTAGTTATACCATTTTATAACAGAGCCTTTTCCCCCCAAAAATCAAAACATTGAATGCACCAGTGCTTTCTCGATGTCGATCGTGATTCCTAGAATCAGATCTTTATAAAGTTGTTAGGTTCTCGAGGGGTGGATCTCTTGAATATCTCCCGCATTCAAATCCTTCTGGTAGATCACTTTTCCCTTTACTCGCCAACCACTTCTGCCCCTATTCTGTCCAATCTGGTTCTTTGCGTGCCCAAGAAGAAGAAATGGAAGATCAAATCGAGCCCAAAGGTCAGGTCTCATCTTAATGGTAAAAGATGTCCCCAGATTTTTCTCACCAAACCCACTAATAACTGGTATTTTGCATGCCAACAAAAGAAAAATCAGGCTGAATCCGACAAATGAGTGCATATTAATGGTGAGAGATGTTTACAGACCTTCCCACCAAACTAGGACACTAGATTAATGTTCCTCTTCATTAGGCATGCAGGAGATTCCAAGAAATTATTTAAAAACCATAAGAATAAGCATCCCCAGAAGCTTCGTAGCAGAAATGGTGGCAAATCAGATATAGATGCATAGTTTCCGTTGATCTTTCTATTTTGAATTTGGACCATCCACGTGGGAGATCTAATTTAGAGCGGGCCTACGGGTTCCCTTTTTCCTTTTACAACTTTTAGAAAAATGTAAAATTTTCACATTTTTCTTTGTACCTCCGCCCTTGAGAAATGAGCTTGACACGTGTCCCAATGTGGGTCCCATCAGAACCACACTTCCTTTTTCACTTTTAACTCCCTTTTCAACAAAAGGAAAATTTTCCTCCAAAGGTCTCGCACTCCGCCGTTGACTAGAGAAAGCTTTTACCTTTCTCCATAGGGCCCACTGGGTTATTTTGATGATTTTAATCATTTGAATATCAAGGGACAAAAAATCCAAGTTGCCCCTATGGCCCACCTCCCCACCTTTTGACATTTTCAATACCAACTTTGACCTCCTTTTCGGGCTTGTGGGCCATTTTGAGATTTTAATTCTTTTAATGAAAAGAGGAAAAAAATCCAAGTTGCTTCCGATTGTCCGCTTCCCCACCCTTTTACTTTTCAAACTACTACGTGTCACAATGGTGCATCTTGACATGTTCCCCGTAAGTTGAGACCTTAGATTAACGTGGGCTTGGCATGTGTCAATATGGCACAACTTTAAAAACCTTAAGGTTTCAAAATGATTTGGCAGGGGGCATGCTTCCATTTTAGAATTTTACTCCATTTTTCTAAAAGGAAAAACATCCAAATTACCTCCAAAGGCCCGCATCTTTGCTATTAGCTTTGCCACGTGTTCTCCGAGGTGGGTCAAAGTAATACTTTTTCCCTGCCACTTAAAATTTGCTTTAATCAAATCCTAGTGGTGCAGCGGGACGGGTTCAATTTTTTTGCCAAAGTAGCCAAAAGAAATATTTGAAAAAACAAACCCACCGCACCCCATCCAATTAGAAGAAGCCACGTAAGCACCAAAAGAAGTAATCAGATTTGAGTGGGGCTATGGGACCAAATTTGCCTTTTGCCAAAAAAGTAAAAAGTGATAAGTTAAATCATTTTCTGTCATCCCCTGACCAAACAAAATAAGCCACGTGACCGCCGAACGTAGAGGAATAACTTTGACAGGAAAAATACACCCATCAAACCATCAAAATATAGAAAATAACCATTCACGCCCAGTAACCCATTTTTTTCGCTAAGGATGAATTTTTTTGAAACAAAACCAAGTGAATCATGGTTTCAAGCATCTTTCAACCATGGGTTTGGATTTTCAAAGGCATACAAATGTAAATTGATCATTCTCGAGCTTCCATGGTCGGGGAAAGATAGGGAAAACAACAAAGCCCGCAAATTTTGAAGAAATTAGGAAAAAAACATGGGAAACTCAGAGAATCCTTCAAGGAGGGACATGATAATGGATTCTACAAACAATTCAAAGCATTCAAATGGAGTTAGAAGCTTTGTAACACCCAGATCCAGAGGCAAAATGTTTGAGTAACACACAGCAGAGGAAAAATAGGGCAAAATGGTGTGAGATCAAAACGAGCACCAACATCAGCTCCAACTTGTGGATGGGCACTCCTGCGAGCACCACAAGAAAAAGGTAGACCAAGTTCCAAAAAATCCATTGGGCAAAGGATTCAACTTGCAGAGCACAAAACCATAACCATCCCCCAAAACGAATAGAGAAACCAACAAAAATAGGCCACTAAGGGCCAGAATGAACAAGAACACGAAAGATAAAAACAAACCAACAAACTATACACTGTACAGATGATGTTCACCTTGATTATGGGGAATCAATCCAAGAAATGTTTCAAATGCCTACCATTAACAAGAAATTTGAGAAATTCCCCATCCAAGTCCTTCAAGAAGAAGGTATGTTCACCAATTATAATATCAATCGAGTAAGGGACCATCCATAAAGCGTCAAATTTTCCACGCTTGACCTTACCTTCATGCCTATTGTCCCATAGCAGCACGAGATTTCCAACATTGAAATATCTTAGGGTGACCTTCTTATCGAACAAATTCTTTAGCTTCTCTCTGAACTTTACATGTCTTTCATGGGATGCGCTCCTTTCTTCATCAAGTTTAATAACTGGGTTAATGTGGGCATCATATAGACTTACCTCTTGATCTTCTAGTTGTGGCATGAACTAATATGAGGATAATTTCATATTCAGGGGTAGTAAGTCTTGAGTTCTATACACCAAATCAAATGGACTCTTTCCAAAGGTGGATAATTTAACAAGAATGTGGTCTACCCAAACAACAAACTTCAAATGCTCACCCCATTTTCTCTTGTTCAACTCCAAGTTTCTTCATATAATCTTCAGTAAATTTTTATTACTAGACTCAGCTTGTCCATTTCCTTGGGGATTGTAATTAGAATCATATTTCAAATTTATCCCATATTCTCTACACATTGCCACCAAGGGTTTAGCTCTGAAGCTCATGGAATTGTCAGCAACAATTTTGACTAGCACCCTAAACCTGTAGATGATATGGTTCAAAGCATGAAGTCCATGAAAATTTGGTGTGTTACCTTTTTGGTGGGGATTCCCTCCACGAACTTGGTGAAGTAATATGTGGCTATAAGAATCCACTTATGGCCAGAACTTGAAGGGTCTAAAATCTCACCAATGAAATCCATTACCCATTGCTTGAATGGAGCTTCAATTGATACAGGCTATAAAGGAAGGGAGCCTAAAGCTTTTAGTCTTCTAGAGAAGTGCTGATAACTCTCATCTTCTAACCAAAAGAGTTGCATCCTTGGAGAGATTTAGCCACCAATAACCGGCCCTCAAGATCTTGTGTGTTGTGACCCTTCCAAAGCCAAAAATTCCCCGACAAACTTCTCCATGGAGATCAAAAATTATCTTGGGGCTTCATCTTCAAGATAATACACCTTAAGAGGAACCCATCGGGGTTCTTCTAAGCTAACCCATAATTAGTAATGGCATATTTTTGGGAAGCCAACTTAAGGGCCCTTTTCTGGGTTCTTACTCAAATACTCAAGGCAATATACATTTCTAAGATAAAAATCACATCCTTCTACCACTCATAACTCATTAGTTCCTCAAATACATCTTCCTTCCTTCTCCTACCTCATTCACCTCAACAGTTTTCAAGTTGATCTCACCACAAGCTTAGCCAAGCCCAAACCTCTCACTAGCTTCGTGGTTTGGATATCCATGTCATATTCTTGCAACTTGTTCACCCATCTGAATTTTTTTCTTTAGACTTCCATCTCTAATAAGATTTATTTCACCATGGTGTGGGGAACATAAGAAAAAATCTCAGAACTCAAAATGTAAGGCCGAAAACCTTTATTGCTCTTACCAAGGCAAATGCTTGATTCTCCATAATAGTTTATTTCAGCTCAAGACCCCGCAATGCCTTAATGAAAAAAGCAATTGGCCTCTCAGCCCCTTCATTATCTTTCTACAATAGGATATATGCAATAGTGTTCTCGAAGCAAAAGAGAACAGTTGAAAGGGTTTCTTATAATCCGAGCCACTAGAACAGTGCATGCTTTAATCCCTCTTTAATCCCATTGAAAGCTTGAATGACATCCTCTTCCAACTTGATGACAATGGTCAACTCAGCAAAGTTTGATATAAATCTTCTAATGAATTTTATCTACCCAAATAAGGATTGAATTCATTTCTTGGTCCTTGGGATTGGAACCTTGTTGATGGCCTTTACCCTTTCTAGATCAATAATCACCCCCTCTTATGACAAAATGTGACCAAGTAACTTTGCCTTCTACACTCCAAAATGTCACTTCTTTGGATTGAGTGAAATGCCATATTCTTTGCATCTTATCAGCATCTTTTCCAAGTGCAGCAAGTGATCACTTCTCTTTCTAGAGAACACAGTTACATCATCTTGGTAGACAACAATAAAATCATTGATGTAACTAGCAAAAGCAACATCCATTGCTCTTTGAAAATTTTCTCTAGCATTCATCAGTCCAAAGGGCATCCTGACATATACATATGTTCCCCAAGGGGTGGTAAAGGTTGTTTTAATCCTTTTTGATTCCTTCACCACAACTTGGTTATAACCAGAGAAACCATCTAGGGTAGAAAGCAGCTTAGAACTAGTCACTAGCTATAACATGTTCTCCATGTTTGGTAAAGCATAATTATCATTCATTGATGCTCTATTTAGATTTTTGAAATCCACATAAAGCCTAATGTCACCATTCTTCTTTTTGACTGGTACTTGGTTTGTAACCCAAGAAGAATACCTTGTGGGCTGAATAATCCCTACATCCCTAAGTTTCTTCATTTCCTCTTGCATCTTAAGAGATAGGAGTGGATTGATTGGCCTCTGTTTCTTCCTGAATGGTTTTTCATTGGATTCCAATGGAATCTCATGTTGAAAAAAATCCTCTTTTTATGCCTTCACTCTTTAATAAGTCAAATCCATGCAATCTTGATACCTTTTCAAGAATTGGATGTAGTAATCGATTCTCCTCCTTCCCGAGATTACTACCTAAACAAATCTTCCTTAGTTTTTCCTTCATGCCAAGGTCATGCTCCTTAATATCCCTCGAGGCTATCATGCATTTAATAATGCGATCGACATTATCAAATTTGGACTCAAGAGTAACCATCCCTTTGGGAATGGTATTAGTCTTTAGTTGGATGATGACTTTTCCAAATAAGGTTTTCTTACCCTCTCGCTATGCACACCATTGGCTCCCAATCAATATTTTGATCGAAAACTCTCCTTTATTCTACAAAAATCTTCTGACCCAAGCATCATCATCAAAAACCTTCCAATGCTTAATATTGTCGGGTATAAATGGCCTTGTTAACACCTCAACATCATATTAAAAATATGGGAACACTATACAATTATCAAACCGAGATCCTAATACTGCAAGTTTGTCTTCCAAATCTTTGAAGTTCTTATCATGATGCACATTGTTGAATGAAACAAACATCTCAGTGAAATCCCAAACGGCATGCTTGTATTGTTTCATTCACTGATTATTTGTGGCATACATTTTCTGACTTGTTTTATAATTAATTTCAAATCTCTCTTGAAAATGATGTCTTTAACACCATATTTCCAAGCAATATTCAGACCTAACAACAGTGCCTCATATTCAATAATGTTATTAGTGCACTCAAAGTTGAGTTTGAAGGAAAAGACAAACTCTTCATGTCCCGGAGAGATCAAAACAACACCAGCACCATTTCCAAACTTGGAGAAAGCTCCATCAAAAAATAAAGTACATCGAGATCCTACCTATTCAAGACAATTTCATTCTTGGCCTTGTGCTCTTTTCCATCAACAAATCCTACAAATTTATCAAGATCAACACTTGTGTAAAAAACTTCATAAGATGCATTGTTGGGATCTTTAATAAGGTGTAACATCTTATTTTCCCCATACAACTTTACAAGGCTTCCCTTAATTGGGATTGTGGCATAGGACATATCCATTTGAACACTCTCACCAACACTTGTAGCCCATTTTCTCAATAACAACATAACCGACTTGGCTAGGAAATCAACAACAACTACATCAAGCTTCAAATTTATTCCTGGATAGGTTGTAAGTTGTACCACCAGACCTTTCACACATCCCACCACTGGAACCTCTCTAGAATCCATAGCAGTACACTTCCCATATGTTGTTGTTACTTTGATATTCAGCTCATTCATGACTTCTAGAGGCATAACATTGCATGATGCCCCTGAGTCAAACATACAGTTGTGTAGCAATCTGTCTTTAATGATTAGAGTGGTGAAGAATGGATCCACATTCAACTAAGAATCTACCAAGGATGTTCCCAAATAAACCTCAGGTGGTTCATCTAGCTCTTCTGATGTTGGTGGTGCTTCTAGTTCTTCAATGACTGGTGGAGTCTCCACAATGTTTATGTTTCTACCTAGGGCAGTCTTCTCCTCTTTCAGTCCAAAATACTCCAATGCCCTCTTCTTGTGCTTAGGGATCCTAAGAAACTCAACAATTGGAACTGAGATCTTGATCTGACTCAAGACTTGGGCAATATCATAAGGGATAGAATTTGGCAAGGCGGCATTGGAAGGTAGGTTGATAGACTCATTAGATGGCACAAGATTTTTGACATCTTGGGCATGAGGTGGGGTATGAGTTTTGTTTGGGACAGCAAGACCCTTGGTAGATGCATATTTCTTAGGAGCCTCTTTAGGAATATTTGAAAGAAATGGAGTTTTTGGCTTGTCCTGAGGCCATGTCCCTTTGACAACCCTAATTCTTGTGTTGTGTTCCTTTTCTTGAGCCATAATAGCATTCATCAACAACTACCTGTCCTCCTCAGATGGGATGCCTCCATCATAATTATTTATCATTAAATCCCTCAAATATTCAAATTCATTATTGGGCAATTCAAAAGCTTGTACAATATCTACTTCTAAAGTATGAGAGGGAGGAAGAATAGGTACCTGGTGGATGCAATCCAAAAATTGGTAGTAGTTATAACACTTATTACCTCAGTTGAAGTTGCCCCTTGTTGTGAGCTCATGGAGAAACCCATCATGCAAACATCATCATCATCATTGTCATCATCTCGCTTCCTCTTGTTCTGTTTATCTTCCTCACATGGAGCATGGGGCATGAAAATTTGTCACACCAATCCATGACATCTGTCTCTCCATAAGAACAACTATGATAGCCAAAGGATTAGGTACCATTATGTTTTCACCGGCCCGAGACTTCCTATTTCAAAATCCAATAGGTCCCTTGCCTCTATCATTAGATCTTTGGTGATTTGCAAACCTTTCTTGGCCCTGTTACTTGTGTTGACCTTCCGAGCTCCGCCAATCCCTTTTTCTACCCGAGCTAATTTGTATGATATTTCTTTGACAACCCCTACCAAATTTTCGACAACTTCCTCCAAATCAGCAAATTTTACTTGTTTGAGGATTTTTCGGGTTAGTTAGTTTTGTACCCTCCCTTTTTGGAGGCTTTCTAATTACCTTGGTGTTGTTCTCTATTTGCATAGCCATGGTGAATGTCTACCACAAATAGGTTTTTTGTCCCTCAATTAGTAAGAAGATTTTTATCAAATGCATCTCGAATATTTTATTGAACATGATTCATCACATGGCCTTAAGCTAACAGAAAATCTCCTTAAGGTCTTATTAAACCTTGTGTTGAAATCATGTATTGGCTCATTAGGATTCTTATTGATGTTTTCAAGTTCGATAGAAGAAACATAGGGTTATTTCTATCACCATACTACAATCTAAATTCATTTTTCATCTTTGTCCTAGAATCAATTGAATTATCCTGTAAAGCTTTATACCAATATCTTGCATCCTCTTCCAGAGTATGGATAAACAATTCGATATATACATCTTCATGTTCAATCTCAAATTCTTCCATCATATTGATAAAAATATATATATTGATC
The DNA here is from genome assembly GCA_018340775.1 of Taxus wallichiana var. yunnanensis. NCBI lineage: Eukaryota > Viridiplantae > Streptophyta > Pinopsida > Cupressales > Taxaceae > Taxus > Taxus wallichiana. The sequence continues at coordinate 193,501,417 of CM031237.1, read as the reverse complement.
ACCGTTATAGCATTGTTTCCTTAGAATCTGGGTAACTGTTTCTTACATCCTGGGAGGCTGTATTTGGGTAACCACCATCCTTGTAAAATTTATAGGACCAAAAGTGTTTACAACAAATGGAGGTCTATGTGGGGAAGGGCCATGTTGTTTTGAGGTGGTGGCCCCGGAGGAGAGACAAATTGATAAGGGGCAGAGGGCCTTTGAAGTATAACTTCAAAAATAAATATCCCCTAAAGGCCTTGTTTCTTGGAAATCCCTATCAACTTTTGAAAAGACAGGGGCAAAATGAGAAGAAAACTTTTCAAAATCAAATGAAGGCCCCTCTCTAGTTGGATAATTCAATTCCACAAAGAGACTAAGCTGATTGAAGCACTTGAATAGTAGCATTTATTGATAGGTTGATCACTTTCATCAATGAAGATCCCTCTTCTTGTCTGCTGATCTCCAACAACTCTCCAGGATTTTCTTCCTTCTAACTTTTCTTTTCCTAGCTCTTGAAATAGTGTCCTAGTAGGATCCCTACCAAAGAAAGATCTCCTTCCTTCCAGCTTTGCAAAGGTTAGTGAAAAATATCACTTGATAGAGGTTAAGACACGATATTCATTAAGAATCAGATCAACAGGAGTCACCACTAAGGATTTCCACCTTAGTTGTGAAAATGCACTAAATATGATCTATCAAATGTCTGTCAACACTAGAAACTAGAAATGGAAATATTCTAACTTTTCTTTACCCATATTTATCAATGAAAGCTAGTGCACTAGGTGTGGAAACTGAAAGAATTGCACACAACACTTGGAGCATATAAGAAGTGTTTTACTAGGGTCTGAATATGAATTGTAACCACTATATCCCCAAAGAATGGTGCCAAAAGGTGTTGGTACCAAAATTGATTCTCCTCGAAGCCAAGCAACATCATAGGTCCGGAAAAATACTTAAAGGCAAGCAGAACATGTAATGTGTCATTTTTTAGCCAAGGATGAAATGCAACTTGCTCTTTGTCACTTAGATGTGGAGAAATGGGTAGCACCCGCAAGAGGATTTGACCTATCCTCACTACTTTATGGTTGTGCCTTTCAACTAGGGTGAGAGGACCCTTTTTAGGCTTCTGTTATGGAGGAGATGGAGATGTCCTTCCTTGTGAAGTATTAAGAAGACCTTGAAGAAAATATGATCAATGCAAAAACCCGCTCTCACAAGTTGTCACTCTATGTAATGGAGATATTTTCTAGGTAAGGTTCATGCCACTAAAGACAATGAAAATCTATTTGCTTCCGCATGTTTTGGTAGTAAAATTATGCATTTGTATACATACATGGAAAATAGGGGTAGTATGGGTATGATTAATTGTTTTTGAATGAATTTTGGTGGGAGGTGAAGCAGGATAAAGTTGATTATACCAAATATTTGAGAAATTTTACAAAAATGGAAAGCTCGAACAACAAAATGCTTTCAGAGTAGCTAGGGTGTTCCTTTAACAGAATATGTGCTCCAATGGAGGCCTAGATCAACACTTTTCACACAAACTTCAAGGATCCAAAATGAAGGCTCAAATTGGAAAACTTAACTAAACATTATCAATCTCTGTTTCATCATGCCTAAGATACCCTCAAAGGCTAACAAACAATCTTATATTCATGCTAGGAGTCATAGTGATTTTAAATTTGTTTATTTCACTATCAAATGAAAGATTTTCTGATAAATGAAATTACAAATGCCACCAAACTATCACAAGGATAAGATCTTGTGTGATTCACACAAATTTCAATGTAAGAATGCAACAGAACAAGAAAAAATACTTACAGATATTCAAAAATTAAGCAAACACAAATTTTGCTCAAGGATAACATAGATTAACTTGAGTTTGGTTAAATTTATCAATAGGGAAAGTTTCTCAAACAATCTCAGAGCTTTTCAATGGTTGTACACTCACAACCACCTTGACATGATCAAATGTAACACAAAGGAGATAAATAGGCTTCTTCAGATAGTTTCTCAGAAAGATGGGCTCTATCAAGCTTTTCTCTTAGGAAATCAGTTTCTGACTCCTAACACTCCTATGTTCACAAACTCCCAACCCTTTTCATGGAAAAATCATGCCTATTTATACCATTTTATAATAGATCCCCCCGAAAAAATCCCAAACATTGAATGCACTAGTGCTCGCCATGATGCCGATCGTGATTCCCATTATTAGATCTCGTTAAAAGCTGCCAGGTGCTCGAGGGTGGATCTCTTCAAATATCTCCCGCATTCAACTCCTTTTGGTAGATCACTTTTCCCTTTACTCACCAACCACTTCCGCCCCTAATTTGTCCAATCTAGTTCTTTGCGTGCCCGGGAAGAAGAAATGGAAGATCAGATCGAGCCCAAAGGTTAGGTCTCATCTTAATGGTAAAAGATGTCCCTAGATTTTTCTCACCAAACCCAAATATCAACAGGTCTTTTACATGCCAAGGAAAGAAAAATCAGGCCAAATCTGATAGTCAAATTACATATTAATGGTGAGAGATGTTTACAAACCTTCCCACCAAACCAAGATACCAGATTAATGTTCCTCTTCATTAGACATGCAAGAGACTCCAAGAAATGATAAAAAAACCATAAGAATACACATCCCCAGAAGCTTCATAGCAAAAATGGTGGAAAATCAGATACAGATGCATAGTTTTTGTTGATCTTTCTATTTTGAATTTGGACCGTCCATGTGGGAGATCCAATTTAGAGCCTACTGCGGGTTCCCTTTTTCCTTTTACAAATTTTAGAAAAATGTAAATTTGAGAAATGAGCCTGACATGTGTCCCAATGTGGGTCTCATTACAATCACGCTTCCTTTTTCACTTTTAACTCCCTTTTCCACAAAAGGAAATTTTTCCAATTTTCCTCTGAAGGTCTGCACCTCCGCCGTTGATTGGAGCAAGCTTTTACCTTTCTCCATTGGGCCCATGGGTTATTTTGATGATTTTAGTCATTTGAATATCAAGGGGAAAAAAATCCAAGTTTCCCGATGGCCCGCCTCCCTGCCTTTTGACATTTTCAACGCCAACTTTGACCTCCTTCTTGTTGGGCTTGCGGGCCATTTTGAGATTTTAATCCTTTTGATGACAAGAGGTAAAAAATCCAAGTTGCCTTCAATGGTCTACTTCCCGCCCCTTTGAATTTTCAAACTACTACGTGTCACAATGGCGCATCTTGAGATGTTCCCCAAAAGTTGAGACCTTGGATGAGTGTGGGCTCGCCATGTGTCATTATGGCGCAACTTCAAAAAACCTTAAGGTTTCAAAATGATTTGGTGGGGGTGTGCTTCCATTTTAGAATTTTAATCCATTTTTCCAAAAGGAAAAACATCCAACTTACCTTTGAAGGCCCGCATCTCTACCATTAGCTTTGCCACGTGTCCTCCTACGGGGTCAAAGTAAGACTTTTCCCTACCACTTAAAATTTGATTTAATCAAATCTTGACGGGGCCGCGGGGTGGGTTCAAAATTTTTGCCAAAGTATCCAAAAGAACAAGTTCAAAAACAAACCTATCGTGCCCCATCTAATTAGAATAAGCCACATAAGCACCAAAAGAACTAATCAGATTTGAGTGGGGCTACGGACCAAATTTGCCCTTTTGTCAAAAAAGCAAAAAGTGATAAGTTAAAGCATTCACCCGCTGTCCCCTGACCAACCAAAATAAGCCACATGACCACTGAACACTAAGGAATAACTTTGATAGGAAAAAGACACCTATCAGACCATCAAAATATAGAAAAATCACCAATCACACCCATAACCCATTTTTCTCGTTAAGGAAGATTTTTTTGAAACAAAACCAAGTGAATCATGGTTCTAAGCATCTTTCGACCATGGGTTTGGATTTTCAAAGGCATAAAAATGTAAATTGATCATTCTTGAGCTTCCATGGTTGGGGAAAGATAGGGAAAATGGAAAAGCCCGCAGATTTTGAAGAAATTAGGGCAAAAATAGGGCAAACTCGGAGACTCCTTCAAGGAGGGACATGAAAATGGATTTTGCAAACAATTTGAAGCATTCAAATGGAGGTATAAGCTTTTAGAACACCCACATTGAGAGACAAAATGTTTGTAACACGCGAGGCATAGCAAAAATATGGCAAAATGGTGCGAGATATTAAAAAAGACCAACACACTCAAGAAGGCCTTTGACTTTAAAAATTTCGTATTTTTTGCAAATTTTTATGAAGTCCTTGGATAGGGAAGTTAGAGGAAAGCAAAGGGGTACCCAAAAATATGATTTTTCACCTTTCACCATTTCTATTTTGTCCACTTCAAGTTATCAAATTTACCTTAGGGATGCATTTTGGAAAACAATCTCTTCATACTAATTATCATTTGGATTTAGTAGCACCGGTAAACATCAAACTAAAATTAGTGCAACATAGATAAATTCCCTTATGAAATAAAAAATTACTACAAGCTATAATAAAACCCACAAACAATGAGATCTTACACAAAAATTACATCTATTATAGTAGAAAAGAACCAAGATGAGATGTTGAAAGGTTTTTTTCAATTTTGATGGTGTATACCCTACTTTCATATGCTTACCTACCATCTTATTTTGGTGATTTAATTATTTTATTCTCTTCTCTCTTCACCCTTTCTTATCCTAGTCTCACATGTTTATCTTTCTTATTGCAGAAATTTATTTTAAGCAAGCTATGAAAAATTTATACATAGAGGAATAATTAATCCTATTTGATTATCTAACCTTTTACTAATTTCCATCTTCATCATGATTATCTTTTCCTAGCATCCTTTATAATTTAACATGGCAAACACACTCTTTTAATTATATCAAAATGCCTTAACAAAATAGATCAAATGAGAGTGTTTCATCCCTCTTTATTTATATCTTACTTATGTTGCACATCATAGGTGTCGAAAATGGGTTTGCACTAATAATGCATTACAACTAAGTACAAAAATTGGAGTCATACCTAATAATACATATGTATGTAAATAATTTCTAATTGTAGCAATGAATATTCTAAGAATTTTGGAACAATTGAGATATTAGAAAGAGTAATGGGTTGAGAGTAATGCATAGTTATTCATAATTATATTTATATAATTTTCACATAGACATGAAGTGACAAAATATCCACACTTCAAGGAAAAGAAAACAAAAAACAAAGGTGAAATTGATAACCTTGACAACAACTATATCACTCTTAGAATGGCACTTGACTGACTGTAGCACCACCATTTTGAAATTGTCGGATAATAAAAATTAATTTTAGAACAATGTACATATGTTAAAAAGCTTTTCACTCCTTTTCTAAAAATTTTCTATGAGCCACTAGAAAATGAATGTGCTTTATGTAGTGCCCACTCCTCTTTGAGACTATTTCATTTTGATGTTGTTACTGTTGGACTGGTACTTAGACATTTGAGTATTATGTTTCGATCGGTAGATGATGAACTATGCATATATTTAGACTATTGTGTGATTTCGTTTACATTTCTATTATGATGCACTAGATGGTGATGATAAACGAGTTATATATGTTGATGTTGATTTTCTGATTTTATACTTGATAATAATGGTATAGCTTAGATACCAAATGATAGAAAAGAATAAGATTGCAATGACCAAAGAGGGACAGAAGCCTCACAAATATTATTGATCATAAAATCAGATTACATTACAATGCAAGAGCTGTAATATTCATAGATATTAGATAACCTCATATGGATAGACATGACACCCTAGCAGACACCAACTACGAGATGATAAGACCCATCTCACATGCACATGTAATTACTACTAATACCAATATTGAATGCAAGTCACTAGACTAGAGTGCACATGTTGCACATTATTAAATAAAAGACAATGCAATAAAATGCAATAAATATGCCTATGCTAAATTATGCTAACATTCCCCCCCTTAATTTTGCATAGTTTCCAATGAAGTGGAGAGGAACTCTCTGAACAGTGTGAATTTGTCACGTGCAAGTGACTTAGTGAAAACATCTGCCTTCTGTTTAGTTGTAGGACAGAAATGGAGTTGTATGTTGTGCTTCAAGACATGCTCGCGTATGAAATGAACCTGTACTTCAATATGCTTGGTTCTCTCATGAAATACTGGATTGTGAACAAGCTTCAGAACTCCTTCATTATCAACATATACTAGAGTAGATTTCTGTTGTGGTAGACCAATTCCTTCCAGTATTCGGCGTAGCCATATTGCTTCACAAATAGCTTCACCTGCAACTCGATACTCTGCTTCTGTAGAAGAGTGAGAAACAAAGTTCGTTTCTTGCTTCCCCATGATATCGGTCCAGATCCCATAAAGAAGATGAAGCCTGATGTTGACTTCCTATCATCCATGTTTCCTGCATGATCTGAATCTGAATATCCTGTCAAGAAGAAGTTGTCGTTCTTCTTGTACTCTAGACCAAGGTCAACTGTACCCTTTAGATATCTTAGTATTCTCTTTGCTGCTTTCCAATGACATATTTTTGGTTCTTGCATGAAGCATGATAAATAGCTGACTGCAAAGCTGATATCTGGTCTAGTATATATGTCGTAAATGAGACTCCCGATCAACCTGCCGATAGAGAGTTGCATTCACCGCAGTGGTGATGGATCGGAACAAGATAACTGAAGTCTCGCTTCCATAGGTGTAGCAATAGGAGTGCATTCCATCATCCTGAATTTCTCGAGCATTTTCTTGGTGTATTTCAACTGTGACACAAAGATATAATTCTATTTTTGCCATACTTCCAACCCAAGACAATAGTGCATGAGCCCGAGATCTGTCATGTCGAACGATCGATTAAAATCCTTCTTTGTTGCATCGATCATCTTCACAGAACTACCTGTAATGACTAGATCGTCAACATAAACAACCACAATGATAATCTCCCCCCATTTCTTTTTGAGGTAGATATTGGGGTCATAAAGATTCCTTTTGAATCCATGACTTATGAGATGCTCATCAATTTTGATGTACCATGCCCGGGGTGCCTGTTTTAGGCCATATAGAGATTTTATGAGTCTGCATACCATCATCTCTTTTCCTGGTATTACATAACCCTCTGGCTGAGTCATATAGAATTCTTCTTGCAAATCTCCATTAAGAAAGGCACTTTTCACATCCATTTGGTGGACTTTCCAACCAAATTGTGCAGCTAGAGCAAAGATCATCCTGATTGTCTTGATCTTGGCTGTGGGAGCAAATGTCTCCTCATAATCAATGCCTTCTTGTTGTGCATACCCCTTTACTACAAGCCTTGCTTTATACTTGTCAATAGTCCCATCTGATTTGTACTTAGTCTTGAATATCCATCTACATCCAATGGGTTTCTTCCCTGGTGGAAGGTCGACAAGTTGCCATGTGTTGTTCTTCATCACTGACTGATACTCTGAATCCATGGCATCTTTCCAAGCTTTTGATTGTAGGGCTTCCTGAACTGTAGATGGCTCAACTGTTTCAACAACTCTGCTCATTAGGGCATAATTTACCTCTTCACGAGCTTGACTGCGAGTTCGAGGTCCAGGATTAGATGATGTGCTAGGTGCTTCATCCAAATTTGCATCTCTTATTAATTGAGTATACCATTTAGGTAACTTATTAGCTGTTCCATTGGATTGTGGTGGATCACCATCATCCAATTCATCACTGTCATCTTCAGTGGGAACATCAAATTATGTCTTCACAAGAGGTGTATTATGCATGTTTGTTGAGTCGTTGAGTGGAGCATCTGCTTGTTTCTTCTCAAAGAACTCAACATCCCTACTTGTGTATACTTTCTTTGCTTTCGGATCCCATAATCTATACCCAAGTGCTTCTTCACTGTATCCAATGAATATCAGTTTCTCAGCTTTCATATCCAACTTGTTCCTATTCTTCTTGGGTATGTGCATGCTAGCTTTACACCCAAATACTCTTAGGTGTGCAATTGATGGTTTCCGATTTGACCATGCTTCTTGAGGTGTCACTCCTTCAAGAGCTACTGTGGGCACTCTATTCAACAAATAGACTGCAGTTCTTGCAGCTTCTACCCAAAATGTCTTTGTTAAACCTGAGTCATCAATCATACATCGCACCATTTCCATGATAGTACGATTCCTTCTCTCAACTATACCATTCTCATTGTGGTGTGTGAGTAGGAGGAATTTGTCGATGAATCCCATGAGCTTCAGGTAAGTCTTGAACTCATTGCTTGTGAATTCCCCCCCTCGATCTAAGCGGAGAGTTTTGATCTTGCGACCAACTTCATTCTCAACAAGTGCTTTGAACTTCTGAAATGTCTCAAAGGCTTGACTCTTGTTTCTTAGACAATATATCCACATCTTTCTTGAGTATTCATCAACACAAAGCATGAAGTATTGACATCCAGAATGACTTGGTTGCATGGGCCTCGCAAAGATCGGTGTGCACCAAATCAAGCTTTCCCTTAGCTCTATATGTGTTCTTCTGGAAGGGTACTTTGTGTTGCTTTCCAGCTAGGCAATTGTGACACTTGTTAGTGTTGTGCTTGAGTGTAGGCAATCCTTTCATTGTGTTGCCCATTTTGAAGTGTTTGGAGATAGCCAAAACTGATGTGACCATATCTGCGATGCCATAGTTCTGCAGATTGTGTTTCTTTGGCCACTAAAGCTTGATCATCCTTGTGGACAAAATCAAGTTGGAACATGCATCCCACATTGGAGGCTCTTGCTACAATCTTGGAACCTCTTGACTTATCTCTTATCAAGCACACTTTTTCTCCATTATTATTGTCAAAATCCAACTTCAAGTTGTGATCAAGGAGTTGACTAACTAATAGCAAATTCTTGGTCAACCCATGTACATACAATACATTTGTGATTTTACAGTCATGCTTTCCAAGAGGTAGTGAAATGTTTCCAATCCCCTTGACACTGTATGATGAGTCATCACCTAATGACACATGGTTCTTGTTAGGTAAGTCACGCAGTGTGTAGAACCAATCCTTACGTCCAGTCATGTGTTGAGTTGCACCCGAGTCAACATACCGGATATCTTGTGTGGGCTTGGTTTCTTCATCAAATTGAGCGAGAATACATGTGGTGTCCTTCATCCGAGTCATCCTCATGTTCAGCAATGTACCCTTGTTGTTTGGGTTTTCTTTGCCAATAACCATTTTTACGCCCTTGATTATTGTTGTTGTTGGACTTCCCTTTATTTGAATTATTGTTACTCGATGGTTATTGGGTTTTGAATTGCTTGATGAACCCTTTTTGTAGGAATTGTACCAACAATCTTTGATGTCATGTCCCCCTCTATTGCAAATGGGACACTTCTTGGTGTTGTCTCGTTGAATTTGGTTTTGTTGGGACTTCTTGTGATTGGACTGAAATTTTCCCTTTCCTTTATGATTGGAAGATAGTGCTTGCTCATCTTCCTAATCTTTGTTGTTCATTACCTCTTCTTGTTGGAGTAGATTGACCAACTTCTCAAAGGTGACTGTGTGTTCACTCATATTGATAGTTGTCACAAAGATTCTGTAGGAAGTGCTCGCAACACAATTGGTATGAGGTCTTCATCACTTATCTCTTTTCCCAATGCCAATAGAGATGCCCTCAAAGTAGCAACTCGTCTCAAAAAAACTTCAACCTTCTCATTGTGCTTGAACTTGAGAGTATGCAGTTGTGATAGTAGGTTGAGGATGGCATTCTTGTTCTTTGCCTCATAGACTGTGCTCAACTTATCCCATGCATCCTTGGCCGATGTGGCATCTCTAATATGGGGTTCCACATCGTCTATTACGCTAAACAAGATGATCAACTTGGATTTTTGATTGGCCCTGTCAAATTGAACTTGTTGTCTTCCATCATCAAGTGATCTTGTTGTTTGTCCATCTACAACTGTCCATAGGTCTTCAAACTCAAGTAACATCTTGATCTTCGGTTTCCATGCAGCATAGTTGTCTCCTCTAAGTAGTTGTGAATCTGGTAAGAAGAACTTTGGTGCTTGTGCATCCATTTCTGCAATCTGAATTTTCTGAAACTCTAAATTTCTGACAAAAGGTAAGGCTCTTATCACTCCAGGTTTATGGCCTCCCTCTCAATATACCGTCAGGCCGATATACCAAACCTTTCTATATACGCTCTCTTCCGATATACCCATCGGTACGTGGAATAAGATCACCCTTTCAATATACCCGTTAGTATGGAAAGAGGTGTTAATGCACGTGAAAGAATTTAGTACGTGGTACTTAGACAGTATGGAGAGGGGTTTGTGCAAGCACAAACGGATGGGAGGGCTCAAATGTGTGTGTATTGTGTCCTTATTACTCCCCGTCGATTTTATAGGGTCGATGCCCAAACAACGTTTAGGCAGTTGTGTTAGGAATTAAGTGCAGTAGTAGTCGCGACGGCATCACCCGTAAGCGCTTCCCAGAGGCACCGTATATACTATTGCTTTATGATGAGATCAAAGATCTCGTGTGATAGAACCAAACATAAAATAAAAAAATTGTACCCTTTTTTTTTTCACTTTATGCACCAAGATTAGTACAACATCCTCTCAAAGTACATTAAAATGAAGTTTTTGTGTCCCCCCTCTTTACAAAAAAGGGTCTAGAATCACAAAATACACAATTTAGGCCAAAAATATTTTTTTACCCCCAATAGGTGTTTTTCCGCTAAATTTAGCGGTGGCTCTAAATGTGTTTGGTGAGCTTCTAAATTTAGAAATCTCCCAAAATTTATTAATTTCTCCAAATTTTCCAAAAAAATAATTTAAGAAAAAATATGGAGAGAGTGGGAATTGAACCGCTGACCTGTTTGTTCCCAAGATCCAAACAAACAATCTGAATATTGTTTTCACCTTTTCTCACAAACCGTGATCTGGGTTTTTCTAAAATTTTGACAGCAGCATCATAAAATATTTTTCTTGAAACCCACAAAATTTCAGAAGAATCAAAATCTTATTTTTGATATCTTACCAATTTACCAGCTAGATCTGATTTTTTTTCAAAAAAATGATCTGACTTGTACAGACTTTTCGTCATATGTAGAGGCCAAATCTGAAGATGATGTAAACTGAAAAGTTGTGCGTCTCCTTCTTATCTTTCCAGAAAAAAAAATGGTACATCAATCCGACATTGTATGAAAAAGTTACGTCCTTTTTTCTAAGAGCTATCTGCTGGAATTTTGTTGACGGGACTGCTTCAACCTTTGCTCCCGAATTCTTCACACCTCCACTTTCAGATCTGATTTTTTTTTTTTTTAGATCTGATCTTTTTTTTTTTTCTTTTGATCTGCAATTTTTCAAGATCTCTTCCTTTTTTTTTTTTTTTTTTTAAGATCTCTTTTTTTTTCACAAATCTTTTTTTTTTTTTTTTAGATCTGCAATTTTTTCCAAGATCTTTCTCCTTTTTAAGAAAAATCTCCAAATCTGAAATATTCCGCCAATATGTTAGATCAATTGGCTATGCCAATGACTAATAAAAAAAATTTACCTTCCAAATAAGTGGATAGGTCAAATTTTAGTTGATGGATGCTTGGGAGGAATGGAGGCTGCGGGATGCTTCAATGGCTCTCCTTTGATGCAGATCTTCTTCTCCAATGGATCCTCTCCAATAGTGCTCCTCTTCAACCTTGCTTGGATAGAACTTGCTCTGATACCAAATGATAATAATGGTATAGCTTAGATACCAAATGATAGAATAAAATAAGATTAATGACCAAAGAGGACGGAAACCTCACAAATATTATTGATCATAAAATCAGATTACATTACAATGCAAGAGTCAGTAATATTTATAGATATTAGATAGCCTCATATGGATAGACATGACACCCTATCAGGCACCAACTACGAGATGATAAGACCCATCTCACATGCACATGTAATTATTACTAATACCAATATTGAATGTTATCCAACATAACAATATTGAAATGCAAGTCACTAGACTAGAGTGCACATGTTGCACATTATTAAATAAAAACAAATGCAATAAAATGCAATAAATATGCCTATACTAAATTATGCTAACAATACTAACATGTTGTGTTTTGGATGCACATCTTATGTTGGATGTTTTGTGTAGAATTATGATTTTATGGATGCCAAAATCTAAACTATTATATGATGTTAGATAATAAAATTTCTAATGTCAAATGATGATGATTTATTTTATATGTATATTGTATCGATGTTGTTAGTACAAATGAATGGCCAAAGAGGTATTTTGTTTGTGTTAGAAGACACTTTATTACATACATAGAAAGGGGACCAACCACGGAAGGATGTCGGGTGTTGAGCAATGAGGCCAAATTTGACAACTTGTGTAGTGTTATGTTGTGTTTTGTTGCATGCCTAGTTAGAGGTTCCCATTGGGGGTGACCTCACATGTGTGGCCATGGGGTGATATGTTTCTCTTTTCTTTTAATTTTTGTATGTGCTTTATTTTTGTTTTATGTATTTAAATTTTGGAATTGATGTCACTTTATTAGCTTGTAATAATGTGTCTTAATTAAGATAATCCTTCTTATTTGGTTAACTAGAATAGAGATGTGACAAATAGGTAATTATGAGGTTAGATGGTCCTTGTTGTAAGTAAGATTTGTGATGGTTTGTGTGTGATTTACTCCACCCCAACTTCAAAATTCAGATTTTGACTTTGGGGGCCTTTTTGGAGGCTTGTGGGACAAGCTAAGTTTGTCCCATACCTCTTAAATTTATCCAAAAACTATACATATTATTTCAAAATTTTATTTTTGACTTGGTTATTATTTTTGAGTGTAAAAGAGAGAAAATAATTACACTTTCCTTCTACCTCAATTAATTTTGTCCTTAGAAAGCATGGTGTGCAAGTTTGTGTGCCATGTGGGTTGTCATAGTTCTTACAAGTTCATTGATTGTCTTAGACTTGGTGTGTTGAATTGAGTGTGGGAATGGAGGAATGATGAAGTGGCATCCTACATGGAGCCACCTCATCATCCTCACATTCTATTTCTATTTATTTTTGTATTTTGATGGAATGGGGGTTACTTGTTCATTTTTCTTCTTGGGCACTTTTGGATTTGGAGCTTGTGGGAATTGCTTGGAGTGTGCTTGGCTTGAATTTTGTCAAAGACTTGTGAATTTTTCTTGGAGCTTGATGGAGAGGTAGGCTCTCCACCTTTGTTTTTTTGTTATTATTCTTGTTGATATGAAATGTTGTGCTTGTTAAAAATTTTTAAGCCTTGTGAATGTGCTTGTGTGTGGTTGGGTAGTAGGCCTTAAGTTGGGTGTGGGAGAAGGGCTTATGGGACCATTGGGGAGGGAAAAGGGAGTTTTGTGAGGCATGCATTTGGTGGGAGTGTGATTGTAAGTTTCACCTATGGGCAAAGTGAAATAGAAATAATGGTTAATTTGTTGCATACTTGCAAGGAGAGATAAGGATTTTGTGTTGATTGTTTTGTGCACTTGGAGGCTTAGGGTGAAACTCCCACTTCACTTGGGAGGCATAAGGAGGTGGTTTCCCATAGCCCTTTCTCCATTTGGTTTGATTTCAAACCTTTGTGTTGTTTGAGAAGTGTAAACTTGTTGAATATTCACACAACGAAAATGACATATTCAACAACGAAAATGACATATTGCTAGAAACCTTGGTATTTAAACTTGTGGTTGTAATAAAACAACAATCTATACTCAAGTAATGGGATTTTATTCAACGAATGCCGATTGTTTTGGTATAACCGCGGTCATTATAATTAAACAAACACTTAGAATAGTGTGTGTGTGTGTGTGTGTGTGTGTGTGTGTGTGTGTGTGTGTGTGTGTGTGTGTGTGTGTGTGCATTTTATATCTAAATCTGAATATTTAAATATCTCGTATATATGGGGCAAATGCCAAATACCCAAATGGGTATTCTCATTGAAACAAATTTACAATAAATAATGGAATTCGAGCCAAACCCTAGAATAGGGTAGAATAGAATAAAAAGAAAATTAAAAATGGTATAAGTTTGGAGTTGGGTGTATCCATCCCCAAGCTCTATCCTCCTCTTCCATGGCTTCCTTCTCTTCCTCCCCCTTAACTTGCAAAAAAATAAAATGAAGGAATGAATGAAATGAATGAATAAAAGACCCATAGAGATGATTAGGGTTGTTTTGTAATTTCTTGATCCAATGGCCAAGATTCTTCCCTATAAATGTTAGGTGGGACTTAGGTGAGGTCATCATTTGAATGTATAGGTAAACTTTGAATGGGGCCACTTAAGTGGTGTATAAATTAATGTATTCTTTAACCTATTTGTTTATTTGACGATATTTTTATAAAGCCATGACCTTGTAATAAACTAAATTAATTAATCCTTAGTAATTAGGAAATGTTGATTATAGGAATTTAATTTAATTGTTTTTAATCAATGAAGTGAAAAACAAACGTAGCCCTAAAATAAAATAAATTATTAAATGACTTGTGAACCATTTTATTAAAATAAATAAGAATGATTGAAATGAATTTTTTTAACCTAACTAAAAACTAAATATTATTATTTAATTAATTTGAGATGATCATTTGTTAACCAATGGGATAGCGAAACATTGCTTTCATACTTTAAAAATATTATTTCAGAATTTTTTTCTATTATACCATTTATTTGTATTGGTTTTTGTGCATTAAATTTGTGGGAGTTACACTTGGTATTAGAGCCGTGGGTTCAATGCTTGGACCTCGAGACACACTAGAAAAAATGAAACATAAACAATTAAACCTAGCGAAACTCTAAACCTAGAACACACAACATTGAATGATATTTTGTTAAACGTAGAAAACTTACAAAAATAAAACAAGGACTCAGATGATGATAAACTATCTCTCGTATTAGTTTATACAGGGGCCTGAGACTAGATGAGAGGTACCTACATGTGGATTTAAACCTACCACCCCAGCATTAGGCTATATCGACTATTTTGCCTTAGATATTATAGACACTTCAGGATGTTAATGCGCTATACACGAAGCATATTTAGGAGCATGACCTAGTAGACAGGACAGAGAGCCATCAGTGGAGGTTCGTGCACCTTCACTTCATAGTGCAGAGGATAGGGAAGAGAACTCCTATGTGGAATCATTGTAGACATGGGTCGGTTCTACGGAGCTCATATGTCGCGTTATGGAGCACGAGAGACAGTATATGAGCCCTAGGTGAGATATCATCAAAGTTAAGAGGCCCAAACGTAGATAGTCCAGTGTAACAGATCACATTAGAGAGATAATTAAGTTATACCTGCCTCATTTTGTTGGAGACACAGGAGGATTTCAGGCTAAGGCATGGTTGGTTAGCTTGAGCGGATGCTTCAAGCTATGCCCTTATTCTAGCAACACGAAATCTTGTGTTTCCATCCACCTTCTGAGAGATAAAGAAGGAGTATGGTGGAGGACTGAGGAGCATAAGATCCATGTAGATTATGAGATAGTCACTTGGGAGATCTTTGTGGAGCATTTATGGAGAAGATATATTTCCAGGAGATTCATTCAGCAGTGGATCTATGAGTTTCATGATCTTTAATAGGCCTCCATGATGGTAACAAAGTATGAGGGACAGGATTTCAAGATATGCTTCAATATGTAGATTATATGCACTCATAGAATGTTAGAGTTCACATTCATCGTGGGCCCGAACTTTGACTTGGGTGGGGCAAAGTGTGCATTCATTTTCCACGAGACACTATCGAGAGGCCATGGAGATTGCATAAATAGATGAGGAGACTAGGGGTGAGACTCGGTAGGCTCGTGACAGAGTGAGGAGTTGCATACAACGATTACAGGATCATAGATCTAGGGATAAAACCCTCCTCCTTGTGGTGGACACACTTTAACACAAGAATCCTTCTAGCCTCCTCTACCTCCTTAGCAAGCACAGTGAGACTCGATCGCCCTTTTGACCTCCACAACACCATGATCTTTAAGGAGAGATTAATATGGGACTGTTATCCAAATTTTGCCTCCCGAAAAAACTAATCAAACACGACCCTATGCAGGAAGAAATCCAAGGAAGGTTTTGTCGTGTGAACCCACATTTAAAATCCAACAAAAAGGTTATAGGAGGGCTCTACAATGGAATAGCGAGGGTTGGAAAAGAAGAAAAAATTGTCAAAGAAACCAGAGGCTCAAAGGAAAAGAAATGGAGAAGGTTTGAAGTCTTCGGGCTCTACAAATGATTAATAATGAGCACAAAAATGACCATGTATGGAGGAGACAATGTGAAGCTACCAAGTGTCCAAACGAAGAACCTCTAAAGATTAAATCCCAATCTGGAGACCCAAACAACCATCAAGCCTCCATGTGTCTAGAACCCCAAAATTTACACTTCCCGTTGAAAAGTATTCGACTCAGCAGAAGGTGCCAAGTCTCCAAAATGACCCTACTTAAAAGATAAATCCAAAGACTCGGGAGCTAAATGAGTGCAGTCTCACCACGTAGTCCAAATTTAAAAAATGGGACAAATTGACCCCAAAATGAATAAGTATAGAGAACTAGTGGAAGCCTCCACGTGTCTCAATGGCGCAATTTCAAAAGGAAAGTCTAGAGGCAGTCCCCAAATGAGTGCGGGCTCGCCACATGTCCTAGGTCCAAAAAAAGGGACAAAGTCAGGGGTTGAATAGTCAAAGTAGAGGTAGGCTAGTAGAAGGAGCCAAGTGTCAACACAATGCTACTTCAAAAGTAAAATTTGGGGCGGGTTTCTAAACAAGCACCAAGCCTCCACGTGTCCAGGGTCAAAATTTTGGCCCTGCCAAGCAAAGAGACTCAAGAAAAATACAAAGAAGCCCAAAGAGCTTGCAAAAGCCACCACATGTCAATCCGGTGCAATTTTAGAAGTGAAAGGTAGGGGCCAAATCTTCAAGGTGCGTGAGGCTACCACATGGACCCAAAGACGGACAGACTCTTTTAAATATTGTGCGCCCACGACCCTAATCTTCAGATGGTCATATCTTTTGACTGGAAACTCATATTTGGGCGATACAAGACTTTTTGGAAACGTCTCAACACCCTCTATACCATGGAAACATAAAATATCATTCTTAATAGGTTTTAGTGGGTGAAAATGGGAAAACATTTTCCCATCCATTAATATAGAATCCAATTTCTTTAACTACCAGATAAGATTTTATATGATCCGTCGTTCTTCCTCCTTTAACGCACCAAACAAGTAATCGATGCGACATGACATGATTTGGGGCAGATTTGAGAGGGATATTGATTGGTGGTGGTTGATATTTCAAAGCAGGATTCAATTTATATATCAAGGTGGTTGAAGAAGGATTCAAATTTTCCCTCTCTCTCTCTTATTCTTCCTATATATTGTAAAGGAGGGGCATATTCAAACGATTGGTCATTATATCTCCTCTTCCCCCTCTCTCTTTCTTCCTTAGGGTAGAATGCAGAGTCTAAGCCTCCTTCCAGGGCTCTGTAATGATGTTTTCTTATCTCTTTCCCACTGATGATGTATTGTGTAACATTTTGGAGCAATAAAATCTATTTCATGATGCATCTATCCATCCTTGGCTTATTTTGTTGTCTCTTCTTACCTCTCATCATTGTAGGGTATACTATGCATACTCTGATGTTTTTTAGGTTCTAGGAGCTATTATTAATGGGTTTTGAAGTGGTGTTCCATGTGAAATCTATCTCTAGTCCGTGGTGCATTCTTTCCACCCTCTCCTCTACTCACCTCTCTCCACTTCAGGAAGTGATCTGTGATTCAACCACTTCCTTTTTGGTGTATCACCGCTTAGTGTAGGCTCTTTCACCATCTCTCCTTCTCACTATCCCCTTGGAAAGGTTAGATTAGGTTAGATTAGATTCTGCTTGCACTGGAGTAGCTTGTGGAAGATAGATTAGGAAGCAAGAATCGGCTTTCTCTAGAGGTCCATCTCAAGTTTTTCAAGTCCCACAACTTGAGAGATGGTCCCATATTGTGCAATCACACAAAATTCCCCACTCCACGCCTAGTCCATTCAGGGGTGTTGTGATTCTACACTAAGAGTTTTGGCACACCCGGTGGGACACTGAGGTTATATTTTCCATCTTTCCAAAGGTGTCTCATTACAATAGCAAATCATAAGCCACCATGCAACCACACTAACAGGTTTTGGCACACCCAATGGGAGAGGTATGAAGCACCTTACCACTTAATTTAGTAGGTTGGTGTGTTCCTATTAAGATTTAGCCTTTAGAGGCACATTCAAAGCACATCTGGCGACTCCATATGGTCAATAACCCATCCTCTAAGTTACAGACCTTTTGCCATCCATTTCCACCCATCTTCATTCACTTTTCTTTCCATATCTCCCATTTTTCTTCCATTTCATGAAGTTGTGCAATCATGGCTTCATTTCCTTCTTAGAACTCACACTTTGCAAGCAACAACAATACAATTCACCTCTAGTGCATTTCCAAACTCCTCCAAATCAGCATTATAATCAGATCCAGGACCATTATGCTTACCCATATGAGCAGGGTCAAAGTCAGTTTGGCCATGGAGCTTATTCAGAACAAGGGGACACATACAATGGTGACAATTATGTGGAGAACATTGGTTTGTTGGAGAAGATTAAAATAATTAAGGCTAGCATGGTGCAATCCAGGGGTAAAACATAGATGAGGGCATTCAGGATGTGTTTTGGACACCTTGTCCATGGGGAGGCCCTTTTCCAAGACATTACAGCCCTCAAGAGAAGATTAACTTCATGGTTGAAATGTTTCCTCAACTTGCACATTGGATTGAGGAGATTGAGGCCTATGAGCTGGACATAAGACAACCTTGTCAATGGGTAAGTCCACCACCTCCTAGCTCTTCATTTTCTCTTTCTCAAACTTTATCATTTCAACATGATCAAGAGTCAAGCCCCTCATCTGCTGCCCCAAGTGTTAATTTATTTTCTCCATCTCCTAATCTCCCATCCCACCTCAGTTCTTCTACCCTTTTCCCTTCCAAACAGTCATCCCCTCTAAAAAAACAAGAAGTTCCACTTCCCTCCCCACCACAAACAATTACAAATCTGGTTGAACCCCAACCTACCACTCCTCTTGCCTTCCCAATTCCATATGGGGAAGATATTATAGAATCTAGTCAAGGAGAACAACAAGAAGGGGAGCCCAATGAAAAGAAATGATAGAAAATATGAAGAATTGGGTTGCTAGATTTTTGTTTATAAAGATCCCCTTGATGGTTAAGCCAACAAAGGAGGTAAAGGTTGAAGAGCTAGTGGTGGTTGAGGCTGAGTTTGCAGTAGAGAAGGAACAAAAACAAGAAAAAGAAGATCAATAGTCTATTTACTTTGAATATAGTGTCCCTAATGGCACTTTGTCTAAAGAGAATGTTGATCTAATCCAAGCTACACAACTAGTTAAAGAGGAGGAACAATCAGCTCCAAGCCCCATTGAAGAGGATCAGTTGGGAGAGATCAAATCAGTGTTAAAGCCACTCAATGAAGAAAGCATCATTGAAGATTCTTTGCTTTCATTTCAAGGGCCTAATTTGATTGATGAACCCATGATGGAGGAGGACCATACAGTTTTGAGGCTCCAAGTGTGGAGCAGGCTACAGAAGAACCTTCATTTCTTCCTCCCACTTCATCCCCTTTAATATCTAATGTTGAAGAGGAGTTTAAGATTTTAGACTTCATGTTGAAGGATAAAGGGAACCATGGTGAGTGAGTTGCAAATCGGGGAGGACACCATGGAGGAGGTTGAGCACATGCAACAGGACAACAAGGAGACATATTATCTGTCTGACTTGGAGGATTGCTTTGATAGAGATAAACGAGGAAATTACATCATTTACTCCTCTATCACCTACCTTCCAAGTATATTATCATGCTGCCATAAAGGAGGGAATTCAAGAATAACATCCTATGTCTCACAACATCCCTATAGAACCAAGGTTGGAAGATATGAGTCTTCCATGTTATTCGCAGTGAAGGAAGATAAAAGGAAAGAGGATGTCATCATGCCTATCACACCATCCACCCAAGAAGGTCCACAAAAGACTCTAGTTTTGGAGTTAAATTTATGATAAATGGGCACATCTAAAGGATCGACCTTGCCCAATCGTGTACTTGGCTACATTGGAGACAAGAGAGAAGATAGAACCAGTCATGCCCATTTTAGGGCATGAGGATGAGTTTCAAAGCACCAAGGGTCACCATCAAGCACCTCTAGGAGTCCAATACTAATCAACTTTAGGAGGTATTTTTGGTTGATGTAGATACCTTGATGATTTGGGTGGAGGGCAAGCTTAAAGTTAGTTTTTCACTCATACAAGTAGCCATATTCAATATCAAATCATTTACATGGCTGCCCCTTTTGAGAAAGGGAAGCCACTTCTCCCTGCCTATAGTAGGCTTTATTTAGCCTCTTTCTCTCTGGTTAGTGTAGGAGTAGGAGTAGACTTTGTTTTTCAGCAAAAGAAGTGCTTTTGCACACTCTGCATGTCTCATTTGAGGCATGTATGATTTTGTATTTGTACATAAGTTTTGTTATCATTGCTCCGAGCTACTTGAAGTCAGTCCCTTCAAGATTAATTATAGAAAGACCCATAGTTTCCTGTAATAGTTGCTAATTTCAAAATAAAACAAATACAAATCAACTAAAAATGTTTTCAAGACAATCTATTTCTGGGGAAGGTTAGGGTCACCAAGTACAAATGGTCAGGATCGTGGCTCAGAGACAGGATCAGTATCAGGCTATCATTCTTGACTCCATGCCCAATGGATGCTTCAAGGCTACTAGTCCCTTCATCTAGCATGTAGATTCCTCATGAGTCGTCAAATTGTTATCCCAATTTTTCCCCCGAAAAAACTAATCAAACACGATGATGTGCAGGAAGAAATCCAAGGGATGGATTTGTCGTGTGAGCCCACATTTAAAATCCAACAAATAGGTTGCATCTAGGCAATACAATGGAATAGTAGGGTTGGGGAAGAAGAAAATAATGTCAAAGAAACCAGAGGCTCAAAGGAAAAGAAACAGAGAAGGTTCGAAGTCTTCGGGCTCTACAAATGATTCAGAATGAGCACCAAAAATGACTAAGTATGGAGGAGACAGTGGAATCTACCAAGTGTCCAAACAACACACCTCCAAAGATTAAATCCCAAGCTGGAGACCCAAACAAGCGTCAAGCCTCCACATGTCTAGAACCCCAAAATTCACACCATTGCTCGTGAAGTTTCCAAATGACGCTACTTAAAAGATAAATCCAAAGAGTGGGGACCTAAATGAGCATGGTCTCGCCATGTAGTCCAAATTAAAAAAAATGGGATAGAGTGGGCCCAAAATGACTAAGTATAGAGAACCAACGGAAGCCTCCATGTGTCTCAACGGTGTAATTTCAAAAGGAAAGTCTAGAGGTAGTCCCCAAATGAGTGCGAGATTACTACATGTCTTAGGTCCAAAAAAAGGGACAGAGTTGGGGTTGAATAGTCAAAGAAGAGGTAGGCTAGTGGAAGGTGGCAGCCCCTGTCAACACAATGCTACTTCAAAAGTAAAATTTGGGGTGGGTTTCCAAATAAGTGCCAAGCCTCCACGTGTCCAGGGTCAGACTTTTGGCCCCGCCAAGCAAAGAGACTCAGGAAAAATACAAAGAATCCCAAAAAGCTTATGGAAGTTGCCACATGTCAATCCGATGTAATTTCAGAAGCTAAAGGCAGGGGATGAATCTTCAAGGTGTGCGAGGCTACCACGAGGACCTGGTATGAATAGACTCTTTCAAATATTGTGTGTCGTTGACCCTAATCCTCATGTGGCCATATCTTTTGACTGGAAACTTAGATTTGGGTGGGAGAAGACTTTTTGAAACATCTCAACACCCTCTATGCCATGGAAACATAAAACATCATTTTTAATGAGGCATTAGTAGGTGAAAATGGGAAAAGTATTCCACACCATTAATACAAAATCTAATTTGTTCAACTACCATATTAGATTTTATCTCGATCCGCCGTTCTTCCTCCTTCAACACACCGAACAAGTAATCGATGTAGACATGAAAGATTTAGGGAAGATTTGAGAGGGGAAATAATTGATGGTGGTTGAGATTTTAAAGTAGGATTTAAAACATATCTCAAGGTGGTTGAAGCAGGATTTTATATTTTTCCTCCTCTCTCTCTTATTCTTCCTATATATTGTAAAGGAGGGGAATATTCAAATGGTTGGTGGTTGTTTCTCCTCTACCCCCTCTCTCTTTCTTCCTTAGGGTAGAATTCAGAATCTAAGCCTCCTTCTAGGGAACTATAATGATGTTTTCTCACCTCTTTCCCACCGATGATGTAACGTGTAACATTTTGGAGAAGTAAAATCCGTTTCGTGATGCATCCTGTCCATCCTTGGCTTATTTTGTTGTCTCTTCTTACCTCTCATGGTTCAAGGGTATATTGTGCATACTCGATGTTTGTTTCAATTTATAGGACCTGTGATTAATGGGTTTTAAAGTGGTGTTCTGTGTGAAATCTATCTTTGGTCCGTGGTGCATTCTACCCAACCTCTCCTCTCGCTCATCCTGTCTCCACTTCAGAAGTCGATTTGTGATTCAACCACTTTTATTTTCTGTTGTATCACCGCTTAGTGTAGGCTCTTTCACCCTCATTCTCCGTGTCCCCTTGGAAAGGTTAGATTAGGTTAGATTAGATTCTTCCTGCACTGGAGTAGCTTTGACAGGTAGATTAGGAAGCAAGAACCAACTTTCTTCGAGGTCCATCTCAATTTTTACAAGTCCCATAGCTTGAAAGATGGTCACATGTTGTGCAAACACACCGAATGCCCCACTCACACATGGGGCATTTGGGGGTGCTGTGATTTTTAATTAGCAGGACCTCCACTGTAAGACCCAATACAACATAGGCTCCACCTTGAGCACACTCGACAAGAGCACATCCACCGCAACACCCACAGAGATATATGGTAGGATCAATGGGTTCTTCAACATATACTCTTGGGCCACCTGGAGGACTATATTCTTAGTGAAGAAGACTAGGTATTTGTTTTGGATGTGGCATGCATGGACATTATTCGAGAGAGTTCCCTTAAAACCCCGTTAATCATGATAAGACACATGTTTCTAAGCTCGCTTTATTGGTGACATGGCTAGGAGCCACATGATATATACAGCGGTCAAGAACCGCCAGGTAGAGCACCATGGCATAGTGATAGAGACCACATGTAGCATTGGTGGTATTTCTATCCCTATTTTATTTAACTCAAAGCTCATAAGATTCTTTCATTTCTCCATCTTTAGTAGAGAATTGTAGGTTGGTGGAAATTAGGCAGGGCCTTAGTTGGGATGTCGAGATTATACGGACCCAATATCTCAAGTAGAATTCTTAGTCAAGGAGTGAATAGTACACATAGAAGCCTTTACTACTACTTTGGATATTCATATCCTTCCCTTAGGTTCGTATGAAGTGATCTTGGGCATGGATTGGTTTTCTACGCACATAGCTAGATTTTATTGCCACAACAATGTTATATCATGTGTAGATGATTTGGGAGTGGAGTCAGTGATTGTTGGAGTTAGGAGACCCATCTATATTCACACTATTTTCACTATGCAGCTGAAGCAATGTGCATGATGGTGTTGTCGGTTGTATGATATTATAGTTTGTAATAGGTCGGGGATGGGGTTAGTGGACCTTTGCTTGATGATCACCCCATTTCGCTAGGTTTTTCTAATGTGTTTCCTAGTGAGCTATTAGGATGCCTCCCGTGTGAGATCGATTTTTACATTGATTTAGTTCCTCGAGCATAACCTATCTCACACACTCCTTATAGGGTGAACACACTTGAGCTATGTGAGCTCAATTTAGAGCTAGAGAGCCTTCTTGAGAAAGGCCTAATC
Organism: Taxus wallichiana var. yunnanensis; assembly: GCA_018340775.1. Classification (NCBI taxonomy): domain Eukaryota; kingdom Viridiplantae; phylum Streptophyta; class Pinopsida; order Cupressales; family Taxaceae; genus Taxus; species Taxus wallichiana. The sequence goes on along the minus strand of CM031237.1, from coordinate 193,477,586 downwards.
CATCCTAGTGTATTCCCATAGGGTGGACAATTGATTTTGTGAAGATGAAGGACGGATCCTTGGGGTTTTGTGTGGACTATCATCAGTGAAAAAATAAACAATCAGAATCATTACCCCTTCCTCGCATCGATGATTTATTTGATTAGATAAAGGGGCCACTATGTTTTCTAAGATTGATCTTAATTCATGCTACCATTAGCTGAGTATTACAGAGGAAGATGTTCACAAGTCATATTTTCTGTATGAGATATGGCCACTATGAGTTCATAGTTGTGCCATTCGGTCTTACAAATGCCCCTACAGTGTTCATGAGTTTGATGAATGGGGTGTTCAGGACTTTTCTAGACCACTTTTTCCTTATGTTTCTTGATGAAATTTTTATCTTCTCTCGTATGCATGAGGAGCACGAGGATTCACTTCGTCAGGTTATACAGTGTCTTCGTGAGTAGAAACTTTATAGTAACCTAGAGAAGTGTGCATTCTTTCAGTTAGAGGTACAATATTTGGGTCACATTATTTTTGGGGAGGTAAAAGCACAATAAAATGTCCCACTTTTTGGTATGTTTTGTACCATTATAAACATGAATTTTCAGTTTCATTTATTTTCTAAAGGTAATAGCCATAAAACCGTACACATTCATGAAATTCCACAAACTAATGAAATGTTGTGTTTAGAGTGTAGAATACATGTAAATTTTTTTAAAAAAAAATTGCAAAAAAAATGGTATTTTTCTTAATTTTATTCATACGTTGATTCTTATGTTATAAAAGAGGAATGACTGTCCTCGGGTGGTTTTTTGAATGAAAATTTATTTTTTCACCATGAAATTTTAGATATATGTTCAAGATTTGAATTTTGAGGTGCTGTCAAATTTTCATATTTTTTGGACTTATATTTTTTTTTTAATTAATTATTTAGTAAAAATATTTTCAAATAAATGGCGTACAAATGTTTATGCCAATAAATTTTAAGATTTATATCGAAATTGAATTTTTTTTTCACAGGTAAGAAGAAGACTTCAATAAATAGTAATTTTAATTTTTCAATTTTTTCGATATTTTTGCTATTTTTTAAATTGGGTTGATTGTGTACGATCGATTGTCCTAAAATACCATATGTTAGCAAAATATAAAAATAAATAGTAAAACATATTTTTAAAAATGAAAATTATATTTTTAGAAAGCTAATAAAATTCTGTATTTTGTGTTAAAATTTTGTAATTTTATTCATTTGTTAACCCTAATTACGTGGCACCTAAGTGGCACAATTTGGCATAAAATTATCCTCCAAATGAATTTGGCGCCAAAATGTGCCACATAGGTGCCACATAAGGGGGTTCGCGAAGGGGTTCACGTGAAGGGGGTTTGCATGAACCCCCTTCGCCCGAACCCCCATAAACCCTAAATCTTCTCGCCCAAAACTATATAAATATCTATATATAACTCTTTACCGCCAAAATTATTTGAATTCAAGGTGTTCGCGTGAATGGGGGTTCGCGCAAACCCCATTCGTGCGAACTAGTTTCTTTGTCCTACGTGGCAGTTCAGGTGAAGGGGGTTCATGCGAAAGGGGTTTTTGCGTAAACACCCTCGATTTCCGATCCCGCCCAACTTCTTACTCGCGTTTTTGGGACACAAAGTGGGACACAACATTGTGCTTTGACCCTTTCACAGTCGATCCTTCCAAGATTAGAGCCATTATGGATTAGCCAACACATACCAGTGTGAATGAGGTGCACAATTTCATGGGGTTTACATGGTACTACAAGATATTTGTTCAAGACTTTTCTCGGGTTACACACCCCATCACTTACCTTCAGGGAAATAGAAAAATTTCATCTTGTTAGATAGATATGACCAGGCCTTCAGGACACTGAAGGAATGCCTTACGACAGCACCTATTCTTGTAGTGTTAGATCCTCAGGGTGAGTTATTCATTTTCACAGATGCTTCTTTGGAAGGATTAGGAGGTGTGTTGATATAGGAGGGCCATGTTGAAGCATTTGAGTCTTGAAAATTCAAGGATTATGAGCTCAATTATCCGACTCATGACCTTGAATTTATAACAGTTGTTCATGCTTTGGTTCAGTGGTGACATTTTCTGTTGGGCAGGATTTTCATTCTAAGCACTGATCATTTAAGTCTTCATAACCTCTGCACGTAGCCCAATCTCAATGCTCATCAACGATGTTGGATGGAGTTGATTTGTGAGTACAACATGGAGATAGAGCATGTGAAGAGGAAGGAGAATATGGTTAAAGATGCTCTAAATAGTGACACATTTGGTTATGGCTACAACAAAGGCATCAATTTAAGGAACGTGATTTTGTAGTTACTTCCTCATGACAGTTTCTACCTTTCATCCAGAGAAGAGATAGAAATTCGAGATACCTCTTGAGGGGAAGTTTGATGGATTTTCATTAAAGTAAGATGGTCTTCTCAAACATAGAGGTTGGATTTATATTCCTAGAGACGGAGGATTGAGACAGGATATCTTCGTGGAGGCTCATCGTTCACCTTATTCAACCCATCCAGGTGAAGAAGATGCACGTAACCTTGAGATAGTTATACCATTGGAGAGGCCTTCAGAGAGATGTAGCTCATTTTGTGTTGCATTGTTTAGAATGTAAGAGGTTGAAGATTGAGCATCAACATCCAATTGGCCTTCTCTACCCACATGCCATACTAAAGTGGAATTGGGACACCATTTCCATTGATTTCATTATAGGGCTACCAACATCGAGATACCACCACGATGCCATCATGGTCACAATGGATAGATTAACGAAAAGCTGGCTCATGTTTCTCCAGTGAAGACCACCTATACAACTAGTGTAGTGGCGTGAGTATACCTTGATGATATTTTCATACTACATGGGATTCCATAGAAGATTATTTATGATTGTGATCCCTTATAAATGTCTCATTTGTAGACTACAATGTACCTTACCCTTGGGGCGCGTATCAACTTCAATACAACTTATCATCTAGAGACAGATGGACAAACAAAGTGGTTGAATAATATCCTGGAGGATATGTTGTGGATGTCTGTCATGGACTATAAGTCTATGTGGGAGGAGTACTTGTATTTAGTGGATTTTACCTACAACAATAGTTTTCAGAGTTCGATTGGTATGGCTCTTTTTCAGGCATTCTATGGAAGAGAGTGCAGGACATCGATGAGGTAGGAAAATTGGAGGATTGATTTTTTCTTTGGCCAACATTATTATAGGATATGGAGTAACAGGTTGTCATATTTCAACAGAGATTACATGGGGCTCAGGATAAATAGAAGAAGTATGCAGATCAGAGGAGGAAATATCCTAGTTTTTAGGTGGGCACAAAGGTATTTCTTCATGTCAGGCCCTATAAGAGTCCTATATGTTATGGAAAAGGCTCTAATATAGATCCTATATTTGTGGGTACCTTCAAGATCTTGGAGCATATTGGTCCTTTTTCCTATCATTTAGCATTTCCACCCATCTTCTCTCGCATGCACGATGTATTTCATGTTTCTATGCTTAGGATATAAATTCTAGATCCCTCTCATGTTTTGGATTGGACCGCATTATAGGTGCAAGAGAAGGGGAAAGTGTTAGTGGAGCCCATGCACGTCATATAATGTAGGACACTCAGCCTTTAAGGCCGCAAGATTGACTAGGTTTGGGTCTAGTGGGATAGGCACGATGAGATTGCAGCCACATAGGAGGATGCCACTATATTACGAGCCCAGTTTCTTCATCTATTCTAGTGACTTCTAGGAGGAAGTCGAGTCTAAGGGGAGGGGGATGTAGTGTCCACTTCTCTTCAACACTATTTTATTTTGATGTTATTCTTGTTGGGTGGTACTTAGAAATTTGAGCATTATATTTTGATCGGTAGACAATGGACTATGCAGATATTTAGACTATTGAAATTATGTGGATTGCATTTCTATCATGATGCACTAGATGGTGATGATAGGCGGTTCTATGTGTTGATGTTGATATTCTAATTTTATATTAACATGTCCTATTTTGGATGCACAAACTATGTTGGGTGTTTTGTGTAGAATAATGATTTTATGGATGCCAAAATAGAATCTATTATATGATGTTTTATGATTCAATTGCTAATTTCAAATGACGATGATTGATTTTATACGTATATTGTCTCGATGTTGTTAATACGGCCGAAAGGCTAGAGAGGTTATTTTGTGTTGCAGGACACTTTATCACATACATCGAGAGCGTATAGGTGACCAACCACGTAAGGATGTTTGCTATCGAGCAACAAGGCCAAATTTGACAACTTGTGTAATGTTATGTTGTGTTGTTGTTGCATGCCTAGTTTGGAGGTTTCCCATTGGGGGTGACCTCACATGTGTGGCCATGGGGTGATATGTTTCCATTTTATTTTAATTTTTGTATGTTCTTTATTTGTGTTTTATGTATTTAAATTTTGGATTTGTTGTCACTTTATTAGCTTGTAATAATGTGTCTTAATTAAGCTAATCCTTTTTATTTGGTTAACTAGAATAGAGATGTGACAAATACGTAACTATGAGGTTAGTGGTCCTTGTTGGAAGTAATATTTGTGATGGTTTGTGTTTTTTTACTCCACCCGACTTCAAAATTCGGATTTTGACTTTGGGGGCCGTTTTTTAGGCTTGTGGGACAAGCTAAGCTTGTCCCATACCTCTTAAATTTACCCAAAAACCTACCTATGGGTTGGGAAGTTTATTTTTACTTGTTTATTCCTTTTTTAGTGTAAAAGAGAGAAAATAATTGTACTTTCCTTCTACCTCAATTAATTTTGTCCTTAGAAAGCATGGTGTGCAAGTTTTGTGCCATGTGGGTTGTCATAAATCTTACAGTTCATTTATTTTCTTGGACTTGGTGTGTTTACTTGAGTGTGGAAATGGAGGAATGATGAAGTGACATCCTACATGGAGCCACCTCATCATCCTCACATTCCATTTCTATTTATTGTTAGATTTTGATGGAATGGGGGTTACTTGTTCATTTTTCTTCTTGGGAACTTTTTGATTTGGAGCTTGTGGGGATTTCTTGGAGTGTGATTGGCTTGAAGTTGTCAAAGGCTTGTGAAGTTTTCTTGGAGCTTGATGGAGAGGTAGGCTCTCCACCTTTTTTGTTTTGTTATTATGCTTGTTGATATGAAATGTTGTGCTTGTTAAATTTGTTTAAGCCTTGTGAATGTGCTTGTGTGTGGTTGGGTAGTAGGGCTTATGTTGGGTGTGGGAGAAGGGATTATGGCACCATTGGGGAGGGAAAAGGTATTTTTGAGGCATGCATTTGGTGGGAGTGTGATTGGGAGTTTTACCTATGGGGAGTGAAAAAGAAATCGTGGTTATTTTGTTGCATACTTGCAAGGGAGTGATAATGATTTTGTTTTGATTTTTTTTTTTCACTGGAGGCCTAGGGTAAAACTCCCACTTCACTTGGGAGGCATAAGGAAGTGTTTTCTCATAGACCTTGCTCCATTTGGTTTGATTTCAAAACTTTGTGTTGTTTGAGAAGTTGTAAACTTGTTGAATATGTCATTTTGGTTGTGTGAATATTTTGGAATGTATGTTTGTTTTGTGATAGCCATGTTGTTGTTAAGTTGCACAAAATTCCTCATGGTTCCTTGGTTGGGGCTTGGGGGACATTAAGGGGATTTCATCTCATCTTAATGGATTAAAGGTTAAGCGGAAGGCATTGCCTACTCCCCCTTCCTTTGTATTGTGATCCTTTTGTGAAATATTGGAGTGATCTATTTAGATCTACTATTGGGAGAAGACATGCAAATTGGAGACTTCTATTTTAGCCATGTTGAAAACCTTCATGTTCTAATTTGTTCTTGTATTCATTCCCACTTTGAGTGGAAGATTGTAATATTGTAGGCTTGAAAGAAAGTTATTTTATTCATTTGGAAATCTTTAAAAATTGTAAACTCTTCTAAGAGTGTTGCTTGAGAAATTTATATTTTCAAATGTGTTAGTATGTGAAAGAGAACTACCAAATCATTGCTTTGTTTTGGTAAAATAGAAAGTTTGAAATAAGTTGAATTAGAGATGCATCCCTCTCAAGAAAAATAAGTTGTTTCATTACTCTCAACATGTGTTATGTTCATTGTAAAAGAAATATGAATCTTGTTAAAATTTATTGTAGTTGAAAATGGTTATCACTTTATCTTGTGAAAAAAAAAAAAAAAAAAGAATAGTTGTGTTTGTTTTATTGAAGGAAAATAATATATTCAAAATTTAGAGTAACCAAAATTCTCCCTTTTTTCTTTTATTATATTATAGAATGAGTTGGTCGAGAAATCTTGTTAATATCTTAACTTAGCCTTAGATGGATTAAACAATTTTTACATATGTTATTATTAGAGAATAAAAATGTATTTATTTTTCCTACTTAAAATATACTATGATTGAGCTAATTATATAATAATGTTTTTATAAATTTTCACTTATAAATACTAAACTAAATGTAGTTCTCTATATAAAAAAGGAAATTTAATCATCTTAATTTTATTAATATATTAATATTATTTCAATTTTATAATAATAATGAAATTCATATATATATATATATATATATATATATATATATATAAAATTGTCAGTAATAAATATTCTTATTAATATTATGATACTTAATAATATACATGTTAATACTTATATTAATAAAATAAAATTAAAGATTTTTAAAAAAAAAAGTTTACTATTAAATAAATGTGGAAGGCCACAACTTGGCCTTACTTTTGATTGTTTTGTATTTAAAAGAGGGGAGGGAGGGTCGCTGACCCCACCCCATTAATATATGGGAAGGGGTGAGTTCGGCGACCCTCCCCCATATTAATAAAAACCTTGCTATTTAAACAATGACCCATACTCGGCAATGGGATTTTATTCAATAGTCTACTGATTTTTTTGTATAACCGCGGCCGTTATAACAAAATAAACACTTAGAATATATATATACATATTGGGCAAATGCCAAATATCTAAATGGGTAATCTCATTGAAATTTCTTTATTATAAATAATGGAATTTGAGTCTAATCCTAGAATAAGGTAGATTTGAATAACAAGAAAAATTAAAATTGGAGTCGGGTGTATCCATCCCCAAGCTCTATCCTCTTTTTCCATGCTTTCGTTCTTTTCCTCCTCCCCTTAATGTGTAAAAACAAAAATGAAGGAATGAGTGAAATGAATGAATAAAAGATCCATAGAGATGATTAGGTTTGTTTTGGAGTTTCTTGATCCAATGGCCAAGATTCTTCCCTACAAATGTTAGGTGGGAGTTAGGTGAGATCATCATTTAAATGTATGGGTCAAGTTTGAATGGGGCCACTTAAGTGGTGTATAAGTAAGTGTATTTTTCAACCTATTTGTTTAGTTGATGACCTTTTTAATAAAGTCATGACCCTTGTAATAAACTAAATTAATTACTCCTTAGTAATTAGGAAATGTTGATCATAGGAATTTAATTTAATTGTACTTAATCAATGAAGGGAAAAACAAACCTAGACCTAAAATAAAATAAATTATTAAATGACTTGTGAGTGATTGTATTAAAATAAATAAGAATTATTGAAATGAAAATTTTAAAACTAACTGAAGAGTAAATATTATTATTTAATTAATTTGAGACGATCATTTGTTAACCAAGGGTATAAATAAATGTTGTTTTCGTCCCTTTAAAAAAAAAAAAAACTTTCGTAATGTTTTTCTATTATACCATTTATTTGTCTTGGTTTTTCATGCGTGAAATTTGTGAGCATTACACTTCATTAGAACCATAATAAGGTCACACCAATTTACAATATCAATTCATTATTGTCATAATGCCCCACTTTGATGTGTGTTTATGCACACATTAAAGTAAACCAATCGTGTGGATATAGAGAGGTTTTGGGTTCATTACCTTGTTAAGAGTTCTCAAGTCATTATGGGAGTAATAAGGAGATGAAATTAAAAACAAGAGATATTTTACCTTATATTCATAGTCAAGAGATAAGAAAATCATGGAACTAACATTTGTGCTTCCATACAAGGGATGCAAAAACAATTCCTCTACAAAGATATTTGAAATATTTTCAAGTGACCGAGTGTTTATATAAATTTGTAATCATTGTACTTTGAAATATAGGAATATATAATGAAAAATGAATAAACATAGTTGTGATAGAAAATGTGAAGATGCATATATTAAATCATTGTCTCAAAATTTAAGTTACATTTAAATATATTTGTGTCTCCTTGTGAGACCAAGTTGAAAATATATAAGCGTTTAATGGTGAGACCAAATGGGGTATGATGTTTACTTATTGCATAGTCACATTGTGATTTATTTAAGGGATAAAGAGAGTGTCCTCAAGGCATTGAGATAAATAAGAATAATATCTAACCCCATATTAGGCGTGCCAAAATAAAGAGATTAAACACACCATATGTAAGATTTTAAAATCAAGTGCTAACATCACCATAGTGTGATACCATCGAGAAAGAATGTATCCAATAATCAAATTTTCCTATCTACGATTGAGTATAGTTATGTAATAGTAACAATGACTAATGTGTACCCAAGTATAATCTATCTACAAAAATTATATTATGCCCCAAGTGGGCTTGAGATATAATTAATCTACACATTTAATAAATTTGGTTCATAATAACACTTTTAGAATTAAACTATTTGTTATTCAATCTTTGAGATACATCCAGATATATACCCATAGATTCCCCTATTTACAAGGTAATTGGCTAATCATAACAAACAACATCCAATTCATACGATTTCTCCAATGAAGCCTATTTTAGTGGAGTGAGTACAACACATGTAGGTTACACAATAATATTTTTTAGTGGGGTGACCACAATAATAGGTTATCACTATCTTCGTAGAATGATTATGCGATCATGTTTCATTGTAGGTAGTTGCTAATCTAATGGCTACAAACATTAGCATTTCAATTATTTTGCTACAAAATTTTCACATCGAGTGGGCGAAAGCACGAGGAATACATACTATTTCTAAAATTTAAAAACTTTTTTAACTTTCAGAAAAGAAGCAGTAAGGCCGTGTGGTCTAGTAGCATAATCATAATTAATTTCATCAAAATTCTCCGAAGTGGGGATGAGATTTGACGCCCGTCCAGAGAACTTTCGGACGTTTTCTACGGGCTTTTGTGAGGGAAAGTTGTTTTATTAAAATTTTAATATTTTTAGCAAACCGTAAAATTTACGTTCGACAATATTAGTCTACCATTAGTTTTGTTATATTTTAATTCAATATATAAATTAAATGGGTAGTCGGACACTCCAACTTGGACTTCCATTTTTGTTTTTAATCATGCCATGATGCGACTAATAGTGGTGAGAAACGAAAATCTCGCATAATTTTTTATTTCAAAATATCGATATTAATTTGAAAACTTGAAGAAGTTGTATTTATTTCTTATTTTCGCATTTATTCCGGATATTTCCGAGTCCCACTCCTAGTCTCCCGTTCATAAATCAAAATACAATGGTATTGGTGTTTATTTTTAAACAAAGTACTCGTTGTAGCATTCGAAGTAAATAATACACTATTCAAAATTTCGTAGGTTCCTTTCTCTGAATCTCCTATGTTTTTAGTGGGTTGAGGTTTTTCCAAGTGCGTTCATAAATATTTTTTCTTGTGTAAAGAGAAAAGTGAGCCACATTAACGGTAAACAACTGTTACAAGAACTTAGGGATGACATGGATTCTATGGCTCTGCTAGTCTTTCTTTATACTATGGTAATCTGAGGCACTGCGATGTCAAATGGTCTTGTTCTCAATGACACTGATAAATGGTACTTTTAATATATTTCCACATCTACTTCGATGCATTTTGTTGGTCCATTGAAATTAATCAATAACAATTTCACATTTTTGCAGTTATTTCTTTGACATGTTTTTTTTTCAAATGTAGTAATGTGAATAGATGTGTTGATGTCAAAATGAGCTACCCCTCCTATGCATGTATGTAGAAAATGTAGTCCCTTGTCCCTTTAATGTAGATAGATGGATGCTTCGATTCTAATGTAATGCCTTTTGATGCAACATTAGGTGATAGTAATAGATGCTTAGATCTTGGTCCATTGTTATGGTCACATACATTTATATTTATATGATTCCCTTGTTTGAATTTTACAATTAACAACCAAAGGATGACCCATAAGAAAACAAGATGCCGAAAATATAGAAAATTCCCAAAAGGTGCAAGTAAAGTAAAGAGAGGTAGGGATGCCTAAAACGATAGGAGCCCTTAGACACCCGTATCCTCGTTGGTAGGTGGTTCCCATAGTGGTAAAAATAAAATAGTAAAGCATCAATTGGGTGTAAGGCGTAAGAGGCCAAAAAAAGAGGACATGAACAAAGAAAAAATGCCAAACACAGATCGTATGTTAATTATTTGTTTTATTGGTTAGGAATCATATTAATAGTAGTATGTGATTAGGGTGTAGAAATGTACCCAAACTTATTGATGTAGTGTCTACATTGTGTAATTTGTTCCAGACTTCTTCGTCACCCTTGTGCTTTGATATATAACAATCACTACACTTCATACCACAAAATCCTTTATTTTAGTAGAGAAAATCTTTAATGTAAGGAAAACACAATTGATCAACATCATATGGAGTACCATGCACCAATCCCTTAGCACATAACACATGTGTAAATCATGAAATTTGAACCCACAAACTAAACTACCTAAAAGGAACAACCTACACCATATTCCTAATATCTCCATATTTGTTTTAAAGAATGTGAGATCTTCCTCCGTTTTGATTAGTTGGGTGTTCCTACAAGAAGATGGATATGAACCCCTAAAGGTATTTTTGTACAATAATAGTATCATTTACAATACAACATATTGTCATGATATAATAAATTCTATCAATCCCACATGATCAAAAGTCCCCGTATATTCACATCATCCAACATTGTATTCACATCATATGCATTCATTTTAATGGTACGATTAATTGAACATATGTTTTCACATCATCTAGTAGAGCTTTTAGCAATGTTGTGTTGGCCATAAATACAAATGACTCGGCCGTGAGTAGAATATGTCCTAGGAAGAACTACTCTTAAACTATTAACTAGTGAATCGTATTGACCTTGGATCAACATTAGTTGTTCACTCTGTGCATTTACGTTTCGTCATCTAATCTTAATTATAGTTTATAATATTTAAGTTTAGTTGTGTTCAATATTCAAATCTTATAATATTTTAAGACTATTGAGGCTTTTTTTAAATTAGTTTCAAATTAATATTTCAATAATATCTTACATTATGCTAAAATCATAGTTTTCATTTGATTTTTAGTGAGTTGGATTCTTTAATTGAACTACATTACCGAGAGTTTCGTTCTTCACACTTCAAGTAAAAGATTTAGATTTTATTTAGATTTTCATTATATCACTTCTAAACCCTTATTTATAGCTACATGTCTTACATTGTTCAATGTAAAATATGAATGAGGTTGTTGCTCCTTATTGTCTAGATTATAATATTGATAATCATACATGAAAGGTTTATGTATAGATTTGATAAAGCATCTTGATTGTGTTTTTGAGTTAATTTTTTTCTACCGAACTAGTAAAAAGGCTTTTCTTAGGGAAAATATGTTGATCCTTTGATTAAAAGTAAAAGTAATCCTAGAGATCCATAGTGATCCATTAACTATGTGGTTTATGGAAAGATATAACATAAAAATTTACTCTAGAACATTTGTAGTTTCATGTATGGAATACATAGGTAATGAAAATGTATTGACCAAGTTTTTCCAACTTGGCTTTAAGGAATACATCAAACTTGTAATTTTTACACTATTCTAGAGGGATTTTTCGATATGACTCTAACGTTCTTGTTAAACATTATATCATAGTTAGTGCGGTGATTTATAATATTGTACAACTTTGTATCTACATGAGTTATCCTGTCACGAAAATAGTCCTATTTATTTTATTGTGTTCTTGTAAGTTTTTGTTTCTTTTAAAGGTTTTAATGTTTGAGATTTCTTTCTCATCTCAAATTGCAGAAAAAAGTTAAAATCGATGATGTTATAGAAGATCTAACATTGAGAAAGCAGAATCTTCAAATTATATTTCACCCTATTGATATTTATCGAACCATGTAACTAGCAATCGCATGTGTACAATGCAATGTGAACGCCGAACGATATAAGTTTTTTTAATTTTGACCATTGAGATTCCTCCATTTACTGGGTTAGAGATTATTACTCCTTGAATTAATTGTATTAGTCCCCTGATCTAGGTGTTCCAAATGTGGATCGTATACCCTATGCCTTGTCAGCTCAAAATTTAGAAAAATCATTCACTAAAATTATTGAACAGTTAATTGTCACGTGGTTGCTTAACCTATTAAACAATTGTCATTTTTTGAGAAATTAATAATCTTTAATATTTCACAAGGTATAAAATGCAAATACATGTCATAACCTCATAAACTCATTTTTCTTGTCTATCAATCCCTAACTAATGCAATTTATGTTTGGCAAGACCGCACAAATACTAACATTTTACAAGAATACATTCATACATATGTAATAAGACAAATAGGCCAATACACAACATCAGACATGTCAATTGACCATAAATGACAATTATGTATAAGATATGATGACCATGTGAAATCAACTAAAGGCATATTATTAACCTTTCCCACTATAAGGTAAGAACGAACTTCATGTTTCATGAGTAGGCATCCAAAAAGTATGATAGAGGTGAGAAATGGTAATGAATTTATTGTGTATCAGATTAAATATACAAATAAAAGTTGAGCTTATTCAGGATGCCATTCTCCCCGGAATGAAGTTAATTCAAATGAATATTACTTGACAATTGTGTGAATAAAATGTTAAACTTGGGTATACAAACCTTAAGAGTGAATTTTACTATACAATTTGCATATTCATAGCAATAGTGAGCATTCCCGCTCTTTACAATGCCTCTTTAACTAAAATGAAACTTTGGGCATCTCTATTGATCAGCTTTCTCCACCTAGAGACTACATGAATGCCTCCTTTCGCATTCTCTCCCTAAGGAGCCAATCAACAGAGTTGTCAGATCACCGGACTTCTCCCCTGCAGCCTCTCTGCCTCAAGATGGTTTTTATAATGAGCATTTCATCAAGATAATCGATAGCACAATCATTCAGCTTGTTTCTCTCCAGCATCACTGGTCACATGGTCTTAAGACTCTCCTTGGCCAGCTGAGGGTACAGTCCCGCAAGTTGTGAGTTAATAAAAACCACAATATGCATTTGGCGATAGGATTTGTCACCTATGTTCTCTCTATGAAGTGGAAAATGAGCAGCATTTTATTTTGCGTTGTCTAACCTACAATGAGATTTGGTGGAGATATCGTTGCATGTATGAAGACTCAAGGCGGTTCTCTATCCACCTTCCTTTTCTATCCAGATCAGACATATCTGGTCCTTTTGAGAGAGGTTGCCATGTTGATCGGTAGGACTTTAATGGACTCCATCCACCTTCCTTTTCTATTTGGATCAGAAACGCGTGGCCCTTCTTTTAAGAGAGATTGCCACATTGATTGGTAGGACTTTAAAGGACCCCTTGGACCACCAAGCTAATTACCAAATTGGAACCCATTTTAGGCATTGGAGGCATTAAGGACCCATTTCAGGCAAAGATACAGTTGGTAAGACATCATTCTTCCTTGGGAATTATGGTGGCTTCCTACGGAGCAGGGAAATGGTGGCGGGACCATATTCACGAGCTTCAAACAGGTTTGTACATTTTCAGGGTGGAGGACGGATCCGGTAGGCGGATGGTTGCAGAGCTGGGCCGATGAGAGCACCGTGTATTTTCACAGAAGAGCGGAGGACGGGTGGTGGAGCATCTACAGATTGAACCTGGACCAAGCGGTGCCACCAGAGCAGATAACTCCACCCTCCGTAGAAGCTTTCACTCCCTGCGCTTCCGCTACGGGGAATTGGATAGCCGTGGCCACGCGCAGACCGGAGTCCAAATTCAAGCACATCGAAATCTTTGACCTGCAGTCCAGGTCCTTTATACCCGTGACGGCCTCCATTAATCCCCAAATTCATCACTACAACCCTTTCGTCTCGCCCGATTCGCTCAGGGTGGGGTTCCACAGATTTAGGGGCGAAGATGGGAAACAATTAGTGTTCAGATCGGAACGATCCGGGCACAAAAAACTATACATAATGGATGCAGAGGAAGGCGAGGAGGGGTGGATTGGAACCCTGACGGAAGGCCCCTAGATTGACATGATGCCCTGCTGGTCTAAAGAAGGAACGCACGTCAAAAAAATTGTTAAAAATGTGAAAACGTCCAGACGGCCGTCAAACCGTCAATTTTAATACAGTCACAAAAACGTCCAGAGGTCCTTTACCATAGGGGAACACCTTCGGTGTAATAAATTCGTTACACTAAATGTGGAGTGCTCGTGGTACTAGGGTTTATGTCGCATATCAATTCTTACTAATTTCCTATCCGTGGGTGAAAAATAAGTAGAAACTTGTTTTGGATGCTGAACCAGCACAAGCACAAAACCATGACGTAGCTCGGGGATCAATCTCGTCCTTTATTTTCACGAAGGCGCAATTCTATTTGAATTTAAATTACTTCATCACTGATGTAACCGATACAATGATTAAATCACTTCTGTTATGAGCTGAATAGAATGGGAGCTTTCGGCCTTATCAGATATGCGAGGCAGGCCGCTCAAATCATTCACGCTCGCTCTAAAACGCATAATTCGGCTCATTTTTCATTATTATTGATACGCTCATTGTGCTCAAACGCACATAATACGTCCGATCTAACCCAATACACGCCTGAACTTATTAGAAACTTTTCAATCATCGCTCATGTCGATCACAGAAGTCTACACTTGCAGACCACCTTTTGGAGATCACCGGAACAATAAAAAAAGGCCACGGTCAGCCACAATATTTGGACAAGTTACAGGTCAGATCGAAACGATCCGGGCACGAAAAATTGTACATAATGGATGCAGAGGAAGGTGAGGAGGGGTGGATTGGAACCCTGACGGAAGGCCCCCGGATTGACACGATGCCCTGCTGGTCTAAAGAAGGAACGCAGGTCAAAAAAATTGTTAAAAATGTGAAAACGTCCAGACGGCCGTCAAACCGTCAATTTTAATACAGTCGCAGAAACGTCCGGAGGTCCTTTACCATAGGGGGAATGCCTTCGGCGTAATTAATGGTCCCATGTGAGTAATATAAAATTTCTAATATTACCCCTTTGGACAACATGGCGCCATCCACCTACTACAACTAGCTACTTTAACATTAAACAACATCATTTTTATCATCCTCAAATGTTGTTTTTCCGTGCTACATATAATTTAAGCATAATCATAAATTCATTACGATTTAAAATTCCTTTAGGAATATCAATCATAAATTCATTAATATTTTCAATTTCCTTAACCATCTCAATAATGGTGCGAATACCGAGACAAATTTATATGTTGATAGATTAAGGATGCAAATCAAAGAGATGATTTAGAAATTTTAGGATACAACAATCCACAAAAGTTTAAAAATTTGAAATCCAAATCAATGGTTTGAAATTTAACATCAAGAAAAATTATTTGTATATGATATTGCTTTAACATCATTAAAATTATTTTAGGATGTAATTTTAGAGGTTACAATTACATTTTTTTAATCAACATTTAGGGATTATGAACATATCTAATTATTTTGAGTTTGAAGAGTAAAGTTCATATATGGAAAAACATACACCAATCTCTCGAGCAATTATAGGTATAATTTGTGAGAGTTGAACCCACAACATAAACAAACAAGTTACAACATATTACTAAAACTAAAATACTTCTTTTTTAAAAAGGACGAATCTTCTTCCCTTTGATGGTTGTGTGCTATTCGTAGAAGATGGATCTTCGTCTCTTGTCAAATACTCATCCGGCCATTCCCCAGTACCATGTATCATCTCCATATATAGGAAAATCTATAAATCCTAATTGATCATGAGATGTTCACCGAGTATTCAAAACTTCCAATGGTTTTTCTCGCAATGGTGTATCGAAACAAATCTAGATGATTGGCCATGAGTAGAATCTATTACACAAATCACTTGTTATGAGCTATTAATTTGGGTATTATAACGATCATCTTGGATCACTTTTCTGGTATAACCATTCACCGGTCTTTAATCCTCTCTCCTTATTTATACAATATACTTTCTACAAACTTGGATCTTTCTTCCATCCGGATCTTCATCATCCTCTATTTTGAACACTAGGTTTAATCATATATCACAAAGTAGAGTAACAATAACATAGATTGGCTAGTAGTTCTTTCATGCAAAAATATCCTTATCTAGTTCATTACTCCCTAAAAATATGAGTTCTTATGCCCTCTATAGCTGAGGGAAGCAATACATATAACTATTATCATCGAATCACAACACCTTATGGTTTGCACAAGTGTGTGTGCTTGAGCTCACAATGAGATTGGTTAACATGGTTACTATCTCAATTTTGTTGGACTTTCTACTTGAGATAGACCTCCGAGAGAAAGTTGGTTATTGATCTTGAACTACTTGCCATAATCTACTCTAGTAAAGGTAAAAATATCTTGTCCTAATCTAACTTTTAAAGGGACCAGGAGAGAGAGTGCGTGAAAAAAAGCCTACACTAAAGCGGTGATACACCAGAAAAGGAGCGTGTGACAACAATCTCGAATATGTGAAAAATAGAAGCAAAGTGCATACTAGAAGGGGTGATGAAAGTTCTCCATAGTCTAGCAAATGCATTCACAACAATATTTCATACATACACAATGATAATGAATCCTTGCAAGAGAATAAATAGACACAATATATTTTCAATGAGTTTGAAAGGGCAAGAAGAATACAAACAAACACAATAGGGGAAGATACATCCACAAACTTACATCTATTGCCTCATAGATATGCACAGTTCAATCTATTACAAGATAAGGGCCTGGATCACCATGCAAGGAGTCCACTACAAAGGCCTGCAGAAAATTGGATTCACAAAACCAATTTTACAGAGTTTTTCTACTAAAAAACTATCTCCCTTTACAATGAGCCCAACACTCCAATTTATAGAATTCTAAGAGGAGAGAGAGAGAAATGAAAATCCCAAAAATTTGTCTCCCACAACTTGCAAGATGTCATAAATGGATTGAAATGATGGTATGTTGCTTGCAAAATGTTCCCCATACTGTCCCATAACTTGCAGTAGTGATAAATGTCTACCCATGCTTCATTGAATGCATCTCAACTACCAAATAAAACATTGTTCTTAAACTTTCTACATTTTCAGAAAAATATCCATAAATTCTTCATCAAATTATGAATTTCTTATTTGTTTTTCATCAAGCTCGGAACTATGATTCCAACGGTACCAATTTTGTGCATTTTCATTGAGAATTGCAAAAGATATGGCCTTCTGAGTGTAGGTAGTTGTTTTGGGTTTGCCAAGGATTTTTGCCATTTAACGAGACTAAGTATTTGATTGAATGGAGATAAATATGTTTCCTTTATTTCGTGCCCATTCCGGAAGGTTAAATTTTGTGAAAAATGGAGCTCTGGGTCAAAATTTACGGCCATTTAAAGTTCGAGAGTCGGGCCTTGACTTTTCCTTTGTATTGCGAGCATTTCGGTGATTATGGGTTAGTGTGTCCCGGATGTCTCAGAAAAATTTCTTTGCACCACCCGTAAGTCTCTTTATGATGGACATTTTGGATTTGTTGAGAACTCGTGTCCTTATGACACTTGGTCCACGTTGGCCTCCCTTTTCCACATCACCCGATTTGGGCTTGCCTGCCTCAACTATCCCACCATTGATTGGGCCGTTGGGGCCTTTGACTTCTACTTTTCTCGAATCCCACTTACCTATGGAGATTTTAGGTTTTCATGTCCTGTGCGTACCTATGTCCTCGACTGTCTTGGACCAATTTCTCCACTCCACTCGTAATGCACCTTGACTTGTGGCGATTTAAGGTTTTCGAGTCCCGATTGTCCCGATGTCCCATGGACCGCCTAGGAAAATTTTTTCCACCTTAATTGATTCCTTTGTAAATCTACCATTTCTCCTTTTCGAGGCCCGAATGTACCACTATCCCGTGGACCGCATGGAACAATTTTATCCGAAAAACCCATAATACATTGAAAGAAGCCATTTTTAAGATTTTTGCAGCTTTTTTCTAACTCCTTGAATTTTTTCCTTTGATAGGGAAGTTAGAGAAGGGACAAAGGAATCCCTAAAACCCGATTTTGGGCCCTGAATCAATTATACTTTCTCAAACCGAAGAAATCATGCACGGGTTATCCGAATCTACCTCGAGGGATGAATTTAGGATAATAATAATCGGCTAAAATTTACTCCAATATTCCCCATCTAAGATAGAGAAGTGAAAGTAAAATAAAAATTCATTACTGGGGATCTAATAATGGGTAATATGAGGATAAATATATGATGAACGGATGAATAGTTGGTGAGAAGAGTGAGTGTCATCATTCCTAGTACGAGGAAATAGAGGAGAAATTTAGGTAGGAAATAGGGTTGTTATAGACGAACTAAATTATCATACAAGGATAAAAAATATTCCACAGATAGAAAACATTAATCATAGCATGCTAAAAACGAAAATATTACAATATTTTATACAAGGATTCTCAAAAGTCGATTTAGGCATATCAAGTAGATGACATGAACTCCATGCTAAAATAAAGCACAATTTTTCTCGCAAAGAAGAAAAAACATTTATGTAGCTCCCATGGTTTTTGAAGAGTTGTATTAGGATAAGGCATGTTGATACTCAAAGCCCTCCCATAAATGAAAAATATTCGACATGTTCCCTATACTCGGATCCCTCCTTTAATTAATGTTAATAGATAATCGAGAAAAAATGTTGCATAAAAGTTTGAATGAATGTATTTAACTTGTTTTAAGAGTGTAAAGCCAATCTAATGCATATTTCTTATTGAGACTACATGTAAAGAGTTAAGTGAAGAACTTTTCAATAGAGAAAATTTATGTGAAACAAACCCTATGAGTAGGGAATAAATAAATATTTCAAAAGCTAGTGTATTATCCAATAAATTAATTAAAATTATCATAGTATGAATCTCATTAACATATTTCTTCCAAATAGCAAGTTGAGGTTGTATATATATTTTATCTTATGAGTATACGGGTCGATATAGGAATTAACAAAATTATACATAGAACCATTAGCATGTGTTTCATTACAAATAACATCATGCTATAAATGTTCATTATATTGTGTAGAAAATATGTTGGAGACTTGGGGAGCATATTTTGATGCACCATAAAGGAAAATACTTGTGTAATCATATAGGTTTAATAACTTTGTTGAATATAACCCATAGTGTAGAAAGAAAGCCTTTAGAATTTAGATTCATAGTAATCAAGGGTTTCACATGAAATTCTCTAAGTGAGAACTCTATAGTGAGAGCATTTTTCTTTTTAAATAACATAAAGTAACTCTAGGATTTGGTTTGGATTTTATAAGATCTACCTTATGTCATTTAATAATTGCATATCAATGTTTTTAACTATGATCATGTCCCACATTTGTATCAAAATTAAAATGCATAGAAAAATAAGCATTATCATATCTATTATTTTCATTTTACAATGCAAAGTACGCATAAGAAATAAATATTCATAAATTAAACTCTAAAATTTAGAAAATTCATAGTTTGAATTTGCAACACTAAGGGTTAAGAATGGAACCCAATGTTATTGCATTCAATAAATGATTGGTTTCAACAAAATACGTAGTTAATTTATATTTTACACATATAATCTAACTAAAATAGAAATGATCATGCAAGTGTAATAAAGGTATTTCTAAATCATCCTTGAATTATTATAAGTATTGATACATGATATATTATAATACTCATAATTTGAAAAAATGATATTATGGATAGGGAATGGAATGAAATCAAAAAAATGTAGATAGAGCATAAGACTATGTGCTCATATAATATGTAGAGGTAAAAATAATGGTCATCATGGTTCTTAGAAGAAATCGGGATTCACAATTGTGTTTTGGATTAGTTCATAGCCAATGATAGGTTCATCATAGGATGCATCTAAGAAAGACATGCACAAACTTGAAATAATCTAATAGGCCCACGAGTATGTATTTTATGATTCAATATCTATTCACTTTCATTTTGGAGGTCCCCATACATTTATATGTTTAATTTTCACATCTAGAATCTTGAAATGACTATATTATAATTTTATGTTGTTTTCCTTTTCTTAAAGTCAATTCTTGTGTTCGTTGGTGAAGAAATGGATTGATATGAATGGGTTAGAGAACCTCACCACACCCTTTCGATGTGATGAGGAATGATTTGAAGGGGTCAAGATGCATTTAGTTCTCCCAAGCCTATTATGAGATGCAATAAGATGTATAATAAATAAAGAGCCCTTGATTTAACCCTTCCACTAATAACATGTACCTAAGAATTAAGCTCAATGAGTGATATCGAGTACACTTAGATGGGTGTAGATGTATCAATTGTTTCATTGATCATGTTCTCCAAGCATTGCATCACATTACAATGCTTATCCTATATTTTCTAAGGTTCTTATAATAGGTTGTAAAGTGGTTTTATCTATAGGTGACCGGTTTTTAGTTTCCATGAAAAAGTGACCCTAGAATCTTGTCAACGGAGACAAAACTAAATTACCCTTTCAAAATTGATATACTTCAGTTTTGTTCGGACATGTTGGTGTTAGGTTGAAACTATAGGGAATGAATCTATCTATGACCCACAAACCTATCCAAGGGTATAGTAATCAAAACCAAAATGTCAATGGGTGTGTAGTTTAAGTGATTCTACTAGACCGAACTAGAGAAAAATTGTAATGCCCTTTAGTGTAGCGCCAAATTAAAGGGGGCTATTTTTTTAAATTGACGAGGACTGTGAGTTATTGATAATTTATTGAAGCCGCCAGCTCCCTCATCCTCCCTGACAGTGACTATCCCAAGCACATGGCTTCACCAACTAAATTCAATTCTTGTTGGCACTGATTTGACCCTTACCTGCTAAAACATGGTTTTGAACTGGAAAATGGGAGTGGGGTTAGGTGCCTCCTACCTCTTTTTTATCTTATTGTTGGAGACTACAGGCCACGTGGGTTGGATAGATTTTAGTGGATTTGTGTGAAAAGACTCAGAACTATCAGCATGCATGGGTGGAAGACCATACATGTTGCAAAGCTACCATTTTTTCCTGGCTGCGTGTATGCTTGCAAAGGCTAACTGAGGAGTTTGGACACCTGTTGATTGCTAGGAAGGGTGAACTAAACATCCATGTTGATGACTTCCTTTTATGTGTTTCCTGATGCTGTGGATTTTCTTCAAAACCCATCGCTTTGAGGCATGTTATCAGCTGTTTACATGCCTCGTGGATTCTTCCACACTTTGCATATGTGTATTTTAAGGCACATGTTTCTACATTTAACAAAAATTTGATTTCCACTGTGCTTCATTGGATGTCCATACCCTTCTCTAACCGTCCCCTTTTTGACGCAGTTTAGAGAATGTTTGCAAGGCTGTGAAGTCTGTTTTTTTTTTTCAAATTCCCTCCCATCCATCGCTTTTATTTGGAGTTCCTAGGATTTTCCTTTAAACGTACTTTGTGTCTCTGTTACAAATCACAGCAGTCCTTGAAGACCATAATCCGTTTGGGAAGATGCAACTCGTGGTTTGGGATCCCCCTGCCTGTGCCAACATGGGAGTCAGTAGTGCCTTAGTGTCAACATGTACGAGGATGGAGATTTGACCTAAGGAGTGCAACTGCAAACTTGAGAGTGGTTTTAGCGACTTGTAGAAGCCGAAGAAATAGGAAAGATAAACTCACCATTGCTACAATTGCTAAAATTTAAAAATATCATGAAATATAACCTTCTTTTCCCCTCAATTCATCTATCTCTGCTGTTTTTTTTTGTGTGGTGGTTTGGACGCCTTGCTAGTAAATCTCTTTGTTCCTCTTGAAATCTGCTTATGTTAGCAATAATAGTTGTTAGTGTAATATTGTACAACATAGACGTATTTCCTCCTACGTTGGCTGTTGTGTTTTCATGCTTTTTGTAAATGACCTTCTACCATTTTTAACTGCATTCCTTTGACTGAGTAACAAGGTTATTAAGTTTTTATAGCTAGTAAATGTTGTGGTGAAAGCAAGCCTGCTGTAACTATAAACCTCTTGCTCTTCATACGAGCTTTTCTTTTCTAGATTTGATTTTCTTCCGGGTATGTTGAGCACCATTCACATGGGTTATGACAACTATTCTTTAGTGGACAACTGCTAGATGGAACCTGATCCGGGTTGATTATAGTTTTATGGACACTTAATCACCCTTTTGGATTATGACAATAATTACGTAATGTCAATTGTTCTTTGATGTGCCCAACCTTGAGTGGTTAAGTTGTTGAGGTCCATTAGACCTTCATGTCCTCTTTTCTAAGACTAAATAATGTCCCATTCGATATCCAATCCATCCCGTAGGTTTACAAAACTTATGTGTGGTTGACTTCATGGTTAGGTTTATGCTTGGAGGGAGTATCTTGGCTAAGGTACCTAGATTACTAGTTATTTTGCACCTTGAGTTTCCTGCATATTTTTTATGACATTATACTTGTACCCAATTGCATATTGATCATCAGCGTAGGTCCAATACATTTAAGGTTTTACTAAATGGGCAATTTGACCATTCTTTATGAAGCTTGAACCATAACGAAATATTTTTTCACCGAGATTTGAAGTTACATGTGTGTGTTTATGGATAGTACTCTTTTATTTTCAGAACTACCTTGGCTTAATTCTATTCATGATGACTCTTGGTGGTATATATATAATTGTGCATCTCGCTGATTTTTATTGACTTATGTATGTTGATATCTTGTTGACTTATGATAGAACTATTAAGATCATTAGGGATATTTGGGGGTATTTATATATAGATGCATTGTTGATTTATATTTGAAGTTGATGTTAAGATAATGGCTTTTGGTGATACATATAAATGCAATTTTCCTTTTAGAATGGTTTGAATATGTTAATGAGGGGTACTTTAAAAGAACTTGTGATGGAAAGGGGTGATCCACATTGTTTTAAACCGAAACTATAGACTTATAGAGGAGGTTTGGAAATCCCTAGTGTTGTAAAACTTGGATTGATGTTTAAAATGTTAACTTGTATGATGGAACTCTCTTTTACTCTCGCTTGTTGTTACTAGCCTATAAGGGTAGTGGCCTCTTCTTGAATGATTGTGAAATTCCTTGGAGTCAATGGCCGAAACTAGTATTTAATTTCCTTCCTTTTAAACAATGTTGAGTGGTGGTCGTGTATTATATTTCAATCATATAATCTATATGATTACATGATTGAAATTTTAATACACTTGAATTTTCGTGTTTAACCTTTGAATCCCATGGTTCCTCCTGGATTAATTGTTCAATTTTGTCATTTTAGAAATTTAGTATTGTAGCCTATGCTTTTGGTACCTTTTGATGATTTTAGATTGTTGGTTTGAATATCAGTTCTCAATCTTATAACCTAATTGTTTATTTGGAAACCTTATTACACTAGACTGTTTATTTTTAATTTGTCGGACCTATAGTCCCCCTCAAATGATTGTTAAAATTTCGTTTCTTTTGAGACAATGTTCATAACTGAAGTATAAGACTTTCTTCTTAGATTGGTATGGTGGAAACTTTATTTTTAGCTTAAGGAGCTATTCTTGTTTTGAGCTTTGATCCATTCTTAAAATAGATGTTAGTGCAAAATCACAACACCCCTAAATGATCTCTCGATCCGAGAGGGGAATTCAAAGGTGTGATTGCACAACATCAAACCATCTCTCAAGCTATGGGACTTGAAAAATTGAGATGGACCTTCTAGAGAAGGCTAGTTCCTACTTCCTAATCTACCTACCACAAGCTACTTGAGTGCAAGCATAACCTATCTAATCCTAATATAACCATCCAAGGAGAAAGGAGAGAGAGAGAGAGGGTGAAAGAGAGCCTACACTAAGTGGTGATACACCAGAAAAGGAAGTGGTGAGATACTCTGTTGAGGGAGGATGAAACATGGGAAAAGGGAGATGAGGGAGGTAAAACAGTGACATAGACCTAGATCCAAATCTACCATCGAAACTCCACAAAGCATGACATCTTACACTTGTAAATGAGAAACACATGCACAGGAAGTAAATCTGAAATGGAGAGGCACAAAAAAACAACAAAACAATGCAAAGGGTTTAAGAACACCACAAAAACACAATTTTATTGCTCTATGAGGTGCACAGACCATTACATGGATGCTCAGAGGCAAAAATATGCAAGTGTCGGAGTGCGGGAGAAGGCTTACAAATCAAATGGAGTTAGGAAATAAATTTTACAGAGTTTCCCCACATCCCAGAATGTCTCTCCTTCTCAAATGAGAAGTGTTTATCATATATAGATGATGAGAATGAGAGGGAAAGAAAAGAAACTTGAATCTGCTCTTAAATTCCACCCACCAACAATCAATGTCCCTAGAAATCTACCTATAATCTTTCAAGTCTACCTCTCTATGTTTGTTTGACATGTTGAAGGAGGAAGAATGATGGATCAAATCAAATCTTATCTAGTATTTCAAGCAATCAAATTCTAAATTAATGGTTTGAAAGATGTTTTCCTAATTTTAACCCATCAAATATTGCTAAAAATAATTGTTTATGCTTCCATGGTGAAGAGGAGGTTGCGATCTTTCCAACGGTACCAAATTTGTTGAATTTTGAGCATTGGATCGAAAGATATGCCCATTTGAATATTTGAATCGAATCCATACAAAAATGGAAAAAACAAGTTTTGCTAAACATATCCACAGGCCCAAAATTCACTTAGCGCCTTTTGCACAAAAAATACAAAAGTGCAAAAAATCTCAGCAGCCCCGCAAACCCACAACCTTCTCAATTTTCCTCTTGGCAAGAAATCTCCCATGGTCCTATGGGCCCACACCTACAAACTGGGATTTTGTGAAAGTGGAAAAAGATGTAAAAGAAAATCCCAAAGCCCCGCAACTTAATATTTCCCAAAAGTCATCTTTAGACCCACCAGCTCGCATTTTCCACTTTGGTAAAAAGTTCTCCTGAGGCTCGCCTTCCCGCATGTAATTTAGGCCTGACATGTGGCTCCTCTGGGCGTCAAAAAAGGTTCGGCTTAATTTTTTACTTTACGCCTTTTCGAAACAAAAGCTGAAAAATTCAAACTACCTCCGGCGACCCGCCTTCCGCTTTGACTTGAAACATGGCCACGTGTAGAGCTGGCACATGTTTGGGGACCACTTTTGGATTTTGCTTTTGAATTTGCGCCGAAGAGACACATGGCTCCTAATGTGGCTTTTCTCTGTTTCTTTGTATTTTGGCTAAGTACCTTTTACTTGGTGGGGCTTATGTCTGACTTGAGACACGTGGAGGATTAGCACTTGTTTGGGATTGTCCCTTCAAATTTTACCTTTGAAGTTGTGCTGATTTGACATGTGGCACCTTTTTTCGGTTCTTTAATACTTAGACATTTGGGGCCGGTTAAACTTTTGGGCTCTAAACACATGGTGGGTTGGCGCTAGTTCAGGGTTCTTCTTTAGGCCATGCCCTTTTGAATTTACACTGTTGAGGCACATGGCACCCTCCGCTGGCTCTGTCCCTATTTATAATTTTCAATTGATGATTCTACCTTTTGACTTCTTCTTTTGGTCTTGGGACACGTGGAAGCTCTGCACTAATTTGGGGGACCACCTTTGGCTTTGACCCTTGAAGGTGCACTGCTAAGACACATGGAGACTTTCTCTGGTCCTCTCATAGTTATCGATTTGGGCCCACTCTGTCCCCTTTTTTGAATTGAACCATGTGGCGAGCCTACACTGTTTTGGGGTCTCCATTTTTGATTTTATCCTTGGAGTTGTGTCGATGAGGCACGTGACACCCTCCGTGGGTCTGTGACCTTTCAACGGCCGATGAGACCTCTCTTTAGACTTGGGACACATGGAAGCTTGACGCTCACTTAAGGACTATCCCTTGGATCTCACTTTTGAGGTTTGCATCAACTAGACGCGTGGAGGTTCAATCCATATTTTAGTCTTTCCCTTTTGGTGTGTCTTTTGGAATTGCATCGAGATGACACATGATGCCTTCCATGAGTTTGTTGTTCAGCCCCGAGTTGACTCGTATGCGGCTAAGTCTAAAAACTTTGAGTCTTCATTGTTCTCCTCCTATGAGGGTCTTGTTTCTTTGATGCTGTCTGCCCCTCTTTGTCGACTCTACTCCTCCATTTCGATTCTTCCTGCTCCTCAGATTTGGGATAGATTATTGGATTTGAAATGTGGTTCGCATGACAGAGATGACCCTTAGATTTTTCTGTGCGGGGTCATGTTTGATCAATTTTACGGGGAAAAATTGGGATAACAATTAAATGATATTATTTCTTGATTTTGCTAGATATTAGCTTATTTTTTCTATGTGTAGTCTTATCTTGCTCAGTTCTCGTGAACTGACTCAAGTTAATAATTTTTACAGATGGCTTATGCAAGTAGATGAGGGAAATACTTGTAGAAAATTGCATCAATCTTGGTTATGAAGTTCTTTGTATGAATAATTTTTATGTTGTAAAACTCTGGAAAGGGTCTGGGAAATTTTAGAAGAGGGTTAGTGCCTTAGTATAATGTATTGTGGAGTAATGTTGTCTTAACTATTGAAACCTTGGCTTGTTTTTGCTATCATGGGAAAATATAAAAATTGATTACCATATTGTTATGAGTGATTTTAATGTATTATAGAAATTATAAGAATAGTATAGTGTTGCTTGACCAATGTTGTTACTCTCTTGTTCCCTAGTCATAGTTCCATAGAATTGTTTTTTCCTTTTGGGTTGTGCATCGTCTTTGAAAAGAGTTGATGTAACCATGTATAGTTTTCACAAAGGAGTAATGGTAAACTTTCTCTTGAGATAACATGTTGTGTTGTAAACCCTTCTAGGACATAGTAACAATGCAATTTTAAGCATAATAAAATGGGTGGATGATCCTTCTAGAAGTTAAAGTATATATATGTATATATAAAGTAATGTAGTTGTGATCTACTTGATAACAATTGTTCCCTTGAGTGATCAAAGAGGAAACTACCTTTTGTAATTATATATATATATATATATATATATATATATAATATATATATATATATATATATATATATATATATATATATATATATATAGCTTGTTTTTTTCACAAGCTAAACTAATGAACATTATCCTTTTATGGTGAGTCCTTAAACGATCTTAAGGTGAAATCAATGATTAGATTTTGGAAGATAATAAGGTCATAATAAGTAGGAGGAAACTGATTAGAAACCATTCAATCTATCTCACCCATTGAAAACGTAATTTGTATACTTATGTCAATCTCGTCAAGTGAAGCCTAAGTGAAACCTTTAATCATTTTGGATAGATTCTTAGCCTCAATAAAATCTTGGTTAATAAATAATGAGATCTTAAAGATGAATCCAATTTAATCTTCTTCCTCTAACCTCTTCCAAGTGATTTTTAATCTTCTCCTAATTGTTGTTAAACATTTGATCCTTGCATAAGGAGGTTATAGTTCCAAAGCTAATATGGTACTTTTTCCCTAGTTCAAGCTTGTGCTCGTCACCATGTGCAATGGAGGTATGAAACTAGATTATATAACATATGTATGGATAAATAAAATTGTGATAAATTGAGGAACCCTTTATTATCAAATTATCCTCTTTCAAAAAAACTTGGTCTTAAGCTAATTAGTCAATAATATAAAAGAAATAAGTTCACCTTTGTAAAAATAGTTGTACGAATCGAAATATGAATCTTCTAGATCATAAAGTCAAGTTTGAGAGACATTTGTTGTTTGTAAATACATAAATTTAAAGGATTTTACATCATGGGATGTCCTCAATTTTAACGTGTATTGTGGTTGGACTTTTACGTTGTGCCTTGTCGAAGAGAAAATTGAATTGTTCATGTTGGGTGTTGTATGTTTCCTTGTTGCCTATGTGGTCAACATTGTTTCAAGCTTATTGAGATTTGGTCATAGCTTCTTCGGTCAAGCTGTGTTGACGTGTAAACTTCAAGTAAAAAAAATCTATCTAAGTTTTTCTTGTTATAGTTGTGTGTGTATTAGCTGGCGTTACAATTGGTATCAGACTGGAGGTTCATGCTCTCGAACCTCAGGGGAAGATTAGAGTTGTGATGGTATTGCGTGATGGTGGTGGATATTGAGAGAGTAATGTGATATAACCGTGATGTGAACTATGTCATAATTTTGATATTATGAGCGCACATGTTGTGTATGTCAATTAATGCATAACAAAGTTAGCATGTTGATGTGTGGAGATGAGAGTATTATCTCTCTTTTTCATGAACTCTCTAAGAATTTGAGTGTGAAACATTGTCTTATATGTTTTACATCATTTGAAAATAGAACTTAAAAAATCCAAAGTGCTCCACTGACCCGTTTCTCCATTTTGACTTTTCAAATGCTGACTCAAACATGTGACATCACTTTTTCCCCTGCGGGGTTGCAGATAAATTTATAACTTTGCTTCTTTTTCAAAAAAGGAAAAAATCTTCAAAATGTTTCGATGATCCGCCTCTCTACCTTTCTCTTGAAAAACGGCCATGTTTCCATCTTCGGGGTCAAAGTAAGAAATTTTCCCTACCACGTCATATTTGTTGAATAACCAATTAGATCCTATTGGGACCGAGGGACAAATTTCACAATTTATACAAATGTGAAAAAAGTGACAAGTTTCGCTAAAAAGATCAACCGGGCCACATCAAATAAGAAAGGACCACGTTTCCACGGATGTTGGGAAAAAATTTGACAAGGAAACCATGACTGTGGAAAAATAGAAGGAAGGGGAAATGAAATATCCCTTATGGGATACCACTTAAAAAATTCACAAAATATTGATAATTTGTAGCCAAATAAAATACTTGATTTTTGCATATTTTTACAGTAAGGAAAATGAACTAAGAAAATTAATATCTCCCTAAATATCCACTCGAATTACTTGAAAATTTAAAGAGGGCTTGCTAATATTATGAAGGACATAATAAAACTGTTTTTTGGAATTTTACACAACTTAAAATGCTGCCAGAAAAATCACAGTGTGCCCTAGAGAGCTGGAAACTTTAGAGGTTTGTAACCCTCCAAATACAAGAGAAAAAATTAAGAGGTTTTAGAAATAACATTAGAAAATATAGGAAATGACATTTCAACCTTTAGATCTGAAAGGGGCCAACTAGAAACCCTCCAAATAAAGGATGCAAGTCACCTAGCTTGGAAAAGGGTTGGAAATTGATGAAGATGCCTCCAAAGTGATGTTGTGCCTTGCCCAAATGGCTACCATAAATCTGATCTGAAATCCCTCTGGTTATCTTCCCCAAAATCCCCAAAACCCTCAAAGCCCTTCCTCTGAAACCTTTGATAATATCTCTGTCACGCATCCCAAAAAGGGGATCCAAAATGACAAGCTAGGGTAGATATCTCACCGCTAAAGAATGCCCGCTAGCTAGGGATGAGTCTCTCACCACCGAAGCTAGGGTCCCCGTGTGGAATTTTACTCCACAAGTTGTAGATGCACAAAACAACAGTTTCATGTGAAGGTGAATAAAACATATGCAAAAACTTTCTTTCCTTTCTCTCCCACTTCCTTATATACTTTTCCAGAAAAAGATCCCTAATAACCCTGACGCATTTCATTCTAAGGAGGGGCTGATAAAATAAAAGTAAGTAAAGTTACTTTTTTCATTTTTAAGTCGCCATGGTCCAAAAATGACCCTCAAACACAAAACTAGGATATTAGAAACATGGGGCCCCTTTCCAAAAGCTCCCAGCATCCACATCCCCTTCAATATGACCATGGCTTGGACTTGACTTGACCCTTAGGCATTTGGCATAGGAAAGGGGAAATTACAGCTCTCCTTCCCGAGAAATGTTTGACCCCAAGCATTATTCTCATCATGTTGTAGAATTTGAATACCATGTCGTAAGTTTCTACACCTCACCCTACAATCAACTAATGATTGGTGTCATGCGAAGTAACCAAAACACCCCATCTAGTGATCTTGTTCTATATGTCATGTAGAGAACAATGTTGCTCCTAAAGTAGTATGATGCCCACACCGGCTCTCCATTAGTACCCACACCAAAATTACCAATCTTTCCAATGCCTTCCAATGCAAGGCTATCATCATATTATCACTCACCGCCTCTCCAATCAACTCCGGGTATGAAAGTTCACTCTAAATCCTATAAAATCCCTTGAATAAAACCGTGAAACAACCCGTATATGTAAAAATGGTGTGAAATCTCCCACATGACCTGAACTCATGTGAGAGAAAGGCTCCTCATAATGTATCTCAATGTGTCCTGCAGAGGAAAAGTCCCAAGACTCCAATAGACAGTCAACCGACAACATTAGCTCCACAGAGTCCACCTCCCGAGTGAATGTGAACCTAATGAATAGCCATAAGTCAATTTCATCTCTCCACCGACTAACATGTGGGTGAAGTGCTCATCGAACATAAAAGAATAAAAATGCATAAAAAGTTATTGTTAGTGCAAAATCACAGCACCCCTGGTTGTTGATCAGATTTCTAGGTTGATCATACTAACATCCAGTGTGATTGCATAACATTGAATCCTTTCTCCAGGTGTGGGACCTGCAGAATGAGAAAGGAATCTCCAGAGAAGGCTGGTTCCTGCTCCTAAACTACCTGCCACAAGCTATTCCAGTGCAGGCAAGCTAATCTAATCCTAATCTAACCATGCCAAGGAGACAGAGAGAGAGAGAGAGAAGGGAAAAACAGCAAAAGCCTACACTAAAACGGTGATACACCAGAGAAGGAGGATGTTGAACATCTATCAAAACTGCCATGGGACAAAGAGAGGTGAGCAATGGGAAGGATGGACAGAAGCATCACAAACCCAAGGATAGATTTCACACAGAAAATGTCCCAAAACTCCATGAACACAGCTCCAAACCTGCAATGAACATTTGAACATGCACCAATACCTGCAATGAAGAGAGGCAAGAAGAGAACAAGCAAAAATGAGGAAGGATGGACAGATGCATCACAAAACATGTTTTGTTGCTCCAGAAGTTTGCACAGAACATCATTCCATTAATAAGAGGCAAAAACACCATTACAGAGCAAGGGAGGAGGTTCGAACTCCATTTTCAACCCTAGAGAAGAAAAGAAGGGAGGGCCCAGCCGAAAGAATGAACAACCTCTTTTTTTTTTTTAAAAAAATGAGCCAAATCTGGCTTTTACATTGCATGGGTCGAGCCCAGGGGACAGAAAACGTGGGAAAACGTGCAAGCCCATTCCTCATTGACTGCAGATGCATTAAATCAGCATGGAGGATCTTACCAACCCATACCCTGTCACTTTGAGTGATTTTGGAGGAGAATGCAACCCATTTGTATTAATTTGGCTGCTAAAATGTCACTTCTGGCCATGCAGAAGAAGAATGCGACCCATTAGCATTAAAACGGGTTGTTGAAAGGTCGCTTCTGGCCATTACCACACGTCAGAGCCGTTTCCCAATTTTCTCTCTTCATACTGCACCAAAACTCGAGATTGATCACAGAATCATGTAGAGCATCTCAACAGCTTTCCGTTGATATAAAGAACGTGGAAATCCGAGCTCTGGTTCAAAAGATATGGCGATCGAATATTTAGGGCACGAAACAGATCAAAACGAATTTTAAAATGTTTTCCGCTCTTCGCCATCCTGGATGACACGTGGCACGTGCTTTGATTAGGCGAGCAATTCTCTCTCCTCCATCTTTCGCGGGTTTTCCTTTTGAAATTGCTTGTGGGCCCCTTAAACTTGAACACGTGGCGCCATTTCATTGGTTGGTTCAGCGCTCGATAACTCGTCCCTTTGACCTTTTGACTTTTTCTCCTGTGAGGACACGTGGCAGTTTCTGATTGGTCTTCGGATCCTTCGGCTCCTTCGCGTACTTCGCTTCCATTTGTCCCGGATGTCCCATTTGATTTTGGGCCCTTTGTGCTCATTTCGGCCGGTTCGGGCATTTCGCGTCCATTTGTCCCAGATGTCCCATTTGATTTTGGACCCTCTGGACTCATTTCGCCGATTCGGCCGTTCGGGCATTTTGGCCCGCTTGTCCCATTTGATTTTGATTTTGGGTATCGGCCCTTTTTCACCCGGTTCGGCCGGTTCACGCCTTTTTGGCCCGATTGTCCCATTTGCGTCCCTCTCAGCAGTTAGCCAATTTTTTCTCGGTCGAACCGGCATTTCGTGCCCGCCGCGTACTTTTGTCCCAGATGTCCCTATTGCTTTGCGGGCTGTTTGTGCTTACTTGGCCGAAGCTGGCGGTTCGGGCCTTTTTGTCCCAAATGTCCCGACTGCCCCTAGGACTATGACTTAGTCATTTTTACGATTTTTTCCTAGATCAACCTACTTGTCTTCTGCAACACTTTTTTGCATTTTCTCAGAGCTTGCTCTTTTCCTCTCAGACAAGGAACTTAGAAAATATTTGAGGGGACTCTAGCAACATGATTTTGGCCCCGAATCAATAAATTTTCACAGGACTTGAATATTTCGATGCATGTTATCAAAATTACCCGGGGGTGAAATTTTGACAACGGTTTGGCGACTCAAGTGGGGTCATCTCGCTTGTAGATGAATGATCGAGTAACTGAAGCATCCATTGGGCATGGAGTCATGAGTTGCAACCTGTAACTGATCTGAACTTTGAAAACCTCCCTCTGAGCCACTTGGAAACCCATTGAACCTGGAGTGTCTTCACCAAGATGCCACTGAAATGAACTGTGCAAGAGCAAAACCAGCAACACCAAAACTATGTACAAAACTGAAAATCATACATGCCCCAAATGGAACATGCAGAGTGTGCACAAGCACTTCTTCTGCTGAAAGCAAACCTAACTACTCTACTTTAACTAGAAGCAAAGGCAAGCTAAACAAACCCTGCAACTGGTTGTGCAAAATAGCTCCCTTTCTTCAAAATTGGCAGCCATGCAACTGATTTGGCACTGATCATGGCTGTTTGGATGGATGGAAAATCAACAAGAAGCTGGTCTTCTATCCAAATCATCAAGGTATCAACTGAAAATAAATCCAATACCTCTTTTAGTTGCTCTGCATTTGGATTGGAGAGGTATGGCAGCTGATCCTTGGTACTTTTAGCTCATCCTCATGCTCAGAAGCAAGCATGACTGGTTGTGGCTTCTCCTTTGGCTCCAATGAAGCCAAATACCTGATTGGGCAAGGTCTGATCCGTTTGATATGCCCATAGCTCTGATTTTCAACTCCAAGAATGGAGTCCTCTTGTAGACCTTGAATGGATGGTGTGGAAGCAATGGTAGAACCCTTCTGCCCTTTCTCTTCCTCCAATGAAGAACAGGGAAGATTAGAATCTTCCAATTTTGATTCCAAAGGGCTGTTGTAAGATGCAGGCTGCTGCAAATGAAAGCTCTCCTTCATGGCAGCAGGCTCTGGTGTTTGGAATGTGGATGATGAAAGAGAGAATGGTGAAAACTCAACCGGCTCTTCTCCATCAAAACAGTCCTCCAAATCTGACAGGTAAACTGCCTCATTGCTGTCCTGCTGCAAATGCTCAACTTCCTCCATGGTGTCCTCTTGATCTGCAACTTGACCACCATGGTTTCCTTCACTCTCCAATATTGAGTTTGAGAGATCAAACTCCTCTTTAGTACTAGAACTTGAGAGAGATGAAGTGGAAAGAAGAACTGAAGGTTTTCTGTAGCCTGCTTTGTGCTCAAAGCCCTTGGATCTACACTTTTCTCCTCCACAACTAGGATGTGCTCCTCTTCTTTTGCCTTTGGAGCAGCTTCTCCTTCCTCTACTAGTTGAATACAATCTTGCTCTTGATAGAACTCTTCCTCTAGCATGAAGTTTGTCAAGTTAAACTCTTCAGTCTGCTGCTCTAGAGGACAAGTTGGGACTGCAAGATCTTCTTCTTCTGCTGCAACAAAATCAGTCCTCACCACCACCTGTTCTCCAACCCTAGCCTCTTCTGTAGGTTTAACCATCAAGGGGATCTTTGTTATTCCAAATTTGAGAGCCCAACTCTTCAGACTTTGAATTTCTTCATCTTTGTTTGGCCTCTCTTTTTGCTGTTGTTTTCCTTGACTGGCATTTTGATTTTCATCCTCCCAACATGGATTTGGGAATGCAAGAGGAGGGGTGGGTTGTAACTCAACCGATTTTACAATTTTGTGTGGTGGTGGAGGCGGTGAAGCCTCTTGTTTCTTTGGAGGAGGGGGTGTTTCTGTTAGTTCTTGTGGAGGGGATGACTGTTTAGAAGGGAAAAGGAAAGAAGAATCGAGATGAGATGGAAGACTAGGGGATGGAGGGATGGATTCAACATTTAGGGAAGCAGATGGTGAGTGTAAAACTTGACACTGCTGAAATGATATAGATTGGGAAAGAGGAAAAGAAAAGGCATGAGATGGTGTGCTTACCCATTGACAAGGTTGCTGAATACTCCTCTCATACACCTCTATTTCTTCAATCCACTTTGCAAGCAAAGGCAGCATTGCAATCATGAAGTCAAGCTTCTCCTGAGGGCTGTAATGCCTTGGAAAAGGTCCCACCCATGGACAGGGTGCTCCACAACCGATTCCAAAAGATTTCATTTGTGCTTGAGCCCTGGACCGCACCATCCCCACCTCCATCTTTTGGATTTTCTCCAACAGACCAGCATCTTGGATCTGATGGTCTTCATTGTATGCATACTCTTGCTCTTGGGAAGCTTCATTGCAAACCGACTTTTGCTTGCTGTTCATATGAGTATGCATGCTGATCTCGGAGGATTTGTAAAATGTGTTGGAGGTGGAATATCTTGCTGTTGTTGTTGATGTGAAATCCATGATGGAAATGAAGTCATGATTGCACAACTTCATGGAATGGAAAAGAATGAAAGGGATGGAAAGAAAGATGGATGAAAATGTATGGAAAGCAGTCTCGCAAGCTCGAGAAATGGGTTGCTTTGATCGGATGGAGTCGCCGGATGTGTTTGCAAGTGCCTCCAAAGGCTAAAATCTTCACGGGAACACACCAACTGCAAAAGATGAAGTGAAAGACCTCTAAGGTCCCACCGGCGTGCTAAGCTGTTAGTGCAAAATCAAGACCCCTGGTTGTTGATCAGATTTCTAGGTTGATCATACTAACATCCAGTGTGATTGCATAACATTGAATCCTTTCTCTAGGTGTGGGACCTGCAGAATGAGAAAGGAATCTCCATAGAAGGCTGGTTCCTGCTCCTAAACTACCTGCCACAAGCTATTCCAGTGCAGGCAAGCTAATCTAATCCTAATCTAACCATGCCAAGGAGACAGAGAGAGAGAGAGAAGGGAAAAACAACAAAAGCCTACACTAAAATGGTGATACACCAGAGAAGGAGGATGTTGAACATCTATCAAAACTGCCATGGGACAAAGAGAGGTGAGCAATGGGAAGGATGGACAGAAGCATCACAAACCCAAGGATAGATTTCACACAGAAAATGTCCCAAAACTCCATGAACACAGCTCCAAACCTGCAATGAACATTCGAACATGCACCAATACCTGCAATGAAGAGAGGCAAGAAGAGAACAAGAAAAAACGAGGAAGGATGGACAGATGCATCACAAAACACGTTTTGTTGCTCCAGAAGTTTGCACAGAACATCATTCCATTAATAAGAGGCAAAAACGCCATTACAGAGCAAGGGAGGAGGTTCGAACTCCATTTTCAACCCTAGAGAAGAAAAGAAGGGAGGGCCCAGCCGAAAGAATGAACAACCTCTTTTTTTTTTTTTTCTAAATGAGCCAAATCTGGCTTTTACATTGCATGGGTCGAGCCCAGGGGACAGAAACGTGGGAAAACGTGCAAGCCCATTCCTCATTGACTGCAGATGCATTAAATCAGCATGGAGGATCTTACCAACCCATACCCTATCACTTTGAGTGATTTTGAGGAGAATGCAACCCATTTGTATTAATTTGGCCGCTAAAATGTCACTTCTGGCCGTGCAGAAGAAGAATACAACCCATAAGCATTAAAACGGGTTGTTGAAAGGTTGCTTCTGGCCATTACCACACGTCAGAGCCGTTTGTTGATTTTCTCTCTTCAGAATACACCAAAATTCGAAATTGATCCCAAAATCATGTAGATCATCTCAACAGCTTTCCGTTGATATAAAGAACGTGGAAATCCGAGCTCTGGATCAAAAGATATGGCGATCTAAAGATTTAGGGCACGGAACAAATCAAAACCAATTTTAAAATGTTTTCCCGCTCTTCGCCATCTGGACGACACGTGGCACGTGCTGATTGGACGAGCAATTCTCTCTCCTCCATCTTTTGCGGGCTTTCCTTTTGAAATTGCTTGTGGGCCCCTTAAACTTGGACACGTGGCGCCATTTCATTGGTTCGGTTCAGCGCTCGATAACTCGTCCCTTTGACCTTTTGACTTTTTCTCCTGTGAGGACACGTGGCAGTTTCGGATTGGTCTTCGGCTCCTTCGGCTCCTTTGCGTACTTCGCTTCCATTTGTCCCGGATGTCCCATTTGATTTTGGGCCCTTTGTGCTCATTTCGGCCGGTTCGGGCATTTCGCGTCCATTTGTCCCAGATGTCCCATTTGATTTTGGACCCTCTGGACTCATTTCGGCCGATTCGGCCGGTTCGGCATTTTTTGTCCGCTTGTCCCATTTGATTTTGGACTGGCCCTTTTTTCCCGGTTGGTTCGCGCCTTTTTGGCCCGATTGTCCCATTTGATTTTGACTGTATCGGCCCTTTTTCACCTTTCAGTTCGCTGGTTCGCGCTTTTTGGCCCGATTGTCCCATTTGCAGATCCCTCTCGTGCTTAGCCAATTTTTTTCGGTCGAACGGCATTTCGGCCGCGCGTACTTTTGTCCGAGATGTCCCCTGTTGCTTTGCGGGCTGTTTGTGCTTACTTGGCCGAGCCGCCTGGTTCGGGCCTTTTGTCCCAAATGTCCCATCACGCCCTAGGACTAGGACTTAGTCATTTTTATGATTTTTTCTGGATCAACCTACTTGCCTTCTGCAACCCTTTTTGCATTTTCTCGAGCTTTCTCTTTTCCTCTCGAGACAGGGAACTTAGAAAATATTTGAGGGGACTCTAGCAACATGATTTTTGGCCCCGAATCAATCAATTTTCCGGGACTCGAATATTCGATGCATGTTATCAAAATTACCAGGGGGGTGAAATTTTGACAACAGTTATCCCATGTTGATTTAAAAATGATGAACCCGTAAGCTCTGACTTGTCATAGTGAAAAACTATATATGCTTGTATAAAGTTGAGGATATCCTCCCTCAACCTATGCCATATGAACCTCTCTAACATGAACCTATAGGTATCATTGAATCTCAAGTGCCCAGTTATGGAAGAACAATGCACATGTCACAATATCTCCATCCTCAACCATGAATATGACACAAGGCTCAATCTTCCTTGATAGAAGATCATCTCATCCTCCAATATGTAGATGTCATCCTGTATTTGGCCATCCAAAATCTCACAATTGTGTTGGTTCTTGGAGTAATCAACAAGAAAATGAGATCTTCAGTCTACCAAAACTTCAGATGAACAACATAATGATAAACTCGGATGATTTGAACCTGTGATCCCAATCTCTTTAATTGTCTCATGCCTAAAATTTCTGGTCACATCCACATCCATCATACTCCACATTGATCAACAATAATAAAACTCCTCACCATGCTATAATGTCCTCTCCATCCCCTCGGATGTAACTACCCTAGGTGCTCATGTAGATAATCCCCTCAAAATCACATTCCTACCCTTAGACTTAAAGTTCATCTCCATTGTCGAAAGTTAGTTCGAGACTCACCAAGAGATTGAAGCCACTTTGCACTCCCAACACTTGGTTGGTCACTCCCATACCAAAAATGTGGAAATCATTGGTAATCAGTATAGTTACCCATCATGGTGATCACTTGAGGAACCCATTGTGTACACCTCATAGACTCTCCATTGGCTACAACCCCGTTAGAGCGCTCAAAATCCTCTCGTATGTAATCCTCACCTCTCAACCAATGAGGCATCAATACAATTGTGGGTTACCCCAATATCAATGAGTACCCCAACTCGTTGACCATCCATAACTCCTCTAATCCTAGATGTCTTATACATTAGTGTAATAGACAATGTGGCTATAATCACTCAAGGAAAATTCTCCTCCTCCTACCTCACATCAACACTATCCAACACAACCCCATCTCCACCATCCATATTATGAGTCTCTAACTCCTCACCTATGTCACCCTCACTCTCCTCAAAGACTTCAATGAATTGTGCGTTCCCTCTACCTATGGAATCATGTCCTAGAACCTAATGTGTGGAAAATCTAAACATAGTTTCTTTCACCTCAACTCATCTATGTACTCATGGGAAAGGATTGGATTCTTAGCCACCTCCCTGCCTTGGTAAAGGCTCACTTTATTGAAGTTCATCTGATCTAGATGGAGGTTCCCTTTGCTGAATGCGAGGTGGAGCCCTCAGTTTTGGAGTGGATAACTCTAAGTGCTGAGCTTTCCTAACAGCCTCGTGAAAAGAAGAAGGTTCAAATGCATTCACTAACCCAATGCGAGGGCATCTATCAAACCTAATAATAATAGTGAAATGAACCTCATCTCGTGACATTAGGTACCATGCACGATAATCTGTAAAAATATGTGATATCTCGATACACGGGGATTGGTTTGTCTCAAATGAGTTAAATCCACTGAAATTCTGTTAGGTTCCCTCCTATGAAATTTGCTCCCCATCCTCTGCGTGAAATCTACATAAGTAGTAATGTGTATGTGCCCTCTGCGTAAGCAACCCTAGATGCCACCAATCATGAGCATCTCCTCAAGATGTAAGATTGCAAAATTAATTGCATCTTCCTTAGGAATAGGATTCAAGGTGGAGTATGTCTTCAAATTATAAACCCAAGATCGTGAAGTACACTTCTTAGAATAATCGAAGTGTGGAATGGAAATCTGTCCCAATCTCCTCTGCGACTTTGGTACTGATATCGATGATCTCTCTTGGGTATACTACCAATCTTCATTTTGTAATATTCCTGGAATGGCATGTTGTTACAAAATCCCTCACTCAAGGTCTGGTACCTCTCCCAACAAGACTCCTCATCCAAAATATCTACTAGCTGTTGTACCTGTGAAACTTTTGGATCCTTCAAGAAAGAAGGTTCATGAAACCCCAAAGGCCTAGTAGAAGAATGGGGAGGCCACTACCCTAAATGTCCACTCTCACCTCTTTGACCCTATTGTCCCATATTGCTATTTTCTCCTCTCATTATGATTATTGTTATACATAGTCCAATAGGCTGAAGATGATTAAAAAATATTCTCTTACCCTTTTTAGCAATCAGAAAACCAACACTAGTATTGTTATCAGCGAATCATAGCACCCCTATGTTCATAAAAGTTCATATACTTGAACTCATGGTGTGATTGGATAACATGGGTACTATCTCCAAGTGTGGGACTTTGCTACTTGAGATAGACCTCCAGAGAAATATGGTTCTTGCTACTAAACTACCCGCCACAATCTACTCTAATGCAGGGTAAACTAACTATTTTAATCTAACTTTCCAAGGGACCGGGAAAGAGAATGCATAAAATTAAAGCCTACACTAAAGCGGTGATACTCCATAAAAGGAGGGTGTGAGATTAGTCTTCTAATGCGTGAGATACGAAGAAAGTGCACACTAGAAGGGGTGATGATAGTTCTCCATAATCTAGCAAAATGCATTCACAACAACATTTCAAACATACATAATGATAATGGATCCTTGCAAGAACATAAAAATAGACACAATATTCTTGTAATCAAGGTTGAAGGGGAAGAAAGAATGCAAGAAAACACAGCAGAGGAAGATGCATCCACAAACTTATATTTTATTGCTTCTGATATACATAGTTCAATCGGTTACAAGATAAGGGCCGGATCACCATGCAAGGATTCCACAACAAGGGCCTATAGCACATTGGCTTCACAAAGCAATTTTGGTAGAGCTTTGCTACAAAACTACCCCCCACAATGAGCCCAACACTCCAATTTATAAGAAAATGAGAAGAGAGAGAGAAGGGGAAAATGAAAATCCTGAAATCTATTCTTCAACCAATTGTAAGAGGCATTAAGTGGAGTGAAATGATTATGTGTTACTTGAACAAGGCTCACAATACTTTCCTAGGTGCTGCAACAAAGAAAGAATGATGACCATGCCTCTTAATTGCACTTCCAACTACCAAATAAAACACTGTTATGAACCCGGTCATGTTTTATGAAAAATCTTCACCAATTTCTCATCAAATATGGAATTTATTGATTTCTTTACATCGGGATCAGATCCAAGATTCCAACGGTACCAATTTTGTGCGGTTTCATTGAGAAATGCAAAAGTTATGGCCTAGTGAGTGCGGGCATCTATTTTGGGTCACAGTAGGCATTTTTTGTCATTTGACGGGAATGAGCATTAACTGACTAGAGCCAAATATGTTTATTTTATTTAAATATATCTACCCTGATTAAAAATAAGAAATCCAATTTTTTTGGCATAGAGGACATCGTGCTAGTTCCAGAAAGTCCAATTTTGTGAAAATCGGAGCTCGGAGTCAAAAGTTATGGCCGTTTGAAGTTTCGGGAGTCAAACGTTGACTTTTCCTTTGAGTTGCGGATATTACGGAAAAATTGGGTCCGCGTGTCTCGACTGTCCTAGACACATTCTTCCGCATTGGACGATTTAGGCCTCCTTGTCCTCCTTTGCAACCTTTTCACCTTTGCATGTCTTGTCGTCCCGCGCGTACTTTTGTCCTGGCTGTCCCGGATGAAAATCTCCGCACCACCCACAATTGACTGACTTGCGGAAAATCAACCGATTCACATCCCACACGTACCGATGTCCCAACTATCCCACGGACTTCCTGGGACAAAAATTTCCTACTTAGCTGATTTTCTTTGTGTTTGTCATGCAAACTTGGTACGACAAACCCTGTGACAACCCGCACCGGTACAATCCGCACCTTCATACCGCAATGCTTTAAAATAATCTTGTGACCTTATTTTTGCATTTTTTCCATTTTTTCTAACTCGTTGGGATTTTTTCTTGGATGGGAGAGTTAGAGAGAAGCCGAAGGGGCCCCAAAAACATGATTTTGGGCCTTGAATCAATCTACTTGCTCGGGACTGAAGAATTTGATGCATGTTATCAAAATTACCTTGAGGGGTGAATTTTGGATAACAATTTTGGCAACTCAGTGGGGTTATCTACCTGCCAGATGAAGAATGGCCAGCTGCTCGTAGCAATCCATTGGGCATGGAGTCTATTTGATAATCTCTCAGCTGATCTGAAATTTGAAACCTGTATCCTTGAGCCATTGAAACATTTGTCTGATCTGATTCTCCTGTGGCTGCAAATTCTTTCCCGGAGGCTCAATGAACTGCAAACATGCACATACCAGTAGCAATAGGACATGTGCACAAGCACTTAGGGAATTAAAAACTACTCTAATAAAGCATTATGATGTGCATAAGCACTTAGAGGAATGGAAGTTCTACATTAATATTTACAAGGGTGAGAAGCTCTCTTTCTAGTAGCAATGTTTGAGATAGATTCCATTGACTAGAATCTATAACTCTTCACCATCCAACTTAGCTAGCTGGAAGGCATTACTACCTTTGCATTCAATGATCATATATGGGCCACTCCATATGGCATCAAACTTGGAATGCTTTCCTAGCTTTGCACGATCAACATCCCACTTCAGTACCAAATCTCCAGTTTGCAATATCCTGGCCTTAGCTTTCTTGTCAAAACTCTTTTTGACCAATGCTTTATCTTTTTCTATGGTTTGCATTGCATGCTCTCTTGTTTCTTCTAATTCCATCAGCTCTGCATACATGATTTCCATAGGCTCAAACTCAGCTAGTTCCAACTATTTCATGAGTTCCAACGCCGACAACTCGAGTGATGTAGGTAGAACTGCTTCTTTCCTATACACAAGATTTAATGGAGAGATTCCTATAGACCTCTTGGGTGTGATTCTATCAGCCCATAGGGCTGATTTGAGCTTTGCATGCCAAGTCCTTTGATTTTCATCAAGATTCCTTCTGATGATTCTTAGTAGGTTCTTGTTCGTAGACTCGGCTTGACCATTACCTTGAGGGTAATAATTCGATGAAGTGCTGAGATACACATAATTCTTGACAGCCCATTCAGTGATCTTTGTGCCAATGAATGCCAATGCATTGTCCAATATGGTAGTGGCGGGGGCACCAAACCTCATGACTATCCCTTCATAGAAATCTAATATGTTGGATTCACTTGCCTCCTTGAGTGCCACTGCTTCGGTCCACTTGGTGAAATAGTCCGTTGCCATAAGTATCCACTTGTGGCCTTGACTCGAATTGTGATTGATAACCCCAATGAAGTCCAATCCCCATTGCATGAATGACTGATCTACTGAACTCGGATGAAGGGGTAGCGCGGCTAACCTTTCCTTCCTAGTGAAGAATGCACATCTCTTGCATTTCTTGACCCATGAGTAGCAATCATTGAACACAGTAGGCCAATAGTAACCAGCTTTCATGATTTTGAGAGCTGTTACTCGTGGAGCAAAGTGGCCTCCGCTTCCCCATCATGGAACTCGTGTAAGATCTTCTCACCTTGACTGTTCCAATGCATCTTAATAGAACACAATTTGTGTCCTTCTTGAACAAGATACCATTAATGAGTACATACGGGATGGCTTGTAACCTAAAGCATATCCTCTTTGCTTTGCTCATTTCTGGAGGTTACAAGCTTGTTTGGAGGTAATGCACCAAGTCTTGAGTCCAACATGGAATGGGTGCATCATCAGTTGGTTGTTCTTTATCATTCGTATTAGTAGGACAACATCTTCTTCACCTTTTGATCCGTTGGTTGTTTGGAAGCGAGCTGCTCACACAAACCTTTGCCACAAACCAGCTTGGTCACTTTGATTTCAATATCATATTCCATCACCCGAGTGATCCAACCTACTCTCTTCTCATTTAAATCCTTGTTTAGGAGAAAGTCCTTAACACCAACATGAGACACCAGCAGTTGAATCTTATTGTTCGAGACCAAGTGTCTGAACTTCTTCAAGCTCTTGATGATAGCAAGGACATGCTTTTCGATGAAAGAATACTTTATTTCGTAATCTTCCAAGATTTGACTGAAGAATGCTATGGGCTGTTTTGAACCTTCTCTATTCAGCTGTGTCAAGATAGCTGAGATTGTATCTCGATCCTCCAAAAGCATACAACATGAAATCCTTTGAAAATTCAGGGTTGATAAGAGTTGGAGCCTGTGATATTGCATGCTTGATGTTCTCAAAATTTTCTTTGCCTTCTGCCATCCATTTGAATGCAAGACTCTTCTTCAACATCATTGTTAAAGGCTTCACAAGAGTGGCAAAATTAGGCAAAAATATGCGGACAAATTTTATCCTTCCCAAGAAGCTTTGAAGAGATTTCTTGTGGTGTGGCAATGGAAGCATTTGGATGGCTTCAACCCTTTCAGGATTAATTGTTAGCCCTTCCCTAGAGACAATGTGGTGCAAAAATTTTCCCTCATGTGCAAAGAATATACACTTCTTTGGATTCAACGACACTGAACCTTCTACACCTCGAAACACTTTTCTGAGGTGAAAGAGATGGTCTGCTACATTCTTTGAGAAGACAGTGATATCATCTAGGTATACCAACACTATCTTGTTGATTAAGCCTTTGAACGCCATATCCATAGCTCGCTGAAATGTTGTTCTAACATTTTGATACCCAAATGGCATCTTCTTGTAAGCATACATGCCCCATTTTGTAGTGAAGGCCGTCTTGAATTGATCTTCTTCCTTCACCATTATCTGATTATAGCCTGAATATCCATCTAGCAATGAAAACCTTTCTGAACCAGCTACAACCTGCAATATTTGTTCCATTGATGGAAGCAGATAATGATCTTTGAGTGATGCTCTATTTAGATCATGAAAGTCCACACACAATCTTATTTCTCCATTTCTTTTTCTTACTGGCACCAAGTTTGCAACCCAACTTGAGTGTTTGATGGGGAAGATGATATTGGCCTCAATAAGCTTGCTCAACTCTTTTCTCATGAGAGGTTCGATATGGGGATTCACTGGCCTTTGCTTTTCCTGACAGGCTTGGATTCCGGATCCAGCTCAATAGTATGTTGTGCCAACCTTGGGTTGAAACCTCTTAAATATTTGTAAGTCTAAGCAAAGACATCTGGGAACTCTTGACAAAGCTGAACAAAATAAGATTTCTCTTGTGGAGTACTTACTTTTCCAATTTGCAATGTCTTGCCTTCATCTACTAAAATAGGCTTTGAATCTTCACCCTTTACTTGAATGTTCACTTTCTCCTTCCGGAACTGATCATTCGGGTTGAATATTGACTCCAACGTTATGAGGGCTTTTGGTAATTTGTTAGTTCTCAGTTGCACCACTTGGTCACCATACTGCTACTCCAGCTTGTCTTGATTTCTAGTAGAGAACTCAACTTCTTCTTGTAGGAAATTAACAATTTGCTGATCATTCTCGAAGACTTGCCAACTTGTATTGTTATCTGGAACAACTTCTCTCACAACCAATTTGATATGAGGCTGAGATTTCTCACTTTTGATACTTTCTACAACATTAAACACAACCCCAATTGCTGTAATTGCATCATGTTGCTTCATTCTTTTTCTCGGGATGGAATTGATGCTAAAAGCTTCAA
This sequence comes from Taxus wallichiana var. yunnanensis, assembly GCA_018340775.1. Classification (NCBI taxonomy): domain Eukaryota; kingdom Viridiplantae; phylum Streptophyta; class Pinopsida; order Cupressales; family Taxaceae; genus Taxus; species Taxus wallichiana. The sequence goes on along the minus strand of CM031237.1, from coordinate 193,432,611 downwards.
AATCATCAATAAGATCCCGTACCCGCTTTTTATAGTTCTTCAACAGATCATTCTTGGCAGAATTTTTTCCTCTAACTTAGTTCACGATCAGCTCATTATCACCAAATACTTGCAAATTATTGATGTCTTTCTTCCTTGCCTAGTGCAATCTATGAATTAAGGATTCATATTGAGTTGTGTTGTTTGAGTAAGAAAACTAAAAACGAGAAGGATGAGTAATAATTTGTACCTTGTGGTAAAATGAGCATAGCTCCTCCTCCTACACCTTGTCTACTCCTTGATCCATCAAAGAACAATTTCCATACTTCATCCTTGTCCTTATGATCGGCTTAGTGATGGGGGAGAGGTTGATTCTCTTCATGCAAACAATAAACTCCTAGCTCGGATTCTTCTATTTCTTGATAAGGATCAAAAGCATGCACCTTGCTTGACCATTCATCAAGAGTCAAATCTAGGATGCTTCCAACCTTGGTGTTAGCTTCATCAGTTCTTGGATAATCTTCTTGATCAAACGCTGAATAGTTGGTATTGATTTGGCTTGGAGTGTGAGGTTCAACGTGAAAGTTTGCAATAGGTTCAAATCTGATTGTGGCCTTAGTTTCATATTTTTTTGAACAACATATGTGACCAATCACACGATAAGTAACCTCCAATCTTAGATGTGAAATCCCTTAACAAACATAGGGCAAAGTGTGGTGGAAGATCTATGAGTGAGATATCTTCCAAAACAACAACGTTGGGGCATGCATGCAAGGTAAGGCTCAATTTTTTAATCACTCCCATTATTGTCACCACTGTCCCATATAAATACACTACCCCTTTGGATATGACTTCATATTGAAGCCCCAACTGATCAGCTATTTTCTTGGGCATTACTGAACTACTTGCCTCGGAGTCAATCATGCAATTGTGTACTAATTGGTCCCCAATAATCAATGAAACATAAAATGGAGGGGGCTTCAACATTTTACCTTGCTGTCCTCCATGATTCCCCTCAGGCTGGGCAGCATTTGTGAGTACCTTCTCTTGCATTTGGACCTGTTGATTTGAAGTTGACCACTCCTTCATGGTAGCTCGTAGCAAATCTCTTTGGCTTGGGATGGATAGTGATTCCCACATTGATATGTTTACATTTGTCTTCTTCATCTGATCAATGATGTTGATTGGGGATGAAGCATCCCTCTACTGTCCTCTAGCTTGCACATTCATTCCTTGCACATGGGCGGTAGAAGCCGGCATGTGAGTTGCTTTAGGTGGTTGGTCCTTGCATGTTTGGAACTACATTTTGTTTGCCGCCAGCTTGTGGAGTGGTAGAAGGTTGTGGATTACTTGGAGCCAATGGTTGTTCTTCACCCAAATTTCACCTTTTTAACCTTGTGTTGGCTGCAACACTTTGAGATATTGTTTGATTCATACCAAAAAGTCTTCTACCTTCCCGGTTTACAAGTGTGCTACCATTTAGAGATGACTCTTGTTGGGATGTTTCTTGTTGTTGGTTATGTCCTTGACTCCCTTCACCCTCCCCACCAGTTTTTGTTACCATTAATGCTTGATTTAGGGCACCATTGAAGCACATAGACTAGTTGTGAGGTTCATTTCATGGGAAACACCAATCATACTCTTGAGCTATGTTGTTTTGTATTGGCACTATTGCTTTAGAGGTAGATGTAACATTGGGATTATAGGGCTGAAATGGTCTATTGGTAGGAGGCTTTGTTTTATTTTGATTTGCGGTGGATTGGGTGGTCTTTGAGGTTGATATGGCTACCTATTAGGCTAAGCTTGAGGCTGATAAGAAGGTCTAAAATTTGGGCTTCTTTGCCTCTTAAGTGTAACTAGCTCATTACCTAAATTTTGCAATTGCTTCATGACCTCTTGAAGTTCATTTAAGGCACTAGAAGATGAAGTAGAAAATTCACTTGAATTATAATTTTCGGGAGTGGGAATAGGAGCTAAAATAGGTGCTTGATTAGTACTTGGACTCTCTAAATTTGGATATAATGGCATTGGAGTCCTAGGAGCTAGCTTACCACTTGAATCGGACAATTTTTAGCTCCAATGGCAATGCTATAAGCAACAGGATAGTTGTGCCTCCCATGGATTGAATTAACATAAAAATATCAGAATTTAAAGCTTTAAGGTAATATAACAAAGAACCTTCTTTGTTGGCCTTACTTGCCATTGGAATTATCTCCCAACTCCTTTGAAATCTGAAGTTGAATTCAGTCATCTACTCATTGGGAGCTCTCTTGATAGTTGTCAATTGTTCCAAAAGGGACAAGTTATCTCCCTTCTCTTTGAACTTCTCATGGAGGGCTATACATAGTTGGTTCCAATTTTGGATAGAGCCCAAGCAAGGCTCCTTAACCATTATAAAGCCTTCCCTTTGAATGAAAATGCCAATAGTTTGACAAAGAACTTGCATCTCATCAATCTCATGGATTGCAAAATATTAGCAATGTCCTTGACATGATCACCAGGAGTGGTTTGATTTTCTCGAGTAAAGTATGGAATATTCTTCACATGCTACAATCGGGATTGGATTTTGTACATTGAGAGCAAGTGGGCTACTACAAGTGAAATTGACATATGGATTTGGTTGTGCCATCCATATTAGTTGAAGAAATCTTGTTGATTGGATGAAAGGCCTACCAGGTGGAGGTGTTGACAAGGTTCTATTAGGTGGAGATGGAGATCTTTGAGCTCTTCTTCCCCTTATTTCTCTACCTGGAAATAGGTGTAGATAAACAAACAATCCTTCCTCCCTAGTTCTTGACCTAGTCTGTATTCTTCTAATAAATTTGTCAAGGCTTGGACTACTAAAACCAGTGGATTATGCCTCTTTTGGAGTCGCCAGATGTGTAATTTCAAAGCTTCTTCAAAGCTAGAAACTTACAAAAAGTTCACATCGATCTTTTTATAGTTAAGTGAAGACCGCTAAAGTCCCACCGGGTGTGCTAGAACTGTTATCAGTGAATCACAACACCCCTATGTTCATACAAGTGCATATACTTGAACTCACTGTGTGATTGGATAACATGGGTACTATCTCCAAGTTGTTGGACTTTCTACTTGAGATAGACCTCCAAAGAAATATGGTTCTTGCTCCTAAACTACCTGCCACAATCTACTCAAATGAAGGGTAAACTAACTATTTTAATCTAACTTTCCAAGGGACCAGGGAGAGAGAATGCATAAAATGAAAGCCTACACTAAAGCGGTGATACACCAGAAAAGGAGGGTGTGAGAGTAGTCTTCCAATGCGTGAGATACATAAGCAAAGTGCACACTAGAAGGGGTGATGAAAGTTCTCCATAATCTAGCAAAATGCATTCACAACAACATTTCAAACATACACAATGATAATGGATCCCTGCAAGAACATAAAAATAGACAAAATATTGTTGTAATCAAGGTTGAAGGAGAAGGAAGAATGCAAAAAAACACAGCAAGGGAAGATGCATCCACAAACTTATATTTTATTGCTTCCTGATATGCACAGTTCAATCGGTTACAAGATAAGGGCCTGGATCACCATGCAAGGAGTCCACAACAAGGGCCTACAACACATTGGCTTCACAAAGAAATTTTGGCAGAGCTTTGCTACAAAAACTACCCCCTCACAATGAGCCCAACACTCCAATTTATAAGAAAATGAGAAGAGAGAGAGAAGGGGAAAATGGAAATCCTGAAATCTGTCCTTCAACCACTTGTAAGAGGCATTAAATGGAGTGAAATTATTGTGTGTTACTTGAAAAAGTCTCCCCATACTATCCCAGGTGCTGCAATAGAGAAAGAATGATGACCATGCCTCTTAATTGCACTTCCAACTACCAAATAAAACACTGTTATGAACCCGGCCATGTTTTATGAAAAATCATCACCAATTTCTCATCAAATATAGAATTTATTGATTTTTTTGCGTTGGGCTCGGAGCCATGATTCCAATGGTACCAATTTTGTTCGATTTCGTTGAGAAATACAAAATTTATGGCCTTCTGAGTGCGGGCAGCTATTTTGGGTCAGCATGCATTTTTACGTCATTTGATGGGAATGAACATTAACCGACTGAGTCGAATATTTTCTCTTATTTAAATATATCTACCCTCATTAAAAATAATAAATCCAATTTTTTTGGCATAGAGGACATCGTGCTCATTCTAGAAAGTCCAATTTTGTGAAAATCGGAGCTCAAGTCAAAAGTTATGGCCGTTTGAAGTTTCAGGAGTCAAACATTGACTTTTCTTTTGAGTTGCGGATATTGCAGAAAAATCAGGTTTGCATGTCCCAGATGTCCCGGACACATTCTTCTACATCAGCCGATTCGGGCCTCCTTGTCCCCCTTTGCAACCTTTTCACCTTTACACGTCTCACATGTACTTTTGTCCCACTATCCCGTATGAAAATCTCTGCACCACCCGCAATTGAGTGACTTGCAGAAAATCGGCCGATTTACGTCCCATGCGTATTGATGTCCCAACTATCCCTTGGACTGCCTAGGACAAAAATATCTGACTTAGCTGATTTTATTTGTATTTCAGCCGTGAACTTGGTAAGATGAACCTCGGTAGAACCCTGACCCACCGGTACGATCCGCACCCTTCGGACCGCAATGCTTTAAAACAATCCTATGACCTTATTTTTTGCATTTTTTGCATTTTTTCTAACTCGTTGGGTTTTTTTATTTGATGGCAAAGTTAGAGAGAAGCCGAAGGGGCCCCAAAAACATGATTTCGGGCCTTGAATCAATATACTTGCTCGGGACTGAAAAATTTGATGCATGTTATCAAAATTATCTTGAGGGTGAATTTTGGATAACAAGTACCTTGAGAGGTACTCTCCTTCTTACACCGATTGTCTGCAATGAAGAAATCATGATTGCCAACACTTGTAATCCCAAAAGACACATTTTAATTACTTCTTTTTCTTATGAAATCAGTCAAAAAGTTTTCAAAATTAGAATTGATAGTTTTAGATAATTACCACATATTTATAGGATCCCATACCTTATAATGCCCATGAACTCTTGTATAATGTAAGGTCTGCCATCTTTGCTTCTCTTGTATCTCCTCATAAAGAAGATTATCACTCTTTTTCTTCATGATGACTTGACTTTGATGTACCAAATTCTTAGCATTCTTATCAACAATAAGCTAAATACCATTATGATAAAATTGTTGTAATGATATAAGATGAAGATGATGAAATAAATCCATGCTACTACTAACCTCCTTATAAATAATATCATCAAAAGGTTCACCTTCTATTGCTGATTTAGAAACCTCCAAAACACCATCCCTTGGAGCATCCTCATCAAGCTTGGTCTCCAAAATGACTTGACTTTTCGCGCCACAAATTCTAAGCATTACGGTCTACAATGGGATGAAATTATTCATAAATCAGCTTATCATGAGTTGTTTGTTTGGAAATTGTAATAACATGCAATTCAACACAAGTGTCCATGTGAGGCTCCTCGTCATGTGCCGGTTGCTCCATAGAGTCTTCTTTCATGGGTGTAGACTTCCTCGAATGAATTTCCCTCATCGTTTCCTTGAACTCTTGTAAGAATTGTCTTTCTTGAGTCTCTATCAACCTAGTAGCTCTAGCTTTGTTATTCTATTCCTCACACTTTTTAAGAGTTTCCATTACATCCTCTTTGCTTGCATATACAAATTTCTTCTTTGGAGATGGACTAATTTCTCTAATAAGCAAAGTTTCACTAATGCAATTATTTTGCTCAATGGAAATCATGAATTTTGTCTAGAAGCTTCTTCTTAAAATGAGTTATTTTACAATTCGGGTTGTTAGGTTGTGGAGCCTGTTTTCATGTGTGAAAGTGTTGAAGACTATACATTAAAGTCTTGTACACTTTTCATGTATCCTTACACCCGACATATCGGAAACATGCTTTTCTCATATGGGCGAGTTTTTTGACCCATAGGTTTATGGGATAGATTTTTCCCATAGTTTTGATACCCACGGTTTTGTAAAAGCTGGCTTAAGCGAGTTGTCTATTTATATGGTCTTATGCATATGATAGATGGACTAGAAAATGTATTGTAGATGTGTTTTGAATTGGTGTGAATTTCAGCAGAGTTTGTTGAGCATAGCTCCAAATGGATCACAGGTATTGTATTGAGAGAGCGATGGCTTGTAATAAAAAATGAGCAAGTGATTCTTGGTGGACGTAGCCCAAATTGGGTGAACCACGTTAAATCTTTTGTCTCTTTGTGTTGTGTTATTTTATTCTCGTAATTTTATTTGAGATCTCGTAATAATTTCGCATATTATTTTCTCTTGTTGTGATTACGTGAGGGATTATTCCACATATTTTATCCCTTATTTCCTAACACAGTGTATCGACATATGATGACCTCGCTTGGGCTTGCTACCAATCTTCATCATGTAATAACTGGATATGACATATTATCTCTAAAACCCTTACTCAAAGATTTTTATTTCCTCCAACAAGAATCCTCATCAATCACCTATATTGGGTGCCCTTTATTATTGTTCTCACCTTTTTCCTTCATTGTCCCAAGATTTTCTTTGATTCAAATTCCGAGTGAGTTGACTCAAATCAAGGTTAGTGGCTTCTTGTTGTTTCACCTTTTTGGTGAACATTTCCTTCATAAAAACCCCTTTGAGATCTTTCCAAACTACCATATTTAACCCACACGGGTTGGAGTACCAACAACTCGATACCACTAAAATATCCCTTATGGAATACCACTTAAAAATGCACAAAATATTGAAAATTTGCAGCCAAATATAATACCGATTTTTCTGATTTTTATAGTAAGGATAAAGAACTAAGAAAATTAATATCTCCTAAATATCCACTCGAATTACTTGAAAGTTTAAATAGGGATTGATAATATTATGAAGCACATACTAAAATTGTTTGTTGAATTTTACACAACTTAAAATGCTTCGGAAAAATCACAACAGCGTGCCCTAGATAGTGGAAACTTTAGAGGTTCTTAACTCTCCAAATACAAGAGCAAAAATTAAGAGTCTTAAGGAATAACATTAAAAAATATAGGAAATGACATTTCAACCTTTAGATCGAGAGGGGCCAATTGGAAACCCTCAAAATAAAGGCAGCAAGTCACCTAGCTTGGAAAACGGTTAGAAATTGATGAAGATGCCTCTAAAGTGATCTACGCCCTGCCCAAATGGCTCTTTGTAAATCTGATCTAAAAGCCATATGGTTATCTTCCCCAAAATCCCCAAAACCCTAAAATCCCTTCCTCTGAAACCTCTTATAATATCTCTGTTACACAACCCAGAAAGCGGCTCCAAAAATGACAAGATAGGGTAGATCTCTCACTACCAAAGAATGCCCTGCTAGCTAGGGATGGGTCTCTCACCACCGAAGCTAGGGTCCCTGTGGGATTTTACTCCACAAGTTGTAGATGCACAAACAACAGTTGCACGTGAAGGAGAATAAAATGTATGCAAAAAGTTTCTTTCCTTTCTCTCCCAGCTCCTTATATACTTTTCCATGGCAAAAGAGCCCCAATAACCCTAGACGCATTTCATTCCATGGAGGGGCCAATAAAATAAAAGTAGCTAAATTTATTTTTTTCCTTTTTAAGTTGCCATGGTCCAAAAGTGACCCCCAAATGCAAAACAAGGATATTAGAAACACGAGGCCGCTTCCCAAAAGCACCTAGTGTCCATAGGCCCTTGGGTATGACCATGGCTTGGACTCAACTTGACCCTTGGGATTTTAGCATAGGAAAGGGGAAATTGCACAAAACCCCAAATTCATGCCCAAATTACAAATTATTTCTCATGGATAGAGAAACTATAAACAATACCTTGCTCAACATGATCCTCAACCACAGGAAAGGACAGACGTGGCAACCAAATGAAGGAAAAATATTTCACGCATCAATAAAGGGAGACAAAGAAAACTTCAAACCATGTGGTGAGGCGATTTGAACATTCGAGGTGAGATTAAAATGAGCACCAACATTGGCTCCGACTTAGGGATGGGAACTCCTGCGAGTGCTTTGCGAAGCAGACCATGTGCCCGAAAAATCCATTGGTAAATAAAGTCAAGAATAAGCTTGTAAAGCAAAAAAACAATAACCAAATCCCTTAAGAGGAACCGAGAAACCAACAAGAACAAAACCAAAAGACTATACACTATACTGATGATTTGCACCACGATTTAGAGAAAACAATCGGGGAAAAGTTTCAAGTGCCTTCGACTGGATATGACCATGCTAATAAGTTCTGATACGTCTTTAATAATTGGTCATATGATTGTTTCTCTTTTCCATCCAAGTTGCTATCTGACCACATTTTTTAGGCTTATCCTTTGTGCCTAGGTCAAGTTTTTCAACATCTCTCGAGGCTACATCAAACATCAAAGTCCTAGGAAAATCAACCTTCTCAGGATATCTGCATTGATCAATTTCATACTCCTTGAAAACAACATAGCTCACAGAGTTATCAACATCAATGTCTGGGTGTAATACTTCATAAAAAGCATTGTTGGGGTACTCAATGAGATATAACATTTTATTTTCACCATATAACTTCACAAGGCTGCCCTTAATTGGTATGGTTGCATAAGACATGTCCATTTTCACACTTCTACCCACACTAGATGCCCACTTTTTAAATAATAACTTCCCCCATTTAGCAGGACAATCCACAATGACCAAATTCAAGGTTAATTACTTGCCTAAATATGATGCCAATTGCACTTATAAACCCTTGACACATCTAACGACTAGCACCTCACTTGAATCCATGGCAATATAATTCCCATAAGTTGATGTTACTTTGATATTTAACTAATTCATGACCTCAAGAGGCATTACATTACATGAGGCTCCTAAATCAAACATGCAATTATGTAATAGCCTATCCTTAATAACCAAAGTAGTAAAAAATGAATCCACATTCAACTAAGACTCAACCAGAGAAGTTCCCAAATAAACCTCAAGTGGTTCACCCAATTCCTTCAATGATTGTGGTTTTTATAATTTTGAAATGGTAGGAGGAACCTCTACATTATCTACATTTTTACCCTGGGTGACCTTTTCTCCCTTAAGCCCTGAATACTTAAACACCCTCTTCTTATGCTCATGGATTCTAAGTAATTCAACAATAGGAACAATAATCTTGATCTGACTTAAGATTTGGGCTATGTCACAAGGAACATATTTGGGTAAGGCAGTATAAGGAGGAAATTTCACAAATTTATCTGATGGCATGGGATTTTTCACGGTTTAAGCACGAGGAGGAACACAAGTTTTATTTGGGGTGATAAAGCCTTTGCCAGATGCATATTTTTTAATGGTTTCCTTAGGGATACTAGTAAGAACTAGAATTTTTGGTTTGGCCTGTGACCCTACCCCTTTAACATCCTTACTCTTGGTATTATATTCTTTTTCTTGGGAAGCTATTGCATTCATCAACGGTTTGTGTCCTCTTCGAAGGAATTCATCCATCATACTTCTTAATCATCAATGCCCTCAAGTATTCAAAATCATTATTGGTAAAATCAAAATCCTATACCATATCAATTTCAAAATTACTAGTAGGAGGAAGAGGTAATACTCGGTGGATGCAATCCCTGAATCTTTCAATGATTCGGCACTTATCGGCTCGGTTGAGGTTGTTCCCTATTGTGAACTTGTAGAGAAATCCATCATGCATGCATCATCATCTTTCTAATCATAATCATCTTCCTCAAATTAGTTTTCTTCATCGCATGAGGAGTGGGGAAAGAAACATCTATCAAACTACTCCATTTCATGAGCTTCTTCAATAGCAACAACTCTAGCGAGTTAAAGGATCGGGAACAGTATATTTTCCATGGTCGAGGAATTTGTCTCATTTCCTGATCTGTGGGTCCCTTTCCTCTATCATCTGATCTATGATAACCTTTGGGATGATTTCCAAATCTATCTCTACCTTGTGGCTTGTGTTGACCTTGGAAAATTTATCCAATCTCCTTCTCTCCTTTGGCGACTTGTAACATATTTATTTAACAACTCGATCAAATTTTTTACAACTTCTTCCGAGATCAAACACTTTTCTTAAGCGAGGATTTTTAGATTGATCAATTTGATACCCTCTCTTTTAGGAGGCTTACCAACTGCCTTGATGTTATTTTCAATCTGCAAAGCCATGGTGAAGGCATGCCTCAAAGTTCCAGGGTTTTTATCCCTCAAATAATAAGCAGCCTTTTTATCAAAAGCATCAAAATATTTTATTAGACAGGAAACATCACTTGGCCTTAGGATTATAGGTAGCCTATTCAGGGTCTTATTGAACCGAGTATTGAAGTCATGGAAAAATTCATTAGGATTCTTCTTAATATTTTCAAATTTAGACAAAAGAAACCTGGGATCTATCTTATCCCCATATTGCAATCTAAAATCATTTTTCATTTTTTTCCATGAATCTATTGAGTTATCTAGAAAATACTTATACCACTCATGTTCATCCTCCTCAAGAGTATGTATAAACAAATTTATACACACATCCTCAAATTCAATCTCAAAGTACTCCATAATATTGACAAAAGTATTAAATGTTGATCACCATTGATAGCATTATTCCCTTGAAATTTAGGTAATCTATTTCTAACATCTTGTGGCACTATATTTGGATATCCAACCATACCTCTAAAATTTGTAGGACCAAAATTATTCACAACACATTGAGTATGGAGCTAAATAACTCATGTTTTAGCATGACATAGAACTCGCTAGAAGTTGTGATGTCGACATCGGTTATAGTGTGACCGACATCGGTCAGGGGAAAGTTAGGCGGTGACGGTTGGGTAGAACTAGTATCGGTTACCAGTGTGTCAAGTTTTTAATTAACTCTTAGGATTTATTTCTATTTTGAGCATTGGAATAGATTTAATGAATATAATTGCATGGCTAAGTGCCCTAAAGTCTTAAATGACTATTTAAGACATAAATCTAGGGTTTAGAAGATATGATTGATCATAGTTAAAAGATAATTATGGGAGAGAGAATTCTTTGTGAAGAATAAAAAAGCTTGAAGGAAGAAAGTACTGAACATCTGAGAAGTGTAGAATATTGTAAATCTTCATTGTATATCTTGTCAAAGCTTTGGATAATAGATTGTCTTGCTTCTTAGTGGACATAGCCCACACTGGGTGAACCACGTTAAATCTAGTGTTGATTTATGTCTCTTGTTTTGTATAATTCTTCTGGTAGAATATCCACTTTTATTTACATGTATGCTTAGATTTGATATATTGTCTGTACAACTGGTGTGCTAACCCCAACAACTAGTATCAGAGCTTTGTTTGAGGGTTTTGTGTGTTGAAAAATTTACTCACATAGGTTTTTCTTATTGAGTGGGAGTTCAACAATGATGAGAGGATAATAAATATAAGGTAGATAATTTTGATGGCTAAAATTATCAATTATGGAAGATGCAGATTGAGGATTATCTGTATGAGAGATATTTGTACTTATTGTTGGATGAGAAGTCTAGACCTACAAAGATGACTGATGGAGAATGGAAGATTCTTTACAGAAATGCTTTGGTATCTATAAGATTGAGCCTAGCAGCATCTGTGGCTTCCAATATTACAGAAGTGACTTCTACGGTAGACTTAACTAAATATCTTGCTTATTTATATGAAAAACCTAGTGCTTCAAATAAATTTTATTTGATGAAGAAAATTTTAGTTCTAATCTGCATGAAAGTGAATCGCCTCTAGTCATTTAAATGATTTCCGATCTATTGTAAATCAATTAAATTTATTTTGAATACCGTTTGATGATGAAGTAAAAGCACTTTTATTCTTATGTTCTTTGCACGATAGTTGGGACAACTTGGTAATGGCTGTTAATAATAAAGTATCATTAATGATATTTTGAAGTTTGATGATGTGGTTAGTATAATCTTGAATGAAGAAATTCACGGGGAAAAGTACAAAGGAAACATCATCCGGAAATGCTTTGAATGTAGAAAGCAAAGGGCGAGAAAGAAGAAGAGATCCAATAGTAAGAGTAATGGGAAATCAAATTCAAGGGATAGTAGATCTAAATCCATAAGTAAGGGAATTACTTGTTGGAAATGTGGAAAGAAAGGACATGCAAAGAAAGATTGTTGGTCAAAGAATAAAGAGAACCAACAACCAGAAAAAGGTAAAGAGGTGAATCTTGCTACATCAGAGGTAATGCAAGATGCTCTTATTCTTTCTTTAGATAGTAGAATTGAATCATGGGTTTTAGATTAGGAGCTTCTTTCATGCAACCCCGAATAAGGCTTATTTCAGAAATTATGTCCGAGGTAAATTTTGGGCATGTTTATTTGGGTGATGATGAACCTTGCAGTATTATTGGTAAAGGGAAGTTTATCTAAAATTGCAGAATGGAAATACATGGGTATTGAAAGATGTGAGGCATGTGCCAAGCCTCAAGAGGAATCTTATTTCTGCAGGGCAACTAGGTGAATCTGGTTGCATGGTTACTTTTATAGGAGACTCTTGGAAAGTCACCAAGGGTGCTTTTGTTGTGGCAAGAGGTAAGAAGGTAGGAACGTTATATTTATCTACTTGTATTACTGATTCCTTTTCTACATTATCTACTTCAGATTCAAATGCATGCATGTGGCATAATTAGTTGGGTCATATGAGTCAAAAATGAATGCATATCTTAAAGGCTGATGGTAAGTTATTATATTTGAAAGATTTAGATCTTGATTTTTGTGAGCATTGTATCTTTGGAAAGCAAAAGAGAGTGAGATTTCTCAAAGTTGGGGTAGCTAAGAAGGATTATAAATTGGAGCTTGTACACTCAGATGTGTGGGGACCAACTCAGGTAGCTTCTCATGGTGGATCCCAGCATTATGTTACTTTCATTGACGATGATAAAAGAAAGGTATGGGTTTATTGTATTAAACATAAATCTGATGTTTTTGAAACTTTTAAAAGATGTAAATCCCTTGTTGAGAATGAATCAAATTCTAAGTTAAATTACCTTAGATCTGACAATGGTGGTGAATAATGTAGCAAGGCTTTCAATGATTATTGTTTAGTGAACATAATACGTAGAGAAAGAACGGTTCCAAGAACACCACATGAGAATGGTGTTTCAGAGAGAATGAACATGACAATCATGGAGCGTCTAGAAGTACGAGGATACATTCTAGATTTCCCTTGCAGTTTTGGGTAGAAGCAATTGATACAGTGGTTTATTTTATTAATTGTGGCCCTTCAAGTTCACTAGACGGAGGAATACTAGAGGAAGCATGGACCGGAAAAGAGGTAGATCTTTCTTTTCTTAAAGTTTTTGGTTCAGAAGCTTTTGTGCATGTTGATAGAGAAAATAGAAAAAAGTTGGATGTAAAATCCAAGAGGTGCACTTTCATTGGTTATGGATCTAGTGATTTCAGTTTTCATTTTTGGGATTTAGAGAATTCTAAAATTGTTAGGAGTCATGATGTTGAATGGAATGAAAAGAGAATGTACAAGGATCAAATTTTGGTACCTAAGGATGAGAAAATTGAGAAGTTTATTGAAGAAAATGAACTCTCGGGTTTTAAAGAAACACCTATAGAAATACACAAGTAATCATGGTCGGTTAGGCCCTGACCGACATCGGTTAGATGAACCACCTACGGTTACAGAGGATCGAACCAGTGTCGGTTATCCAAACCAACGTCGGTTAGAGGTGACCGGTGTCGGTCACTATCAGAAGTTGATACTAATGTCCAGGAGGTCCAGATTGAGCCTCCAGTACCCCAAACTTCTGTGAGAAGGTCACAAAGGGTAAGTAAACTTCTAGAAAGATTTTCACCTTCTTTATTTTATATATTATTGACTGATAGTGGTGAACCAAAAAGCTTTGAAGAAGCAATGCATGATAAAACTCACGTTTAGTGGGAGCATGACATAGATGAGGAGATGAACTCTTTGGAACATAACGAGGTGGGATTTGGTTAAATTGCCAGCAAGAAAGAGAACATTGCAGAACAAGTGGGTTTACAAAATTAAGGAAGAAGAGGGTAGATAGAAAAGGTACAAGGAAAGGCTTGTAGTAAAGGGATTTGCACAAAAGGTAGGTATTGACTTTGGTGAAATATTTTATCTTGTTGTTAAGATGACTTCTATTTGTATTGTATTGAGTTTAGTTGTAGTAGAATATTTGCATTTAGAGCAACTAGATGTGAAGACGACTTTCCTTCATGGTGATTTGGATGAAGAGATTTATATGCAGCAACCACTTGGGTATGAAGTCAAGGGTAAGGATAAATTAGTGTGCAGGTTGAAAAAGAGCCTATATGGGCTCAAGAAAGCTCCAAGACAATGGTACATGAGGTTTGATAGTTTTATGCATGAGCATGGTTACTTGATATGTGAATCTGACCATTGTATTTATTTCAAGAAACTTGGAAATGGGAGCTATATTATTTTGTTATTGTGTGTGGATGATATGCTTATTTGGGGATCTAGTCATAAGACATTAGCAAGCTTAAGAGAAAGCTAGCTCACATATTGCAATGAAGGATTTAGGAGTGTAAAGAAAATCCTTGGCATGCAAATAGATAAATACATGAACAATAAGAAAATGTATTTGTCTCAAGAAGATTATATTAATAAGGTGTTAGAAAGGTTTATTATGCAAAATTCAAAATCTATTAGCACACCTATGGGTGGACACTTCAAATTGAGTAAAGATCGGTGTTGTTCATCACAAGAGGAGGTAAAATACATGACACAAGTGCCATATGCTTTAGCAATTGGAAGTCTCATGTATGTTATGGTTTGTACAAGACCAAGCATTTCACATGCATTGGGAGTTGTGAGTAGATATATGGCTAATCCGGGCTAAGAGCATTGGAAATTAGTCCTTTGGATACTTAGGTATTTAAAAGGGACATCTAGCATGCGGTTATACTATGGAGGTTCGAGATATTTCATTACATGGCTATGTTGATTTGGATATGGTGGAGTGCGGATGGTAGGAGGAGCACTACTAGATATATTTTCACAATAGGTGGAATGAAAGTTATCTAGATTTCAAGATTGCAAAGGTTGTGGCTTTGTCTACTACAGAGGTAGAGCATGTTGCAGCTACAAAGGCTAGCAAGGAGATGATATGGATAAGTAGGTTCATGGAAGAGTTGGGAAAGTAGTAAATTAATAGTAAACTATTCAGTGACAGTTATAGTGCAATTCATTTGGAAAAGAACTCAACATTTCATTCGAGAATGAAACACATTCAGTTGAGGTATCACTCCATCGGCGGTATTGGATGATGGGAAGTTGAATCTAGAAAAGATTCACACAAGAAAGAACCCTGCGGATATGCTAACGAAGCCATTAGCAAAGGATAAGTTAGAGCTACACTCAATTCTATTGGTCTTCAAGTTTGAGGCTCGAGGATGAAGAAATACGGCTAAGGAAGGATCCATGAATGGTACGCATGTATAGTGTGAAGTAATTAATCTCCAAGTGGGAGATTGTTGAGTATGGAACTAAATTACTCATGTTTTAGCATGCAAATAGAGCTTCTTTGGAAGTTGAAAGTAACCGACATCGGTTATAGTGTGATAGACATCGATCGGGAAATTTGGAACCAACGACGGTTGGGTAGAACCGACATTGATTACATGTGCGAGGAGTTTTAATTAACTCTTGGCATTTATTTCTATTTTGAGCATTGGAATAGATTTAATGAATGTAATTGCATGGCTAAGTTCCTTAAAGTCTTAAACAAATATTTAAGACATAAATATAGGGTTTAGAAGATAGGATTGATCATAATTAGAAGATAATTATGGGAGAGAGAATTCTTTATGAAGAATAAAAAAGCTTGAAGGAAGAAGTACTTGAACTTCTAAGAAGTGTAGAATATTATAAATCTTCATTGTATATCTTGTTAAAGCTTTGGATAATAGATTGGCTTGTTTCTTGGTGGGACGTAGCCCATCTTTGGGTGAACCACGTTAAATCTGGTGTTGATTTACGTCTCTTGTTTTGTATAATTCTTCTAGTCGAATATCCACTTTTATTTGCATGTATGCTTAGATCGATATATTATCATGTACTGTTTGGTGTGCTATGCCCAACAACAACCAAAGGAAGTGCAGGTGGAGGCTAGGCCATACTATTTTGAGGAGGTGATCTTATAGGAGATACAAAATGATGAGGGACAAGGGGTATTTGGAACACATGAGTATAATTTTCAAAATGAATGTCCTCTAAAGACTTTGTTTCATGGAAAACCCTATCAACTTTGGAAAATACAGGACGAACTAAAAAGAACACTTATCAGACATAAATGAAGGCCCCTCTCTAGTTGGATAATTTAGATCTATATGAAAATTACCTGATTCAGAATCACTTGAAGAAGAATGGTAATCCTCAACCACAAGTTGATCACTTTTCATAATGGATAACTCTTTTCTTGATTCCTGATCTCCAACTATTTTCCAGACTCTTTTTCCTTCTGAATTTATCTTTCCCATTTGGAAACAACTTTTTGGTAGGGTCTTTAGTGAAGAAAGATATTCTTCCTTCTATATTTGCAAATATTAGTGACATATTTCACTTAATATAGGTTAAGGCACTGGTATTTATCAAAATTTAAATCAACATGGAGTCACCACTAAGTATTTTCACATTAGTTGTGATAATGAACTATAATGACCTATCAAATATCTATCAACACTTAATTCCTGCAAAGATTAGTAGATCTGACCTTCCTTTACTAATATTTATCACTGATGATATAAATTTAGTGTAATAACCACTAGAAACTAGAAATATTGCACACAGAACTTGTAACTTTGCACAATTCTTACAAATCTCAACACAGGATGACATTTAAACAATGTATTTGCACTTAGATCATGTAAGAAACATTACTAGGGCCAAATATAAGAATGCCTTTGAATATCCCCAGCAATGGGTGCCAATAAGGTGTTTATGCTACACAAATAGGTCCTAGAGTTCAAATAATCCCTTGTTACGACACCAATCCGGTGTTGTTTCCATACAAATAGGTCCCGGTGTTCAAATAATCCCGACAATGAAGCCAATTTGGTGTTGGTATCCAAATTGATTATACCTTAGAAGCCAAGCAACATCATAGATTTAACAAGATATTAAGAGATAGAAAAATCATAAGTCATTTTGTAGTTAGGGAATTGATTCAGTTGGCTCTTTCTCACTCAGGCGTTGGAGAAATGCATAACACCATATAAAAGAATTTGATCTATCCTCACTACTTTAGGTTGTGCCTTTTGAACTAGGGTGAGAGGAGCCATTTTGTAACCTTTGTTGGTGAAGGACATCAAGAGATCCTTATTTTCATAATTTTTAAAGAAAACCTTTAGAAAATATGATCAATACACCACAATCTAACTCTCACAAGTTATCACACTAGAAGATGGAGATATTTTCTGAACAAGGTTCAGGTTACTAAAGACACTTAAAACCTGATTGCTTATGTATGTTTTGGCAGTAGAATTTTTTCATTTTTGGATACACAGCTCAAACAAGGGTACTTCAGGTAGGATTCATGGTTATTTGAAATTTTTGGTGGGGAATTAAGCAAGATGAAGTTGATTTCACCATATCTTTTAGAACCTTTACAACAATTGAAAAACTAACAGGCAAAATGCTTCAAAATAGACAAAATATTCTCTCAACGCGGAAGGTGTGCATCATTGTAGGCCCAGATCTGCACGGTTTCACACAATATTTAATAATTCAACATGAAGGCTTGAGCTAAAGACTCAATTAAACATTAACAACCCCTGGTTCATCATGCCTAAGATACACTCATAGGCTTACAAACAATCTTTATCAACATAGTGGAAGTAAAATGATTTTAAATTGTTTATTTCATTACCAGATGAAAGATATTCTCATAATGAAATTACAAATGCCAAAATACTAACACATGGATGAGATCTTGTGTGATTCAGAGAGATTTTAATATAAGATTGCAATAGGAACAAGAAAAACTATTTGAAAGACATTCTGAAATAAAAGCAGACACAATTTTTCCCAAGATCAACACAGATTAATTCAAGATTTATCAAATTCATCAGTAGGGGAAAGTTTCTTGAACAATCTCAGAGCTTTTCAATGGCTATACACTTGTAACCATCTTGACATGATTGAAATCTAAAACACAAGAAATTAATAGGTTTCTCAGATGGTCTCTCAGGAAGATGAGATTTCTCAAATTTTCTTGTAAAAATTAACCCCTAACCATTTGAAAGAGTATTCTCATTGCATTTATACATTTCACTTGCTCACTCATCTCAAATTTTCTCCCAAAAGAAGAATATTTGAGGAATCCTTTGTTTGTTACAAGTTTGTTCCAGAAAGTGATGTTTAACAAATTTACACCCAAAAGCTATCAGGTGGATAAATCATGAACTGATCATGTTTCTTATACCCTCAACTATGATTGGGATGCCATGCCATAACTTTTGACAGTCCTTCTAATCATTCTTTTATTGTTTCGTGTAAGAAATCTACTTTTTGATCATTTTAGGGTTGCTCTATATGGTTTGGATCGACAAGCAATATTTTCACCCTCGAGAATACACCTTTAGAAATGAGTTCCCTCGCATCGATTCCTGAATTCATGCCTCTCAAAAATGAGTGTCCTCGCATGGATTATACCACATACATGCGCTATGAGTCTGAGTCAGCCAAGTGCAAAGAGGATCCAGTGGAATCCTCCACTTGTTTCCTTGGCGTAACTACAAAGGTGAAGTCCAGAGGTAGGTTGCCAAATGAGTGCGAGCCATCCACATGTTGAGAACCATAGAGATTTGCACTGATTGCTGAAAATAAGTATGGGAAGGCCTAGTGGAAGCTTCCACGTGTCTATTTAGTGAAAATTCAAAGATGAATTTTAGAGGTGGGACCTCAAACTAGCTTAGGCTCTCCACGTACCTTGGGGCCAAGAAAATTTCCTTGGCCTTTGAAAAAGTATCAGTATAAAGAGGAGCCAGTGGAAGCCTCCACATGTCTCTTCAACACACTTTTGATATGGTGCCCAAAAGTAGAGACCCTAAACAAGCGCGGGCTCACCACGTGTCTCGGCCCGACAAAGTTGTTAAAATATTTTAAGGACCAGTGGAAGGTGCCACGTGCCTAGGGTATGAGAAAGTATCCTCAAGCTGTTGAAAATTATAAGTATGGGAAGGGCTGATGGAATCTTTCACATGTCTCTTTGGCACTTTTTGGTATTAATCTCAAAAGAAGGACTCCTAAACAAGCGCGGGCCTTCCACGTGTCTAGGTGCTGAAAAAGTTACACCGAAACTTGGAAACAAGTCTAAGTATTGGAAGATTCAGCAGAAACCTCCACATGTACCTTTCACGCTCTTTCAAAATTAAAGTTTATGGGCAGGTCGCCGAGCAGGCGTGGGACTTCCACGTGTCTCAGGCCTTAGAAAATTGCTTGATAATTCTAAGTATATAGAAGAGCCAACGGAAGCCTCCATGTGTCTCCTTGGTGCAAATGTAAAGGTAGGACCTAGAGAAAAATCCTCAAACGAGCACAAGCCGTTCACATGGAAAATATTTGAGTTGAAGCGGGCCAAAAAACTTCAAAATGCTCTGGCGACCCACCTCTCTACTTCCAACTTTTGATGTGGGCCCCATTGGAGTCACAGATCACTTTTATACCTTTACATCATTTGAAAATAGAGGTTAAAAACTCCAAAGTGCTTCACCGACGTGCTTCCCCACTTTGACTTTTCAAATGCTAACTCAAACATGTGACATCACTTTATTCCCTGTAGGGGTGCAGATCAATTTATAAATTTTCTCCTTTTTCACAAAAAGGAAAAACTTCAAAATGTTCAGACAATCTGCCTCTTCTCCTTTGTCTTGAAAAATGGTCACGTGTCCATCTTTGGGGTCAAAGTAAGAATTTTTCCTTGTGGCTTCATTTTTGTTGAATAACCAATTAGATACTATTGGGGTCGTGTCAACAATTTGGCATCTTTTACAACTATGAAAAAAGTGACAAGTTTCACCAAAGTGACTCGCCGTAGGGCTACATAAAATTAGAAAGGACCACGTTTCCATGGATGTTGGGACAAAATTTGACAGGAAAACATGAATGGGAAAAATAGAAGGAAGGGGAAACCTCAAATTCATGCCCAAATTACTGATTCTTTCTCATGGAAAGAGAAATGGTAAACAATACACAGGTCAACATGAACCTCAACCAAAGGAAAGGATGAGACCATGGCATGTGACCAATTGAAGGAAAAATATTTCAAGCATCAATATGGGGATACAAAGAAAACCTCAAACCATGTAGAATGAGATTAAAATGAGCACAAAAACTACCACTAGATGGAATCCAATGCATGTTGACAATAGTTTTATGGACACTTAATCACCCTTTTGGGTTATGAAAATAATTACGTAATGTCAATTCTTCTTTGATGTGCCCAACCTTGAGTGGTGAAGTTGTCGAGGTCTATTAGACCTCCATATCTTCTTTTCTTGTATTAAGTAATGGCCCCTTCGATATTCAATCCATCCCACAGGTTTACAAAATTATGTGTGGTTGACTTTAGTGGTTAGGTTTATGTTTTGGAGGGAGTATCTTGGATAAGGTACACAATTCTTGGTTGTTTTGCACCTTGATTTTTCTTGTATATTTTTTTATGATGCCATTATCTCGTTGATCATATGTGTAGGTCAAAGGCATTTAAGGTTTTCCTTAAGGGGCACTTTGACTATTCTTTATACGCTTGAACCATAATGAAATATTTTTCTTTGAGATTTGAAGTTACATGTGTGTGTTTATGGTTAGTAATCTTTTATTGTTAGAACTACCTTGGTTTAATTCTATTCATTGTGACTCTTGGTGGTATATTTATAAGTTTGCATCTCATTGAGTTTTATTAACATTTGGATGACGTATGTATTGTGATATCTTGTTGACTTATGATAGAACTATTAATATCATTAGGGATATTTACGGGTATTTATATATAGATGCATTGTGGATTTATATTTAAAGTTGATGTACTCACTTTAGGCATGGAACATGCCTTCAAAATTGGTCTGAAATCATCCTTACGGAGTTGAAATAAATATTTTGATCTCTTGAATAAACTACTACAGCTTGCTTTTCGAAGTGACTTTCTTTTGCTTTAAATTATTGTAATATGTAGTAATCCACGCAGATCTAATCTGCATCCCATCGGGCGTTCTAAAAGCTGTTATCTCTTGATAGTACACCTAGTTGAGAGATGATAACATGTTTTATAAGATTATTTTAGATCTCTCACTTTCGTATCTGATACAATGGAAACACCTCAAGTCTATGGGTATACCTATTGTTGAGGTAATTCTCTTGTATTAAGGTTGGTGAACCTTTTTATTTATCCTAAACTAATTTTTGGGTTTTGAGTGTAAAAGATGACTGATGCAACTCAAATTTAAAAAGGGTGATAAACCAAAATTATTGAGGGATTTGATTAATTAAATGAAGAATAAAATTGAGAATTAATTTTAGATACACAAACCAATGGTTTTTGTAAAATATCAAGGAAAAATACTTTATGTATTGAGGGATAAATCACAACAACACAACAAGATAAACATGCACACTAATACTATGCAGAAATTACAAGATTTGTAGCAAGGTAAGATGATTAATCAAGGAATTGAAATTCACAAGAATTAATAAAGAGATACACACCACTACAAATAATTGGAAAGGCGAAATAAGCTCTAATTGAGGAGTAGACTAGTAGAAAATTTCTTCAAGTGAGTCCTTTGTCAAAAAGTTGTCTTTTATATTTTATCAATGCACACAATATATAGAAAAAATATTCACCCACCATCCTAAAAATAGGATAAAATTTGTACTCACCCATGCATGCTAATTTTATCCCTTTATCATGAATAAATAAAGAAAAAAATAGACATTTTGATTATAATGAGGCATTAATAGCCTCATTTAAAAAAATAAATTTAGTCAAGTGCAGTTGACTAATCTATATAAAATTAGATGAATAATTTTGCTAATAATAACTCTTTATTATTGTACAATTCTTCACCAATGTGCATGCAATATTTGTCTTCTTGTTTTATGTGACACTTGCAATCGATCCACTTGTAATGATAAATTTAGCATTCTTTAATTCTGCCCCCTAGATGCACATGCAAAAATTAATCTTCATGTGTGAGAAAAATAATTCCTTTATCTTTAATACTTTGTAAAACATTCACCTAATATGTGGGGACCACCTATATGCTCTGATGTTTGCATATGTGCATATGCTCAGCTTTTTTCTTAATATGCATCATAAGATAATCATCTCTATCTTCTAGTGCACTGATGTGACACTTGTCAATGGTTGGTCCTTGCCTTTTATTCTTTATGTAGAGGCCACTTGTCTATATAGAAATCAATATTCCATCCTTTTTATTAGTTTAACAATAATAAACAAGGATAATAATAAACACTCATCTCTTATCATGGACATATAACAATTTTACTTGGTGATATTGGGGCCTCTTTTATTATAGACATGGAATTTTAGGAAAAATAAGGTTTGAGACATATTGTTTGATTATTGCATAGCATGTTTGGTTGATACTAAGGTCGAGGACCATAATCATCGTTAATGCCCATGGCATAAACTATAGTGCATTCAGAATATTTCAATAATCTAAGAAATATACCATAGTTTCTACCTTGAATCTTGGTACACGGGTTGTCAACCTATTTTGTGTTATTTTTGTATGAATAATGGTTAGTGGCATCTTATTTTTTAATATATGGTTTTGGACCTTAGTCATGTCAAAGCAATGATTTATTAGATAAATGGGCTTGCCCCCTCTCCATGATGACTTACCCCATGGTTAAAATTTTTGGTGGCATTTATTTAATTGGTAAGTACAGTTAGGTTTTGTAAACCGTGGTTGTATTACTTACTTTTGATGATAACCATTGATCCTTTTAGTATTGATATTTTGACAAATCGATCTTTTGTTCCCTCGGTTAGGGTTTTGGATGTTGTTGTTCCTTGTTAATTCGTTGATCTTGTACATGTAAGTTGTGGATCATTGATCTTCGATGATAATAAACGAAACCTTACGTTGGATTTGGAAGAGGTTTTATGTCATCAATATTCTGTTAAATTTGATTTGGATCATCGATCCATTACTTGGTAGCTAACTTGGGTTAGTGATCTTGATTATTATATTATGTACTTGTAATTTTGGGTCATTGATGATAACTCAAAATAAGTTAGGTTTTATTAAAATCTCGTCAAGATTAACATTTTTTCATTTCGCTTACTCATTTCAAGTGGCAAAGCCCTGGCTATTTTTTGCTCACCACCATGAATATGTTTTTGAGCTTGGTTCTGTGCATTTCAATTCTTTGATGTTTTTACGAGGGTTGTAACTCAGATTCTTCTTTATTTTTCTCTGGTTTGAGCTCCATGAGTTATAAGGATGCCATTGTTTACGTATCTCATAGCTCTCTACTTCTTTGTGATTTTTATTCCTTTTTCACCTCCATGCAACTCTGTGTCTGAAATTTTGCATTATGAATGGTATCTTTGAGTTTTTTATCATTAATTAGATCCTCCCTATCTGAGAGCTTGGAAAATGTGAACAACTTAAAGTTTGAGCTTGTCATTTTTCTCTATTTTTTGCTTGGGGTCTATTTTGGCTGCCTTTTTGAGCTCACGGTTTGAAACTTTCTAAAAAAATTGTAAGATATTTAATGCTCGGGTTTTTAAAATGTGCATCTCGCAATATTTTTGAGTTCTTGTGAAGTATTCTATGAAATGTAGAGCTCATTTTTAGTCTATGTATTCTTTGTTGTTTCTTCATAGCTATAAATTTCTGATGTGGGTATTTGTGTTTGTTGTTGGAAACTTATGATTCATTGTCCACATTTATTAGCTAAACCCCATATTCAGATCTAGACATTTGAGCTATAACTATTTTCATTTGTTATGATTCAGATGAACTAGATCGAAGCTCTACTTCTTTGCATACATGGAATGGCTCTGAGTTTAATCTTCTGGGTTTCTTTTATTCTTCTTGTAGTTGTTGTGTCTTTGTATCTAGTTTGAAGTTTGTGTTGGGTCACTACATGATCTCTGGTTTACGTAATATTAAAGTAATTTAATATTCTAGACCATGTAGTCTTGATCAAATAAAAAGAGAAAACTTTACAATTTGAACTAGCATCACAACCTTTTGGGCTTGTCATTTCTATTCATTCATGATCTTGTAATTACATTTGATTAGTGTATCTTTACTCCTTTACATTTGAAATAGCTATTTTTTAGAGAAAGACCCTCTCTGTAAGGATGTCGTCAAGATATGTTTTATTCCTTTGCATTGGTACATGGATTGAATCAAGAGTTTTGATGTGCACTATCTTCCTTGGAGGCTATTATTATGGCTCTAAAGTGAGTCACGGGATTTTACGGGTTATTACTTCAAAACTTCAAAATTTATTTCCTTCGTAAGTTAGCATAGTTGAGTGTTTTTGACCTTCGTGTTCGTTTTTATTTCTAAGCACATGTTCAAATATTTATTCCTCCTTAATATTTTGCTATCGAAGTTCGATGTGCACTCACTGGTGGTTGACTTGATCCTTATTTGTAACTTTTTTTTGGACCGCATGTCATTCTCTTATACTTCCTTCAAGTTTTCATAGAAGAAAGTGGTGTGTTTGTTTATGATTCTTCAAACTTGTTTGTAATATATTTATTCTTGGATGTATATTTGATCATTTGCTTGAAGATCCAACAATGAATATGTAACTCTTGATCTACACTCTCACTTGACTATGTACTTTTCATAATTACATCATAGCATCTTGAGTAGTAACCCAAGGAATTTTATGTTTTCTAGCTTCATTATATCACTAAATATTTTATTCTTTAATTGGTGCAAATGAATACATAAATATTGTGTTCACAATTTTCACATGTAACTTCTTTCTTTTCTTACAAAGCTATGAACAACACTTATTTTTACGAGTTCTTATCTAACTTCACCGGCTTATAACAGAAACTTGAACTAGAAATAAACTGTAATGTTATACTCGTTTCTATCTGTATTTTGAGATTTTCCTCTGCTAATGCCTTGATAAACTGATTTGAATCAATACTTTGTTTGTAATTATACCTCTAGAAAGACACTTTGGGGCTCTCTTTGTTCTGTCTAGTACTCTTAAGATTATAAGTAATGATGTTTAGTATAGTATTTATAGTTTTCTGGAATTTATTACAAATTTGATTCAAATCATGTTGCTTAAATGAAACTATGCCCCGCTTGATTGCATACAATTCAAGTGGTTGCTTTATTTTGGAACTTTCTCAATTCTGAAATCAGGTTATGTAAATGCAAAGCATTCTTAAAGACTTACTTGCAGCTGTATATTCATGCTTATGATGTTGATTCAAGTTGAGTTGCATTTTGCAAAGTGATCTTTCGACTATTCAAGATATAATGTACCTTAGAACTGAGTTGTGTTTGAACCATTACATCCATTTGTATATCACACTGTAACTTTGTATCTTTTACAAAGATTGGGATGAAATTCATTCTATTTGAATGCTTAATTTATTTCATTGCTTAAACAACAATATTACACTTGTATGTGATAATTTGAGCTTTTGGTTATTGAATATCTCGCATCTTGTTCATGATGGATCACATGCTATACTTGTAATCATGTATTGAACATTTATATCCTTCATCCATGATATTGTCCATTATGCAAAAATTGATTTCTGATCTACAAAAGTTTACATTCTTATAGTTGTAATCTAAAAATTATGTTAACAGTTGCATTGTATTTGAATTAAGCCATACAATAGTTGTATGCTTCCAAATAAAATTGATTGCTATATCTTATGAAATATTTGGCTACTGTACTTTTATTGTGCCTTTTCTAAAAATTGTTTCTTGCTAAAATCGATTTGTACCTATTAATAAAGAAATTATATCTTGAGTTTCGTTATCTTTTGATGCAACTTGTTCACTATTCCTTAAATTTATTCCTTTTCTTCATGTAAATCGTTAGTTTTTTCTCATTTTGTGGTATCTCTTGTAACTATCCTCTTCATGGGTTCTTGAAGAAATTTGTTTAATTAAATTGGAAGATACCCTGCCTAGTTTCTATGCTTTGATGAAAAATTTGTTCAAAAATTAGGAACTATTACTTGTACTCTTCTTCCTTACTTCTGATTCAGTACTCCAATATTTTCCATCCTATATATCATGCCTCATTTGAGTAGTAGCTGTAGATTTTAATATTCATTTTGTACCTTATACTTGTATGTAATTTGATTAAAAATGATATTTTCTACTTGCATTTTCCTTTTCCTTGGAATCTCACAATCTTGTACCATATAGATTCCTTAAGCCATAAGTGCTTTGAGAGATATCTTTACTTGTATTCTTGAGCAATTAAAATCCTAAATGATTTCTTTTAGTAGAGTAATCATTTATGCAAAAATATTTTGCTTTCTTCATCTTCTACATGTACATGCACACTTAAAAAAATAGTTAGAAAATAATTAGGATTTTTGGCCTCTCTTATGTTCCATAGTTTTTCTTTCTCTTTCTTTCTTCTTCGTAATGATTTTGAGAATCATATGTGCTACTGTAGAATACTGCTTTATCAATTCTATATCTGTCTTTAATGTACCTTATGCTTTTGATATTTAGAAATCCATTTACATGCAATTAGATAGTACATGAGAACAAATCAAAACCTGAGCTCTTGACTGATGTCACGTTTCTTTTATTTTTCTAATACACTTGAAGCTACTTGTAATACGGATGAAAGATGGAGCTAGAACTAGAGACAAGAATATTATAAGAGAAAACCCAAGGCAATGATGGGTTTCTTCTATACTCTTTTACTTTTAACTTTATGCACATGTAATTCTTTCTTTAGTAGTTATGAGTTACATCCCACGGCTTGTGTGGGAAACATTGAATTTCTTCATGAATAAATAACATTAATTTCTATAACTGAGTTGTATACTTCTTTCTGCATTCATCTTTTATGATGGATATTGATTGTATAATGAAATAAACAACTCAATCACATAATTAAATGTATTTAAACATGCAGAAATAATGAGTTTTGAGGTACCTGTAACTTAATAATGAACTCTCTTTCATGTAAACTACAACTCTATTTGTCTTTCTTGAATTTAGAATTTGACCTAAGTTTTGATTCCTACCTTCATCAAGGTGATGCATTAGTCCTTAGGGGATTTTTTGTTTCCTTTCTAAAGACAAACATGGAATGGCAGCCTATGCGAGGTTTTACATTTTGTAACAAGAAACATAGTTCCAAATTACATGTAATTAGTCAATTGCTACATCTAAAAAAACACAATAAAATTGTAATGCATCCCTCTAGTTAGGTATGTTTCAGTAATGCCTTCCATCATAAACAAAGTTTTGAGTTGCCCATTTTTGCACATGTCCAAAAATTATCAACACTAGCCAAAAAGAGGTCCAAAAATGACCCATCATATACTTCTGTTATAACATTATACATATGTTATAACATTATACATATGTTTCTTGTTTGATATAACAAGGGTAGGTATGGAAAGTACTCCACCATATGACAAAATCTTGGGCCATATTGAGACTAGATATTCTCATAGTAGTTCAAGGGAACCTTTTAATTAGTTCAAAATTTCAAATTATGTCATTTATAAATTTCAAGGCGTGTAGTAACAATTTATACAATCAAGGTTTTTAACTTATACTTTTTTTTGGGTGCTTAAACCCATCAAATTATCCATTCCATATTCCAAATTATAAAATACAAGTTATAGTTACGTTCACCAAGCATATTTCTTATAAGTTTTCTTAATTAATGCATTCCTTTTATTATGATATCCCATATCTTGTGTCATTAGAAATGTTGACATGATATCTCGTCATTCTAATTAGGTGAAAAAGTTATTCATTTTGCTTCTCTGCAGGGTATGGGAGGATTCTTTGTACTTTCCACATAGTGTCTATCTTTTTGTTTATTTCTTCTATTAAGCTACAAAGCTAGAGTAAGGAACCATTTTTTTCCCCTAATGCTCTAGCTTAGTTATTAAGTTTTGAAAGTTTGAGCTCCTCAATTAGAGTTCTAATATGTTTAGGTCTATCACATTACCAATTGAATTTCAATGATTAAGTAGCTTTTGGAATATCACATTATTAATTTTATAGAAAAAAGAGACCATTAACCAAAACAGAACACACCAAGATTATAAGATTTTACCAAAGAATTACATACATCCCCAATGCTCTCCAAGTTGGTCTCCAAAATTATCATTCGGAGTTATGATGAATTAGCACATTAAAGTTACAAATTTTCATTTATGAGTCCAA
This sequence comes from Taxus wallichiana var. yunnanensis, assembly GCA_018340775.1. Taxonomy (NCBI): domain Eukaryota; kingdom Viridiplantae; phylum Streptophyta; class Pinopsida; order Cupressales; family Taxaceae; genus Taxus; species Taxus wallichiana. The sequence goes on along the minus strand of CM031237.1, from coordinate 193,404,207 downwards.
GGAGTTTAGATCAAGTATGAGGAGATAAACATTATTTGTAGTTTAAACTAAAAATAGGTTCACTAGATAAGAGAGAGTTTTCAAACAAAAACTTATGCCTCCATAGGATACTTTACACCACACTTCCTTATCGAGAGAGAAATAAAATATCAAGAGGGAAATCAAATGATTTTTGAAACATATCCTCTAAGGCCAAGACTTATATTCTTCAATGAAAGAGTGTGACATAAACATAAGTAAGGTTGGAAACTTAATATTTGTAACACCAAAATATCTAACAAAAATCCCAAGGAGATGAATGTATCCAAATTTTTCTCACATAATTCGATCTTTGATGAGTTGTAGTGTCATGTATGCTGAAAAATTCAAGAGATTAAGACAAGGGTATGTCTATCTATGGTTCATCGAGATAAAAAAACATATATTTTTAAGCACTAATCCCAAAAGAGCTTGAGTATAACCATATTTATCTAGGGTATTTATAGTCCAAAATGTTTATCTTTTCTTAATTAACACAAATAAATTGAATTAGGACTCCAATATGCCTATCATTGGACCACAATATCCCAACAGTAAACTATAAACTGAAACCTATAATTATCTTAGAGTTAATCCATCATTGACATAATCCATAAGTCCATATTTAATATCATATCTATTCGACAATGAAAAAATCTCCTATTAGGGTGCAAAAGAAACAAAAACACTATCAAAACTACCAACTATACTACACAACACAGAGAACTCTCTCCCTAGGAAGCTGAGTATCGAAAGGGGGTCACTCCAAGGTCCTAGAAACACAAAGCCCCACCACTCCAAAACCAAAGTCATGACTTGAAGCACCTAAGAAGATAATAAAGACACCTAGGGTGTAGCCCCAAACATTGAGAGATCATAATACCATAATGTAGAACCAGCTCATCAACCATCAAGAAAAACAAGCTCCGAGTCACCAATCAAAGGTAAAATCCAAGAAATCTTGGAAATCAAGTAAAATGGCTAAGTAGCCACATTTCAATCCTTGAAAATATTATAATAAGATAAAAATAATAAGAAGAGCCTCAAAGCTTCTTAATCAAATCATTATAATAAAATTTTGGTCCGTTATAAAAGAACTTAAGTTTGTAAATATAAAACACATTAAATATCCAAATCACATTCACTTCACAACCCTTTATCTACCACTAGTAGAACTGTGCTATACATCGAGCTCAGATCTAATAACACACATACGAAAATGGATAATATGTGATACCATTTCCCAATATCTACTCGCCATATATGGATTAAGTCCACAAGTAACAACCAAAACCAACTTGTCTAACCACTGAAGAAAAAGGGGAGCTCTGAATAACTAATCAACCTCTTTTTCCTCCAAAATGACCCCCAAATCCTACCCCTAGTAGTAATTCCCAAGAGTTTCACCACATAAAATAACATTCTAAATAAGGAAGGGTCTCTACGGGGTTAACCCATCTCACATCCATAAACAAGAGCTAGGAACCAAATAACTAACATCTTCGCAAGGAACCAAGTTCCTATCACTCAAGAAGTTCACAAGAATATCAAACTAAATTAGCATTTTCCATTAATCGGGTTCGACAAGATGCCCACTAAAGTAGTACAACAATCCAAAAAAATTTTATTTTAATCATATAATTTCTTGTGTTCTAGATTTAGTTTCCAAATTTTTTTATTGTGTTCCCATGTTTACTCAGGGTCCAAGTGTTAAACCAACGACTCTAATACAAAGCGTAACACCCGGCAAACACGACACGTTAATCCACATCAACTACACACTATCTAAAAATTTTTCATGCCAATTTTCTTTTCTTTTTTAAATTAATTAAAATGATTATGTTAATTGAGTTAAATCATATTGATAACCTTACTTGGTCTATTTATAACATCCATATTTAATCGATTTCATCCTTAGTATCCATAGATTGTGTTTTAATTAAATCCTTAATATAATTTAATTAAATTAATTAATATGTTCCTAACTCCATTCCTTTTTTTTTTATTTTCCATAATTCCTTTTAATTTATTCCATTTCAATTAGGATATCTCTGAGGTAAATTTATTAGAGTTTTACATTAGATTTATTAAGTTTCCTTTCCTAGGTTAAGATTTAATTTATTTCCCTAGTAAGGTTTTTCCCATGTTATCTAATAATTACATTAGTCATGCCCTCAACTACATTCATTTACATTTCCATTAAAATATATTTTCAAAGGAACCCAAATACACCCTTTTCTATCCCATATTTAACAATGGCATGATATGGAAAATCTATGGAGGTTTATGTATTTAATTAAAAATAGAAAAAATAATAAACACAAATTTGAAGAAATCAAGGTTAGAAAAAAAGAAAGAGCAACGCAATGGGACTCTTTCCACTAAAAAGTATAAATTTAAAGAAATCAAGGTTAGGGTGTTTCTTTCTCCTTTTCTTTTTTTATCCTCAATTCGTGGTATTTGTAATTGTTACTTATTTATATAATTGTTCATACTTATTTATTGGTTAATGAGTATTCAACTTTATAATGATAAATGTGATGGATTTTTGTGGTATAGAAGTAGGGATGGTAATGATATTTTTGAGGGTTATTATGAGAGTTGCCATTTTGTCCATTACCGCCTAACAACAAGGAGACCGGTACATGTAAAGGTTTTTATTTTTCTTTTAAATTTTGTGGTTCAAGGATAAACACCTAGATCTTTGGAATTTTATAGTGTCAATTTGTAATGTTCAACTCTTAAATAGTGGATATCAAACTTAAAAATGACAAATTTGATACCATATGTCCATTGTATAACATATTGAAAGTCATGTCAATGTTAGATATACATTTTTTTAATTTGTGTTGAATTTCAGCAATCAACTGGGAAAAAATCACTAAAAGAATTCTTGGAGATTGATTGGTAAAGTGCAACACTCACAAACCATATGTTCTTGTGTTCCAATACTGATATGATTAGTTGAAACACTAGATTACTCATAGTGGATAGTGTGATAAAGTACGCATACCATCGTCCTCGTTAATCAAACAACAACCCTATAGACATATTTGAAATTCAATGAAAGTGGGCAGTGAAAATCTATTATAATATCAAATGAGAATCGGGAATAGGTCCAATGGAGGAACTTGTAAGAAGCTAAAAGTAATTATTGGAAAACAATGTTTTTATGTGTTTATATTGTAGAGGTCTAAGTTCACAAGATGGTAGTCCCCGCCCTTGATAGCTTGACGGTGGAAAAATTATAGAAACAGAGTTACCCTCTTGGATGGCTTGCGTTTCACTAGCACAAAATCAAATAAATGGAGAAATGTGACGCCCGTAATTCTTACGCTTATCTAGAGTGACCAGCCATAAGAATTTTAAGTAAGGTATTCCAACTTGCATGGAGAATTGTTTCGATTTTGTGTTGTCTTATGGCATAATTCTTTATCTAAAAATATATATTTATCATATTTCCTAGGTATCCTAAAAATAAAATAAGAAAAATTAATTAAGGATGTTCTTGGTTTGTAAAATTTGGCTAGAATGGAGAACTCGAATTATGAATTTTTAGATTAAACCTTGTTCAATAGTTTTCAATCATTTTTGCTAAAGAAAACTACTAAAAACAATCCATATTTGTTTTTTTGATGGTAAGTGCTTTTATCTTGCTCACCGGTGAGATATTACCAGTTTATGAAATTCTTTTGATCTTTCCCCCAAGTAGTTGGTTAGTTACTTTAAAGATGCTCAAGTTAAAAACAGCTTATTATTGTCTTTTCTGCAAACTTTGTGGCTCATATCATGCCGATATATAAGAGGTTTTATGGAAATTAATTTTAAGAAAATAATTTCATTTTCACTTAAGTTCATACTTATTTAACATAGTGAATAATCATTTTTCTTGTTCTTCATTAATATCATAGAGCCTGAAGATAGATACTTTTGATTTGACAAAGGGAAAATGCCAAACTTAATTCTATCATTCTAGGAATTAAACTCTACCTTGTTGAAAGGATTGATTATGCATATGTAGGAAAAAGGCCCATGGGAAAATTTTTCCAGAGGGAACATGAGATTTTTTATATAAACCATCACACCATGATCCCATAATCCACCCATGAAGAATATGCATACCATAAAATCTTAAAGCATTCAATATGCGAGTTGGCCATGGATTCTTACTAGAGGGAGGGAGAAAAAAGTGATTTGGATTAAAATTTATAGGTAGGGGATATCAGGACTTCATTGGTTGAGGTTTTTATAACATGGAATGGCTGTGAAGATGTTATACAATTACCTCTCATGGATCGTATATTTGATTTCAATGTGTATAGGTTCTTTTTATATAATGAACGAAAGCCTGTAAATCCTTCCCTGTGTTCAATTTTGTTTACCGCAACATTAATTTCTACACACATTTTAGATTTGTAATGGAAATATGCTTATTTTGACATCAATAATTGCATTTGTTTTTGTTTTCTAATTTTAATTTGGGTTGTTTAATGAATTTCTTTTCGAAGACTTGTTTGGTATTTTTCGTAGATTGGCATTTATAAGCTGAATTTACTTTAATGGCTCCCTTTTTAAAATGGTTGAAGCATTCAATTTGTGACATGAAAATGGATCCTTACTAGAGGAAGAGAGAAAAAAGTGGTTGGGATTAAAATGTGTAGGTAGAGGATATCGCGACTTCATTGCTCGAGGTTGTTATAATATGGAATGACTGTGAAGCTGGTGTATAATTACCTTTCATGGCTCTTCTCTTTGATTTCAGTGTGTATAGCTTCTTTGTATATAAATGAACCAAGGTTGCAAATCCTTCCCTATGTTCGATCTATTTTACCACAAGATAAATTTCTACAAAGAAGTTTAGATTTGTAATGGAAGTAAGATTATTTTGACAACAATTGTTTGTGCTTCTATTTTCTTATTTGATTTGGGTTTTTAATGAATTTCTTATGGAAGACCTATTTGGTCTTTTGTGTTGATTGAAATTTATATGTTCAATTGAATTTAATGGCTCCCTTTATAAAATGGCTCATAATTTCAAAGTGGAATAAATTTCATATCAGGTGGAGACATTAATTTCTAGGATTTAATTTCATGGTAAAGTCACACCTTTTAGTGTGCTTAGTTTTTCATTTCCATTATCATTCATTATTTAAAAATCCTTGCATGAATTCTAATGTCCCAAATTCTCGTCACATATTTCAAAAAGAGGTTATCTTTCCTAGGAAACATGGTATCAAAGGATGGAAAATGGACATGATGCCAAGAAAAACACATGTTTAAAGAATTCTATTAAATATGATGGCCTCTCTGTGAGATTACAACCCAAAGCACACTTAACTGTAAGATGGCTTCCAAGTTCCAAGCTACAAAGACAAGTCTAGTTTTCTTTCAATTGAATATTGTCATATGATTAGAGCATTAAATCGGATCTATAACAAAGCATTCAAAATGTGAGTCTAGCATATTTAATAAAGAAAATATTTGTTTTATCCATTTGGTTAAAGGTTGGAGTCTATGGATATTAAATAGGGCCTCTAACAAAGAAAATTGCTCTTGTTCCCATCAATTATAAGTGCGGACAATTTTCTATGTGCTTCTTATCATTATTCAAGACCACATATTGTGGTAGGTGATTAAATTTGTAGTTCATTCAAGGAATGTTATAGCAATCTCTTTATATTTCCAATGTTGTTGATTGGGCATTTGAAATAGTAAGAATTTGGCAACAATGACACTCATATATTTTTCGTTATCAAATTATATTGTCTAAATTTCAGATTACATACTTTTTTATTAATTTTGAGAATGGAAACACTTTTCATGTCCTTGTGAATGATCTAAACTTATAATGCTTTTAAGATTACTATTGTAAGGAGCTCGGTAATCAATCTTGATGAATCATAGTGCTGATCTCGTTAGGTTTTTGTCTTGATCATAGGATATTGTAATTTGTTCCCTCACATGGTCCCCGCCTCACACCACCTCTTTATTCAAAATCTATTTAGATGCTAGAAAAAATTTAAAATCCAGGAATATAGATTTGAGATCATAGTACATCCGTTAAAAAGGCCTAGAATTTTTAATGTGACCAAATGTTATAAATCCAAGAGAATTAGTAGACTTGCTACACATCCATATATGACTATAAATATAGACATGTTTGAAAGGGAAGTTCACATATCACATCCCCATACAAACAATGCTACCGATGAAAAGGCACTCTTAGCTATTGTTATCCAATTTTCCCCTCATGCAAAATTGATCAAACATGAGCTTGCATAGGAAAAAATTGAAGGGTTGGTTCAGTCATACGGGCTCACATTCGATCCCAAAAACCAAGTCTCGGGTGGGCTCAACAATGGAAAAGAAGGGTAAAAAATTGAATAGCGAATGGAAATGTTGAAGTAGATCGATCCTAGGTGAGTTGACTCAAGCATAGTAATAGAGCTATGAAAGGTGCCACGTGTCACTCGATGTAATTTCAAAACGTGCAACAAAATGGAGACCCTAGAAATCAGGTTGACCCCGACATGGATCTTAGCACATAAAGCAGGCTCACGAGACGATGCCAAGTGTCCAACCATTGCAACATCAAGATGCCAAGTGTCCAACCATTACAACATCAAGAGTGAACGAAGGGGGTAGAGTCTTGGAATCTCACGGGGTTTCCATGTGGAGCTAGCTACAAAAGGTCCCACCCAAAACAAAGTTTTGGAATTATATATGGTGGGGCTCTATACTCACCTAAAGGAATGAAGTAGGTAGTTTTAACTTGAGGCTTGAAAATTTTAATTTTAAAAAGGCCATCGGAAGCCTCCACGTATCTCTTTGGTACACTTATTATATGGTGCTCAAAAGTGGGGTCCATAAACAATCACTGAAGCCCTCTATGTGGTCAGAGCCTGAGAAAGTTGTACTAGCCATTGAAAATTCTAAAAGCCAAGTAGAAGCCTCCACGTGTCCCATCGGCACAACTTTAAAGGTAAATCGAAAGGTAGGTCCCCAAACGTGTGCAGTCCCTCCACGTATCTTTAGCTTGCGTGGAACGCCTGACCACGACCTTTATAAGGTCATAAATTTTGAATCGAAGCTCAGATTTTAGTACGAGAGGACTTTTTGGAAAGTTCTTGACGTCCGCTACTCACCTACCACCATAATGAAAATACAATCCACCATTTTTAGGGTTGTCGGGATTTCCCCTACCACATTAATGAAGTAATGGGATTTCTTTATTTCTCAACAAGGAACAGACATAGAGGTAAGGGTTATGTCATGGAACCCATCAATTTTGTAGGCAAGTTCAATGCATTTTTGGGGTGGTTGGAGTAGGTGAATTCAATGCATTTTACTTGGGTGGTTGGAGTAGGATTTTGAATTCTTCCTCCTTTCTCTCTTATTATTCCTAGATATTGTAAAGAGGGGAAATTTTCAAACAAATTTGGACATCTTTCCTCTCCTTCCCTCTCTCTTTCTTCCCTAGTGTTGAATGTGGAGCTTAAGCTTCCTCTCTTTGCTTTATAATGGCATTTTCTTGCCTCTTGCTCATTACTAATGTCTGTGTGAACACATGGAGAATAAAAATCTATTTTGTGATGCATTTTTTCCATGCTTTGCTTATTTTATTGTCTCTCCTTGCCATTCACCATTGCAAGGTATACTATGCATATCTTTGATGTCTATTACAGGTTTTTAAAGATGTGTTTAATGTGTTTGAAGTGGTGTTTTTGTGAAATTTATCTTTGGTCTATGATACATCTTGTCCATCCACTCCATATCTCACCTCTCTTCATTTAAGGATATTGGGTTTGTGATCAACAACCACCTTTTCTTGGTGTTATCACCTTTGTAGTGTAGGATTTCTTTATTTTCATGCGCTCTCTCTCTCCTGTCTCCTTGGAATTGTTAGATTAGGAGTAGATAATCACATTTCCTTCCTTAGAAGTATTTTATCAGTAGGATTTAGGTAGAGCAAGTCGGCCTCCTCCAGAGGGTCATCTCAAGCCCGTAAGTCCCATATCTTGAGAGATGATCCAATGTTATTCGGGATTACACCGAATGCCCCACTCACGTCTTAGGCCATTCGAGGGTGCTGTAATTTCACATCAACAATTTTGGCATGCCCAGTGGTAGAGGTTTGAAGCACCTTACCAATTCAATTCATCAGGTTTGATGTCCTCTTGGTGAATATTTCAGTCTTTGGAGGCATTCTCAAGCACATCTGGTGACTCCATCTAGTCAACAACCCATTCTCTAAGTTTTAGACGTTTGTTCCATCCATTTTCACCCATTCTTCTTTCCACATCTTTCATCTTCTGCCATTCATGAAGTTGTGCAGTCATGGCTTCATTCCCATCTTGGAATTCACACTTGGAGCAATAGTGGTGCAGTCCTCCTCTAATGTATTTCTCAACTCCTCTAGATAAGTGTTATGAGAAAATCCAAAATCACTATGGCTACCCCTATGAGCAATACCAGGATCAGTTCAGCTATGGAACCTGCCAAGAGGGATATGCATGTAGTGAAATCAACTACATGGAGAATGCTGATTTGCAAGAGAAGATTCAAAAATGGAGGCATGCATGGTACAATCAAGGGCCACAACTCAAATGAAAGTATTCAAAATTGGCTATAGGGCACCTTGTCCATGGGTTGGCCCTATGGAAAGACATTTCATCCCGCAAGAGAAGCTTGACTTAATTGTTGAAATGTTGCCTCAACTTCCATATTGAAATGAGGAGATAGAGGCCTACGAGCTTGGTGCCGAGACAACCTTTTAATAGGTAATTCCACCACCTCATATATCATTGCAGAAGTATCATGAGACTATTTTGTAGCTTGCTACCCCACGTGTTAATTTCCCTTCTCCATCTTCTAATCTTCTAATCTTCCATCCCATCTCAATTCCTCTACCATTTTCTCTTCCAAACAATCATTCCCTCCAAAAAACAAGAAAGTCCACTTCCCTCACCACCACAACCAATCTTAAAATTGGTTGAGATCCCACCCACCACTCCTCCTACTTTCCCGAGCCCATGTTAGGAAGAGACTCAAAAATATAGCCAAGGGTAGCAGCAATAAGAAGAGCAAAAAACAGAAGAAATCATTATAATCTTGGTGAGATTATCTCTTAGATTCGAGATTAATAAAATCCCCTTGATGGTCAAGCCCCCTGAGGAGGGTGAGGTCAAGCCAAAAATGGTGGAGGCTTCGATTACGAATAAGCAAAGGAAGAAGTAGGCACTCCAAATCCAAAAGAGGAGGAGTGCATTCCGACTATGGAGGAGAACCATATAGTTCCATAGGTTTTAAGTTCGAGTAGGCCACAAAAGAAATGTTAGTTCCCAATTTCCCCCCCTAAAAAAATTGATCAAACACCAACTTGTGTAGGAACAAATCCAAAGGACGGTTCCATCATGCGAGCCCACGTTTCAAATCCAACAAAAAGGTTGTAGGCGGGATCTAAAATGGAATATTAGGGTTAGGGAAGAATAAAATAGTGTCAAAGAAGACTCAAAGTAAAAGAAATGGAGGAGACATAAGAAGATTCCAAGTGTTCAAATAGAGCACCTTCAAGATTAAATCCCAATCCAAAGACCCAAACAAGCATCAATCCTCCATGTGTATATATCCCCAAAATTCACACCATCCATTGAAAATTCTTCGACTCAAAGCAAAAGGTGTCAAGTGTCCAAACGGTGCTACTTCAAAGATAAATCCAAAGAGCGGAGTCCTAAATGAGCGTGGTCTTTCCATGTAGTCCAAATTAGAAAAAGTGGGACAGAGCGGGCCCAAAATGACTAGGTATAGAGAACATGCATAAGCCTCCACGTGTCTCAATGTCACAATTTCAAAAGGAAATTCTGGACGTAGTCCCCTAATGAGCACGGGCTCGCCATGTGTCCTGTGTCTTAAAAAGGATAGAGTCAGGGGATGAATAGTCAAAGTAGAGGCATGCCAGTGGAAGGAGTCAAGTGTCAACATAGTGCTACTTCAAAAGTAAAATTTGGGGTGGGTTTCCAAATAAGCACCAAACATCCACGTGTCGAGGGTAAGACTTTTGGCCCCGCTAAACAAAGATACTCAAGAAAAATACAAAGAAGCCAAAAGATCTCTCCGTAAGACACCATGTGTCAATCTAGTGCAATTTCAGAAGTGAAAGGTAGGGTCTGAATACTCAAGGTGCATGAGGATGCCATATGGACCCGGTATGGATAGACTCTTTCAAATATTGTGCACCCACAACCCTAAACTTTAGATGGTCATATATTTTCATTGGAAACTCAGATTTGGGCTAGAGAAGACTTTTTGGAAACATCTCGACACCATCTATGCCAAGGAAACATAAAATATCATTATTAATAGGCTTTATTGGGTGAAAATGGGAAAACATCTTCCATGCCATTAATACATAATCTAATTTCTTCAACTACCAGATTAGATTTTATCTCGATCTATCATTTGTCCTCCTTCAATGCATTGATTGATGGTGGTTGAGATTTCAAATCAGATTCAATGCATATCTCAATGTGGTTGAAGGAGGATTCAAATTTTTCCCTCCTCTCTCTCTTATTTTTCCTATATATTATAAAGGAGGGTTATATTCGAATGGTTGTTCCTTGTTTCTCCTCTTCCCCACTCTCTATTTATTCCTTAGGGTAGAATGCGGACTCTAAGCCTCCTTTCAGGATTTCTAATGGTGTTTTCTTGCCTCTTTCCCACTGATGATGTACCGTGTAACATTTTGGAGAAATAAATTTATTTTCGTGATGCATTTGTCCATCCTTGACTTATTTTGTTGTCTCTTCTTACCTCTCATCATTGTAGGGTATACTATGCATACTCGATTTTTGTTACAAGTGCTAGGAGCTGTGCTTAATGGGTTTTGAAGTGGTGTTCCATGTGAAATATATCTTTGGTCCGTGGTGCATCTTGTCCACCCTCTCCTCTACTCACCTCTCTCCACTTTAGGTAGTCGGATATGTGATTCAACCACTTCCTTTTCTGGTGTATCACCACTTAGTGTAGGATATTTCACCCTCTCTTCTTCTCCCCATTCCTTGGAAAGGTTAGATTAGGTTAGATTCAATTCTACCTCTTTGGAGTAGCTTTGGGAAGGGAGATTAGGAAGCAAGAACCAACTTTCTCTCGGAGGTACATATCAAGTTTTTCAAACTTCCCAAATCTTGAGATATGGTCCCATGTTTTGAAATCACACTGGATGCCACACTCCACAACCAAGCCATTCAAGTGCTGTGATTCTACACTAACAAGAGCAATCGGTTCTTCCTCCCACTTCATCCCCTTTAAGCTCTAATGTCGAAGAAGAGTTTGAGATTTCAAATACCATGTTCGAAGATGACATGAACCATGGTGAAAAATTATATATTTGGAGCAAACCATGGAGGAGGTCGAGCACTCATGGGAGGGAAATGAGGAGGTAGAATATTTGTCTTACTTGGAGGGATATTTTGATGGAGAGGATCCCGTGGAGATCACATCATTTGCTCCTCCATCATCTATCTTCCGTGCACATGATCCCGTTGTCTCAAAGGAGGGCATTTAAGCACGGAAGCCTGTATCTCATAGCAGCCCTTTGGAACCAATGTTGGAGGATCTTAATCTTCCACGTTCTTCTCGGGTGATAAAAGGAAAAGAGAATGAAGACACCATCTCTTCCACATCATTCACCTAGGAAGGTCCATAGGAAGAATCCATTTTTGGAGTTGAATTTTAGAACAATGGGCACATCCATCGAGATCAGACCATGCCCAATCAGGTACTTGGCTTCATTGGAGCTAAGGGAGAAGCCAAAACCAGTCATGTCCATTTTAGGGCATGAGGATGATATACAAAGCACCAAGGGTCACCATCAACACCTCCAAAGTAGTCTAATGTCAATCAACTTGAGGAGGTAATTTTTATTGATGTTTATACTTTGGTTATTTGGGTGGAGAATCAGCCTCTTGTAAGTTTTTCACTCATAATAACATCATGTTTAGTGTGAAATCATATATATGGCTGCCTATTTTGAGAAAGGGAAGCTAGTTCTCCCTGCCAATTGTAGGATTTGTTTGAGTTCCCTTTGCTTTTGGTTAGCATAGAGTAGGCTGGTTTTCTTTATGTATAAAAAGTGCTTGTGCACATTGTTGTCTTGTTGTAGTCTAGGTTTTAATTTCCATAAGTTCAATGTGCCTTCAAAGGTAAATTTTGTAGCAGTCCATTATAGGGACAGTAAAATCTCCAGTCAATCCTATTTTCTACTCTCAGAAATATCACCTTCAATATTTTTTTATGAAAATTGAGAGTGCAAGTAGTGGTATGGGTTAAGGGCCAACAGGTTGCAAGTAGTCGGGATCAAGGTTTCATGAATAGGATTAGTACCATGCTATCATTCATGACTTTGTGCCTAATGCATACCTCAAGGTAACTGATATTTTCACCTAGTAGGCGGTGTTATCTTGTGAGTCACCAAATTTTTATCTAACTTTTCCCCTCAGAAAAAATTGATCAAACACGATCTTGCACAAGAAAAAATTGAAGGGTCGGTTTAGTCATACAATCTCACATTTGATCCCAAAAATCAAGTTGCAAGTGGGCTCGACAATGGAGAAGTAGGGTCGGAAAACGAATGGCCAATGGAAATGTTTAAGAAGAATGATCCCAGGGTGAGTTGACTCGAAGCACAACAACAGAGCTGCGAAAGGTGTCATGTGTCATCTCGACACACTTTCAAAAAGTGTAACAAAATTGGAGACCCTAGGGATACGCTTGACTCCCACGTGGATCTCAACAGATACCAGGCTTGCGAACGATGCCAAGTGTCCAACCGTCACAACTTCAAGAATGAACGGAGGGTGTAGTGTCTTGGAAGTCCACAGGGTTTCCATGTGGAGCTAACTACAAAGGTTCCACCTAAAAAGGGTTTTGAAATTATATATAGTGGGTCCCTTTATTCACCCAAAGGAACAAAGCAGGTAGTGTTCATTGGATGCCCGAAAAATCTAAATATAAAAAGGCAAGCGAAAGCCTCCACATGTGTCTTTAGTGCACTTTTCGTATGGTGGTCAAAAGCGGGGTCCCCAAATGAGAGTAGGCCCTCCACATGGTTAGAGCCTCGAGAATTTTGTACCGACCATTAAAAATCTAAGAAAAGCAACATAGTTAGCGGAAGCCTCCACGTATCGCTCGCCGTAGTTTCAAAAGGTGCAACAAAAGTGGGGTCCCCAAATGAGTGCATTCCCTCCATGTGTCTAGGGTCCAACAAAGTTGCACTGATTGTTAAAAATTCTAAGAGCCAGTGGAATCCTCTACGTGTCTCATCGGTGCAAATTCAAAGGTAAATCAAAAGGAAGGTCCCCAAATGTGCACATGGCCCCCACATGTCTCAAGCTCATGTGGAATGCCCAATCCTGACCTTCAGATGATCATAACTTTCAACTAAAATCTCATATTTGAGAAGGAGAAGAATTTTTAGAAAGCTCTCGACATCTGCTACTCGCGATTACCACCATAATGAAAATACACCCACCATTTTCGGGGCTGTCAAGTTCTCACCTACCATATTAATGAAGTAATGGAATTTATTTCTTTCCTAATAAGGAACGATATGAGGAGGCATGGGTTGTGTCATGGAACCCATCAATATTGCAGATGAGTTCAATACATTTTTGGGGTGGTTGGAGTAGGTGATTTGAATGCATTTTCTTGGGTAGTTGGAGTAGGATTTCGAATTCTTCCTCCTTTCTATTTTATTCTCCCTATATTTTGTAAAGAGGGGCATTTTTCAGAAAAGGTTGGTCATCTTTCCTCTCTCCCCCCTCTCTCTTTCTTTCCTAGGTTGAATGTGGAACTTAAGGCTCCTCTCTTTACTTTGTAATGGTATTTTCTTTCCTCTTTCCCACTAATGATCTACTGTGTGAACTCATGGAGAAATTAAATCTATTTTGTGATGCATTTTGTCCATCCTTTGCTTATTTTATTCTCTTCTTGCCTCTCACCATTTCAGGGTATACCTTGTGCATATCTCTAATGTCTATTGTAGGTTTTGGGAGTTGTGTTTAATAAGTTTGAAGTTGTGTTATGTGTGAAATTTATATTTGGTATATGATGCATAATTTCCATCCTCTCCATTTCTCACCTATCTCCATTTCATGAAGTTGGCTTTGTGATCAACAACCCCCTTTTCTTGGTGCTATCACCTCTCGTAGTTTGGGATTTATTTATTTTCATGCTCTCTCTCTCCCTATCTCCTTGGTAATATTGTTAAATTAGGAGTAGATAGTCACCTTTCCTTTCTTAGAATTATTTTAGCATTAGGATTTAGGTAGAGGAATCCGACCTTCTCTCGGAGGGTCATATTAAGCCCGCAAGTCCCACGGCTTAACAGATGATCCAATGTTATGTAGATTACATTGAATACCCCACTCATGTCTCGTGCCATTTGTGGGTGTTGTAATTTTTGCATCAAAAACTTTCATAAAATGTGTAGGTTAACCAATTAGACTATAAATTTTTGATTCTTTAAGGAGAAAGGTAATATTTCATTTATGAGAATTCTGGATCTTAGCAATAAAACCTTTCATGGCCACATCCCCCATTAGTTAGGAAGGATTTCTTGGTTAATGAAACTATATTTATACCCCATTAGGCTATGAAAAATATTTATTTTTATCTACCTAAGTTTCACTAGGATTACATCATAAATTATAATATTGAGAAGATGAAAATTAGCCTTGCCGAGTATCTGTAATCTAGACATAGAAATAATTACCTTCCCTCCAAAAGAGAACCATTTATAAATATAATTTTTTTAATGAAAACAAAAGGCTAGAGAGACGTAGAAAGTATTGTAGAATGTATAGGACTTCAAAAAAACCAAGTAGATGATGGGATGTCAAGTAGAATCGTATTGGAAAATGTAGAATTTCATTTATTTTAGTAAAATAATGTGTGTGAGAGAAACAGGCAGCTGAATTAGGTGCTCACTACCCACCAAATGTTTTCATTCCTAAGATGTCACAAACCATTTAATTATATTATTTGTCACAAAATCAATACACAAACTAAAAGGAATCGACTTGCATGCATTAATAGATAAACTCAAAGGCATCAATTTGCACACAAAGATTATTTATAAAACAAAGGCAATCACATAACAACAAATGGAATAAAAAGTTTCTACCTCTAAGCACCCTACAATTAAGAAAAGAAAGCATGTAAAAGGAACATTTTGACTGTGAAACCAAGAATTTGAGAAGACCAAGGAAATTTTTTATGTTCAACATGCCATAGATCGGAAGAACTAGAAAAGAAGTTGTGTATATGCATTTATACTTTCGAATCCGATTTAATGTTCAATATATTCAAATGTATTGTTTCATATGCCACACTTTCCTAGGGTATTAATTTTATAGCTAAAACCACATAATACCGCAATCAAATCTAAACAAGTTACCAAAATCATAATCTTCGAGTAGATGTGGAGGAGCCATTGTCATACATAGCCAATGTCATACAGAGAACCAAAACAACATGCGATCACTGTGAGACTGTGATGCCAAAATAACATGCGATCTATGAGATGGAGGTTGAAGAATCAATGAAAACAAATAAAACCCATTATAAATAATCTAATGAAAGCAAATTCTCTTTAGGGTAAATAGAAAAATTGCAAAAACATTATGTGTAGAACATAGGACCATAGATTGGCACCTATTATAAATTTTTCGATCATTCGATGAAAATAGAAAAGGTAACTTCATTCTCAAACCAATAAATAGATGTAACCTCGATCCAAACAAAGGTGACCAAGATCGCATCATACATAATGAATGAATAACATTAAATGTGTTAAATACATGTTAAGAGTACATCCACTTTTTCTTCAATAGTAACCAATAAAGGGTTTCACCAACAAAATCCCGCCAAAATTAAAAATTTAAGCTTGAAACTTGAGTTATTTCCTATTTAAATACACATGGCACAATGTAATTGGAAATGATGCAATTGAATAATTGTTAATGTGAATAAAATGAGCTAGGCTACAAAACTATTCGGGTATGAGGTTAAGGAGCCTGTGAGGATTCTTCCCTCTTGGAAGGAGGATGGCCCTCACTTGTGTATTCCTAAGGAGGTTAATGATAAAGCACATGTGAGATTCAAATTTTCTATTGTGGGCTGTTTTATTGGAACTCGACCAAACATTGATGCGGTCAAAGAATGGTTTAAAAGAAAGTTGGTTGCAAGGTGGAGGTTAGAGCTCTCTCGGGAGATGGTTTTCTCTTCAGTCTCTTTGAAGAACAAGATTGGAGGAGAGTTCTTCAAGGGGTTCCATGGTTATTTGGGAGGGCTGCCCTCAACTTCCAATGTTGGCATCCTGGAATGCTTCCAGGGGCCATTTTTCAAGGGCTTCCTGTTTGGATCCGCCTCCCGGCTCTCCCCCTCAAGTTTTGGGAGCCTAAAGTCTTTTTAGGAGTTGCAAGAGCTTTTGGGGTCCTGATTGCTGTTGACCTTGCCATGAAATCCTGATCAAGATTGGCCTTTGCACGTCTTTGTATCAATGTTCCAGTCGGTTCAAAGGTACCCCAAAGCATTTTTCTCGACTCTGAAATAGATACTTGGGATCAAAAAATAGTGTTTGAAAGCTCGCCAATTATATGTGACAAATGTAGAAAAGTGGGTTGTGATCAATGAACTGCAAAGATGATGTTTCATCCTCTTTGTTGGGGTCAGTGGGCTCTGGTTATGCTATCCCTCAAATTGATGATTTGTTGGATGAGGAGAATTCAGATATTAGTGAGCCTGTTGTGGAGGGAAGTTTAGGGCCGCAGTCTCCAATCGTCTATGCCAGCGGTCACTCTGTTGATCCATTGCCTATTCCTGGTAGTGAGGTGTCGGGGTCTAGTGTTGATAAGTTGGTGTGGGGGCTGGGGTCGTCATGTTTGAAAACTCGGGAGAGCGGGACTGTTGGGACTACTGTCATTTCAAAATTTGAATTGGGGGATCTACTTTTAAGATCCCTGATGTGAATGGGATGTTGACAGATGGCGGTGGAGTGTTGAATGTTGGGGCGGCTCCTCATGCTATACGGGTGGGGTCCAGTGGGACTACCTACCTTAGCACAACCTATTTGAATTCTTATGGGACGACATTAATTAATCCTGATTTTGGGACTGTTGCTTGTCAGTTCGAAGATTTAAGATTTCCACATGGTGGAAGTTTTTCAGAGCCTTTAACTGGAAAATTGGAGGTGTTTCTCGGGCCTGTTAACTCTGAGGCCTCTCCACTTGTTGACGATTAGATGACGGTCCATCATAGGAAACATACTATTATTAAGTCAGATCATATTACGCGAATTCACTTTTGGCTTCCAATGGTGAGTCTTAATGTCTAGCGCTACCTTTCTCTTGGTTTTTGCTCTCATGGGCTCTTGGTTCTTTTTGTTTTAACCGCTGGCAGAGGTTTATCATCTTGATCTTCATCATCTTATTTTTTCCTCCATGTTCCCTTTACGATGCATCTGTTTTCTGTACGGCCTCAGGAGCCACAATCCTGGTCTTTTTACCATATCTAATAAAAAATTAAATATCATTTCCTTTGCAAGATAATAACGTCATTCCCATACTTAAATTATTCCTACACAACTTAATTTTATTATGTGTCATGGGCCTAATTCCTAGTGTCTCCTTTTAATTTAATACCATTAGTTTTCAACACAATTTTGTTCCATTTGCTTTAAGTTAAGGGTTTAATCCAAGCCCTTAGATTGTTTTGTTTTCTACCATTGATCCAAGAATTGACCAAAATAACCTAATTTCTTTATCTTTCTCTTTTTAACTCCCTTTTTCCTAGCCTCCATCATTTTCACTTGCATATTTGAAGGGAAAAGAGGAAGGAATCCATGGAAGCTTGGGAAAACTCCCATGGAGTCATTATTTAAAGTTTTCTTTGCTTTCCTTATTGTTCAAGTTTATTAATCATAGTATTAGAATTTTTTTGTAGATATAGGTTTTATTTCAAGAGGGTTAGATGTAATTTCAAGTTTGGGGCATTGTTTCCATTATTGTTGGAAATGAAGATTCAAGATTAAATCCAAATTTTATATTTGTATAAGAATGTAATTTTGTGCACCATATATATATATATATATAATAATTTTTTGTTGAAATCGATAGTTTTATAGGTTTAAAATGTCAAAATTGTGCCCAAAGCGCATTCTGGAAAAGTAACACAAAATTTTATTGTGTTACATTTGATGGTAAATGACCATCACGAAAGAGATAAAACATGGTAAAATGATGAACATATGGACATCAAATTTAAGCTAGGTATAACATTTTTGTAGACACGGTTTTAAGGAGTTTGAAATTGTTGTACATTTATGAGGGTTTCTTCTTTTCTTTGTTTTAAAAAATAATATTTTTTTATCTTATATAGCACCCCAAAAGTTTATTTAAAAATATGTGTATATATATGTACATATACTTGTTGGTTATTATTTTAAGAGAGTTTTCATTTGTAAAGATAAACTTGTGTGAAAGAACTTGTAGATGAATATAAATAGCTTTGAGGCTAATTGGTATTACCTAAATTAATTATAATGATAGAGAGGGCATATTCCATTATCTTGATTTAGAAATAATAAAATATCACATTATTTTTTGTTTTGCAAGAAATTAAAAATCATAATAAATATACCAAGAACCTACTATATCACAAATTTTTTTAGAGGAGAAATAAATCTAAGATATTCAAATGAATCCCTCTCTTGGTATAAATATTGAACACAACACAAGAATATTTTAAGGAAAATGACCATTCAATTCACACCACTATTACAAAATAGATAAGTTCATATTTTACCAATTACAAATTTCCAATGTATTCCCTTTTTGACCATGTGCATTTGCTCTTCAAGAGAACCGTTTCCAAGATGAAAATAAGTAGCAAAAATTTATTTAAATTTCAGATTCAGAATGAGTCACAAATAGAGATAAATTACAACTCCAAAATCCTTTCTTTCAACTATAATAACAAAAATTTTGATAATTAGAATTTACAATAAGATTTATTTAAAATACAAGTGCTACAAGCCTTCCACTCTAAGTGGAAACAACATGGGACAAATTTACAAAATAGGATTCTTCCATAGGCTCAAATACACAAGTCTTCATATCAATGTCATCTTCCAACTTCATAGCTTCAACTTTGCACTCTTTCATCTTTTCAAATTTGAATCACAATACAAAGAAAGGGGAGTAGGTGATGCTCTCTCGCCCAACCTTTAATCCAATAAGAGGATAATTCATCCTCCTTATTGGCCCCCGAGCCCCAACCAAAGAACAATGAGGTGTGTTTGTAACTTTGACAACTCCACAAAAATAATGGCTTCCACAAACATACAATCCAAAAATTTGCAACACATTCAAATAAACACACACAAACAAGATTTACAATTTTCCAATAAACACATAGGCTTGAAAACAAGCCAAAGGAGCAAGGAAATATGGGAACCATCTCCTTTTACCTCCCTAGTGAAATAGGGGTTCCACCCAAAATACCTCCAAGTGCACATCCAACTTCTCAACATATCCCTTTTCCCTCCCAATGCAAAATACACAAAGTATAGAAATTTTATCCTTTTCTCTCCCCATAGGTGGAACACCCTAATCACACTCCCTCCAAAATTCATGCCTCACAACTCCCTTTTCCCTCCCCAATGGTCCCATTTTCCATCTCCCACACCATTCTTGAAGGCAAGCTACCCATCCCAACATAATACAATCACAACACACACACACACACACACACACACACACACACACACACATTACAACAAACAAATTTCACATCTATATTCATAAATAAAGAAATAACAATAAGTTGAGATCCTACCTCTCCATTAAGCTTCCAAATTCTTCACTCCACTAGCTTCAAACCCCTTCAAACAGGCACAATCCCAAAATACAAATCCAAAATATACAATCATGCAATCCAAGTCCAAATTCCATAAGTACAAGTGTAGAAAATATGACAAGTAATTCCCAATCCTCCAAATTCACTCAATAAATAGAAAACAAGGTTAGAATGATGAGGAGGCTCCATGTAGGATGCCACTTAATCATCCCTTCATTCCAACTCAGCAAGTCAACACACAAATACCAATGCAATTAAATGAACAAGTAAGGATATGTCATGCACAAATGTACACTCAAAAAATTACTCCACACCTTTCAAAGAAAAATTAAATGAGGCAAGAAGAAAATTAACATTATTTACTCTTTTAAACTCAATAAATCCATTAAAAATGCTAAAGTAAGCTCCATACTTCATAATTATGGTTGGTGGGTTGCTTTGAGAAGCAAGGATAACGTTAACTTGTCCCACAAGTCTCCAAAAATGGCCTTTACGGAAAAATTCAAGATGTGGAAAGGAGGAAGAGTACACACATGAAACATGTAATTTAATTCATTCAACATCAAGCACAAGTCAAGGACCATCTATCCTAATTACTCTTTTTATACATCTTACAATTAGTTTACGAATTAATTTAAATTAGGTAATTAAAACATATTAACAAGTGCTAATAAAGTGGCTAGATTATACGATTAAGTAGATACATGCACCAAAAAGTAAAATACAAAAAATTAAAAGAAAGGAAAGCATCACAACCCATGGCCACACAAATGAGGTCACCCCCCAAGAGAAACCTCATAACCAAGCACAACAATTAAACAACACATACATATAGAACACAAGTTGTCAAATTGGCCATGTAGCAAGCACCCAAAGTTGTCGTATGGTAGGTCCCCTATCCCTTTTCAGTGTATAGTGATATAATTTTTCCTACAATCACAAACACATATAAATCATCCATCATTCAATCCTCAGCATACATCAAGCAATACAACACACATACATATCATCAACAACATCATAAAAGTAGCCATATTATCATCACAAAATATACGAATTTTAATCAATTTTTTTCCATCACTTAACATTTCAATTCTACTCTCCTAAATAATTTAGAATCATCAATAATCCAATTCACATTATACAATAATCATGAAATTAAGTATATCTACTGTAACTCCTAACTACTAGATACACTCAAGAATATATTACCAATCCCTAATACCATCATATTGTTAGAAATTCACAAAAATAAATGAGAGAAAATTTTTATTCGGATACTTGAATATACTCAATACGTCTAGAATCTAAAAGTCAGTATATAAAAAAGTAACTATTTTGGATCATCATCATATCCTTAAATGTCCATCAAGGCCCACAATACAACCATAAAATCAAAAGTAACAATCATAATAGAATATTAATCATGATGTCCCTCGTATCTTAACAACACGGTAACAAAAATAAAATCAACCGAAATAGAAATCATAGTATAATCAGTGTCGAAGAGGAGTGTGCATTACAATATGTGTTTTCCTTTGCAAAAGGGTGTTAAGTGATAGTGACCCACTTAACCATGCACCATAACTTCAACCGTACATGTGCTTTCAAATATTTTGGCATGTTTTCATCCTTGGATTTTGAAGCTTTTCATTTCTATTTGTTCCCATTCATGTGGAGTTGTTGTATTTCCATGAACATTATGTAAAATATGCCGATTATAGGCACATCTACATATGCTTTGGTAAAAAAACAAACTGGCTTGATATTTTCCCTGTCTAATGAAACACGTGAGAATTTATCATGCACATACTTTGTAAATTTTGGCTTTCATTTTAGTTTTGTCCGTAGACATGCTAAACTCTTTTCTTTTAGTACTATGTTCTTGGGAAACAACCTATGATTGTATTATATTGCTTCTTGAATTAGTACATAATTGTGTAAAATTCGCCATAGTGGATCAAATTTGAGGTTGGATATAATTTTTACTCATGCTTTGAGAGATAAAAGTGGAGGCATCTTAAAGATTAAAAGGTCCACGAAGAATATCAAACATCATGACCACTCTTCTCAAGCACTGCGCCAAGCTTCCTTTCGCCAACATCATTTTCCCTGGTATTGAAATTGGATTTTATGATTTCTTGAACCATCTTGATTAACTGATTGCATGTGGAAATTTTCTTAAAGTAGGACTGAGCCTTCGTATAATGGTCTGTTAAATATACATAAATATTATGTTGCCCTTCATTGAAAAGAAAGCAAATTTCCAAGAAACAAGCTCAACTCCCGGGAGAAAAAGTTAGTGAAAGTTATGAATCTTCTTCAAGTTCCAACCACCAAACAATTGCAAGCCACTCGATAATGTATCCAGACAGGTTTAAATTTCTTGTAAAAGACATTATAAACTTTGTATTCTAACTTGGTTACTAGATATAAGTCAGTAGAAATCATAACCTAATTAGACTGAAATATAAATTTTCTAAACTAAAGGCAAAATTTATAGCCTTATATTCTCATATATTTCCAATAAGCCCATTTAGGGAATTTTCTACATGGTAGGATTTAAACCGTGTCTGAAATAGTTTACAAATCCTTAATCAATTATATTATTCTTAAAGGATATTCCATGCCATCACACAAAAAATGAGCCTTTCAATTATAGTGCAATCATCCCACTCACCATACAAGTCTTAAACTTAACATACACTTAGATACCCTCCCACCATCAACCCTTATGCATAAAATGTGGTATGTTACTCTCCATAGAATTATTATGTGGGCATGGTTCATCGCAGTGCCTAGTTGTCAATCGATTGGCTACAAAAAAAAGATGAGACTTGACGCCCATCCCTGACATTTTTGTCGATTTTAATTGTATTCACAGTTTTTAAGATAGTTTTCCCATACACATTTGATGTGAAGGAATTTTTCAAAACCGTCATTATCACTATGAATACATTGAATATAAATATAATAACAATACATAGATATTTAAATGCCATATTTTACCTAAAATGTGTTCAATATGCTTCATAGTGAACAAATGAAGCATAGTGAACATATTTTAAGTAAAATATGGCATTTAAATATCTATGTAATGTTGCACTTATATTTATATTGAATGTATTCATAGTGATAATGACGGTTTTGACAAATTCCTTCACGTCAAATATGTATGGGAAAACTATCTTACAAACTATAAATATAGTTAAAATCGACAAAAACGTCAGTGATGGGCATCAAATCTCATCTTGTTTTGTAGCCAATAGATTGACAACTAGGTACTGTGATGAAACATGCTTGCATAATCATTCTATGGAGAGGAACATACCATGTTTGATGCATGTTGAGTGCACTCAAAAGAAAACATATTTGTACATTCGTGAAAGTTTAAAATACTAGTGGTTGCTCCTAGAGGAGCAAACCATCGCTCCTCCGGCTAAACAACCCGAGCTCACTAATACCGTGCTTCCCTGTCTCTCGCTCACCTGTAGCTACGTCTGCTATTGCTACGGTTGATCTTCCAAATAACCCATTTTTGGGGGATTTTGGGTCACCCTGGCCTAAACGGAAAACACATTCTCGTAGCCCTTCCTTACCAAGGATGACGAATATGTGAAAGAAAAATGTCGACCTTGGACCTTTGGAGAGCATTTGAGCCCGGTTCTCAACCAAACCTCTTTTTTTCCCAATCAATATGAAGTCCTCTCTACTTTGGACAATGAGGGAAATATGCATCTCAATATTTCTCAATTATTGTGTGTTCTTGGAATATTCAAATGCTTATCGAATCGACTCAAGGCCATCGGGTTACGGACGGTTGTTAGCTTTTTGCCATATGAAAATTTTGTATATGCAAGAAGTTAAACTTTATGTCTTTTTGCTGCACTCGCAACTTGTATTATTTGGCCTCAAGTCATGAGTAGGGCCGTGGTGGAGTTATGAATTTGATTGCTCTTGACATTGCCCAACCTGTGATTTTGTGGGGTTCGGACCCCACACATCATGTGGTATGGTCTTTTTTTTATTTTGATGGTCATCTTTTTGGTCTTGCTAACATATATGCTTCTAATGATGCAGGGGAAAGCACAAAGTTTTGGCGTTGGCTTTGAGACCCTCTACCAGATGCTTTATGGGTGGTGTGTGATGACTTTAATATGATTAAAAACCTAGCCGACATCGGGTCACTGTAATTGTGGTGGTGTGCGGGAGAGAGGAAAGCCTGGTTTCATTTCAGGTGTAAGATGGGCCTTTTTGACCCCAATATTCCATATTGTCATCCTTCTTCAGCGCCTTGGATTACTTGGCCCAATTTTTGGGATGGGAGAGATCACGTTTTTAAAAGACTTGATCAAGCTCTTATGCCCTCTAAGGATTTTCTAAACTTTGTTCCTCTCTCTTGTCAACCTACGGTTGTTGCCACCACTTCTCTCCTTTCCAATCACTCACCCATTTTCTTTAATGTGGCTTAGAATCACCCATTGAAGAAAAAAACTCATTTCTCAAATTTTTCTTAATAATAGGCACCTCAAGCATGCTCGAGTGTGTCTCATATTCAGAGCATTTGGAACTAGGTCATGCGACCCTCAAATTCCTCTAGCTAGATACAATGGTGGAATGATGCCATTAAATGCACCAATACATTTTTGTGCATTTATGGTAAACGTGCTTCCGTATTCAGGAAAAATGATCATGCAACTACTTACCATGAGTTTGAAAGAATTTCTCTCCACTGAAGCTTCACACTTCAACAAGGAATTGTAGTCTTAAGCTATTATCTAGTGCCATAATCTTAAGATTCATGAAGTTTACAATGCCTTGGGTGCTTAGTTACATCCAGGACTTTCTTGGCTCAAGATGGGGATAGAGCTTTTGTTATCGCCAATTTTGACTGCGCAAAATTGTCAAAAAACAATTAAATAATTAAAAATTAGAAAATTTTGAAAAGTATTACTTTGCGTGGTTCATTGGACTCCTTGTGATCATCTTATTTTTGTGATTGTTTCGGTCTTCGTTTCGTGATTTTCGGGCAAGAACTCTTCCCGCCAGGCTATAAAACGCATTAAAATAATTAATTAATTTATTGCTCCTTGTTTGATTAAATTCATCACTTAAGGAGTATTTAATTAAATAAATATAAATGAAGGTTCATCCGACAAGTTTTAGTGTCGGGGAAGTTAGCTTTTGTTTCCAACTGCCGGGTTGGCATCCCAAACCCGGATTTCCACTTTCCTGGCAATTTCCTTCAAATTTCCCGCACGTGGGTTTTCCTCTACCAATTGCCAAATCATGGATTGGCAAACGGGCATAAAATTCCCCAACTTCCCACATGGGGAAATTGGACGGGGATTTCAACCCATTTTGCCATTCCTGTTGGCAATTGCCGTTACTTTTCCCATTTCCTCCGGCACTTAAGCCACTACCGGGATAAGAGGAAGTTGAATTAATCCTCGTAACTTCCTCCATCCAACCGGTGGAAAAATTGAAGCTTCTTTTTCTTCAGGAAGACATAATATTTTGTTAACATTATGCAAGAGAACTCACACCATTGTGAGCGAAGAAATATCAGTTGTGCATCCAAAGAAGGTTTTGGTTTTTCAAGCTCCACGCATTCATCAAAAAGGTTTTATCAAAATCTAAAGTTGAATTTCACACACCGTTGTGGAAGAGGGTTTCACGTTTTAAAGGAAGGAGGAGCAGTTTGAGGATCACCACATTTTTGAAGAAGAACAACTGTTCTATCACATTTCGCAAGACCATTGTTCAACGCAAGCAAGTGAGCAGTCAAAGGAAAACTTCCTACGCCTGGGGAGGAGGCACCCAACATAAGGAAAGAACTAGAACAGCTTTTAAAGGACTCGAAATTGACAAAAGCCACACACTTTGGCCGAAGAAGAATAATCCAAAAAGGGATGTAATCACATGAACAACTCGGGAAAGGAGACCACTCCACGCGTGCAGATAGGAGCAGCTCAGGCGAGGCACCAACTAGAGGGAAGAAATTTCCACGCGCCAGAAGAGAAGGCACCGAGAACACGAGAATCTTTCAATGCATGCAAAGGATGAGAACGCAGACAAGCATTCGTGATTTTGGGTGAATTTTATGAAGCATACAAGCAGTGCGCGACCCATACTCTAGAGAAACTTCACGCGCCCATTCAAGAAACTTCACGCACCAGGGACAAGGACACACACGGTCTGGGAATGTTGAATGTTATCGCTTCCAACAAGCGAGATCGACCAACTATGTTGTTATCTCTTTCGATGTCGAATACATCCTCAAATTCAGGATTTTCCTTCAAAACATTTTTATCAAAATCGATTAAGTGACGGTGAGAGTGTTACCGGGAGACACGATGAAGGTTATTACGGTGTAGAATGAAACGATTCATATTGTTCAAGCATTTTATTTATTCTTTTCCCTAGAAATGAATTGAATGTGAAGGCCAACTCGAAAATACAGTTGCTGTTTCGTGTAGTACATCCTTGTTACCTATAAATGTTCTCTTTGAGAAACTCTAAGGGAAATAGGCAATATTTATACCCTTCCATTATGTACATCCAATCGAGATAATAAAAAAAAAAGTATTCTTTTACCGGTTTGAGAGAAACTTGTTGATTGGAGCAGGATTGCGTAATCCTTTGCCAAAATACCGAGGAGTTCTTTGGCAAGAATCGATCTTAAGGGTGTCTATTGACATGCTGGGTTTGAACACAGGTCATCATCATGGCAACATTAGATCTTTATTGGTAATGGCATTTTCTCATCGTTTGAAAGGGACGATTGTGCTTATTATGGCAAAGCCAAAACATTCTTACTACAAGTGTTATATAATAAGGAATAACCGTGAGCATTGTAGTAAAACCATTCTTTTCAAAAATGTTGGGTTAAGCTCAGTATTCAAGTGAGTTGAGCAGAGAAAACCGAGGAGTTCATTCTAGAAAGAAGGTAAGACGACACGAAGGGCATGGATCGCCATGGGAGTTCGAATTCAAGTTGAAAATGCGTGAACTCATAATCAAGCTAGGAGCGATACGATTGAGGGCTCATTCGTGAGTTGAGTCGTCTAAACACCTAAGTGAAGAAGGAGCACATCTCGAGAATTTCTCATTCCAGTCATCATTCATCTTTGCATGATTGCCCTAATTCTTCAGGCCTAATCAACAACACAACACTATAATTCAAAGCATTGGTTCATGTGCAAGCACCTGTAATCTATATCACACAATTTCTAGAGGTGGAACTTGTTGATGAAGTACCTCAAAATATACCAGCCCAACTTGTGGAAGTAGTCACAACTTCTCAACCAAAAGTTGATGATCCGGAATCATCACAAATGGAGAAAATGGCGACAACATCTTTCTCACAACAAGAAGATCCAATTTCAGCAACACCCGAAGGTGATCCCCTTTAGCGTGATGAAGATCAATTCCCAACGAACACGAGAACCATGTACAATGAGGTACTTGGAGAGGTTCCCACCTGGCTACATGATACCCTGAAGAATTGAAAGAGGGTCATCAAGCCAATAGTGATAAACTTGGAAGTGATTACGTAAATGTTAGAATCCATCACTCCAAAAAAGACCAAATACTACGCTAAGGTGTGTGTCAACGAATTCATAAATCACTTCGATGATTTTTCAACACCACTCGTTCACAATGGGGCAAAGGAGATGGATTTCCAAGACTCTGAAGTCTCACGAATTCTGCTCGGGAGATCAACACTTTGGGATGGTGACAAAGACAAAGGACATAACTCTAGGAAGTGAATTGTAATTTTGGCTCTTGGAGATCTTCTCAATGGCGAAAGACCGTGGATTACGATAAACCAAGGTGGCGTAACGACTACGGTCTCGTGACAAATGAATAATTCACCATGGAAAGGTACTCGGAGCATGTGGAGAATTGTGAATATGAATACGAATGAAGACAAATCTTCTCACACCAGGATATTGCTCAGATAGAGGGGTGGATGAATTGCCCAAGTTTTAAGCTCAAAGACTCTTGTCACTTGGTGGATTGCGAGAGCACGGTCAATGAGTTCATTCTGTACGATCGGGATAGGCGGACTCTTGGCCCAATGGATAAGGCACTGATCCTAGGTGTCTTGATCTAGGTGGCACATTGCTGACTAGGATGTCTACGTGTGCATACAAGTCATTTAAGTGGGGTCCACATGTACCCATTTCTTTTATTTATGTATTTTTCCTTAAATGACCTTTTAACTTAAGTGGTTTCTATTTTTAGTCACTTTTTATAAAGTTGGTTAGAAAAAGTCAAAGGTCACTTAAGTGCCTTATTTAATGTGCATTTAAAACCCTAACTACTTTGTAACCAACTTTTGGGTTATAAAAGGAAGTCAGGGGCTCATTTGTAAAGGTGACTTTGAGAGAGGAGAAGAAGATACTTTTGTGCAAGCTTTGTTTCCAGAAGAAACTTTGTGTTCTTTGTGAAAAACATTTTGGAGTTAATAGAATAAGAACTTTGTGTCTCATTCATTGTCTCTTGTAGCATTTGGTGTTCTTATGTTCATTAGATGTTAGGTGTTTGAATCTTGCATGCGAATATTATCTTTGATCTTATTGTCAACATTAGTAATCAGTTGTTCTAGTTCACAGTGATCAAGCTCTGACTATCTACTTGCTCATGTGTGTTCCCTTTTGCATGTTCTTGTTTGGCTAACTCAAACTCCGTTTTATTTGTGTTGGTTATTCATCTTTTCTCTTCATGCAATATTAGGCTCTGTTTTTACCTAACTCTTGCATGTTCTTTCAGTCCATTCCATTCCACTCCTTTCTTTCATTTCATTCCATTTCCTTCATTCACTTTTCTTCCATTGATGTTCCAAAACACCCCCACATACAATTTTGAATGTACAGATGTAAATATAATTTTGGTTTTCAATAAAGGCAGCCTCACCTTCATTGAGGAGGGACTTCATTCCCACACTATTGCATGTCATTTGCATGCGTGAAAATCCATATGCTAACAGTTTTTGGCCACTCCACTGGGGATTCAGAAATCGTTAACCAGTGCTTGGTTAAATCTTTATGACTATCCCCTCTGCACAAGCTCCAGTTCTTCAACCAAACCTTGTGCTCGATCGAAGATTTCAAGGAGACATTGCTGCCAACCTTTGAATAGTAGCTTGGGAAAACCGTGAAAGCTTGCAGCAATTTGTGGCTGTTGATAGAGCCATTGACAGAGAAATCTACATTGAAGACCTTAGAAGAAGAGCACGCACTCATGGCGAGAAGACCTCTTGGGAACATGTTGATAGTTGTTCACCGACGCGGTCCTCTTCCACCAAGGTAATAAGTTGTATGACTATTACATGTAACCCACCTATCTTGCAACCAAATCTTGTTTTTGTAGATACTCAAGAAGACATATCATCAGATTTGAGGCAAGCTATTTGGGAAAAGCACACGAGTAACCATCATTTTCATCTCGCGCATCAGTACTAGATAATGAAGAAGAGAAAGCTGCGAGAGTTGCTAGAGTTATTCAGGTGCAAATAGCTCAAGAAAGAGAGCAAAGAGAAAAGGCTAGAGCTGGTCGGAACACGCTAGTGATCTCTTCACCATAAATATTTCAAACTTGAAGGAAAGAGGTTTACGCGAGGAGAAAAAGCTAAAGGTAGATCGACATTACTTTTGAATTTCAAGGAAAATTTGGTTTCAAGTTATCTCCTCCCAAAGAAGAACACACCTCGTAGATATGTGAGCCTTGCATCAAGTCACGAAAGAGAAAGCAAGGAAGGAATCACTACCAGTCAAGCACTTGTCCTTGCTCACATTGTTTTACCTACGCATACCACCTTTCCTCCAATGGCAGCCAATGTACCATGGGGAAATGCCATAGGCCCATTGGCCTTACCTGCTCGACATGAACTCCCACGAGGATCAAGAAAGATTCTTCCCAAGTTCGACGGAGATGGGAAGACGTCACCAGAGGATCATATTTCTGCCTTCTTCGCTGCATGTGCTATTTTGTCAGTAGAATACGAAGATGTTGCTATTCGTCTCTTCATCGAGACATTGCATGATATTGCTGCAGATTGGTTTCATCATCTACCCAATGGATGTATTACAAGTTGGGATGATATGAAAACCAAGTTTGAAAATCGATTCAAAACAGCGGAAGATGAACATGCTCTTCTTGCCCAACTATCTCAGGCAAAGAAAGAGCCTACCGAACCCATGAGGAATTTCGTGGCCAAATTCAACAAGATGGTAAACAAAGTTCCCACCGGGATTCGTCCCAACCTTGATGGACAAAAATGTTTCTTTATTAATGCACAACAACCAGAAGTGTGCTATCAGCTAAGAAGGGCTAGGGTGGCTACTTTGGAACTTGCTCAATCTTTGGCCATAGAAATCGAAGATGACTTAATCATGGCAGGAAAATTCAAGAAAAATTCCCTCAAAGGAAAGAGTCAAGAAACTCCCAATGTTTCAGAAACTATACTCACTAAGTTGGCTAATGATGTGCTAGCTTTGAAGAAGCAAGTTGCTCAAAGTAGTAAACCTACTCCTTACAAAGATATCTTGCGAAAAGGATACGTTCCCAACAAAGCCAGGATTGCAGGTGCTCCAACGAGGCTTGCTATTGAAGCAACTCCCATAACTAATTCCAAATGTGATGTCATTGAAGAAAGCGATGATGAGATTGAGGTCATCGAGGTTGATGAGGAAGAGCCCGATTCTGAGGCATCTGAACCTACAGTTGAAGATCCTGAGGAAGAAAGCAATAATCATTTCTTTGAGTACCATTCCGATGAAGAAGATGAATATGAAGAAATTATAGAAGATATGAATAGTCAATCCTTCGTTGTCTTCACATGCTCTCAGAAAAAGGACCAAGATACCACCAAGGCGGGAGATAGAGAGGTTTCCAAGGAAACTCTCAAAGGATCCAAGATAAAGGAGGATCCTAAAGATTCCCAAGATACTCGGAGTTTCAAAGGTCAAGACTATCTTAAAGAAAGGAGAGCCTTTGTTAGATCAATCAGTTAGTAAACCAATTACGAAGAAAACTTCTTCTTCCACATCCGTATCAACCAAGCCCGAGACCAAGGTCAAAAGTGTGCCATCATCAAGTTTGAAAGAACCCATATCTGAGACTTCAAGTGCAATTACTTTGCCTAAATTTGATATCATCGATCATAGCAATAAAACAAAAATTTCCATGTCACAGGCAGAGTACTTGAAGTCCAACAAGGATCAACTCGAGAAGTTGGTCCAGTTTATCAAAGGTGACTCTACTGTTCATTCCTCTAAAGGAATTCTAAAAACTCCCAAAGATGGGAAAACTCAAAATATTGTGGCAGCCACTACACCTTTAAATGAAAAGATCGAACCTTTCTTTGTGTCTTTTCTGATCAACGGATGCAAGTTAAGTAATTGCATTATAGATTACGGAGCCTCGGACAATGTGATGCGAGAAAAAGTAGCACATGCTCTTGGTTTGACTTCATGCACGAGAACATTCGGATCGTGTTACTCTATGGAAACCAAGCAAGTTCCTCTGATCGGGCAGATTAAGGATGCCCAAATGGTTTTAGCCCAATTCCCTCAAAAGTGAGTTAAGGTAACTATTTTAGTTGCTGATATCCCGCCTCGTATGGAATGTTGTTGAGTAGGAAATTTTGTAGGGATTTGGGTGGTGAGATTCAAATGGACTGGTCTCATGCCATGATTCCTATCAATGGAGAAATGAAGAAACTTATGCCGGAAGCTCAGGAAAAGTTCACAGTAACTAAAACTGAAGATCCTCGCACAAAAATCCTTTTCCAAGGCTCAAGTATGGGTAATTATATGATGACTACGGAAGTTCATACCCCTGAGATCACTTGCCAAAATTCCAATGAGATCTAGACTCTTGAGTTCGATGGAAGTTGTTGCTCAACGGGCTCTGGTGCAGGAGTGGTGCTCATATCTCCAAATGGTAAAATCTTTCCTTTTTCCTATAAACTCGAATTTTCAAATACTAATAACACTGCAGAGTATGAGGCATTAATCCTTGGCCTCCAAGTTGCAGAAGAGAAAGGGATAAAAAATCTGGAAGTCTTTGGAGATGCGGAATTGATCGTGAAACAAGTAAGAAATCAGTTCCAGGTAAAGAACGATCGTCTGAGACACTACAGAAATAAAGTTTGGGATGCCATAGAAGTTTTCGATGCTTTTTCCATTAAATCTGTCCCTCGTGAAAAGAATGACAAAGCAGATTCTCTAGCAGTCTCAACATCATTAATGATTCCTCATTCAGAATTTGATCAAGACAAATACACCATTGAAATGGTCTTTAGGCCAAGTGTTCCTGACAATGCAGAAAATTGGCAAGTATTTAATGATGATCAACAAATTATTGCCTTCTTGGAAAAGAGAGAAAATTTTGAACAGTTGTACTTTGAAGGAAGTGATTCGGCATTTCGCGAATCAACTACCTCACCCATTCAGGAAGGAGTTGAGAACGAAGATCCTGGTGATGGCATCATTCAACTCAAAGGAAATAAAATTCCCAAAGGATTGGTTTCACTCGAAGAACTTTTTGACAAACATGACAGGTTTATTAAAGAGAAAGAGCAGGCAGGACCTGCAAATTCTGCTGACTATGAGCAAATTAATATCGGCACCAAGGATAAACCTCGCCTGATCAATATTGGTAAATGTTGCTCGCCTGAGGAGCGCAGGAAATTCATAAATCTCCTTACCAAATATTCTGACGTCTTGGCATATTCATACGAAGACTTGAAGTCTTTCCAACCCAGGGAAATGGAGCATGCCATACCCTTGAAGCCTGGCGCAGTTCCATTCAGGCAAAAGCAAAGACAATATAATCCCAAGATTGCAGGGACAATATTTCATGAAGTTCAAAAGATGCTAGATGCACGAATAGTTTTTCCTATTCGACATTCGACCTGGATAGCTAATATTGTACCGGTTCGCAAGAAAAATGGAGAAATTAGGATTTGCGTGGATTTCCGCAATCTTAATCAGGCGTCCTTGAAGGATAACTACCCACTGCCAGTCATGGACCATATCTCAGTGGCGATGAATTGGATCAGAAATGCTATCTATGCTAGATGGTTTCTCTGGCTATAATCAGATTGAGGTGGCTAGAGAAGATCAACATAAAACTACATTCACTACCCCCTGGGGTACGTTCGCATATAGAAGAATGCCCTTCGGTTTGATCAATGCTGGTGCAACGTTTCAAAGGGCCATGGATATGGCGTTTGCAGATTATAAGGACAAGATCATTGTGATATACCTAGATGACTTGACAGTGTTTTCAAAGAAGCGAGAAGATCACTTAAGAGATTTAGAGAAAATTTTGCAAAGGTGTAAACTTCATAAGATTTCTCTGAATCCAAAAAAATCTGTGTTTGGAGTTACGGAAGGTAAACTCCTAGGTCATATTGTTTCTAAGGAAGGAACTAAGATCGATCCTGAACGCGTTCAAGCTATAAAGAATCTTTCCTTGCCTACAAGTAAACCTGGAGTCCACTCCTTCTTTGGAAAGGTGAACTTTTTGAGAAGGTTCGTGCCAGATTTCACCGAGCTGACTAAAGAAATCGCTGATATGATGAAAGGAAAAGAATCTTTCAAATGGTCAAAGGAAGGTAGAGAGGCATTTGAGCAAATCAAGGGTGCTATTGCAAAAGCTCCTACATTGGTGTGTCCCGATTTTAAGAAGGATTTTATAATTTATTGTTATGCTTCGCCACACACAATCTCTGCCATTTTGACTCAGCACAATCAAGAGGGGATTGAATCTCCTATCGCATTCATGAGTTCGGGATTCAAGAAACATGAACTTAATTACACTCCTCTTGAGAGACATGCATACGCGGTGGTAAGAGCCCTGAAACACTTCAGGTATTATGTGTTGAATTCTCACACTAAAGTCTTAGTTAGGACAACGTGGTGAAATCAATGTTGACGCAACAGGAACCGGGATCTAAAAGAGGTAATTGGGTCTCCAAGATACAAGAATATGATCTGGACATCAAGCCTACCAAGTTGGTTCGAGGGAGAGGACTCTGCCAACTCATTGCAGAGAATGAACCATGAGATAACTTTGAAGAAGAAATAGTTGAAGGAAATTTACCATTGGTAGTTTTTGTCAGTACCACGGATGAATGGTATTCTGATATTGCCTACTTCCTCACATACGGCGAGTGTCCAGAAAATATGACAGCTAAAGAGAAACGAGCAATCAAACTAAGAGCTGCCAGATACGTCATTTGGGATAACACGTTGTTCAAGAAAGGAATTGACGGCATGTTCCTCAGATGTGTTGATAAAGAACAACAACCTAGGTTGTTGGAAGCCTTCCACAATCATGCTTGCGGCGGTCATTTTTTTGGCCCAGTAACAGCCCATAAAATTCTGAGAGCACATTATTACTGGTCACTATGTTTTCTGATTCTCAGAAATGGGTGACCAAATGTGAGGCCTGTCGGAAGACCAAAGTTGGCAGCATTGCCTTTGAAGCCAGTTGTCATTGAAGAACCCTTTCAACAATGGGGTTTAGATTTCATTGGGGTCTTGAACCCTAATTCCTGTGCTGGTCATACCCACGTGCTCACTGCCACTGATTACTTTACAAAATGGGTAGAAGCTATACCGGTGAAACAAACATCTACTGCAGTAATTTGTGATTTCATCAAAGAAAACATATTGGTTCGTTATGGAATTCCTCATAAGATCGTGACTGACAATGCCTCAAATTTTTATTCTGCAGAGATGATAGGATTTTGTTATGGATATGGGATATCTTTGTCTCATTCATCAGATTACTACCCGCAGGGAAACGGTCAGGCTGAATCCAGCAACAAAAACCTCATTACCATTGTGCGCAAGTTAGTCGAAGAAAATCAAAGAACTTGGCACAAAAAGTTATATGATGCATTGTGGGCTGACCGCATAGCTCCCAAAAGGGCAATTGGGATGTCTCCATTTCAACTTATGTATGAACTGATGCTCAAATTCCCGTCACATTGCAGCTACTAGCGTTAAAATTAGCTCATGCAGTTGATGATGAATGCTTCACCAATGCATTAGATAAAAGGGTCATGTTTCTAACCAAGCTTGAGGAACAAAGAAGTCAAGTGGCCAACAGGATCAAGGAACATCAATCCAAGGTAAAGAAGTTGTTTGACAGGAAAACTAGAGAGAGACAGTTTCAAATCAATGACTTAGTTCTTCTCTGGGATAAAAGACATGAGCCGAAGGGAAAGCATGGGAAGTTTGACTCGCTGTGGCTGGGACCTTTCAAAATAAGACACTTCTGTGGAGATAGTACCTACTACTTGGCATATCCTAATGGAACTCATTTGCCTTTGCCCTATAGTGGGCAGTATCTCAAATATTACCTGAATTGAAAATGGGTTGTTCCCCATATGTACATAGGTAATTAGGTTTTTGGTTTGTTTGTTTCCTGCTTTTTCGGTCTCCTCTCTTGTGTCGCCCCATTTTTGTGCCCCATATTTTTGTGATCATGCTCATGACTATTTTAGTCTGGGTCCGTTGCTGCGTCCATGAAGTCCTTGTCCCCAATCGAGCATTTATTATCACCAATTTTGATTGCGCAAAATTGTCAAAAAAAACTAAATAATTAAAAATTAGAAAATTTTGAAAAGTATTACTTTGCATGGTTCATTGGACTCCTTGCAATCGTCTTATTTTTGTGATCGTTTCAGTCTTCGTTTCGTTATTTTCGGGCAAGAACTCTTCCCGCCAGGCTATAAAACGCATTAAAATAATTAATTAATTAATTGCTCCTTGTTTGATTAAATTCATCACTTAAGGAGTATTTAATTAAATAAATATAAATGAAGGTTCATCCGACAAGTTTTAGTCTTTGGGGAAGTTAGCTTTGTTTCAATGCCGAGTTGGCATCCCAAACCCGGATTTCCACTTTCCTTCAAATTTCCCGCACGTGGGTTTTCCTCGCCAATTGCCAAATCATGGATTGGCAAACGAGCATAAAATTCCCCAATTTCCCACATGGGGAAATAGGACTGGGATTGCTAACCCATTTTGCCATTCCGTTGGCAATTGCCGTTACTTTTCCCATTTCCCCGGCACTTAAGCCACTACACAGGATGAGAGGAAGTTGAATTAATCCTCGTAACTTCCTCCATCCAACCCAAGTGGAAAAATTCGAAGCTTCTTTTTCTTGAGAAGACATAATATTTTTTTAACATTATGCAAGAGAACTCACGCCATTGTAAGTGAAGAAATATCGAGTTGTGCATCCAAAGAAGGTTTTGGTTTTTCAAGCTCCACGCATTCATCAAAAAGGTTTTATCAAAATCTAAAGTTGAATTTCACACACCATTTGTGGGAGAGGGGTTTCCACATTTTAAAGGAAGGAGGAGCAGTTTGAGGATGACCACATTTTTGAAGAAGAACAGTTGTTCTATCACATTTCCCAAGACCATTGTTCAACGCAGCAAGTGAACAATCCAAAGGAAAACTTCCTACGCTGGGAGGAGGCGCCCAATATAAGGAAAGAACTAGAACAGTTTTTAAAGGACTCAGAAATTGACAAAAGCCACGCACTGGCCGAAGAAGAATAATCCAAAAAGGGATGTAATCACATGAGCAATTTGAGGAAAGGAGACCACTCGATGTGCATAGATAGGAGCAGCTCAGCACGCACCAACTAGAGGGAAGAACTTTCCACCCGCCGGGAAGAGAAGGTGCAGAACACCAAAAGCTTTCCATGCATGCAAAGGATGAGAACGTAGACAAGCATTTGTGATTTTGGGCGAAGTTTAGGAAGCATACTAAGCAGTCGCGACCCATACTCGAGAAACTTCACGTGCCCATTCAAGAAACTTCACGTGCGAGTGGACAGACACACAAAGTCCTGGGAATGTTGAATGTTATTGCTTCCAAAATCAGATCGACCAACTATGTTGTTATCTGCTCGATGATCGAATACATCCTCAAATTCGGGATTTTCCTTCAAAACATTTTTATCAAAATCGATTAAGTGACAAAGTGAGAGTGTTACCAAGAGACTGATGAAGGTTATTACGGTGCGTAATGAAACGATTCATATTGTTCAACATTTTATTTATTCTTTTCCCTAGAAATGAATTGAATGTGAAGGCCAACTCGAAAATACCGGTTGGGTGTTTCGTGTACTACATCCTTGTTACCTATAAATGGTCTCTTTGAGAAACTCTAAGGGCAATAGGCAATATTTATACCCTTCCATTATGTACATCCAATCGCATAATAAAAAAATTATTCTTTTACCAGTTTCGAGAGAAACTTGTTGATTGGAGCAGGATTGCAGAATCCACTACCAAAATACCGAGGAGTTCTTTGGCCAAGAATCAGTCTTAAGGGTGTCTATCGACATGTTGAGGGCTTGAACACGGGTCATCATCATGGCAGCATTAGGACTTTATTGGTAATGACATTTTCTCATCGTTTGAAAGGGACAATTGTGCTTATTATGGCAAAGCCAAAACATTCTTACTACAAGTGTTATATAATAAGGAAGAACCGTGAGCATTGTAGTAAAACCATTCTTTTCAAAAATGTTGGGTTAAGCTCGGTATTCAAGTGAGTTGAGCAAGAGTAGAACTCGGGGAGTTTGGTTCGGAAAGAAGGTAAGATGACACGAAGGGCATGGATCGCCATGGGAGTTTGAATTCAAGTTATAAATGCATGAACTCATAATCAAGCTAGGAACGATACGATTGAGGGCTCATTCGTGAGTTGAGTTGTCTAAACACCTAAGTGAAGAAGGAGCACATCTCGAGAATTTCTCATTCCAGTCATCATTCGTCTTTACATGATTTCCCTAATTCTTCAAAGCCTAATAAAAACACAACACTTTAATTCAAAGCATTGGTTCATGCGCAAGCACCTGTAATCTATATCACACAATTTCTAGAGGTGGAACTCGTTGATGAAGTACCTCAAAATATACTAGCCCAACTTGTGGAAGTAGTCACAACTTCTCAACCAAAAGTTGA
The DNA here is from genome assembly GCA_018340775.1 of Taxus wallichiana var. yunnanensis. Classification (NCBI taxonomy): domain Eukaryota; kingdom Viridiplantae; phylum Streptophyta; class Pinopsida; order Cupressales; family Taxaceae; genus Taxus; species Taxus wallichiana. The sequence goes on along the minus strand of CM031237.1, from coordinate 193,366,265 downwards.
TGATCCAGAATCATCACAAATGGAGAAAATGGCGACAACATCTTTCTCACAACAAGAAGATCCAATTTTAGCAACACCCGAAGGTGATCCCCTTTAGCGTGATGAAGATCAATTCCCAACGAACACGAGAACCATGTACAATGAGGTACATGGAGAGGTTCCCACCTGGCTACATGATACCTAGAGAATTGAAAGAGGGTCATCAAGCCAATAGTGATAAACTTGGAAGTGATTAAGTAAATGTTAGAATCCATCACTCCAAAAAAGACCAAATACTATGCTAAGGTGTGTGTCAACGAATTCAAAATCACTTCGATGATTTTTCAACATCACTCCGTTCACAATGGGGCAAAGGAGATGGATTTCCAAGACTCTGAAGTCTCACGAATTCTACTCGGGAGATCAACACTTTGGGATGGTGACAAAGACAAAGGACGTAACTATAGGTAGTGAATTGTAATTTTGGCTCTTGGAGATCTTCCCAATGGCGAAAGATCAGAAGTTGGATTTTGATAAACCAAGGTGGCGTAACGACTACGGTCTCGTGACAAATGAATAATTCACCATGGAAAGGTACTCTGAGCATGTGGAGAATTGTGAATATGAATAAGAATGAAGACAAATCTTCTCACACCAGGATATTGCTCAGATAGAGGGGTGGATGAATTGCCCAAGTTTCAAGCTCAGCACTCTTGTCATTTGGTGGATTGCAGAGCACAGTCAATGAGTTCATTCCCGTACGATCGGGATAGGTGTACTCTTGGCCCAATGGATAAGGCACTAATCATAGGTGTCTCTATCTAGGTGGCACATTGCTGACTAGGATGTCTACGTGTGCATACAAGTCATTTAAGTGGGGTCCACATGTACCCATTTCTTTTATTTATGTATTTTTCCTTAAATGACCTTTTAACTTAAGTGGTTTCTATTTTTAGTCACTTTTTATAAAGTTGGTTAGAAAAAGTCAAAGGTCACTTAAGTGCCTTATTTAATGTGCATTTAAAACCCTAACTACTTTTGCAACCAAATTTTGGGTTATAAAAGGAAGTCGGGGCTCATTTGAAAAGGTGACTTTGAGAGAGGAGAAGAAGATACTTTTGTGCAAGCTTTGTTTCGGAAGAAACTTTGTGTTCTTTGTGAAAAACATTTTGGAGTTAATAGAATAAGAACTTTGTGTCTCATTCATTGTCTCTTGTAGCATTTGGTGTTCTTATGTTCATTAGATGTTAGGTGTTTGAATCTTGCATGCGAATATTATCTTTGATCTTATTTTCAACATTAGTAATTAGTTGTTCTAGTTCACGGTGATCAAGCTCGACTATCTACTTGCTCATGTGTGTTCCCTTTTGCATGTTCTTGTTTGGCTAACTCAAACTCCGTTTTATTTGTGTTGGTTATTCATCTTTTCTCTTCATGCAATATTAGGCTCTGTTTTTACCTAACTCTTGCATGTTCTTTCATTCCATTCCATTCCACTCCTTTCTTTCATTTCATTCCATTTCCTTCATTCACTTTTCTTCCATTGATGTTCCAAAACACCCCCCACATACAATTTTGAATGTACAGATGTAAATACAGATTTTGGTTTTCAATAAAGGCAGCCTCACCTTCATTGAGGAGGGACTTCTTTTAGAAGAGCAACAGTCGGGGGACAAGAAGTCCCTCCTCTTTAATGGGAGAGGTTCCATTATTGAAACGAACTTATTTACAAATGTATGAGAACATTGTTTTATGGTCAACTTGGATTTTACGAAAGTGTTTTCCACAAGGATCATCAATCACACAAGGGTGAGAAAGGGAATAAGAAGATGAAGCGAGAATAGCAACATTGAGAATTATAGATAGCGAGAATAATTCCTCGTGTGCGAAGCTTCAAAGAATTTAAGACAAGATCATTTGCGATGGCTGAATGAGATTAAATTTAAAGACAAAAAGTTCCATAAATAACCTTCTTGATTTATTAATCAAGGACACAAAGTTCCTTCTTGGTTGTACAAGATCCTTTGTATTTGCAAAGCTGAGCAGTATGCGATCGGAGAGACTAACGAGTTAGAACAAAATGATCTCCACAATATTAAAGGAAAACACAGAGATAACAAGAATTAGATAGACAGAGAACGAAAAGCCCTTTTGTATTGATTTCTTTAAGATCTATTTACACTTTCAGCAAATATTCCAAGTTCTTCCTCTCCTCAAAATGGCGTGGAAAGGCCATTATATAGCTTACAAGTCAGTTACTCTTCGTAACCATTTCTTTTAATTAAAGAATAGTTAAAGGTCGCCCATTGCGATACCTTAACTAATTACAAGGAATACGAAAAGAATGGGAAGAAGAGAAAAGAAAGGAGAAGGAGACAAGTGGCGATTATTGAGAGGGACCCCTTTGTCTTGAGAATCCATTGCCTGAATTTCTTGATGACTCGGCTATATCTTTGCCACGAGGGGCGTGTTGTGCTGCAGAATGAGTCCAAAATCCCGAGACATTTCTCCATCTCTTTATCAAACTCGCGTGAGTATGATAATCTTTGTTTGCTTCTTGATAGCGGTGAAGAGAACAAATTTCCTTCATCTTTTCCTTAGAGATGGAGCTTTCCTTGAATAGATGATCTTTGACAAAAGCTCTGAGGCCGAGCTTTGATTTCTTGCGAGGACAAGGAAGCACGAGTTTTCATCTTGAAGATGACAATGCATATCTTTGAAAGCAGCGGTGCCGGTGTCTTGAAAGCTTCTCCCTTCACCAATTGTTCTTCATTTCTCCCATGCTTCCTCGGGACTTTGATTTTCCACTCTCTGTTTGTAGACCCAGGATTTTGATAGATTGTCTTTGGCATCATCGAAAATCTTATTCGCGATAAGATGTTCTCATCATCTGTCCCATGAGGCGAAGGTCTACGATCAAGCTGCTCCGAGTTTAAGTTCTTTATCCATAACCCCAATAGTAGAGGATAGCTTACATTTGCAAATTGTCTACCTTTCCATGTAGTTTAAAAGCTTCATCGATGAAGTTTAGCCCATGCCAACAAGCATGTCATCCACCATGGCTTCAATAGCTCTGCCATAGACAGAATACTTGTGCATATCTTTAATACTTTGCACTTCATCTTGGCTTAGAATTACGGGAGGCGGTAGAGCGAGTCAAGGGTAGGGTCAAAACTTTGTCCTTAGACAAGAGTGACTTGATAAAACTTGTGAGAACTTGGGCTTGTTCTTCCAGTGTTCAATAGTCTGCTTTGCCCTTTCTCTACCCTTCAATGACTCTTGTGTTGTTTCACTGGAGGTTGTGAATTTCACCTTCGGGAGTAGACTCTCCCATAGGGATCCTTGAAAGCTCTAAGTCGGATGTCGGCAAGTCGATTCTCGACTTGTCTGTTGCAAGGCTTAGCAATCTCCAAGAATTGCTGACCTTGGGCATCGAGACACAATGCAGAAGTAGTTACGGCTTTCTTGGCACGAGAAGGAGTGGTGCCCAACAAGGCTGCTCTGACATCAAAATTTGGTCCCAAGCTTTGAGAGGAGGATTTCCTCTTCCTTTTGTCAACCGAGAGGTTGCACCCAAGAAAAAGAGGAAGAAGAATCTGCGGGGGGGCAAGGGGACCCGAGAGGCGGGGAGCTCATGACACTCGGGTCTGTGCATTTGTTGACTCAAGTGAGGCGTAAGTAGAGCACTTTGGAGGCAATGGCGGTAGAAGAATCAATGCACCGGAAGTTCGGTGCTCTGGACCTCTTTGTCCTTATCTCTTTGGATCTTCGGGAACATTTGCGGGAGTTGGCATCTCACTTTCTTCACTTTCACTTTGAGAACAATGATGTTCTCGGCCCTATAGAGCAACTCTGCTGTTTTCTTGGAGGATCATTCTCTGCGGAGGTTCCTTCTTTACCTCTTTGAGTTTCTTCTGTATACAGGTAGATGGAGAAGGAGTAGATTCTACTGAGTCCTGAGTATTGAGGCGGGAGGGGTTTTCAGCTTTGGTGTTCGGACTGCAGGCGATGCCTCTCTTATGGGTGTCGAATCATCCTTGGAGCTAGATTCTCTGAGTGCCTCTTGAATTCTCGGATCTTCTTCTTGGAGCGAGACCCTAGTCTGATTAAGGCTGGAGCAAGAATCTCGGCGAGATCATCTCTCTCTTTCTTGTTCCAATCCGAGTCCTCAGAAGAGGGGGTGTGCTTAATCACATTTTCATACTCATAAGAGTATAGATCAGAATTGTCATCACGGAGACCTTCAGGGAACTTGGTATAGACCGAGTTCTTGGATCAATTGCGGGAGAACACCCCTGATGCCTTCTTACGGCTTCAAAATCATCTGCTGATCGGCCCGGTAGTCTTCTACGTATCGCCCTATGATGATAGATTATCTTGATGTTACATTGATGAACTTCTTCAAGTCAAAAGCAGGTTCTTGGCTTGAAGAAATGAAGCGATGATAGGGACCAGGGCTCTTTCATGTTACGAGCATCAGAGCTGTTTTGCATGTGTAATTTCCCGGAGAGATGGGAAAGTGCAAGCCGAGAAATCTTCTTGTCTCTGCAAGTTACATGTGACTTGTCTAGTTACTGCATATTTCAATCAAAGCCATTTTGTCATTTGCGAGAACATGGGAAGCCGAGAGGGGTGCTCTCATAGCGTGCAAGCTTTGATATAGGAAAATTTCTGAATTGGATGAAATAGGCTCCATCTTTGCGATATCGGGTTCATGGCTTCATCGAAAACCTTCTTGCGGTATCACCTTGAGCAATCGACCACGTACATGGTGAAAGCATCATTGACCCTTACGAAATTGCGGTTCTTTGGTCTCAAGGTGAAGCTGCGGGCAATAGGCATACAACTTGGATCATCTTTGTGTGCATCTATATAGGAGAAACCAAACCCTTTGCACTGGATCTTTGCTAGGGTATACATCAGATATGAAGTCATATAGAACTTCTTTGTTTCTTTGGACGTTGGATAGCTGCTCGGCCAAATTCATCGATGATCTCTGCCCGAGTTGATATTTTGTGTTCCCTCGCACACCATCTTTGATGGCGGGCACATCAGAAATGAAACTCATTGGTGGAGGGCAAACCCATAACCGAGCAGCGAGGATTATGAAGTCGCGGTTCTTCGTTGAAATCTGCTCGGAAGAGGGTTTTGGTTAGGCGAGAAGCACCTTTCTTAGGGTTCTTCAACCAAGACTTCGCCACTCGCGCCTTGTATTTGTCACTGTCTTGGTCGAACATAGCCTGTGCTTGATCCGGGAAGCGACTATAGCATTGTCCATCTCCGGAATCCTCGAGCAGCGCCATGATGGCGGCGTCCAGCAGCGATGAGTTCCCCATGTACATTTGTCAATTCGCTCGAAGCGGGGTCGAAGTGAGCTCCGCATGAAAGCACTTTGTATGTCGGCACTGCTTTATCTTGAGATTGGGAATCCTCGGCAAAAGCTAAACCACTATCATTAATCATCATGTGCCATTGGTGTAGGGTTTGCATCTGTCATTCTTGCCCAAAAATCACCGAAGTCGAGATGAGAGCTTCATTTGTCCCTATATTGCTAACAGCCCATGAGACTCAGCGGAGAAATTTGCTCTGTCCACTGGAACTTGATCTTCATATTGATAGTCTCGGAGCTGCAACCTAGGCTTCTGGAAGGAATTTGCAAATGGAGGGGGAATCGCGCAGGTTTTCAAAATGCGAGGGTTGAGAAAAAGATAGCATGGAAGCAATGCGAAAAATGCAAAGGGGAATGCTCGTTATATAGCCGTTTGGAGAGAGGAATGACTTTAATGCGCATTGAATACACAACCACCAATTTGAAAAGCATCATACTCGGAGTGAGCGGGAAAAACTAAGTGTGAATGACACTAGGTACGCTTGGGACATGTGAGGGCGAATGCGCGAAACACGCGGCTCGGCTCGGCAGTTCGGGCGAAGCGAGGGGAGAGGACGCACAAATGCATTTGGGACAAATGGGACGAAAATGTGTGAAGTACGCGATTCGGGTGTTTCGGCCGAAATTGGAACAAAGGGCCCGTTTGGACTTGGGACATTCGGGACAAAAAGTTCCGAAGTATGCGACTTGACCGGCTCGGCCGAAATTGGGAAAGCTCGCACTTTTTAAAATAGGGCGGTTAGGACAAAATTGCGCGAAGGACGCGGTTGGTTCGAAATCGGCGAAAATGGGAAAGCTCGCACTTTTTAACTTTGGGACATTTGGGACGGGGAAAGTGCGAAGTACGCGGGAAGGATGATTCGGCGAAATTGGAACAACATGCAAAATAAGTTTTGGGACACTTGGGACAAAATTTTCAAGCGGGCCCGAAAATGGGGACGGCTTCGGGGGATTTCGGCCGATCGGGGCAGAGAGTGCATTTTCGTACTTGGGACGAGATGGGACAAAAGTTAAAGCAGGCCGAAAATCACACAAAATGACCCAAAACACAGATTTTTTCAATTTCACGACTTAGGCATTTCGAGAGAAAAACACTTAAACTCAAAATTTTGAAATTTTACTCTTATCGGAGCGGGAATTTTGAGTGGACAATGTGGCTCCTACAGGGATGACTTGGTATAAATTCATGGAATGAGACAAGGCAAGAACTTAGATAACTCGGTGAAGCAGACCAGTGCCTTATCCATTGGGCAAAGGAGTCAAAAACAAACCAACACAGAGGGCAACACACACAACAACAGAAGGGAAACACACCGAAAGCAGAAAAGCAAAAAACACTGTACAGAATATACAAAGGGACTCCCTAGTCACCTAGGACTTGAACAACTTCAAATACTGCCCACTATAAGGAAGTGGGAGGGGGAACCATCCATGTAATCAAGATAGAAAGAGTTCTTACCAGCAAAGTGTCTTATCTTGAATGGTCCGAGCCACAGTGAATCAAATTTTCCATGGCTGCCACGAGGTTCATGTCTTTTGTCCCATAACAACACGGTATCTCCAACTTGGAACTCTCTGAACCTAGCTTTCTTGTCAAACAGAATCTTTACCTTCTGCTGGTGAGCAGATATCTGTCAGCAACCTCCAATCTATCCTCGTTCAGTTTGTGCAAGTACATGATTCTTTTATCGAGCATCTTGAAACTAGTATCTTGATGGCCTTCATCAGTGCAAGGTGGCGGTTCCCTTATCTTTGGCAAATTGAGCTTCCACTCCATACACCACTTGAAAAGGAGACATTCCAATGGCTCTTTTAGGTGTGATCTGTCTGCCCAAAGAGCATCATAAAGCTTCTTATGCCGGTTTATTTGAGACTCATTGACGACTTCCTTATGATAGTCACCAGATTTTTGTTGGTGGATTACGCTTGTCCATTTCCACTGGGGTAATAATCGAAGAATGAGCGAGGAGAGATGCCATACCCATAGCAGAAATCCATTATCTCAGTTGAGGAGAAGTTCGAAGCATTATCTATTACAATCTTGTTAGGTACACCATACCTTACCAAGATGTTCTCTTTGATGAAGTTGCATACTGACTTGAGAAGTAGTGCTCTTATTTGGAATAGCTTCCACCCATTTGGTGAAGTAGTCAGTGGCAGTTAGCACATGCGTGTGACCAGCACTAGAAACAGGATTTAGTGTACCAATGAAGTCTAGACCCCATTGTTGAAATGGTTCCTCAATCACAACCGGCTTGAGAGGTAAAGATGCCAATTTAGGTCTTCCCACAAAGGTCTGACAAGCTTCACATTTATCCACCCACTTGGATGCATCTCTGAACAAGGAAGGCCAGTAATATCCTCCCCGGAGTATCTTGTGAGCTGTGACTGTTGATGAATAGTGCCCTCCACATGCCTGATCATGGAAAGCTGAGAGCAACTTTCTCTGCTGCTCCTTGTCCACACACTTCAGAAATCTCCCATCTAAACCACGCTTGAACAAGGCATTTTCCCATAGTACATATTGTGCTGATCTCAATTTAACAGTCCTCTTTTCCTTGGTAGTTAAATGAGAGGGGCATTCCCCATAGGTGAGAAAATGGGCGATGTCAGAATACCATTCATCGACTGAACTAAGGAATAGAACAGTAGGAATGTCAGCTTTCTCCTCCAGCAACTCATGTTTGGCTCCTTCAGCAATGAGCTCACAAAGACCTTTTCCACGAACCAGCTTGGTCGGTTTGATATCAATGTCATACTCCTGGACTTTAGCCACCCAGTTTCCTCTCTTGGACCCAAATTCTTGCTGTGTAAGAATTGACTTAACAGTCGTATCTGGAACCAGCACCATAGAGTGAGAGTTGAGGATATAGAAAGCAGGCTGCAGCGGCTTTGACTCTGCAAAAGCATGCTTCTCCATCATGGTGTATTTCAGCTCATGATTCTTGAGGATATAGCTCATGAAGGCAATTGGTAGCTCATGTCCATCGAGTCTTCTTGGGTTAAAGGCAGCGGCAGGGTATTATCTATAGCATAGTGATAGATGATGAAATCTTTCTTTGAAGTCGGGACGAGGCCAAAGCGGAGTTTTAGCAATAGCTTTCTTGATACCCTCAAAGGATTCCTTTCCTTGAGAAGACCAACCAAATGCTTGCTTCCCTTTCATCATCGAGAGATGTTCAAAGTTAATTCAGCAAAATCGGGGATGAATCTTCTTAAAAATTGATCTTACCAGAAAAGGAATGCACGCCTTTTTCTTGGTTGGGAGAGGAATTTCTTTGGATGGCTTGAACTCGTTCGGGATCAATCTTAATACCATCCTTGGAGACAATGTGCCTAATAGTTTTCATACGTAACACGAGAAGAAGATTTTAGGATTTAAAGAAATCCCATGCTCTCGGCATCTTTGCAGAACTGTTTCCAGGTGGTCGAAGTGATCTGCTCTTGTCTTTGAAAACACTGTCAGATCATCAAGGTATATGACAATACATTTCCCTTTCAAGCTTCCAAAAGCCAAATCCATAGCTCTCTGGAAAGTGGCACCAGCATTAATCAGCCCAAAAGGCATTCTCTTGTAGGCGAAGGTACCCCAAGGAGTGGTGAAGGCTGTCTTGTGTTGATCTGCAGTATCAACCTCTACCTGATTGTATCCCGAGAATCCATCAAGCATAGATAACATTTCAGATCCTGTTACTGCTTGCAATATTTGATCCATCATAGGCAGAGGGTAGTTATCTTTCAGAGAAGCCTGATTCAGGTTCCTGAAATCAACACAGATGCGGATCTCACCATTCTTCTTCCTAACAGGCACAATGTTTGCAATCCATGTTGAATGGTGAATGGGAAAAATGATTTTAGCCTTCAACAATTTCTGAATCTCCTGAAATATAGTGTCGGCTATTTTGGGATTATACTGCCTTTGTTTCTGCTTGAAAGGCTTGATTCCTGGTTTGAGAGGGATAGAGTGCTGCATGTCTTTTGGCTTGAAGGCTTTTAGATCCTCATAAGAATATGCAAGAACATCCTTATACTTCCTTAGAAGATCAATTGCTCTTCTCCTCTCATCGGTTGTGCAACATTTCCCAATATTTACCGACAGGATCAGTAGAACTCCCTATATCAATCTTATCATACTCGGTGATTCTTTGAGGTCGAGAAGCTTTAGATTTTACATATCTGTCATGTTTATCAAACAACTCCTCCAAACTCACCAAACCTTTGGGAATCTTGTTTCCTTTGAGTTTAATGCACCCTTCGATCTGTTTCTTCTCCTTGGGTGACGGCTTGGTGAGAGGACACACTCTCACGAGGCGAGTTGTCACTTCCCTCAAAATACGGTTGCTTCAGAAATTCCCCTTGAGTTCGGGAAGGAAAGCAAATGCTGGTCATCGTTGAAAACTTGCCAGTTATTGGTATTGTCGGGTACACTGGGCCGGTGGACCATTTCAATAGTGAACTTATCCTGAGAGAATTCAGGATGGGGAATCGATAATGACCACGAGGCGGCCGGTGAATCAGCCCTGCTTTGTTCTTTTCTCTAGGTATTGCTTGATAGAGAAAGCATCGAGGAATTCAATTGAATCCCAAACCTGATTCCGGTAATGCTTCAGCCTCCCATTTTTTACCTGAAAAATGCTTCTGACTTGCTTCACAATCAGCTCTGCATCACCACGAGCCAGAAGATTTTTTACACCTCGTTCTTTGGCCACTTGCAGTCCAAGAATGAGAGCCTCATACTCTGCTGTATTGTTAGTGTTTCGAAGCTGCAACTTAAAAATGAAAAGGGTGTAGGCAGCCTTCAGGTGACACTAGCAGGACACCAGCTCCAGAACCAGCCGAGGAACAACTTCCATCAAATTCTAAAATCCAAACACCATTGGGATCTTTGGGTGATACTTTGGAGGGTTGGATTTCATCAGGGGACAGAATCATGTAATTACCATGACCTATGTCTTCATAGAGTATTTGTGCCTTAGGATCATCCGTTTTCTGCACAATATACTCAGATTGTTTCTCAGGGAGTAACTTCTTCATTTGTCCATTGACGGTATGAGTGCGTGTGACCAATCCATTTGAATCTCTCCACCCACATCTTTACAGAAGTTCCTACTTAGCAACATTCCGTAAGAAGGAGGAATGTCTGCTACTAGGATGGTAGCCAAGACTTTCTTTTCGAGTAAAGCGGCAAAGCCACTTGTGCATCTTTAATCCTTCCGACCAAAGGCACTTCCTTACTTTCCATGGAGTAGCAAGATCCATAAGTACGAGTAAGGGTCAAGCCTAAAGCATGAGCTACCTTAGCAGGCATCACATTATCTGAGGCTCGGAATCTATGACACAGTTACTGAGCCTATGGCCGGCTATAAGAAGTGTTACATAAAAAGGCTTGATTTTGTCACGGGCGAGGTGTGGCAGCTACGAGACTAAGGTGTGGTATAGAAGGAGGAGTGGGGAAAAGGCCTTTAGAGGTGGTCTTGGAATGGGAATTTACAAATTGGATCATCTTGGCAAAAGCTTTGGGATGGGTTTGGTAGTATTGACACGAAATTTGAACCTTAGTCCTTTTAGGTGATCACAATATCAAAGGATCCGAGAGGTGGATGGGCCATCATCATTTGAAATTCTAGGCTTATCAACCTTAGGAGAAAAAGAAGAAGAAGCAACTTTGGTAGTAGGATTGCGGCTTACCTTTGGTGCGAGATGAGGTAGGGATAGGAGATCCTCTTGGCAATTACTGAGGAATAGTTCTTTGGCTGCTCCTTAGATTTCTTCATGGGCTGTGTTACTTTCTCCTTACGCATAAATGCATGTTCTCGAGTCATGACACAAATGATTCTTTGTTCATATCTGCTACCACTTCATCATAGTTATCTCCATCATCGGTGCCTTCGGTGGTAAAGAAATTAACCGAGATCCTTCGAGTTCTTCCGCCTCATCATCAAATTCCTCGGGAACTCCTCACATGAGCTTCATCGTCCACATCATCATCGGGCTCTTCAACTTCACGAGGTTGCATTCACGGGAACTTTGCGGGGAGGAGGTCCTTCAAGTGCTAGTCTTGTGTGAGGGAGCGAGGCAAGCGATTTCTGGGCTGAAATTTCTTCTTGGAACATCTGCATACGGGGCATCTTTGGGCAATTGTTTCTTTATAGCTACTAGATCATTTGCAAGTTTACGGACTAATGGATCGAGTATTGGGTCGAGAGGTGGAAGAGGAAGAAGCAGGCAGATTTAGATTTGGGAGGATCTCTCTTGACTTCACGACATGATCGAGGTCATCCTCGACACTAACGGCCGAGTTCTTGATCAAATTAACGTTCCAAGATTAGCCCTTAGAGAGCATAAGCGACTTTGGGCGTTTGAGCATTTAGAAAGAAACATTTTGAATTTGATCAGCCGGTCGAGTATTTACGGGAATTTTGTTGATCGGTCTATTGAACCGAGCCACAAATTCTCTCATGGGTTACGATGGATCTTTCTTTATACGAGAAATTTGGGCAAGCGGGGCATGCACATCTTACGCCGGCTTGAAGCGGCTTTGAACCCGAGTTCTCATTGTATTCCGGTCGGTGATGGCACCGGTAGGAAGGTGATAGAACCGATCGGCGGCATTATCTGTAACGTCTCAGCGAAACGGCCTTGCTTGAGGCGTCTTCATGTTGACTCCCAAGACTCCACATGCAACTATGAAGGCTGCGATGTGTTCATCGAGTGTACTTTGCCATCTCCTCTAAACTTGGGAAGTTCTTTCGGTTACCTCTAGGTAACTCATGCGAAAAGGGTGAGTAAGGGCCGGGGCCCGACACGTTGACCCCATGGCAATTGTGCCGCCATTCTTGGAAATACGGCTTGGAGGGGAACTTTAGCACACCAGTGAGGATCAAAGCTCGTAGATTGGGACTAGCGAGGTTACGAAGGAATACCACCCGTAGGACTTCTATCTTGAGCAGGCGGAGTGCTCGTCGAGCGAGTTCTTTATTTGAAGGAAAGGAAAACCTGTTGCTCAAAAGCTGGCGAGAATCTTCGATACGAGGTCCTTCTCCCTCGAGTGAAAGCAGCGGAGTCGCGGATCAAAGGATGATCGAAAAATTGATCTTGGAATGCGATTTTCCCAGTGAGTCGCCAAAAGCTGTTGGTCGTCAGATAGGACTTTTAGAAGAAGCAACGATCGGGGGACAAGAAGTCCCTCCTCTTTAATGGGAGAGGTTCCCTTATTCGAGAAAGCGAACTTATTTACAAATGTATACGAGAACATTGTTTTATGGTCAAACTTGGATTTTACGAAAGTGTTTTCCACTGAGGATCATCAATTACACAGAGGTGAGAAAGGGAATAAGAAGATGAGCGAGAATAGCAACATTGAGAATTATAGATAGCGAGAATAATTCCTCCTGTATGCGAAGCTTCAAAGAATTTAAGACAAGATCATTTGCGATGGCTGAATGAGATTAAATTTAAAGACACAAAGTTCCATAAATAACCTTCTTGATTTATTAATCAAGGACACAAAGTTCCTTCTTGGTTGTACAAGATCTTTGTATTTGCAAAAGCTGAGCAGTATGCGATCGGAGAGACTAACGAGTTAGGAACAAAATGATCTCCACAATATTAAAGGAAAACACAGAGATAACAAGAATTAGATAGACAGAGAATGAAAAGCCCTTTTGTATTGATTTCTTTAAGATCTATTTACACTTTAAAGCAAATATTCCAAGTTCTTCCTCCCTTCAAAATGGCGTGGAAAGGCCATTATATAGCTTCAAGTCGGTTTACTCTTCGTAACCGTTTCTTTTAATTAAAGAATAGTTAAAGATCTTGATTCATTGCGATACCTTAACTAATTACAAAGAATACGAAAAGAATGGGAAGAAGAGAAAGAAAGAGAAGAGAGGCAGGTGGCGATTATTGGGAGGGACCCCTTGTCTTGAGAATCCATTGCTGAATTTCTTGATGACTCGGCTATATCTCTGCCACGAGGGTGACGTGTTGGCTGCGGTGAGTCAAAATCCCGAGACATTTCTCCATCTCTTTATCAAACTCGGCGTGAGTATGATAATCTTTGTTTGCTTCTTGATAGCGGTGAAGAGAACAAATTTCCTTCATCTTTTCCTTAGAGATGGAGCTTTCCTTGAATAGATGATCTTTGACAAAAGCTCTGGCCGAGCTTTGATTTCTTGCAAGAGACAAGGAAGCACGAGTTTTCATCTTGAAGATGACAATGTATATCTTTGAAAAAGCAGCATTTGCCGGTGTCTTGAAAGCTTCTCCCTTACTACTTGCCATTTGTTCTTCATTTCTCCCTGACTTCCTCGGGACTTTGATTTTCCACTCTGGCTGTAGACCCAGGATTTTGATAGATTGTCTTTGGCATCATCGAAAATCTTATTCGCCCGATAAGATGTTCTCATCATCATCTGTCCCATGAGGCGAAGGTCTCTGATCTGCTGCTCCGAGTTTAAGCTCTTTATCCATAACCTTGATAGTAGAGGATAGCTTACATTTGCAAATTGTCTACCTTTCCATGTAGTTTAAAAGCTTCATCGATGAAGTTTAGCCCAGCAACAAGCATGTCATCCACCATGGCTTATATAGCTCTGCCATAGACGAGAATACTTGTGCATATCTTTAATACTTTGCACTTCATCTTGGCTTAGAATTACGGGAGGCGGTAGAGCGAGTCGGGGGTAGGGTCAAAACTTTGTCCTTAGACAAGAGTGACTTGATAAAACTTGTGAGAACTTGGGCTTGTTCTTCCATTTGTTGATAGTCTGCTGCCCTTTCTCTACCCTTCAGATGACTCTTGTGTTTGTTTCTGGAGGTTGTGAATTTCACCTTCGGGAGTAGACTCTCCCATAGGGATCCTTGAAAGCTCTAAGTCGGATGTCGGCAAGTCGATTCTGATTTGTCTCTTGTAGGCTTAGCAATCTCCAAGAATTGCTGACCTTGGGCATCGAGACACAAGTGCAGAAGTGGTTACGGCTTTTTCTTGGCACGAGAAGGAGTGGTGCCCAACAAGGCTGCTCTGACATCAAAATTTGGTCCCAAGCTTTGAGAGGAGGATTTCCTCTTCCTTTTGACGAGAGGTTGCACCCAAGCAAAAAGAGGAAGAAGAATCTGCGGGGAGGGCAAGGGGACCAGAGAGGAGGGAGCTCATGACACTCGAGTGTGCTGTGCATTTGTTGACTCAGGTGAGAGGCGTGAGTAGAAACCTTTGGAGGTAATGGCGGTAGAAGAATCAATAGCACCGGAAGTTCGGTGCTCTGGACCTCTTTGTCCTTATCTGCTTTGGGTCTTCAGGAACATTTGCGGGAGTTGGCATCTCACTTTCTTCACTTTTTTGAGAACAATGATGTTCTCGGCCCTATAGGCAACTCTACTGTTTTCTTGGAGGATCATTCTCTGCGAGGTTCCTTCTTTACCTCTTTGAGTTTCTTCTGTATACAGGTAGATGGAGAAGGAGTAGATTCTACGAGGTCCTGAGTTGTTGAGGCGGGAGGGGTTTTCTTTGGTGTTCCGGACTGCGGGCGATGCCTCTCTTATGGGTGTCGAATCATCCTTGGAGCTAGATTCTCTGAGTGCCTCTTGAATTCTCGGATCTTCTTCTTGAACCGGACCCTAGTCTGATTAAGGCTGGAGCAAGAATCTCGGCGAGATCATCTCTCTCTTTCTGTTCCAATCCGAGTCCTCCGAGAGGGTGTGCTTAATCACATTTTCATACTCATAAGAGTATAGATCAGAATTGTCATCACTGGAGACCTTCGGGAACTTGAGTACAGGCCGAGTTCTTGGATCGGTGCGGGGAGAACACTGCCTGATGCCTTCTTACGGCGAAATCATCTGCACGGTCGGCCCGGTAGTCTTACGTATCGCCTATGATGATAGACTATCTTGATGTTACATTGATGAACTTCTTCAAGTCAAAAGCGAGGTTCTTGGCTTGAAGAAATGAAGCGATGATAGGGACGAGGGCTCTTTACATGTTACGAGCATCGATTGTTTTGCATGTGTAGTTTCCCGGAGAGATGGGAAAGTGCAAGCGAGAAATCTTCTTGTCTCTGCAAGTTACGTGCAAACTTGTCTAGTTACTGCATATTTCAATCAAAGCCATTTTGTCATTGCGAGAACATGGGAAGCCGAGAGGAGTGCTTTCATAGCGTGCAAGCTTTGATATAGGAAAATTTCTGAATTGAATGAAATAGGCTCCATCTTTGCGATATCGGGTTCATGGCTTCATCGAAAACCTTCTTGCAGTATCACCTTGAGCAATCGACCACGTACATGGTGAAAGCATCATTGACCCTTACGAAATTGCGGTTCTTTGGTCTCGAGGTGAAGCTGCGGGCAATAGGCATACAACTTGGATCATCTTTGTGTGCATCATATAGGAGAAACCAAACCCTTTGCACTGGATCTTTGCTAGGGTATACATCGAGATATGAAGTCATATAGAACTTCTTTGTTTCTTTGGACGTTGGATAGTTGCTCGCCAAATTCATGCGATGATCTCTGCCAGTTGATATTTTGTGTTCCCTCGCACACCATTGATGGCGGGCACATCAGAAATGAAACTCATTGGTGGAGGGCAAACCCATAACGAGCAGCGAGATTATGAAGTCGAGCAGTTCTTCGTTGAAATCTGCTCGGAAGAGGGTTTTGGTTAGGCGAAGCACCTTTCTTAGGGTTCTTGACAAGACTTCGCCACTCGGCCTTATATTTGTCCTTTGTCTTGGTCGAACATAGCATGCTTGATCCGGGAAGCGACTATAGCATTGTCCATCTCGGAATCCTCGGAGCAGCCCTTGATGGCGGCGTCGGCAGCGATGAGTTCCCCATGTACATTTGTCAATTCGCTCGAAGCGGGGTCGAAGTGAGCTCCATGAAAGCTCTTGTATCGGCCTGCTTTGTCTTGAGATTGGGAATCCTCGGCAAAAGCTAAACCACTATCATTAATCATACATGTGCCATTGGTGTAGGGTTTGCATCTGTCATTCTTGCCCAAAAATCACCGAAGTCGAGATGGCGAGCTTATTTGTCCCCTATATTGCTAGCAATGAGACTCAAGCGGAGAAATTTGCTCTGTCACTGGAACTTGATCTTCATATTGATAGTCTCGGGCTGCTGACCTAGACTTACGGAAGGAATTTGCAAATGGAGGGAATGCGCGAGGTTTTCAAATTGCGAGGGTTGAGCAAAGATAGCATGGAAGAATGCGAAAAATGCAAAGGGAATGCTCGTTATATAGCCGTTTGGAGAGAGGAATGACTTTAATGCGCATTGAATACACTGACCACCAATTTGAAAAGCATCATACTCGGAGTGGCGGGAAAAACTAAGTGTGAATGACACTTGAGTACGCTTGGGACATGTGAGGCACGAATGCGCGTGAAACACGCGGCTCGGCGGTTCGGGCGAAGCGAGGGAGAGGCGCACAAATGCATTTGGGACAAATGGGGCGAAAATGTGTGAAGTCGCGATTCGGGTGTTTCGGCGAAATTGGAACAAAGGGCCCGTTTGGACTTGGGACATTCGGGACAAAAAAAGTTCGAAGTATGTGACTTGACTTGCTCGGCTCGGCGAAATTGGGAAAGCTCGCACTTTTTTAAAATGGGGCGGTTAGGACAAAATTGCGATGAAGGCTTGCGGTTCGGCAAATCGGCCGAAAATGGGAAAGCTCGCACTTTTTAACTTTGGGACATTTGGGACGGGAAAGTGTGAAGTACGCGGGAAGGATGATTCGGCGAAATTGGAACAACATGCAAAATAAGTTTTGGGACACTTGGGACAAAATTTTCCAGCGGGCCGAAAATGGGACGGCCGGGGATTTCGGCCGATCGGGGAGCGAGTGCACTTTCGTACTTGGGACAGATGGGACAAAAGTTAAGAGAGGCCGAAAATCACACAAAATGACCCAAAACACATGATTTTTTCAATTTCACGACTTAGGCATTTTGAGAGAAAAACACTTAAACTCAAAATTTTGAAATTTTACTCTTATCAGAGCGGGGAATTTTGAGTGGACAACAGCTGGCTCCTTCTGGGGATGACTTGGTATAAATTCATGGAATGAGACAAGGCAAGAACTTAGATAACTCGGTGAAGCAGACCAGTGCCTTATCCATTGGGCAAAGGAGTCAAAAACAAACCAACACAGAGGGCAACACACACAACAGACGGAAGGAAACACAGAAAGCGAAGAAAAGCAAAAACAACATACGAGAATATACAAAGGGACTCCTAGTCACCTAGGACTTGAACAACTTCAAATACTGCCCACTATAAGGAAGTGGGAGGGGGGAACCATCCATGTAATCAAGATAGAAAGAGTTCTTACCAGCAAAGTGTCTTATCTTGAATGGTCCGAGCCACAGTGAATCAAATTTTCCATGGCTGCCACGAGGTTCATGTCTTTTGTCCCATAACAGCACGGTATCTCCAACTTGGAACTCTACGAACCTAGCTTTCTTGTCAAAGCAGAATCTTTACCTTCTTTGGTGAGCGAGATATCTGTCAATGACCTCAATCTATCCTCGTTCGGTTTGTGCAGGTACATGATTCTTTTATCGAGCATCTTTGAAACTAGTATCTTGATGGCCTTCATCGGGTGCGAAGGTGGCGGTTCCAACTTATCTTTGGCAATTGAGCTTCCACTCCATACACCACTTGAAAAGGAGACATTCAATGGCTCTTTTAGGTGTGATCTGTCTGCCCAAAGAGCATCGCATAAAGCTTCTTATGCGGTTTTTTGAGACTCATTGACCAACTTCCTTATGATAGTCACAGATTTTTGTTGGTGGATTCCGCTTGTCCATTTCCCTGGGGGTAATAATCGAAGAATGAGCCAGAGAGATGCCATACCCGTAGCGCAGAAATCCATTATCTCAGTTGAGGAAAAGTTGAAGCATTATCTGTTACAATCTTGTTAGGTACACCATACCTTACCAAGATGTTCTCTTTGATGAAGTTGCATACAACTTCAGAAGTAGTGCTCTTGACTGGAATAGCTTCCACCCATTTGGTGAAGTAGTCAGTGGTAGTTAGCACATGCGTGTGACCAGCACTAGAAGCAGGGTTCAGTGCACCAATGAAGTCTAGACCCCACTGCTGAAATGGTTCCTCAATCACAAGCTGGCTTGAGAGGTAAAGATGCAATTTAGGTCTTCCCCTGAAAGGTCGACAAGCTTCACATTTATCCACCCACTTGGATGCATCTACGAACAAGGAAGGCGGTAATATCCTCCCGGAGTATCTTGTGGTGTATTTGTTGATGAATAGTGCCCTCCACATGCACTGATCATGGAAAGCTGAGAGCAAGCAACTTTCTCTGCTGCTCCTTGTCCACACACTTCAGAAATCTCCCATCTAAACCACGCTTGAACAAGGCATTTTCCCATAGTACATATTGCGCTGATCTCAATTTAATAGTCCTCTTTTCCTTGGTAGTTAAATGAGAGGGCATTCCCCATAGGTGAGAAAATGGGCGATGTCGAGAATACCATTCATCGGTTGAACTAAGGAATAGAAACAGTAGGAATGTCGGCTTTCTCCTCCAGCTGACTCATGTTTGGCTCCTTGCCAATGAGCTCACAAAGACCTTTTCCACGAACCAGCTTGGTCGGTTTGATATCAATGTCATACTCTGGACTTTAGCCACCCGGTTTCCTCTCTTGGACCCAAATTCTTCTTTGTGTAAGAATTGACTTATGATCGTATCTGGAACCGGCACCATAGAGTGAGAGTTGAGGATATAGAAAGCGGGCTGCTTGCTTTGGCTTTGACTACTGCAAAAGCATGCTTCTCCATCATGGTGTATTTCAGCTCATGATTCTTCAGGATATAGCTCATGAAGGCAATTGGTAGCTCATGTCCATCAGAGTCTTCTTGGGTTAAGACAGCAGCTAGGGTATTATACGTAGCATGTGATAGATGATGAAATCTTTGCTGAAGTCAGGACAGGCCAAAACTGGAGTTTTAGCAATAGCTTTCTTGATACCCTCAAAGGATTCCTTTCCTTCAGAAGACCAACCAAATGTTTGCTTCCCTTTCATCATCTGAGAGATGTTCAAAGTTAATTCAGCAAAATCAGGGATGAATCTTCTTAAAAAATTGATCTTACCGAAAAAGGAATGCACGCCTTTTTTACTGGTTGGGAGAGGAATTTGCTGGATGGCTTGAACTCGTTCAGGATCAATCTTAATACCATCCTTGGAGACAATGTGCCCTAATAGTTTTCCTTCTGTAACACAGAAGACAGATTTTTTAGGATTTAAAGAAATCCCATGCTCTCGGCATCTTTGCAGAACTGTTTCCAGGTGGTCGAAGTGATCTGCTCTTGTCTTTGAAAACACTGTCAGATCATCAAGGTATATGACAATACATTTCCCTTTCAAGCTTCCAAAAGCCAAATCCATAGCTCTCTGGAAAGTGGCACCAGCATTAATCAGCCCAAAAGGCATTCTCTTGTAGGCGAAGGTACCCCAAGGAGTGGTGAAGGCTGTCTTGTGTTGATCTGCAGTATCAACCTCTACCTGATTGTATCCCGAGAATCCATCAAGCATAGATAACATTTCAGATCCATTCTTGCTTGCAATATTTGATCCATCATAGGCGAGAGGGTAGTTATCTTTCAGAGAAGCCTGATTCAGGTTCCTGAAATCAACACAGATGCGGATCTCACCATTCTTCTTCCTAACAGGCACAATGTTTGCAATCCATGTTGAATGGTGAATGGGAAAAATGATTTTAGCCTTCAACAATTTCTGAATCTCCTGAAATATAGTGTCAGCTATTTTGGGATTATACTGCCTTTGTTTCTGCTTGAAAGGCTTGATTCCTGGTTTGAGAGGGATAGAGTGCTGCATGTCTTTTGGCTTGAAGGCTTTTAGATCCTCATAAGAATATGCAAGAACATCCTTATACTTCCTTAGAAGATCAATTGCTCTTCTCCTCTCATCGGTTGTGCAACATTTCCCAATATTTACCAGCTTGGGATCAGTAGAACTCCCTATATCAATCTTATCATACTCAGCTGATTGCTGAGGTCCAGTAGAAGCTTTAGATTTTACATATCTGTCATGTTTATCAAACAACTCCTCCAAACTCACCAAACCTTTGGGAATCTTGTTTCCTTTGAGTTTAATGCACCCTTCCTGATCTGTTTCTTCTCCTTGGGTGACAGCTTGGTCAGAGGACACACTCTCACGAGGCAGGTTGTCACTTCCCTCAAAATACAGTTGCTCGAAATTCCCCTTGAGTTCCAGGAAGGAAAGCAAATGCTGGTCATCGTTGAAAACTTGCCAGTTATTAGTATTGTCAGGAACACTAGGCCGGTGGACCATTTCAATAGTGAACTTATCCTGAGAGAATTCAGGATGGGGAATCAATAATGACCCTGAGACAGCCAGTGAATCAGCCCTGCTGTTCTTTTCTCTAGGTATTGCTTCGATAGAGAAAGCATCAAGGAATTCAATTGAATCCCAAACTGATTCGGTAATGCTTGAGCCTCCCATTTTTTACCTGAAAAATGCTTCTGACTTGCTTCACAATCAGCTCTGCATCACCACGAGCCAGAAGATTTTTCACACCTCGTTCTTTGGCCACTTGCAGTCCAAGAATGAGAGCCTCATACTCTGCTGTGTTGTTAGTGTTTCGAACTGCAACTTAAATGAAAAAGGGTGTAGGCAGCCTTCAGGTGACACTAGCAGGACACCAGCTCCAGAACCAGCCGAGGAACAACTTCCATCAAATTCTAAAATCCAAACACCATTGGGATCTTTGGGTGATACTTTGGAGGGTTGGATTTCATCAGGGGACAGAATCATGTAATTACCATGACCTATGTCTTCATAGAGTATTTGTGCCTTAGGATCATCTGTTTTCTGCACAATATACTCAGATTGTTTCTCAGGGAGTAACTTCTTCATTTGTCCATTGACAGGTATGAGGGCGTGTGACCAATCCATTTGAATCTCTCCACCCACATCTTTCTGAAGTTCTACTTAGCAACATTCCAGTAAGAAGGAGGAATGCTGCTACTAGGATAGTAGCCAAGACTTTCTTTTCGGGTAAAGCGGCAAAAGCCACTTGTGCATCTTTAATCCTTCGACCAAAGGCACTTCCTTACTTTCCATGGAGTAGCAAGATCCATAGAAAGTGCAGTAAGGGTCAAGCCTAAAGCATGAGCTACCTTAGCGAGGCATCACATTATACGAGGCTCGGAATCTATGACACGATTCTTGAGCCTATGGCCAGCTATAAGAAGTGTTACATAAAAAGGCTTGATTTTGTCACCGGGCGAGGTGTGGCGGCTACAGACTAGGTGTGGTGTAGAAGGAGGAGTGGGGAAAAGGCCTTTAGAGGTGGTCTTGGAATGGGAATTTACAAATTGGATCATCTTGGCAAAAGCTTTGGGATGGGTTTGGTAGTATTCGAGCTTGAAATTTGAACCTTAGTCCTTTTAGGTGATCAACAATATCAAAGGATCCGAGAGGTGGATGGGCCATCATCATTTGAAATTCTAGGCTTATCAACCTTAGGAGAAAAAGAAGAAGAAGCAACTTTGGTAGCGGGATTGGCCAGACTTACCTTTGGTGCGAGATGAGGTAGGGATAGGAGATCCTCTTACGGCGATTGAGGAATAGTTCTTTGGTTGCTCCTTAGATTTCTTCATGGGCTGTGTTACTTTCTCCTTCTGCCTTGTCTGTTCTCGAGTCATGACAGCAAATGATTCACTGTTCATATCTGCTACCACTTCATCATAGTTATCTCCATCATCAGTGCCTTCGGTGGTAAAGAAATTAACCCGAGATCCTTCGAGTTCTTCCGCCTCATCATCAAATTCCTCCAGGAACTCCTCACGAGCTTCATCGTCCACATCATCATCGGGCTCTTCAACTTCACAGGTTGCATTCACAGGAACTTTGACAGGAGGTCCTTCAAGTGCTAGTCTTGTGTGAGGAGCAGGCAAACGATTTCTGGGCTGGAAATTTCTTCTTGGAACATCTGCATACGGGGCATGCTGGGCCAATTGTTTCTTTATAGCTACTAGATCATTTGCAAGTTTCTGGACTAATGGATCAGTATTGGGTCCAGAGGTGGAAGAGGAAGAAGCAGCAGATTTAGATTTGGGAGGATCTCTCTTCAACTTCCCTGACATGATCAGGTCATCCTCGACACTAATGGCCGAGTTCTTGATCGAGTGCGTTCCAAGATTAGCCCTTCTTAGAGCATAACTGACTTTGGGCGTTTGAGCATTTAGAAAGAAACATTTTTGAATTTGATCAACCGGTCGAGTATTTACAGGAATTTTGTTGATCAGTCTATTGAACCGAGCCACAAATTCTCTCATGGGTTCTGATGGATCTTTCTTTATCTGAGAAATTTGGGCAAGCAGGGCATGCACATCTTCTGCCGGCTTGAAATGGCTTTCGAACTGAGTTCTCATTGTATTCCAGTCGGTGATGGCACCAGCCGGAAGGTGATAGAACCAATCAGCAGCATTATCTGTAACGTCTCAACGAACAGCCTTACTGAGACGTCTTCATGTTCAACTCCCAAGACTCCACATGCAACTATGAAGGCTGCAATGTGTTCATCAGGGTGTACTTTGCCATCTCCTCTAAACTTGGGGAAGTTCTTTCGGTTACCTCTAGGTAACTCATGCAAAGGCTGAGTAAGGGCCAGGGGCCCGACACGTTGACCCCATGGCAATTGTGCCGCCATTCTTGGAAATACGGCTTGGAGGGAACTTTAACACCAGCGAGGATCAAAGCTCGTAGATTGGGACTAGCAGGTTCTGAAGGAATACCACCCGTAGGACTTCTATCTTGAACAGGCGGAGTGCTCGTCGAACGAGTTCTTCTATTTGAAGGGAAAGGAAAACCCTGTTGCTCCAAAAGCTGGCGAGAATCTTCGATACCAAGGGTCCTTCTCCCTCGAGTGAAACGCGGAGTCGCCAGATCAAAGGATGATCGAAAAATTGCAGTACTGGAATGCGATTTTCCCCAGCGGAGTCGCCAAAAACTGTTGGTCGTCAGATAGGACTTTTTAGAAGAGCAATGTCGAGGGGACAAGAAGTCCCTCCTCTTTAATGGGAGAGGTTCCCTTATTCGAGAAACGAACTTATTTACAAATGTAGAACATTGTTTTATGGTCAAACTTGGATTTTACGAAAGTGTTTTCCACAAGGATCATCAATTACACAAGGGTGAGGAAAGGGAATAAGAAGATGAGCGAGAATAGCAACATTAGAATTATAGATAGCGAGAATAATTCCTCGTGTATGTAAGCTTCAAAGAATTTAAGACAAGATCATTTGCGATGGCTGAATGAGATTAAATTTAAAGACACAAAGTTCCATAAATAACCTTCTTCAGATTTATTAATCAAGGACACAAAGTTCCTTCTTGGTTGTACAAGATCACTGTATTTGCAAAACTGAACAGTATGCAATCAGAGAGACTAACGAGTTAGGAACAAAATGATCTCCACAATATTAAAGGAAAACACAGAGATAACAAGAATTAGATAGACAAAGAATGAAAAGCCCTTTTGTATTGATTTCTTTAAGATCTATTTACACTTTCAGCAAATATTCCAAGTTCTTCCTCCTTTCAAAATGGCGTGGAAAGGCCATTATATAGCTTACAAGTCAGTTACTCTTCGTAACCGTTTCTTTTAATTAAAGAATAGTTAAAGATCGCCCATTGCGATACCTTAACTAATTACAAGGAATACGAAAAGAATGGGAAGAAGAGAAAAGAAAGGAGAAGGAGGCAGGTGGTGGCGGATTATTGGGAGGGACCCTTGTCTTGAGAATCCACTACTGAATTTCTTGATGACTCGGCTATATCTCGCCACGAGGACTAACGTGTTGGCTGAGGCGAGTCAAAATCCCAGACATTTCTCCATCTCTTTATCAAACTCGCGTGAGTATGATAATCTTTGTTTGCTTCTTGATAGCGGTGAAGAGAACAAATTTCCTTCATCTTTTCCTTAGAGATGGAGCTTTCCTTGAATAGATGATCTTTGACAAAAGCTCGAAGGCTGAGCTTTGATTTCTTGCGAGACAAGGAAGCACGAGTTTTCATCTTGAAGATGACAATGTATATCTTTGAAAGTAGCAGTGCCGAGTGTCTTGAAAGCTTCTCCCTTACGCAATTGTTCTTCATTTCTCCCACACTTCCTCCGGGACTTTGATTTTCCACTCTCTGGCTGTAGACCCGAGATTTTGATAGATTGTCTTTGGCATCATCGAAATCTTATTCGCGATAAGATGTTCTCATCATCTGTCCCATGAGGCGAAGGTCTACTGATCTGCAAGCTGCCCTAGAGTTTAAGCTCTTTATCCATAACCCCAATAGTAGAGGATAGCTTCATTGCAAATTGTCTACCTTTCCATGTAGTTTAAAAGCTTCATCGATGAAGTTTAGCCCAACAACAAGCATGTCATCACCATGGCCCAATAGCTCTGCCATAGTAGATAGAATACTTGTGCATATCTTTAATACTTTGCACTTCATCTTGGCTTAGAATTACGGGAGGCGGTAGAGCGAGTCAAAGGGTAGGGTCAAAACTTTGTCCTTAGACAAGAGTGACTTGATAAAACTTGTGAGAACTTGGGCTTGTTCTTGTACATTGATAGTCTGCTTGCCCTTTCTCTACCCTTCATGACTCTTGTATTTGTTTCTGGAGGTTGTGAATTTCACCTTCGGGAGTAGACTCTCCCATAGGGATCTTGAAAGCTCTAAGTCGGATGTCGGCAAGTCGATTCGATTTGTCTCTCTGTAGGCTTAGCAATCTCCAAGAATTGCTGACCTTGGGCATCGAGACACATGCGGAGGTAGTTACGGCTTTCTTGCACGAGAAGGAGTGGTGCCCAACAAGGCTGCTCTGACATCAAAATTTGGTCCCAAGCTTTGAGAGGAGGATTTCCTCTTCCTTTTGTCAACGAGAGAGGTTGCACCCAAGCAAAAGAGGAAGAAGAATGCTGCGGGAGGGGCAAGGGGACCGAGAGACGGGAGCTCATGACACTCGGGGTCTGCGCATTTGTTGACTCAAGTTGAGGCGTGAGTAGAAACCTTTGGAGGCAATGGCGGTAGAAGAATCAATAGCACCGGAAGTTCGGTGCTCTGGACCTCTTTGTCCTTATCTGCTTTGGATCTTCGGGAACATTTGAGGAGTTGGCATCTCACTTTCTTCACTTTCACTTTGAGAACAATGATGTTCTCTCGGCCCTATAGGCAACTCTGCTGTTTGGAGGATCATTCTCTGCGAGGTTCCTTCTTTACCTCTTTGAGTTTCTTCTGTATACAGGTAGATGGAGAAGGAGTAGATTCTACGAGTCCTGAGTTGTTGAGGCGGGAGGGTTTTTCTTTGGTGTTCCGGACTCTGGGGCGATGCCTCTCTTATGGGTGTCGAATCATCCTTGGAGCTAGATTCTCACTGAGTGCCTCTTGAATTCTCGGATCTTCTTCTTGAACCAGGACCCTAGTCTGATTAAAGGCGGAGCAAGAATCTCGGCGAGATCATCTCTCTCTTTCTTGTTCCAATCCGAGTCCTCCAGAGGGTGTGCTTAATCACATTTTCATACTCATAAGAGTATAGATCAGAATTGTCATCACTGGAGACCTTCGGGGAACTTGAGTACAGGCCGAGTTCTTGGATCGGTGCAGGAGAACCTGCCCACAATGCCTTCTACGGCAAAATCATCGCACGCAGTCGGCCCTAGTAGTCTTACGTATATCGCCCTATGATGATAGATTATCTTGATGTTACATTGATGAACTTCTTCAAGTCAAAAGCAGGTTCTTGGCTTGAAGAAATGAAGCGATGATAGGGACCGGGGCTCTTTCATGTTACGAGCATCTAGAGTTGTTTTGCATGTGTAATTTCCCGAGAGAGATGGGAAAGTGCAAGCCGAGAAATCTTCTTGTCTCTGCAAGTTACGTGCAACTTGTCTAGTTGCTGCATATTTCAATCAAAGCCATTTTGTCATTGCGAGAACATGGGAAGCCGCAGAGGGTGCTTTCATGGCAGTGAAGCTTTGATATAGGAAAATTTTCTGAATTGGATGAAATAGGCTCCATCTTTGCGATATCGGGTTCATGGCTTCATCGAAAACCTTCTTGCGGTATCACCTTGAGCAATCGACCACGTACATGGTGAAAGCATCATTGACCCTTACGAAATTGCGGTTCTTTGGTCTCGAGGTGAAGCTGTGGGCAATAGGCATACAACTGGATCATCTTTGTGTGCATCTATATAGGAGAAACCAAACCCTTTGCCTGGATCTTTGCTAGGGTATACATCGAGATGAAGTCATATAGAACTTCTTTGTTTCTTTGGACGTTGGATAGTTGCTCGGCCAAATTCATGCGATGATCTCTGCCCAGATTGATATTTTGTGTTCCCTGGCACACCATCTTTGATGGCGGGCACATCCGAGAAATGAAACTCATTGGTGGAGGGCAAACCCATAACCCGAGCAGCGGGATTATGAAGTCTGACAGTTCTTCGTTGAAATCTACTCGGAAGAGGGTTTTGGTTAGGCGAGAAGCACCTTTCTTAGGGTTCTTCAACCAAGACTTCGCCACTCGCGCCTTGTATTTGTCCTTGTCTTGGTCGAACATAGCTTTGTGCTTGATCCGGGAGGCGACTATAGCATTGTCCATCTCCGGAATCCTCGGGCAGCGCCGATGGCGGAGCGTCAGCAGCGATGAGTTCCCCATGTACATTTGTCAATTCGCTCGAAGCGGGGTCGAAGTGAGCTCCAAGCAGAAAGCCTTTATATCACACTATCTTGAGATTGGGAATCCTCCGGCAAAAGCTAAACCACTATCATTAATCATCTGTGCCATTGGTGTAGGGTTTGCATCTGTCATTCTTGCCCAAAAATCACCGAAGTCGAGATGACGAGCTTCGTTGTCCCCTATATTGCTAACAGCAGACTCAAGCGGAGAAATTTGCTCTTGTCCCTGGAACTTGATCTTCATATTGATAGTCTCGGAGCTGCAACCTAGACTTCTGGAAGGAATTTGCAAATGGAGGGGAATTGCGCAGGTTTTCAAATTGCAAGGGTTCGAGCAAAAGATAGCATGGAAGCAATGCGAAAAATGTAAAGGGAATGCTCGTTATATAGCCGTTTGGAGAGAGGAATGACTTTAATGCGCATTGAATACACAACCACCAATTTGAAAAGCATCATACTCGGAGTGAGCGAGGGAAAAACTAAGTGTGAATGACACTAGTACGCTTGGGACATGTGAGGCGAATGCGCGAAACACGTGGCTCGGCGGTTCGGGCGAAAAGCGAGGAGAGGACACACAAATGCATTTGGGACAAATGGGACGAAAATGTGCGAAGTACGCGATTCGGGTGTTTCGGCTGAAATTGGAACAAAGGGCCCGTTTGGACTTGGGACATTTGGGACAAAAAGTTCCGAAGTACGCGACTTGACCGGCTCGGCCGAAATTGGGAAAGCTCGCACTTTTTAAAATGGGGCAGTTGGGACAAAATTGCGTGAAGGACGCGGTTCGGGCAAATCGGCCGAAAATGGGAAAGCTCGCACTTTTTAACTTTGGGACATTTGGGACAGGAAAGTGCGAAGTACGCGGGAAGGATGATTCGGCCGAAATTGGAACAACATGCAAAATAAGTTTTGGGACACTTGGGAAAAAATTTTCTCGAGCGGGCCGAAAATGGGGACGGCCGGGGATTTCGGCCGATCGGGAACAGAGTGCATTTTCGTACTTGGGACAGATGGGACAAAAAGTTCCGACAGGCCCGAAAATCACACAAAATGACCCAAAACACAGATTTTTTCAATTTCACGACTTAGGCACCTCAGAGAAAAACACTTAAGACTCAAAATTTTGAAATTTTACTCTTATCAGAGCGGGAATTTTGAGTGGACAACACCTTCACCATGTTTATTTGGAATCTCTCGTTTCCAATTCCTTTGGAGATCTCATTAACCAAGGTAACATCAAATTCATACCCAAGGCAGGGGATCCTAAACTCATTTCTAACTGGAGACCCATCACCTTGCTAAATGTTTCATATAAGATTATTGCTAAAGCTTTATCAATAGGATTGCAAATCTTTGAGAAAAGTTGTTTCATTAAGAACAGGTTTATTCTTGATAATATCATTGTTGTTTGGGAAGGGATGGAATGGGCTAGACAATCTTCTCAGCAAGCTTTATTCGTTAAGATTGATTTTGCTAAAGCTTATGACAAGATTGAGTGGGCTTTCATTTTAGCTATGCTCCAAGCTCTTGGCTTTGGCCCTAGGTTTGTTCAAGTATGTCCAAATGCTTTTTAAGAATGCCGAGAATTTCATTAAATCAATGAGGCAAAGTCCTCCAATTTTGGCCTTTTTAGGTCTATTCAACAAGGTTTTCCTTTGGCTCCCCCCCTATATTTGTTTTACCTGCAAAAGGTTTGAACTATCTTCTTGCCCATAGAGCTTCTTAAGGACTTGTTAAAGGTATTACATTACCTTCCACATCTCAACAACTTATCAATGGTCATTTTGTTGATGACTCATTTCTCACTCTCTTGGAGGAAGAACAATTTGTTTCTCATGCACTTGATTTATTAGACATCTTTTATTTGGCTTCAGGATCTGCTATTCAATGGGAGAAAACTCAATGCTACAAACAGTCTTAATTACCCATGCCTAATTGGCTTGTAGAGATGAAGTGGAGCTGGATTGAGCATTGTGTGCGATTTAAGTTCGTGGGGTTCCTTTTTCCTATAGGCCACTTTTACAACTTTTGGACTTATGTTGTTCAAATATTTGAGTGTAAAATTTGTTATTGGATATCCAAACCTCTCTCTTTAGCAACTAAGTTTCAAATCTTCTCCAAATTGTTAGCAGCTACGCATGTTTATTATTCTTTTGTTGGGCTCCATCTCATTTGTCGCTTATGGAAAATTGGAGAAGCTTCTTAGGAATTTTTGTGGGCCAACACTCTAGGACACAAGGGTTTTCATAGATTGGCTCTGGATATTTGTTGCATGCCCAAGGAAGTTGGGGGATTAGGTATGATTGATATCAAACTTCAAGGGAAAGCTCTTTGTGTTAAGTGGATTTTGCATAGTATCGAGGGTAATGAAGCTTGGAAGTTGCTTATTCGTCATGGCATTTGTCAGGGGGTCCCCTTAGGTAGGCTCACTTGGAAAGGCCTTAATTTTCAGTCTTTGCTACTTTGTCCAATTTCTGTTAAGATTAAAGGTTCATTTATTTTGTAGAGTATCTAGAAGGCCTAGGAGTTACTCAAGCCCAATTTGCTTTAGGTGGGTGATGGATTCAGGTATGGTATTTCTATTAATTCATTATCTCTCTGGTGGTCACATGTGTTTTCTTTCGATGAAAAACCCCTTGCTTTAGCTCCCTAGTCTAAAGCTCTTAGATTGTTCAAAAAGGGAATTAAGTTTATTGGGGATTTGTTCTACAAGCATTCTAGAGACTGGATTTCTTGGGATTCTCTTACTTTCAAATTTCAATTGCTCCCTCCTAACATTGTGTGTATTCGAAAATTAATTGAAGGTATTCCTACAAAAAAATTGCATAAAATTGGGGTTACTTCTGATGTTACTTGGTGGTGTGATTGGAATTGGCCTACTACTACTCCTTTTCATTATTACAACCCCTCTCTCTTTTATTCCTTATTGGCTCCCAAAGCGGTTGAACTCTTTTCTCTCAACAAACATTGGTGTTTTTAATCTTTGGCCTCTATTTGATCTCATCATTATCATAGGGTTTGGTCTACTAATTTTGAGCCTAAGAAGGCTGCGTTTTATGGTGCATAATCATCAAGGCTTCCTAGCTGGCTCTCGAATCGTCCATCTAGGGTTTATTCCGGTTTGTTTGTGCTACCCATAGCTGAAATCTATTTAACATATTTTTACGTTTTTCTCTCGGACTCTTTCAGCTTGACAATGGATTCATACCATTTTCCAACTCTTTTCTACAAATTTTTCTTCTTCAAAAATGGCTCTTTTAGGGGACTCAGCCATACTACCTGAAATTTACACAAATTTTGGCATATTTTTTAGAGCTAAGATTTTATTTGCGTTATGGAAAGATAGAAATAATGTAGTTTTTAATGAATCTTGACTAGATTATGATTTCTCTATTACTAATAAAGTGGCTATGATCTCTAATGTCTTACTTTATATTCAAAACCAAGATGAAAAATTTCGGCTCGAGATGGAGCATATCCAATGACTCCTTGATCATTGAGGCTCAGCCCCTTGTGTTGTCTGTCGGTTTCCCGAGATACACCCCCAAGCCATTAGTCACTACTTCCTCATCTCCGTCTGCCACCTCTACCTTGCCACTCTCTACCTCCTAGCCATGGTGAGGGTGAGGTCATCTCCACCCTTGGGATCTCTCTCCATGGCAAGTATCTTCTCACTCGAGACAACCTTCTCCTATGCTTTCTTTATCGAGTGGATTTGGTTGGCTACATTCTAATTAGGTAAAGTTCCCTCCACTCTCGTTGGCCCTATCTTCTACTTAGCCTATTGATGATTACGGTTCTTAGCAAAATTAGGGTAGGGACGATTAGGCTCCCATTTCGATGAAGCTCACCCTTACGGGTTGGGGTGGGGTGATAAGCTTGACCCCCTCCCCCAATGCTACCTATCTCCATGTTCACGACTATTGTTTAATTAGTCTCTTTTTTTGTTGAAATTTGCATTAGTTTTATATAATTTATTTGGTGCTATGTTTTGTCTCTCTAGAGGCTATTGGTAGCTTGATGTGCCATTTGGAATTCTAGGATGTGAATTTTCCACACATTTTTGTATGAATGGTATTGTACATTTTTCGACTATTAATATAAAAGTGCACTTTTTAACTCAAAAGAAATGCGGTAGATTCTTTTATATTATCTAATATTTGATAATGTAAATTTTATCCGATTGATATTTCTTATTAATGTGTCATTTTATTTTTCCACTATTCTATCCCTTTTAGTTTAGTTGAGTCTACATAAATAGTATATATGCCAAGTTTATAGTTAATCATCAAGTTTCATCTTCGTTTATTGTTGTCAATAAATTTTTTTGTGTCTTTGAGTCATTAATTTGTCTATTTATATAAAAAGAGTCATTATTCCCAAAATATTTGGACAATATTTATGCATCATTAGTCTAATGTGTTGACCATTTCAAAATAGTCATTCATGTATATTATCACAAAATATTGGTCATATTAAAAGTGTCATTAAGCATTACAATTATCTCGTTGTGTTAGTTTAAAAATGTGAAAGTAGTGTTTAGCATCAATGTTGTGTCATAAACTAAAAATAAAATATTTTCCTCACGAGACGCATTTTTAGTGCTACCCAACATTTGAGTCCAAATCGAGGGGGAAATTTCTAATTGAGATCCATTATCAAATTCATCCGAGTTAAACAATGCATCTATTTGAGGATGGAGGCAATGGAGGCAGGAGGACAATCAATTTCCTCGAGCTTGTCACTACCTCATAGTCCGCAAACTACTTTAGTGACACCTTATGTGTGTGATGAATAGGAACATATGAGCATCCATATTCATGTGTGTAGTACAATATTTGTGCTTCCCCTATGATGATTATGATGTTGAGATTTGTAACATTAATACTATTATAGGAATTATTCTTGATCAAATTGACTTGATGGCTAATGTGAATTTGTTGAACGATCCTAATTCATGTATTCACCTGTATAGGTTTATCAGTCCATATTCATGGATGATGTGGTTGCTACAGTAAATGTTGAGGATTGAGACCATGTGCAAGCTAACAAGTGACATGCTGCTTGTCTGAAGATAGTGTTTTAATCTCATGTTCACACTAAGGGGGAATGATAAGAACTATCCATGTTAGTGCTCACATTATGGATTAGCATATATATATATGTTGTGGATTACTTAGAGCCAATGGCTGTTCTTCACCCAAATTTCACCTTTTTGACCTTGTGTTGGCTACAACACTTTGAGATATTGTTTGATTCATACCACAAAGGTCTTCTACCTTCAAGTTTACAAGTGTGCTATCATTTAGAGATGAATATTGCTAGGATGTTTATTGCTGTTGGTTATGTCCTTGACTCCCTTCACCCTCCCCACCGATTCTTTGTTACCATTAATGCTTGATTTAGGGCACCATTGAAGCACATAGACTGGTTGTGAGGTTCATTGAATGGGAAACACTAATCATACTCTTGAGCTATGTTGTTTTGTATTGGCACTATTGCTTTAGAGGTAGATGTAACATTAGAATTATAGGGCTGAAATGGTCACATTTGGCGGGAGGCTTTGCTTGATTTTGATTTGCAGCTGGATTGGGTGGTCTTTGAGGTTGATATGGCTGCCTATTAGGCTGAGCTTGAGGCTGATAAGAATGTCTAAAACTTTAGGCTTGCTGCCTCTTATGTGTAACCAGTTCATTACCTAAATTTTGCAATTGCTTCATGACCTCTTGAAGTTCATTTGAGGCACTAGAAGATGAAGTAGAAACTTCACTTGAATTCTAATTTCGGGAGTGGTAATAGGAGCTAAAATAGGTGCTTGATTAGTGCTTGGACTCTCTAAATTTGGATATAATGGCATTGGAGGCCTAGGAGCTAGCTTACCAGCTTGAATCAGACAATTTTCAGCTCCAATGGCAATGCTATAAGCAATAGGGATAGTTGTGCCTCCCATGGATTGAATTAACATAAAAATTTTAGAATTTAAAGCTTTAAGGTAATATAAAAAAGCACCTTTTGCTGTTGGCCTTACTGCCATTGGAATTCTCTCCCAAGTCCTTTGAAATATGAAGTTGAAGTCAGTCAGCTACTCATTGGGAGCTCTCTTGATAGTTGTCAATTGTTCCAAAAGGGACAAGTTATCTCCCTTCTCTCCAAACTGCTCATGGAGGGCTATACATAGTTGGTTCCAATTTTGGATAGAGCCTGAAGCAAGGCTCCTGAACCATTACAAAGCCTTCCCTTTGAATGAAGACGCCAATAGTTTGACAACAACTTGCATCTCATCAATCTCATGGATTACACAAATATTAGCAATGTCCTTGACATGATCACCAGGAGTGGTCTGATTTTCTCTAGTAAAGTATGGAATGTTCTTCATGCTGCAACTGGGATTGGATTTTGTGCATTGAGAGCAAGTGGGCTGCTGCCAGTGAAATTGACATATGGATTTGGTTGTGCCATCCTGATTGGTCGAAGAACTCTTGTTGATTGGATGAAAGGCCTACCAGGTGGAGGTGTTGACAAGGTTCTATTAGGTGGAGATGGAGATCTTTGAGCTCTTCTTCCCCTTCTTTCTCTACCTAGAGATAGGTGTAGATAAACAAACAATCCTTCCTCCCTAGTTCTTGACCTGGTCTGTATTCTTCTCATAAATTTGTCAGGCTTGGACTACTGAAACCAGTGGATTATGCCTCTTTTGGAGTCACCAGATGTGTAATTTTAAAGCTCCTTCAAAGATAGAAACTTACAAAAAGTGCACATCGATCTTGTCATAGTTAAGTGAAGACCTCTAAAGTCCCACCGGGCATGCTAGAACTGTTATCAATGAATCACAACACCCCTATGTTCATACAAGTGCATATACTTAAACTCACGATGTGATTGGATAACATGGGTACTATCTCCAAGTTGTGGGACTTTCTACTTGAGATAGACCTCCAGAGAAAGTTGGTTCTTGCTCCTAAACTACCTACCACAATCTACTCTAATGTAGGGTAAACTAACTATTTTAATCTAACTTTCCAAGGGACTAGGAGAGAGAATGCATAAAATGAAAGCCTACACTAAAGCGGTGATACACCAGAAAAGGAGGGTGTGAGAGTAGTCTTCCAATGCGTGAGATACAGAAGCAAAGTGCACACTAGAAGGGGTGATGACAGTTCTCCATAATCTAGCAAAATGCATTCACAACAACATTTCAAACATACACAATGATAATGGATCCCTACAAGAACATAAAAATAGACACAATATTCTTGTAATCAAGGTTGAAGGGGAAGGAAGAATGCAAGAAAACACAGCAAGGGAAGATGCATCCACAAACTTATATTTTATTGCTTCCTGATATGCACAGTTCAATCGATTCTATAAGATAAGGGCACGGATCACCATGCAAGGAGTCCACAACAAGTGCTGCAGCACATTGGCTTCACAAAGAAATTTTGGAAGAGCTTTTGCTACAAAAACTACCCCCTCACAATGAGCCCAACACTCCAATTTATATGAAAATGAGAAGAGAGAGAGAAGGGGAAAATGGAAATCTTGAAATTTGTCCTTCAACCACTTGTAATAGGCATTAAATGGAGTGAAATTATTGTGTGTTACTTTTAAAAGGCTCCCATACTATCCTGTGTGCTGCTGTGAGAGAAAGAATGATGACCATGCCTCTTAATTGCACTTCCAACTACCAAATAAAACACTCGTTATGAACCCGGTTAGGTTTTATGAAAAATCCTCACCAATTTCACATCAAATCAAGAATTTCTTTATTTCTTTTCGTCGAGCTTGGAGCCACGATTCCAATGGTACTAATTTTGTGTGATTTCATTCAGAAATACAAAAGTTATGTCTTTATGAGTGCGGGTAGCTATTTTGGGTCCAGCATGCATTTTCTATCATTTGACGGGAATGAGCATTAGCGATTTGGAGCCAAATATTTTTCTCTTATTTAAATATATCTACCCTCATTAAAAATAAGAAAGTCCAATTTTGTGAAAATCGGAGCTTGAAGTCAAAAGTTATGGCCGTTTGAAGTTTTGGGAGTCAAACGTTGACTTTTCTTTTGAGTTGCGGATATTACGGAAAAATCAGGTCTGCGTGTCCCAGCTGTCCCAGACACATTCTTCCGCATCAGCCGATTCGGGCCTCCTTGTCCCCCTTTGCAACCTTTTCACCTTTGCGTGTCTCGCGTGTACTTTTTTCCCGGCTATCCCGGATGAAATCTTTGCACCACCCGCAATTGACTGACTTGTGGAAAATCAGCCGATTCGCGTCCCGCGTGTACTAACGTCCCAACTGTCCCATGGACTGCCTGGGAAAAAAATGTTTGACTTAGCTGATTTTCTTTGTATTTCAGCCGCGAACTTGGTACGTACGACCCGCACTAGTACGATCCGCACCCTTCAGACCCACAATGCTTTAAAACAATCCTGTGACCTTATTTTTGTATTTTTTCCATTTTTTCTAACTCGTTGGGATTTTTTCTTGGATGGGAGAGTTAGAGAGAAGCTGAAGGGGCCCAAAACATGATTTCGGGCCTTGAATCAATATACTTGCTTGGGACTGAAAATTTTTATGCATGTTATCAAAATTACCTTGAGGGGTGATTTTTGGATAACAAGTACCTTGAGAGGTACTCTCCCTTCTTACACCATTGTCTGCAATGAAGAAATCATGCTTGCCAACACTTGTAATCCCAAAAGACACATTTGAATTCCTTCTTTTTCTTATGAAATTAGTCAAAAAGTTTTTAAAATTAGAATTGATAGTTTTGGATAATTACCACATATTTACAGGATCCCATACCTTATAATGCCCATGAACTCTTGTATCATGTAAGGTCTGCCATCTTTGCTTCTCTTGTATCTCCTCATAAAGAATATTATCACTCTTTGTCTTCATGATGACTTGACTTTGATGTACCAAATTCTTAGCATTGTTATCAACAATAGGCTAAATACCATTATGATAAAATTGCTGTAATGATATAAGATGAAGATGATGAAATAAATCCATGCTACTACTAACATCCTTATAAAGAATATCATCAAAAGTTTCACCTTCTATTGCTGATTTAGAAACCTCCAAAACACCATCCCTTGGAGTATCCTCATCAAGCTTGGTCTCCAAAATGACTTGACTTTTCTACCACAAATCCTAAGCATTCTGGTCTACAATGGGATGAAATTATTCATAAATCATCTTATCATGAGTTGTTTGTTTGGAAATTGTAATAACATGAAATTCGACACAAGTGTCCATTTGAGGCTCCTTGTCATGTGCCGGTTGCTCCATAGAGTCTTCTTTCATGGGTGTAGACTTCCTCGAATGAATTTCCCTCATCGTTTCCTTGAACTCTTGTAAGAATTTTCTTTCTTGAGTCTCTATCAACCTAGCAGCTCTAGCTCTGTTATTCAATTCCTCACACTTTTTAAGATTTTCCATTACATCCTCTTTGCTTGTATATACAAATTTCTTCTCTTGAGATGGACTAATTTCTCTAACAAGCAAAGTTTCACTAATGTAATTATTTTTCTCAATGGAAATCATGACTTTTGTCTAGAAGCTTCTTCTTAAAATGATTTCTTTTGCAATTTAGGTATCGACATATGATGACCTCACTTGGGCTTGCTACCAATCTTCATCATGCAATAATATGGATATGACATATTATCTCTAAAACCCTTACTCAAATATTTTTATTTCCTCCAACAAGAATCCTCATCAATCACCTATATTGGGTGCCCTTTATTATTGTTCTCACCTTTTTCCTTATTGTCCCAAGATTTTCTTTGATTCAAATTTTGAGTGAGTTGACTCAAATCAAGGTTAGTGGCTTCTTGTTGTTTCACCTTGTTGGTGAACATTTCATTCATTAAAGCCCCTTTGAGATCTTTCCAAACTACCATATTTAACCCACACAGGTTGGAGTACCAACAACTCTGATACCACTGAAATATCCCTTATGGAATACCACTTAAAAAATGCACAAAATATTGAAAATTTGCAGCCAAATAAAATAATGATTTTTGCAGATTTTTATAATAAGGACAAAGAACTAAGAAAATTAATATCTCCCTAAATATCCACTCGAATTACTTGAAATTTTAAATAGGTATTGATAATATTATGAAGCACATACTAAAATTGTTTGTTGAATTTTACACAAATTAAAATGCTGCCAGAAAAATCACAGCGTGCCCTAGACAGCTAGAAACTTCAGAGGTTCGTAACTCTCCAAATACAAGAGAAAAAATTAAGAGTCTTTAGGAATAACATTAACAAATATAGGAAATGACATTTCAACCTTTAGATCTGAAAGGGGCCAATTGGAAACCCTCCAAATAAAGGCTGCAAGTCACCTAGCTTGGAAAAGGGTTGGAAATTGATGAAGATGCCTCTAAAGTGATGTTGCGCCCTGTCCAAATGGCTGCTATAAATCTGATTTAAAAGCCCTATGGTTGTCTTCCCCAAAATCCCCAAAAACCTGAAATCCCTTCCTCTGAAACATCTGATAATATCTCTATTACACAGCCCAGAAAGTGGCTCCAAAAATGACAAGATAGGGTAGATCTCTCACTACCAAAGAATGCCCTGCTAGCTAGGGACGGGTCTCTCACCACCGAAGCTAGGGTCCTTGTGGGATTTTACTCCACAAGTTGTAGATGTGCAAACAATAGTTACACATGAAGGAGAATAAAATGTATGCAAAAAGTTTCTTTCCTTTCTCTCCCATCTCCTTATACACTTTTCCATGCCTAAAGAGCGCAATAACCCTAGACGCATTTCATTCCATGGAGGGGGCGATAAAATAAAAGTAACTAAATTTATGTTTTTCCTTTTTAAGTTGCCATGGTCCAAAAGTGACCCCAAACACAAAAAAAGGATATTAGAAACATGAGGCCCCTTCCCAAAAGCACCCAAGCATCCATAGGCCCTTGGGTATGACCACTGACTTGGACTCAACTTGACCCTTAGGATTTTAGCATAGGAAAGGGAAATTACACAAAACCCAAAATTCATGCCCAAATTACAAATTATTTCTCATGGATAGAGAAACTATAAACATTACCTTGCTCAACATGATCCTCAACCAAAGGAAAGGACAAATCCTGCTGCAACCAAATGAAGGAAAAATATTTCACGCATCAATAAAGGGAGACAAAGAAAACTTCAAACCATGTGGTGAAACGATTTGAACATTGAGGTGAGATTAAATTGAACACCAACATTGGCTCGATTCGGGGGATGGGAACTCCTGTGAGTGCTGCAAAACAGACCATGTGCCAAAAAATCCATTGGTAAATAAAATCAAGAATAAGATTGTAAAACAAAAAAATAATAACCAAATCCCTTAAGAGGAACCGAGAAACCAAAAGACTATACACTATACAATGATTTTCACCCGATTTAGAGAAAACAATCGGGAAAAGTTTCAAGTGCCTTCGACTCTAGATATGACCATCTTAAGAAGTTCGATACGTCTTTAAAAATTGGTCATTTGATTGTTTCTCTTTTCCATCAAAGTTGCTTTATCGACCACATTTTTTAGGCTTATCCTTTGTGCCTAGGTCAAGTTTTTCAACATCTCTCGAGGCTGCATCAAACAATAAAGTCCTAGGAAAATCCACCTTCTCAGGATATTTGCATTGATCAATTTCATACTCCTTGAAAACAACATAGCTCACAGAGTTGTCAACATCAATGTTTGGGTGTAATACTTCATAAAAAGCATTGTTGGGGTACTCAATGAGATATAACATTTTCTTTTCACCATATAATTTCAAAATGCTGCCCTTAATTGGTATGGTTGCATAAGACATGTCCATTTGCACACTTCCACCCACACTAGATGCCCACTTTCTAGATAATAACTTCCCCATTTAGCAGGACAATCCACAATGACCAAATTCAAGGTTAAATACTTGCCTGGATATGATGCCAATTGCACTTCTAAACCCTTGACACATCCAACTACTAGCACCTCTCTTGAATCCATGGCAATACATTTACCATAAGCTGAATTTACTTTGATATTTAACTAATTCATGACCTCAAGAGGCATTACATTACATGAGGCTCTGAATCAAACATGCAGTTATGTAACAACCTATCCTTAATAATCAAAGTAGTAAAAAATGGATCCACATTCAACTAAGACTCAACCAGAGAAGTTCCCAAATAAACCTCAAGTGGTTCACCCAATTCCTCCAATGATTGTGGTTTTTATAATTTTGAAATGGTAGGAGGAACCTCTACATTATCTACATTTTTACCCTGGGCGACCTTTTCTCCCTTAAGCCCCGAATACTTAAACACCATCTTCTTATGCTCATGGATTCTAAGTAATTCAACAATAGGAACAATAATCTTGATCTAACTCAAGATTTGGGCTATGTCACAAGGAACATATTTGGGTAAGGTAGTATAAGGAGGAACTTTTACAAATTTATCTGTTTGCATGGGATTTTTCACAGTCTAAGCATGGGGAGGAACACAAGTTTTATTTGGGGTGATAAAGCCTTTGCCAGATGCATATTTTTAATGGTTTCCTTAGGGATACTAGTAAGAACTAGAATTTTTGGTTTGGCCTGCGACCCCACCCCTTTAACATCCTTACTCCTGGTATTATATTCTTTTTCTTGGGAAGCTATTGCATTCATCAATAGTTTTGTGTCCTCTTCGAGAAGGAATTTGTCCATCATACTTCTTAATCATTAATGCCCTCAAGTATTCAAAATCATTATTGGTAAAATCAAAATCGTGTACCATATCAATTTCAAAATTACTAGTGGGAGGAAGAGGTAATACTCGGTGGATGCAATCCCTAAATCTTTCAACGATTTTGGCACTTATCAGCTCGGTTGAGGTTGTGTTTGGTTATGGAGCCTATTTTTCATGTGTGAAAGTGTTGAAGACTATACACTAAGAGTCTTTGTATAATTTTTTTAGGCGTAAAATTTTTTGGCCTCGAAAAATGCACCCGACATATAGGAAAATGTGCTTTTCTCATATGGGAAAGTTTTTAACCCATAGGTTTATGGGATAGGTTTTTCCCATGGTTTTGATACCCACTGATTTTGTAAAACTTCTTAAGCGATTGTCTATTTATATGGTCTTATGCATATTATAGATGTACAAGCAAATTTATTGCGAGATGTGTTTTTGAATTCGGGTGTGAATTCTGCAGAGTTTGTTGAGCATAGCTCCAAACGGATCTTGGTATTGTATTGAGAGAGCGGTGGCTTGTAATAAAATTTGAGCAAGTGATTCTTGGTGGGACGTAGCCCAAATTGGGTGAACCATGTTAAAAATCTTTGTCTCTTTGTGTTGTGTTATTTTATTCTACAATTTTATTTGAGATCGTAATAATTTCGCATATTAGTTTCTCTTGTTTTGATTCGTGAGGGATTATTCGGCATATTTTATCCCTTATTTCCTAACGAGGTTGTTCCCTATTGTGAACTTGTAGAGAAATCCATCATGCATGCATCATCATCTGTCTAATCATAATCATCTTCCTCAACTTATTTGTCTTCATCACATGAGGAGTGGGGAAAGAAACATCTATCAAACTACTCCATTTCATGAGCTTCTTCAATAGCAACAACTCTAGTAGTTAAAGGATCAGGAACCAGTCTATTTTCCATGGACAAAGGCTGTCTATTTTCTGATCCCGTGTGTCCCTTTCCTCTATCATCTGATCTATGATAACCTTTGGGATGATTTCCAAATCTATCTCTACCTTGTGGCTTGTGTTGACCTTGGAAACTTTGTCCAATCTCCTTCTCTCTCTCGGCTAGCTTGTAACATATTTATTTAACGAGTCCGGTCAATTTTTTTACAACTTCTTCCGAGATCAAACACTTTTCTTGGTCGAGGATTTTTTAGATTGATAAATTTGATACCCTCTCTTTTAGGAGGCTTACCAAATGCCTTGATGTTATTTTCAATATACAAAGCCATGGTGAAGGCCTGCCTCAAAGTTCCAAGGTTTTAATCCTTCAAATAATAAGCAGCCTTTTTATCAAAAGCATCAAAATATTTTATTAGACAGGAAACATCACTTGGCCTTAGGATTATAGGTAGCCTATTTAGGGTCTTATTGAACCGAGTATTGAAGTCATGAAAAAATTCATTAGGATTCTTCTTAATATTTTCAAATTTAGACAAAAGAAACATGGGATCTATCTTATCCCCATATTGCAATCTAAAATCATTTTTCATTTCTGTCCATGAATCTATTGAGTTATCTAGAAAAGACTTATACCAGTCACGTGCATCCTCCTCAAGAGTATGAATAAACAAATTTATATACACATCCTCAAATTCAATCTCAAAGTATTCCATCATATTGACAAAAGTATTAAATGTTGATCACCAGTGATAGCATTATTCCCTTGAAATTTAGGAAATCTATTTCTAACATCTTGTGGCACTATATTTGGATATCCAATCATACCTCTTAAATTTGTAGGACCAAAAGTATTCACAATCATCTGTTGAGTATGGAGCTAAATTACTCATGTTTTAGCATGCAAATAGAACTTTGCTAGAAGTTGACGATAAATGACATCGTTATAGTGTGACCGACATTGGTCGGGAAAGTTGGAGGCTGGTGACGGTTGGGTAGAACAGATCGGCTACCCGTGTGATGAGTTTTTAATTAACTCTCGGGATTTATTTCTATTTTGAGAATTGGAATAAATTTAATGAATGTAATTGCATGGCTAAGTGCCCTAAAGTCTTAAATGACTATTTAAGACATAAATCTAGGGTTAAGAAGATATGATTGATCATAATTACAAGATAATTATGTGAGAGAGAATTCTTGGTGAAGAATAAAAAAATCTTGAAGGAAGAAAGTATTAAACATCTGAGAAGTGTAGAAGATTGTAAATCTTCATTGTATATCTTGTCAAAGCTTTGGATAATAGATTGTCTTGTTTCTTGGTGGATGTAGCCCACACTAGGTGAACCACGTTAAATCTGGTGTTGATTTATGTCTCTTGTTTTGTATAATTCTTCTGGTAGAATATCCACTTTTATTTACATGTATGCTTAGATTTGATATATTGTTTGTACAACCGGTGTGCTAACCCCAACAACTGGTATCAGATCTTTGTTTGAGGGTTTTGTGTGTTGACAAATTTACTCACATAGGGTTTTCTGATTGAGTGGGAGCTACGAAATGAAAGAAGATAATAAATACAAGGTAGAGAAGTTTGACGGCTGAAATTATCAATTATGGAAGATGTAGATTGAGGATTATCTGTATCAAAGAGATTTGTACTTATTGTTGGATGAGAAGTTTATACCTACGAAGATGACTGATGAAGAATGGAAGATTCTTTATAGAAATGCTTTGGTATCTATAATATTGAGCCTAGCAGCATCCGTGGCTTCCAATATTATAGAAGCGGCTTCTACGGTAGACTTAACGAAATATCTTGTTGATTTATATGAAAAACCTAGTGCTTCAAATAAAGTTTATTTGATGAAGAAATTTTTAGTTCTAATCTACATGAAAGTGAATCTGCCTCTAATCATTTGAATGATTTCGATCTATTGTAAATCAATTAAAATTAGTTTCAATACCGTTTGATGATGAAGTAAAAGCACTTTTATTCTTATGTTCTTTGCACGATAGTTAGGACAACTTGGTAATGGTTGTTAATAATAAAGTATCTTTTAATGATATTTTGAATTTTGATGATGTGGTTAGTATAATCTTAAATGAAGAAATTCACGGGGAAAAGTACAAAGGAAACATCATCTGGAAATGCTTTGAATGTAGAAAGCAGGGGTAGGCAGAAGAAGAGATCCAAGAGTAACAAGATAATGGGAAATTAAAGTCAAGGGATAGTAGATCTAAATCCATAAGTAAGGGAATTACTTGTTGGAAATGTGGAAAGAAAGGACATGCAAAGAAAGATTGTTGGTCAAAGAATAAAGAGAACCAACAACCAAAAAAAGGTAAAGAGGTAAATCTTGCTGCATCAGAGGTAATGCAAGATGCTCTTATTCTTTCTTTAGATAGTAGAATTGAATCATGGGTTTTAGATTCAGGAGCTTCTTTCCATGCAACCCCTAATAAGGGTTATTTCAGAAATTATGTCCAAGGAAATTTTGGGCATGTCTATTTGGGTGATGATGAACCTTGCAGTATTACTGGTAAAGGGGAAGTTCATCTAAAATTGCAGAATGGAAATACATGGGTATTGAAAGATGTGAGGCATGTGCCAAGCCTCAAGAGGAATCTTATTTCTGCAGGGAAACTAGGTGAATCTGGTTGCATGGTTACTTTTATAGGAGACTCTTGGAAAGTCACCAAGGGTGCTTTTGTTGTGGCAAGAGGTAAGAAGGTAGGAACGTTATATTTATCTACTTGTATTACTGATTCCTTTTCTACATTATCTACTTCATATTCAGATGCATGCATGTGGCATAATCAGTTGGGTCATATGAGTCAAAAAGGAATGCAAATCTTAAAGGTTAAGGGTAAGTTATTAGATTTGAAATATTTAGATCTTGATTTCTATGAGCATTGTATCTTTGGAAAGCAAAAGAGAGTGAGATTTCTCAAAGTTGGGGCAACTAAGAAGAATTATAAATTGGAGCTTGTACACTCGGATGTATGGGGACCGGCTCAAGTAGCTTCTCATGGTGGATTCCGGTATTATGTTACTTTCATTGATGATGCTAAAAGAAAGGTATGTGTTTATTGTATTAAACATAAATATGATGTTTTTGAAACTTTTAATAGATGGAAATCCCTTGTTGAGAATGAATCAAATTCTAAGTTAAATTACCTTAGATCGACAATGGTGATGAATAATGTAGCAAGGCTTTCAATGATTATTTTTAGTGAATGGAATACGTAGAGAAATAATGGTTCCAAGAACACCACAGGAGAATGGTGTTTCGAGAGAGAATGAATAGGACAATCATGGAACGTGCTAGAAGTATGAGGATACATTCTAGATTTCCCTTGCATTTTTGGGTAGAAGCAATTGATACTGAGTGGTTTATTTTATTAAGCGTGGCCCTTCAAGTTCACTACACGGAGGAATGCCAGAGGAAGCATGGTGGAAAAGAGGTAGATCTTTCTTTTCTTAAAGTTTTTGCTTGAAGCTTTTGTGCATGTTGATAGAGAAAATAGAAAAAAATTGGATGTAAAATCCCAGAGGTGCACTTTCATTGGTTATGGATCTAGTGATTTTGGTTTTCCTTTTTTGGGATTTAAAGAATTCTAAAATTGTTAGGATTCGTGATGTTGAATGGAATGAAAAGAGAATGTACAGGGATCAAATTTTGGTACATAAGGATGAGAAAATTGAGAATTTTATTGATGAAAATGAACTCTCAGGTTTTAAAGAAACACCTATAGAAATACACAGTAACCGTGGTTGGTTAGGTCTTGACCGACATCGGTCAGATGAAGCGCCTATAGTTACGAGAGGATCGAACCAGTGTCGGTTATCCGAACCAATGTCGGTTAGAGGTGACCGATGTCGATCACTATCAAAAGTTGATACTAATGTCCAGGAGGTCCAGATTGAGCCTCCGGTACCCCAAACTTTTGTGAGAAGGTCACAAAGGGTAAGTAAACTTCTAGAAAGATTTTCACCTTCTCTATTTTATCTATTATTGACTGATAGTAGTGAACTAAAAGCTTTGAAGAAGCAATGCAGGA
Organism: Taxus wallichiana var. yunnanensis; assembly: GCA_018340775.1. Classification (NCBI taxonomy): domain Eukaryota; kingdom Viridiplantae; phylum Streptophyta; class Pinopsida; order Cupressales; family Taxaceae; genus Taxus; species Taxus wallichiana. Next base: position 193,321,460 of record CM031237.1, on the reverse strand, counting down.
TAAAACTCACATTTAGTGGGAGCATGACATAGATGAGGAGATGAACTCTTTGGAGCAGAACCAGGTGGGATTTGGTTAAATTGCCAGAAAGAAAGAGAACATTGCAGAACAAGTGGGTTTACAAAATTAAGGAAGAAGAGGGTAGATAGAAAAGGTACAAGGAAAGGCTTGTAGTAAAGGGATTTGCACAAAAGCTAGGTGTTATCACCGAATCATAGCACCCTTATGTTTATACAAGTGCATATACTTGAACTCACGGTGTGATTGGATAACATGGGTACTATCTCCAAGTTGTGGGACTTGCTACTTGAGATAGACCTCCAGAGAAAGCTGGTTCTTGCTCCTAAATTACCTGCCACAATCTACTCTAATGCAAGATAAGCTAACTATTCTAATCTAAATTTCGAGGACCAGGAGAGAGAGTGCATAAAATGAAAGCCTACACTAAAGCGGTGATACACCAAAAAAGGAGCATGTGAGAGTAGTCTCCAAATGTGTGGAATACTGAAGCAAAGTACACACTAGAAGAGGTGATGAAAGTTCTCCATGATCTAGCAAAAATGCATTCACAACAATATTCCAAGCATACAAAATGATAATGGATCCTGCAAGAACATAATAATAGACACAATATTCTTGTAGAAAGATTAAAGGGGCAAGAAGAATGCAAGAAAACACAAAGGAAAAGATATATCCAAAAGCGATATTTTATTGCTTCATGATATGCATGATTCAATCTATTACGGGATAAGGGCTTGGATCACCATGCAAGGAGTCCACTACAGGGCTTGCTTCACATTGGCTTCACAAAGCAATTTTGTGAGCTTTGCTATCGAAAACTCCTCCCCTTTTAGAATGAGCCCAACACTCCAATTTATAGAAAAATAAGAAGGAAAAGAGAAGGGAAAATGGAAATCCCAAACTCTTTCCTTCAACCACTGTAAGAGGCATTAAATGGAGTAAAATGATTATATATTACTTGCAAAAGGCTCCCCCATCTTGTCCCAAGTGCTGCTTGCAGAGAAAGAATGATGACCATGCCTCTTAATTGCACTCCCAACCACCAAATGAAACACTTGTTATGAACCCAGCCACGTTTTCTAAAAAAATCTTGGCCAATTTCTCATCATATCTAGAATTTCTTGATTCCTATGCATCGGGCTCGAGCCACGATTCCAAAGTTACCAATTTTTGTGATTTTGTTGAGAAATGCAAAAGTTATGGCCTTATGAGTGCGGGTAGCTATTTTGGGTCTGGCAAGCGTTTTCTGTCATTTGACGGGAATGAGCATTAAGCGACTACAACTATTTTCGTGCTCATTCCAGAAAGTCCAATTTTGTGAAAATCGGAGCTCGGAGTCAAAAGTTATGGCCGTTTGAAGTTTCACGGGTCAAACATTGAGTTTTCTTCTTTGCCTTGGTACGCTACGCTTTCACGTCCCCCGCGTCCTGCGTGTACTTTTATCCCGGCTGTCCGGATGAAAATCTCTTGCCTCGGCGATTCGGGCTTCCTTGTCCCTCTTTGCGGTGAAGACACGTGGCGAGATTCCATTCGCTCTCGGCTCTTTCGGCTTTTCGCGTCCCACGCATACTTTTGGCCCGGATGTCCCAAACTGCCTTGGACGAAAGTCTTATGTTTTGGCTGAATCGGTGGTTCGTGTCCTCCGCGTACTTTTTTCCCAGATGTCCCAAACTTGACAATTTTTTCTCTCGGCCGGTTCAGATTTTTGCATCCCTCACGTCCCGCGCGTACCTTTGGCCCGGATGTCCCAAACTGTCCTTCAGATTTTCAGCCGGTTCGCGTCCCGCGTACCTTTGGCCCGGCTGTCCCAAACTGCGTGAAAACAACACTTAGTTGATTTTTTCCACTTTTCAGCCGGTTCGCCTTTTCGCTTTCGCGTCCCGACGTCCCAAGCTATCGTGAATTTGCTGTCTTGTCTGGACTTAGCTGATTTTCTTCATTTTTTCGGCCCCAAGCTTGGCTTTTGCAATTTTTCACCTTTTTAAAAACTTGCTGGGTTTTCTTCTTGGACAGGAGAGTTAGAAAGAAGCCGAGGGGACCCCAGAAACATGATTTTTTGCCTTGAATCAATATAATTGCTTGGGACTAAAGAATTTGATGCATGTTATCAAAATTACCTTGAGGGGTGAATTTTGGATAACAATTTTGGCGACTCAGTGGGGTCATCTACTTGTAGCAATCCATTGGGCATGGAGTCTATTTGATAACCTCTCAGCTGATCTGAAATTTGAAAACTTGTGTCCTTGAGCCATTGAAACATTCGTTGAGCTGGTTTTCCTATGGCTGCAATTCTTTTCCAGGAGCTTGATGAACTACAAACATGCACATACTAGAAGCAATAGGACATGTGCACAAGCACTTAGGGAAATAAAAACTACTCTAAAAGTCTACAATGTGCATAAGCACTTAGAGGAATGGAAATTCTAAATTAATATTTACAAGGGTGAAAAGCTATCTTTCTAGTAGCAATGTTTGAGATAGATCCCATTGACCGGGATCTACAATTCTTCACCATCTAACTTAGCCAGTTGGAAGGCATTGCTACCTTTGCATTCAATGATCATGTATGGGCCACTCCAGATGGCATCAAACTTGGAGTGCTTTCCTGGTTTTGCATGATCAACATCCCACTTCAGTACCAAATCTCCAGTTTGCAATATCTTGGCCTTAGCTTTCTTGTCAAAACTCTTTTTGACCAATGCTTTATCCTTTTCTATGGTCTGCATTGCGTGCTCTCTTATCTCTTCTAATTCCATCAGCTCTACATACCTGATTTCCATAGGTTCAAACTCAGCTAGTTCCAACTGTTTCATGAGCTCCAACACTGGCAACTCAAGTGATATAGGTAGAACTGCTTCTTTCCCGTACACAAGCTTGTATGGAGAGCTTCTTGTAGACCTCTTGGGTGTGATCCTATCAGCCCATAGGGCTGATTTGAGCTTTGCGTCTTTGAGTTCTTTGATTTTCATCCGAGTCCTTCTGATGATTCTTAGTAGGTTCTTGTTTGTAGACTCGGCTTGGCCATTACCTTGAGGGTAATAGTTCGATGAAGTGCTGAGATACACACAATTCTTGACAGCCCATTCAGTGATCTTTGTGCCAAGGAATGCCAATGCATTGTCAGATATGATAGTGGTAGGGGCACCAAACCTCGTGACTATCCCTTCATAGAAATCTAAGATATTGGATTCATTTGCCTCCTTTAGTGCCACTGCTTCAGTCCACTTGGTGAAATAGTCTGTTGCTGCAAGTATCCACTTGTGACCTTGACTTGAATTGGGATTGATAACCCCAATGAAGTCCAATCCCCATTGCATGAATGGCTGATTTACTGAAATTGGACGAAGGGGCAGCGCTACTAACCTTTCTTTCCCCGTGAAGAATGCACATTTCCTGCATTTCTTGACCCACGAGTAGCAATCATTGAACACAGTAGGCCAATAGTAACCGGCTTTCATGATTTTGAGAGCTGTCACTCACGGAGCAAAGTGGCCTCCTGCTTCCCGTCATGGAACTCGTGTAAGATCTTCTCAACTTGACTGCTCAATGCATCTTAATAGAACACCATTGATGTCTTTCTTGAACAAGATACCATTAATGAGTACATACGGAATAGCTTGTAATCTAAAGTATCTCCTCTTTTCCTTGCTCACTTCTAGAGGGCACAAGGCTATTTGGAGGTAATGCACCGAGTCTTGAGTCCAACATGGGATGGGTGCATCATCAGCTGGTTACTCTTGATCATTTTGTAGTAGTAGGACAGCATCTTCTTCACCTTTTGAGCCGTCTGGTTGTTTTGCAGCGAGCTGCTCACACAAACCTTTGCCATGAACTAGCTTGGTCACTTTGATTTCAATATCATATTCCATCACCTGAGTGATCCAACCTGCTCTCTTCTCGTTTAAATCCTTGTTTAGGAGGAAGTCCTTGACACCAGCATGAAACACCAGTAGTTGAATCTTATTTTTTGAGACCAAACGTCTGAACTTCTTCAAGCTCCTGATGACAGCAAGGACATGCTTTTCGATGAAAGAATACTTTATTTTGTAATCTTCCAAGGTTTGACTGAAGAATGCTATGGGTTGTTCTAAACCTTCTCTATTCAGCTGTGTCACGATAGCTGAGATTGTATCTGATCCTCCAAACGCATACAACATGAAGTCCTTTGAAAAGTCTGGGTTGATAAGAGTTGGGGCTTGTGATATTGTATGCTTGATGCTTTCAAAACTTTCTTTGCCTTCGTTGTCCATTGATTAAGGCTTCATACTCATTTGTATTGTTTGAGTAAGAAAACTGAAAAAGGAAGGCCGAGTAATACCTTATACCTTGCGGTGAAATGAGCATAGCTCCTCCTCCCTGCACCTTGTCTACTCCTTGACACATCAAAGAACAATTTCCATACTTCATTCTTGTCCTTATAATCTAGCTTGGTGATGCTGGGGAGAGGTTGATTCTCTTCATGTAAACAATAAACTCCTAGCTCAGATTCTTCTATTTCTTGATAAGGATCAAAAGCATGCACCTTGCTTGCCCATTCATCAAGAGTTAGATCTGGGATGCTTCCAACCTTGGTGTCAGCTTCATCAGTACTTGGATAATCTTCTTGATCAAATGCTGAACAGTTGGTATTGATTTGGCTTGGAGTGTAAGGCTCAATATGAAAGTTTGTAATAGGTTCGGATCTGATTGTGGCCTTAGTTCCATATCTTGTTCTGAACAACATGTGTGACCAATCAGCAGAAAGATAGCCTCCAATTTTGGCTGTGAAATCTCTTGACAAGCACAATGCAAAGAGTGGTGGCAGATCTATGACTGACACATCTTGTAATACCATTACATTGGGACATGTGCGTGTAGTGTGAGGCTCAAACCTTTGATTACTCCAACCGTTGCTTGTCCCGTCTAATTGCACTACACCCTTGGAGATGACTTCATATTGAAGCCCTAGCTGATCAACTATTTGCTTGGACATCACTGAGCTACTTTCCCCGGAATCAATCATGCAATTGTGCACCAATTTGTTTCCAATGATTAATGAGACATAAAATGGAGGGGCTTCAACATTTTAGCTTGCTTTGTCCTCCATGATTTCCTTCAGTGGGCAGCATTTTTGAGTACCTTCTCTTGCATTTGGACCCGTTGATTAGAAGTTGACCAGTCCTTCATGGTAGCTTGTAGCAAATCTCTTTGTCTTGGGATAAATAGTGATTCCCACATTGATATGTTTACATTTGTCTTCTTCATCTTATCAATGATACTGAATGGAGATGAAGTATCCCTCTACTATCCCTTGGCTGCACATTCATTCCTTGTAAATGACCGGTAGTATTGGCGTTTGAGTTGGTTTAGAAGCTGGTTTAGATGCTCCTTGCATGTTTGGAACTACAGTTTGTTTGCCGGCAGCTTGTGGAGTGGTAGAAGGTTGTGGATTACTCGAAGCCAATGGTTGTTCTTCACCCAAATTTCTCCTCTTTGACCTTGTGTTGGCTGCAACACTTTGAGAGGGTATTTGATTTATACCACAGAAATATTTATCCTGCCAATTGACAAGAGTAGTTTCGTTCGGAGATGTTCCTTGCTGAGGTGCTTCTTGCTGCTGATCCTCTTCGTGGCTGGACTCTTGCGACCCACCAATGGTTTGCACCATAAGAGCCTGATTTAATGCACCGTTAAAGCACATTGATTGGTTATGTGGCTGACTACATGGGAAACACCAATCATATTCTTGGGCCATGTTATTTTGCACCGGTACCAAAGCTTTAGAAGTAGATATGACATTGGGGTTATAGGGCTGAAATGGTCTATTAGCGGGAGGCCTTACTTGGCTTTGATTTTGATTTGCAGCCTGATTTGGTGACCTATTTTGTTGGTATGGGGGCCTAGCCTGGTACTGTGCTTGAGGCTGATACGGTCTAGCACTTTGAGCTTGCTGTCTTTTGATAGTAACCAGCTCATTTCCCAAATTTTGCAATTGTTTCATGACCTCTTGGAGTTCATTTGAAGCACTAGAGGATGAAGTAGAAGTCTCATTTGAACTTTGATTTCTAGGGGTGGGAATAGGAGCCAAAGTGGGTGCTTGACTAGTGCTTGGATTTTCTAAGTTTGGATACAAGGGCATGGGAGGCCTAGGAGCCAATTTACCAGCTTGAATAAGATAGTTTTTGGCTCTAATGGCAATGCTATAAGTAGCAGGTAAGGTTGTGCCTCCCATAGATTGAATTAACATAGAAATATCAAAATTCAAAGCTTTAAGGTAATATAGAAAAGCACCTTCTGTTGTTGGCCTGACTGCCACTGGAATCCTATCCCAAGACCTTTGAAATCTGAAGTTGAAGTCAGTCAGCTGCTCGTTGGGGGCTCTCTTGATAGTTGTTAATTTTTCTAGTAGAGACAAATTGTCTCCCTTTTCCCCGAACTGATCATGGAGAACTATGCATAACTGATTCCAAATTGTGATAGAACCAGCTTCAAGGCTCCTAAACCATTGCAATGCCTTCCCTTTGAACGAAGATGCTAGCAATTTGACAGCCACATCCATTTCATTTATCTCATGGATTGCACAGACTTAGCAATGTCTTTGACATGATCACTAGGAGTGGTATGATTTTCTCCAGTGAAAAATGGAATGTTCTTCAATGCTGCAATTGGAACTGGATTCTGTGCATTGAGGGCAAGTGGGCTACTGCCAGTGAAATTGACAAAGGGATTTAGTGGTTGCACCATTTTGATTGGCCTGAGAACCCTTGTTGATGTGAGAAAAGGTCTACCAGGTGGAGGTGTAGACAAAGTTCTATTAGGTGGAGACGCAGATCTTTGAGCTCTTCTTCCCCTTCTTTCTCTACCTAGAGATAGGTGTAGATAAACAAACAATCCTTCCTCCCTAGTTCTTGACCTGGTCTGTATCCTTCTCATAAATTTTCCAGGCTTGGACTGCTGAAACCAGCGGATTATGCGTCTTTTGGAGTCATCGGATGTATGATTTTATAGCTTCTTCAAAGTGGAAGTTACAACAAGTGCACATCAATCTTGTTGCAATGAAAGTAAAGACCTCTAAGGTCCCACCAAAGCGTGCTGAAGCTGTTACCACCGAATCACGGCACCCTTATGTTTATACAAGTGCATATACTTGAACTCTTTGTGTGATTGGATAACACGGGTACTATCTCCAAGTTGTGGGACTTGCTACTTGAGATAGACCTCCAGAAAGCTGGTTCTTGCTCCTAAATTACTGCCACAATCTACTCTAATGCGGGATAAGCTAACTATTCTAATCTAAATTTCCAAGGGACCAGGGAGAGAGAGTGCATAAAATGAAAGCCTACACTAAAGCGGTGATACACCGAGGTAAAAGGAGGTGTGAGAGTAGTCTAGATGTCCCAAACTATCCTTGACTTTTCGCCGGTTCGCGCCCCGTGCGTACCTTTGGCCCTCTTTGTCCCAAAGCTCGCGTAAAAACAACACTTAGTTGATTTTTTCCACTTTTCAGCCTATTCACCTTTTGCGTCCCACGCATCCCGACGTTCAACCTGTCCCGGACTACCTGGACTAGGACTTAGCCGATTTTCTTCATTTTTTCGGCCCCAAGCTTGGTTTTTGCAAATTTTTCACCTTTTTTAAAACTTGTTGGGTTTTCTTCTTGGACAGGAGAGTTAGAAAGAAGCCGAGGGGGCCCCAGAAACATGATTTTGCCTTGAATCAATATAATTGCTTGGGAATTTGATGCATGTTATCAAAATTACCTTGAGGGGTGAATTTTGGATAGCAGTAGGTATTGACTTTGGTGAAATATTTTATCTTGTTGTTAAGATGATTTCTATTTGTCTTGTATTGAGTTTAGTTGTAGTAGAATATTTGCATTTAGAGCAACTAGATGTGAAGACGGCTTTCCTTCATGGTGATTTGGATGAAGAGATTTATATGCAGCAGCCACTTGGGTATAAAGTCAAGGGTAAGGATAAATTAGTGTACAGGTTGAAAAAGAGCCTATATGGGCTTAAGAAAGCTCCAAGACAACAATGGTACATCGGGTTTGATAGTTTTATGCATGAGCATGGTTACTTGATATGTGAATCGACCATTGTATTTATTTCAAGAAACTTGGAAATGGGAGCTATATTATTTTGTTATTGTGTGTGGATGATATGCTTATTGCATGATCTAGTATGCAAGACATTAGCGAGCTTAAGAGAAAGCTAGCTCACATATTTGCAATGAAGGATTTAGGAGCTGTAAAGAAAATCATTAGCATGCAAATACATAAAGATAGGAACAATAAAAAAATGTATTTGTCTTAAGAAGATTAGATTAATAAGGTGTTAGAAAGGTTTATTATGCAAAATTCAAAATCTATTAGCACACCTATGGTTGGACACTTCAAATTGAGTAAAGATTAGTGTCCTTCATCATAAGAGGAGGTAAAATACATGACACAAGTGCCATATGCTTTAGCAATTGGAAGTCTCATGTATGTTATGGTTTGTACAAGAACAAACATTTCATAGGGAGTGGGAGTTGTGAGTAGATATATGGCTAATCCGGGCTAAGAGCATTGCAAAGTAGTCCACTAGATACTTAGGTATTTAAAAGGGACAATTAGCATGAAGTTATACTATGGAGATTTGGATATTTCATTACATGGCTATGTTGATTCGGATATATTTGGAGATCTGGATGGTAGGAGGAGCACTACTAGATATATTTTCTGATAGGTGGAATGACATTAGCTGGATTTCAAGATTGAAAAAGGTTGTGGCTTTGTCTACTATAGAGGCAGAGCATGTTGCAGCTACAAAGGCTAGTAAGGAGACGATATGGATAAGTATGTTCATGGAAGAGTTGGGAAAGGAGTAAAGTAATAGTAAACTATTCGATGTGAGTTAGAGTGTAATTCATTTGGAAAATAACTCAACGTTTGAGTTGAGAACGAAACACATTTAGTTGAGGTATCACTCCATACGATAGGTATTGGAGGATGGATAGTTGAATCTAGAAAAGATTCACACAAGAAAGAACCCTGTGGATATGCTAATGAAGCCATTAGTAAAGGATAAGTTGGAGCTACACTCCAATTCTGTTGGTCTTCAAGTTTGAGGCTCGAGGATGAAGAAATACGGCTAAGGAAGGATCCATTAATGGAACTTTATAGGTATAGTGTGAAGTAATTAATCTCCAAGTGGGAGATTATTCAAGTATGAAACTAAATTACTCATGTTTTAGCATGCAAATAGAACTTACTTGGAAGTTGAAAGTAACCGACATCGGTTATAGTGTGATCGACATCGTCGGGGAAAGTTGGAAGCAACGACAGGTTGGGTAGAACCGACATCGATTACCCGTGTGACGATTTTTATTTAACTCTTGGGATTTATTTCCATTTTGAGCATTGGAATATATTTAATGAATGTAATTACATGGCTAAGTTCCCTAAAGTCTTAAACGACTATTTAAGACATAAAGCTAGGGTTTAGAAGATAGGATTGATCATAATTAGAAGATAATTATGGGAGAGAGAATTCTTTATGAAGAATAAAGAAAGCTTGAAGGAAGAAAGTACTAAACGAGAAGTGTAGAAGATTCTAAATCTTCATCTTATATCTTGTAAAAGTTTTGGATAATAGATTGGCTTGTTTCTTAGTGGACGTAGCCCATCTTGGGTGAACCACATTAAATCGGTGTTGATTTATGTTTCTTATTTTTTATAATTCTTCCGGTAGAATATCCACTTTTATTTGCATGTATGCTTAGATCTGATATATTGTGCGTACAACTGGTGTGCTAAGCCCAACAACAACCAAAGGAGGTGCAGGTGGAGGCTAGGCCATCTTGTTTTGAGGAGGTGATCTTATAGGAGATACAAAACGATGAGGGGCAGGGGGTATTTGGAACACGGGAGTATAATTTTCAAACCGAATGTCCTCTAAAGTCTTTGTTTCTTGGAAAAACCTATCAACTTTGGAAAATACGGGGACAATCTAAAAGAACACTTATCGACATAAATGAAGGCCCCTCTCTAGTTGGAGAATTAAGATCTATATGAAGATTACGATTGAGAATCACTTGAAGAAAAATGGTAATCCTCAACCACAAGGAGTTGATCACTCTTCATAATGGATAACTCTTTTCTTGATTCCCGATCTCCAACTATTTTCCAGACTCTTTTCTTTCAATTTATTTTTCCCAATTCTGGAAACAAATTTTTGGTAGGGTATTTAGTGAAGAAAGATATTCTTCCTTATATATTTGCAAAGATTAGTGACATATTTCACATAATACAGGTTAAGGCATTGTTATTTATCAAAATTTAAATCAACACGGAGTCGCCACTAAGTATTTTCACCTTAGTTGTGATAATGAACTATAAATGACTTATCAAATATATATCAACACTTAATTCTTGCAAAGCTTAGCAGATCTAACCTTCCTTTACCAATATTTATCATTGATGATATAAATTTAGTGTAATAACCACTAGAAACTGGAAATATTGTACACAGAACTTGTAACTTTGCACAATTCTTACAAATCTCAACATAGGATGACATTTAAACAATGTATTTGCACTTAGATCATGTAAGAAACATTACTAGGGCCAAATATAAGAATGCCTTTGAATATCCCCAGCAATGGGTGCCAATAAGGTGTTGTTTCTACACAAATAGGTCCTAGAGTTCAAATAATCCTTTGTTACGACACCAATCCGGTGTTGTTTCCATACAAATAGGTCCCAGGTGTTCAAATAATCCCAGAAATGAATCCAATTTGGTGTTGGTATCCAAATTTATTCTCCCTTAGAAGCCAAGCAACATCATAGATTTAACAAGATACTCAGAGACAGACAAATCATAATTCATTTTGTAGCTGGGGAAGGGATTCAGTTGGCTCTTTGTCACTCAAGGCGTTGGAGAAATGGATAGCACCATATAAAAGGATTTGATCTATCCTCACTACTTTAGGTTGTGCCTTTTGAACTAGGGTGAGAGGACCCATTTTGTAACCTTTGTTGGTGAAGGACATCAAGAGATCCTTCTTTGCATAATTTTTAAAGAAAACCTTGAGAAAATATGATCAATACACCACAATCTAACTCTCACAAGTTGTCACACTAGAAGATGGAGATATTTTCTAAACAAGGTTGAGTTACTAAAGACACTTAAAACCTGCTTGCTTCTATATATTTTGCGCAAAGTAGAATTTTTCATTTTGGACACAAGACAAACAAGGGTACTTCAGGTAGGATTCATGGTTATTTGAAATTTTTGGTGGGGAATTAAGAAAGATGAAGTTGATTTCACCATATCTTTGAGAACCTTTACAACAATTGGAAAACTAACAGACAAAATGCTTCAAAATAGCCAAAATATTCCTTCAAATAGAAGGTGTGCATCAATGGAGGCCCAGATCTGCAAGGTTTGACACAATATTTAAGAATTCAACATGAAGGCTTGAGCTAAAGAATCAATTAAACACTAACAACCCTAGGTCAATCATGCCTAAGGTACACTCATAGGCTTACAAACAATCTTTATCAACATAGTGCAAGGAAAATGATTTTAAATTGTTTATTTCATTACCAGATGAAAGATCTTCTCATAATGAAATTACAAATGCCAAAATACTAACACATGGATGAGATCTTGTGTGATTCAAAGAGATTTTAATATAAGATTGCAACAGGAACAAGAAAAACTATTTGAAAGACATTATGAAATAAAAAGACACAATTTTTCCCAAGATCAACAGATTAATTCAAGATTTATCAAATTCATCAGTAGGGGAAAGTTTATTGAACAATCTCAGAGATTTTAAATGGTTGTACACTTGCAACCATCTTTACATGATTGAAATATAAAACACAAGAAATTAATAGGTTTCTCAGATGTCTCTCAGGAAGATGAGATTTCTCGAAATTTCTTGTAAAAATTAACCCCTAACCATTTGCAAGAGTATTCTCATTGCATTTATACATTTCACTTGCTCACTCATCCAAAATTTTCTCCCCAAAAGAATAATATTTGAGGAATCCTTTGTTTGTTACAAGTTTGTTCCAGAAAGTGATGTTTAACAAATTTACACCCAAAAGCTATCAAAGTTGCTCCATATGGCTGGATCTGACAAGCAATATTTTCACCCTCGAGAATACACCTTGAGAAATGAGTTCCCTCGCATGGATGCTTGAATTCATGCCTCTCAAAATGAGTGTCCTCGCATGGATTATACCACATACCTGCGCTACGAGTCTGAGTCAGCCAAGTGTAAAGAGGATCCAGCGAGAATCCTCCACATGTTTCCTTGGTGTAACTACAAAGGTGAAGTCCAGAGGTAGGTTCCCAAATGAGTGCGAGCCATCCACATGTTGAGAACCATAGAGATTTGCACCGATTGCTAAAAATTCAAAGTATGGGAAGGCCTAGTGGAAGCTTCCACGTGTCATTTAGTGCAAATTCAAAGATGAATTTTAGAGGTGGGACCTCAAACTAGCGTAGGCTCTCCACGTATCTTGGGGCAAAGAAAATTTCCTTGGCCTTTGAAAAAGTATCAGTATAAAGAGAAGCCAGTGGAAGCCTCCACATGTCTCTTCAGCACACTTTTGATATGGTGCCCAAACATAGAGACCCAAAACAAGCGCGGGCTCACCACGTGTCCCGGCTGACAAAGTTGTTGAAAGATTTTAAGGACCAGTGGAAGGTTCCACGTGCCTAGGGTAAGAGAAAGTATCCTCGGCCGTTGAAAATTCTAAGTATGGGAAGGGCTGATGGAATCTTTCACATGTCTCTTTGGCACTTTTTGGTATTAATCTCAAAAGAAGGACTCCCAAACAAGCACGGGCCTTCCACGTGTCTAGGGTCTGAAAAAGTTACACCATAAACTTGAAAGAACGTCTAAGGATTGGAAGATTCAGTGGAAACCTCCACATATCCCTTTCACACTCTTTCAAAAGTAAAGTTTAGGGGTAGGTCCCCGAGCAGCGTGGGACCTCCACATGTCTTAGGCCTTAGAAATTTTCTTGATAATTCTAAGTATATAGAAGAGCCAACGAAAGCCTCCATGTGTCTCCTTGGTTCAATTGTAAAGGTAGGACCTAGAGAAAAATCCTCAAATGAGCATAGTCCGTTCACATGGAAAATATTTGAGTTTAAGCGGGTAGAAAAACTTCAAAATGCTTTAGAACCCACCTCTCTAATTCCAACTTTTATTTGGGCCCCATTGGAGTCACGAGATCACTTTTATACCTTTACATCATTTGAAAATAGAGGTTAAAAACTCCAAAGTGCTTCACTGACGTGCTTCCCCACTTTGACTTTTGAAATCCGACTCAAATGTGTGACATCACTTTATTCCCTATAGGGTTGCAAATCAATTTATAACTTTTCTCATTTTTCACAAAAAGGAAAAACTTCAAAATGTTCTGATGATCTCGCCTCTCTACCTTTGTCTTGAAAAATGGCCAAGTGTCCATCTTTGGGGTCAAAGTAAGAATTTTTCCCTGCCGCTTCATGTTTGTTGAATAACCAATTAGATACTATTGGGGTCGTGTCAACAATTTGGCATTTTTTACAAATGTGACAAAAGTGACAAGTTTCACCAAAGTGACTCACCGGGCTGCATAAAATTAGAAAGGACCACGTTTCCATGGATGTTGGGACAAAATTTGACAGGGAAAACATGACTGGGAAAAATAGAAGGAAGGAGAAACCTCAAATTCATGCCCAAATTACTGATTCTTTCTCATGGAAAGAGAATCAAACAATATTTGGGTCAACATGAACCTCAACCAAAGGAAAGGACAGACCATGGAAACCAATTGAGGAAAAATATTTCATACATCAATATGGGGAGACAAAGAAAACCTCAAACTATGTAGACCGAGACATTTTGAATAATCGGGGTGAGATTAAAATGAGCACCAAAACTACCACTAGATGGAATCCAATGCATGTTGACAATAGTTTTATGGATACTTAATCACTGTTTTTGGTTATGAAAATAATTACGTAATGTCAATTATTCTTTGGTGTGCTCAACCTTGAGTGCTGAAGTTGTCGAGGTCTATTAGACCTCCATATCCTCTTTTCTCATATCAAGTAATGGCCCTTTGATATTCAATCCATCCCATAGGTTTACAAAATTATATGTGGTTGACTTTAGTGGTTAGGTTTATGTTTGGAGGGAGTATCTTGGATAAGGTACCTAAATTACTAGTTGTTTTACACCTTGAGTTTTCTTGTATATTTGTTTATGATGCCATTGTCTGTTGATCATATGTGTAGGTCAAAGGCATTTAAGGTTTTCCTTAAGGGGCACTTTGATTGTTCTTTATGAAGCTTGAACCATAATGAAATATTTTTTCACCGAGATTTGAAGTTACATGTGTGTGTTTATGGATAGTAATATTTTATTGTTAGAACTACCTTGGCTTAATTCTATTCATGGTAACTCTTGGTGCTATATTTATAAGTTTGCATCTCGTTGAGTTTTATTAACATATGGATGACGTATGTATGTTGATATCTTGTTGACTTATGATAGAACTATTAATATCATTAGGGATATTTAGGGGTATTTATATATAGATGCATCGTGGATTTATATTTAAAGTTGATGTACTCACTTTAGGCATGGAACATGGTTCAAAATTGGTCCGAAATAAGCCTTAAGGAGTTGCGAAATAAATATTTTGATCTCTAGACTAAACTACTACAACTTGCTTTTCTAGAAGTGACTTTCTTTTGCTTTAAATTATTGTAATCTGTTGTAATCCACTACAGATCTGATTTGCATCCCATCGGGTGTTCTAAAAATTTTCTCTTGATAGTACACCCTATTGTTGAGGTAATTCTTCGGTATTAAGGTCGGTGAACCTTTTTATGTATACTAAACTATTTTTTGGGGTTTTGAGGGTAAAAGATGACTGCAACTCAAATTTAAAAAGGGTGATAAACCAAAATTATTGAGGGATTTGATTAATTATATGCAGAATAAAATTGAGAATGAATTTTAGATGCACGAACTAATGGTTTTCAGTAAAATATTAAGGAAAAATACTTTATGTATTGAGGGATGAATCACAACAACACAACAAGATAAACATGCACACTAATACTATGTAGAAATTACCAGATTTGTAGCAAGGTAAGATGATTAATCAAGGAATTGAAATTCACAAGAATTAATAAAGAGATACACACCACTGCAAATAATTGGAAAGGTAGAAATAAGTTCTCATTCAAGGGACTAGACTAGTAGAAAATTTCTTCAAGCAGTCCTTTGTCAAAAAGTTGTGTTTTATATTTTGTCAATGCACACAATATATAGAAAAATTATTCACCCACCATCCTAAAAATAGGCTAAAATTTGTACTCACCCATGCATGCTAATTTTACCCCTTTATCATGAATAAATAAATAAAAAAAATAGACATGTTGATTACAATGAGGCATTAATAGCCTTAGTTACAAAAATAATTTTAGTCCAAGTGCAGTTGACTGATCTATTTTTAATAAAATTGGATGAATAATTTGGCTAATAATAACTCTTTCTTGTTGTGCAAGTCTTCTCCAATGTGCATGCAATATTTTTCTTCTTCGTTTGATGTGACACTTGCAACTTGATCCACTTGTAATGATAAATTTAGCATTCTTTAATTCTACCCCTTGGATGCACATGCAAAAATTAATCTTCCTGTGTGAGAAAAATAATTCCTTTATCTTTAATACTTTGTAAAACATTCACCTAATGTGTGGGGACCACCTGTAGGCTCTGATGTTGACATACGTGCATATGCTCAACTTTTTTCTTAATCTGCATGATAAGATAATCATCTTTGTCTTCTAGTGCACTGATGTGACACTTGTCAATGGTTGGTCCTTGCCTTTTATTCTTTATGTAGAGGCCACTTGTCCATGTACAAAGCAATATTCCATCCTTTTATTATTTTAACAATAATAATCAAGGATAATAATAAACAATCCTCTCTTATCATGGACATATAACAATTTTACTGGTGATATTGGGGCCTCTTTTATTATAAACTTGGAATTTTAGGAAAAATAAGGTTTGAGACATATTTTTGATTATTGCATAACACGTTTTGATGATACTAAGGTCAAGGGACCATAATCATCGTTAATGCCCATGGCATAAACTATAGTGCATTCGGAATATTTCAATAATCTAAGACATATACCATAGTTTCTACCTTGAATCTTGGTACACATGTTGTCGACCTATTTTGTGTTATTTTTGTATGAATAATGGTTATTGGCATCTGATTTTTAATATATGGTTTTGGACCTTAGTCATGTCAAAGCAATGATTTATCAGATAAATGGGCTTGCCCCCTCTCTATGATGACTTACCCCATGGTTCAAATTTTTGGTGGCATTTATTTAATTGGTAAGTACAGTTAGGTTTTGTAAACCATGGTTGTATTACTTACTTTTGATGATAACCATTGATCCTTTTACTATTGATATTTTGACCGTCGATCTTTTTGTTCCCTCGGTTAGGGTTTTGGATGTTGTTGTTCCTTGTTAATCCGTTGATCTTGTACATGTAAGTTGTGGATCATTGATCTTCTGATGATAATAAATGAAACCTTACGTTGGATTTGGAAGAGGTTTTATGTCATCAATCTTGTTAACTTTGATTTGGATCAGCGATCCATTACTTGGTAGCTAAATTGGGTTAGTGATATTGATTGTTGGATTATGTACTTGTAATTTTGGGTCATTGATGATAACTCAAAATAAGTTAGGTTTTATCAAAAATCTCGTCAAGATTAACATTTTTCATTTCGCTTACTCGTTTCAAGTGGCAAAGCCCTAGCCATTTTTTTCTCACCGCCATGAATATGTTTTTGAGCTTGGTTCTTTGCATTTCAATGCTCTGATGTTTTTGTGAGGGTTGTAACTCAGATTCTTCTTTATTTTTTCTCTGGTTGAGCTCCATGAGTTATAAGGTTGCCATTGTTTCGTATCTCATAGCTCTCTGCTTCTTTGTGATTTTTATTCCTTTTTCACCTCCATGCAACTCGTGTCTAAAATTTTGCATTATGAATGGTATCTTTGAGTTTTTTCTCATTAATTAGATCCTCCCTATCTCGAGATCTTAGAAAATGTGAACACTGAAAGTTTGAGCTTGTCATTTTTTCTCTTTTTTGCTTGGGGTCTATTTTGTTTGCTTTTTTGAGCTCGGTTTGAAACTTTCTAAAAAAATTGTATGATATTTAATGCTTAGGTTTTTAAAATGTGCATCTCGCAATATTTTTGAGTTACTATGAAGTATTCTATGAAATGTAGAGCTCATTTTTAGTCTATGTATTCTTTGTTGTTTCTTCATATCTATAAATTTCCGATGTGGGTATTTGTGTTTGTTGTTAGAAACTTATGATTCATTGTCCACATTTATCAGCTAAACCCCATATTCAGATCTAGACATTTGAGCTATAACTATTTTCATTTGTTATGATTGAGATGAACTAGATCTAAGCTCTACTTCTTTGCATACATGGAATGGCTCGAGTTTAATCTTCCAGGTTTCTTTTATTCTTCTTGTAGTTGTTGTGTCTTTGTATCCGGCTTGAAGTTTGTGTTGGGTCACTACATGATCTCCGGTCTACGTAATATTAAAGTAATTTAATATTTTGGACCATTTAGTCTTGATCAAATAAAAAGAGAAAACTTTGCAATTTGAACTAGCATCACAACCTTTTGGGCTTGTCATTTCTATTCATTCATGATCTTGTAATTACATTTGATTAGCTGTATCTTTACTCCTTTACATTTGAAATAACTATTTTTCAGAGAAAGACCCTCTCTGTAAGGATGTCGTCAAGATATGTTTTATTCCTTTGCATTGGTACGTGGATTGAATCAGGAGTTTTGATGTGCACTATCTTCCTTGGAGGCTGTTATTATGGCTCTCTTGAGTCTTGGATTTTCTGGGTTATTACTTCAAAACTTCAAAATTTATTTCCTTCTATAAGTTAGCATAGTTGAGTATTTTCGAGCTTCGTGTTCATTTTTTATTTCTAAGCACATGTTCAAAGATTTATTCCTCCTTAATATTTTTCTATCAAAGTTTTGATGTGCACTCTCGGTGGTTGACTTGATCTTTATTTGTAAATTTTGTTTGGACTACATGTCATTCTCTTGTACTTCCTTCAAGTTTTCATAGAAGAAATTGGTGTGTCTGTTTATGATTCTTCAAACTTGTTTGTAATATATTTATTCTTGGATGTATATTTGATCATTTGCTTGAAGATCCAACAGTGAATATGTAACTCTTGATCTACACTCTCATTTGAATATGTACTTTCCATAATTACATCATAGCATCTTGAGTAGTAACTGAGGAATTTTATGTTTTCTAGGTTCATTCTATCACTAAATATTTTATTTCTTAATTGGTGCAAATTAATACCTAAATACTATGTTCACAATTTACACATGTACTTTCTTTCTTTTCTTGCAAAGCTATGAACAACACTTCTTTTCTGAGTTCTTATCTAACTTCACCGGCTTATAATAGAAACTTGAACTAGAAATGCCTTTGTAATGTTATACTCGTTTCTATCTCGTATTTTGAGATTTTCTCTGCTAATGCCTTGATAAATTGATTTGAATCAATACTTTGTTTGTAATTATACCTCTAGAAAGACACTTTGGGGCTCTCTTTGTTCTGTCGTCCTCAGTACTCGTAAGCTTATAAGTAATGATGTTGCAGTATATTATTTGTACTTTTACTAGATTTTATTACAAATTTGATTCAAATCATGTTGCTTAAATGAAACTATGACCTGCTTGATTGTACAATTCGAAGTGGTTGCTTTATTTTTGGAACTTGCTAAATTCTGAAATCAGGTTTTGTAAATGCAAAGCATTCATAAAGACTTACTTGTAGTTGTATATTCATGCTTATGATGTTGATTCAAGTTGAGTTGCATTTTTACTAAGTGATCTTTCGACCATTCAAGATATAATGTACCTTAGAACTGATTTGTGTTTGAACCATTACATCCATTTGTATATCACATTGTAAATTTGTATCTTTTACAAAGATTGGGATGAAATTCATTCTATTTGAATGCTTAATTTATTTCATTGCTTAAACAACAATATTACACTTGTATGTGATAATCGAGCTTTTGGTTATTGAATATCGCATCTTGTTCATGATGGATCTCATGCTATACTTGTAATCATGTATTGAACATTTATAGCCTTCATCCATGATATTGTCCATTATGCAAAAATTCATTTCGATCTACAAAAGTTTACATTCTTATAGTTGTAATCTAAAAATTATGTTGTATGTGATTGCATTGTATTTGAATTAAGCCATACAATAGTTGTATGCTTCCAAATAAAATTGATTTGCTATATCTTGTGAAATATTTGGCTACCCTGTACATTTCTTGTGCATTTTCTAAAAATTGTTTCTTGCTAAAATCGATTTGTACCTATTAATCCAGAAATTATATTTTGAGTTTTGTTATCTTTTGATGCAACTTGTTCACTATTCCTATAATTTATTCCTTTTCTTCATGTAAATCGTTAGTTTTTTCTCATTTTGTGGTATCTCTTGTAACTATCCTCTTCATGGGTTCTTGAAGAAATTTTTTTATTAAAAGTGGAAGATACCCTGCCTAGTTTCTGTGCTTTGATGAAAAATTTTGTTAAAAATTAGGAACTATTACTTGTACTCTGCTTCCTTACTTCTGATTCGGTGCTCCAATATTTACCATCCTATATATCATGCCTCATTTGAGCGATGGTGACGATTTTAATATTCATTTTGTACCTTATACTTGTATGTAATTTGATTAAAAATGATATTTTCTACTTGCATTTTCCTTTTCCTTGGAATCTCACAATCTTGTACAATATAGATTTCTTAAGCCATAAGTGCTTTGAGGGATCTCTTTACTTGTATTCTTGAGCAATTAAAATCCTAAATGATTTTTTTTAGTAGAGTAATCATTT
Organism: Taxus wallichiana var. yunnanensis; assembly: GCA_018340775.1. NCBI lineage: Eukaryota > Viridiplantae > Streptophyta > Pinopsida > Cupressales > Taxaceae > Taxus > Taxus wallichiana. Next base: position 193,301,457 of record CM031237.1, on the reverse strand, counting down.
ATAAAAAATATTTTGCTTTCTTCATCTTCTACATCTACATGACACTTAAAAAAATAGTTGGAAAATAATTAGGAGTTTTGGCCTCACTTATGTTCCATAGTTTTTCTTTTCTCTTTCTTCTTCTGTAATGATTCTGAGAATCATATGTGCTACTGTAGAATATTGTTTTATCAATTCTATATCTGTCTTTAATTTACCTTATGCTTCTGATATTTAGAAATCCATTTACATGCAATTAGATAGTACATGAGAACAAATCAAAACCTGAGCTCTTGAGTGATGTCATTTTTCTTTTATTTTTCTAGTACACTTGAAATTTGCTCTTGTAATACTGGATGAAAGATGGAGCTGGAACTAGAGACAAGAATATTAGAGAGAAAACCCAAGGCAATGATGGGTTTCTTCTATACTCTTTTACTTTTAACTTTATGCACATGTACTTATTTCTTTAGTAGTTATGAGTTACATCCCACGGCTTATGTGGGAAACATTGAATTTCTTCATGAATAAATAACATTAATTTCTGTAACTGAGTTGTACACTTCTTTACGCATTCATCTTTTATTAATTGTATAATGAAATAAACAACTCAATTACATAATTAAATGTATTTAAACATTCAGAAATAATGAGTTTTGAAGTACCTATAACTTAATAATGAACTGTCTTTTATGTAAACTACAATTTTGTTTGTCGTTCTTTAATTTAGAATTTGACCTAAGTTTTGATTCCTACCTTTATCAAGGTGATGCATTAGTCCTTAGGGTATTTTTGTTTCCTTTCTAAAGACAAACATGGAATGGCAGCCTATGTGAGGTGTTACATTTTGTAACAAGAAACATAGTTGCAGATTACATGTAATTAGTCAATTGCTACATCTAAGAAAAACAATAAAATTGTAATGCATCCCTCTAGTTAGGTATGTTTCAGCAATGCCTTCCATCGTAAACAAAGTTTTGAGTTGCCCATTTTTGCACATGTCCAAAAATTATCAACACTACCCAAAAAGAGGTCCAAAAATGACCCAACATATATACGTTATAAAATTATACATATGTTTGTTGTTTGATATAACAAGGGGAGGTATGGAAAGTACTCCACCATATCACAACCCAAAATCTTGGGCCATATTGAGACTATATATTCTCATAGTAGTCCAAGGGAACCTTTTAATTAGCTCAAAATTTCAAATTATGTCCTTTATAAATTTCAGGGCATGTAGTAGCAATTTATACAATCAAGGTTTTTAACTTATACTTTTTTTTGGGTGCTTAAACCCATAAAATTATCCATTCCATATTCCAAATTATAAAATACCGGTTATAGTTGCGTTCATCAAGCATATTTCTTATAAGTTTTCTTAATTAATGCATTCCTTTTATTATGATATCCCATATCTTGTGTCATTAGAAATGTTGACATGATATCTCGTCATTCTAATTAGGTGACAAAGCTATTCATTTTACTTCTTTGGAGGGTATGGGAGGATTCTTTGCAATTTCCACATAGTGTCTATATTTTTTGTTTATTTCTTCTATTGAGCTACAAAGCTAGAGTAAGGAACCATTTTTTTCCCTTAATGTTCCAGCTTACTTATTAAGTTTTGAAAGTCCAAGCCCCTCAATTAGAGTTCTAATATGTTCAGGTCTATCACATTACTAATTGAATTTCAATGATTAAGTAGCGTTTGGAATATCATATTATTAATTTTATAGAAAAAGAGACCATTAACCAAAAGCAGAACACACCAAGATTATAAGATTTTACCAAATAATTACATACATCCCAAATGCTCTCCAAGTTGGTCTCCAAAATTATCATTCGGAGTAATGATGAAGGAGCACATTAAAGTTACAAATTTTCATTTATGAGTTCAAGGAGTTTAGATCGGTATGAGGAGATAAACATTATTTGTGGTTTAAACTAAAAATAGGTTCACTAGATAAGAGAGAGTTTTCAAACAAAACTTATGCCTCCATAGGATACTTTATACCACACTTCCTCACCGAGAGAGAAATAAAATATCAAGAGGGAAATCAAATGATTTTTCGAAACATATCCTCTAAGGCCAAGGCTTATATTCTTCAATGAAAGAGTGTGACATAAACGTAAGGTTGGAAACTTAATATTTGTAACACCAAAATATCTAACATAAATCCCAAGGAGATGAATGTATCCAAATTTGTCCCACATAATTCAATGCTAATGAGTTGTAGTGTCATGTATGCTGAAAAATTCAAGAGATTAAGACAAGGGTATGTCTATCTATGGTTCATCGAGATAAAAAAACATATATTTTTAAGCACTAAGCCCAAAAGAGCTTGAGTATAACCATATTTATTCAAGGTATTAATAGTCCAAAATGTTTATCTTTTCTTAATTAACACAAATAAATTGAATTAGGACTCCAATGTGCCTATCATTGGACCACAATATCCCAACAGTAAACTATAAACTAAAACCTATAATTATCTGAGAGTTAATCCATCATTGACATAATCAATAAGTCCATATTTAATATCATATCTATTCTGAAAATGAAAAAATCTCCTATTAGGGTGCAAAAGAAACAAAAAAACTATCAAAACTACCAACTATACTACACGACATGGAGAACTCTCTCCCTAGGGTGCTTTGAGTATCGAAAGGGGTCACTCAAGGTCCTAGAAACACAAAGCCCCACCACTCCAAAACCAAAGTCATGACTTGAAGCACCTAAGAAGATAATCAAGACACCTAGGGTGTACCCCCATACAATGAGAGATCATAATACCATAATGTAGAACCAGCTCATCACCATCAAGACAAACAAGCTCCGAGTCACCAATCAAGGGTAAAATCCATGAAATTTTTGAAATCAAGTAAAATGGCTAAGTAGCCATATTTAAATCATTGAAAATATTATAATAAGATAAAAATAATAAGAAGAGCCTCAAAGCTTCTCAATCAAATCATTATAATAAAATTTTGGTCCTTGATAAAAGAACTTAAGTTTACAAATATAAAACACATGAAATGTCCAAATCACATTCACTTCACAACCCTTTATCTCTACCACTAGTAGAACTGTACTATACATCAAGCTCGGATCTAATAACACACATACGAAAATGGATAATATGTGATACCATGTCCCAATATCTACTTTGCCATATATGGATTAAGTCCACAAGTAACAACCAAAATCAACTCGTCTAACCACTGAAGAAAAAGGGGAGCTCTGAATAAATAATCAACCTCTTTTTTCCTCCAAAATGACCCCCAAATCCTACCCCTAGCAGTAATTCCCAATAGTTTCACCACACAAAATAACAATCTAAATAAGGAAGGGTCTCTATGGGGTTAACCCATCTCACATCCATAAGCAAGAGCTAGGAACCAAATAACTAACATCTTCACAAGGCGAAGTTCCTATCACTCAATAAGTTCACAAGAATATCAAACTAAATTAGAATTTTCCATTAACTGGGTTCGACAAGATGCCCACTAGGAAAGTACAACAATCCAAAAAAATATATTATTTTAATCATAGAATTTCTTGTGTTCTAGGTTTAGTTTCAAAAAAATTATTGTGTTCCCATATTTTCTCGGGGTCCAAGTGTTAAACCCACAACTCTAATACAAAGCGTAACACCGGAAAACACGACACGTTAATCCACATCAACTACACACTATCTAGAAATTTTACTTCCAATTTTCTTTTCTTTTTTAAATTAATTAAAATGATTATGTTAATTGAGTTAAATCATATTGATAACCTTACTAGTCTGTTTATAACATCCATATTTAATCGATTTCATCCTTAGTATCCATAGATTGTGTTTTAACTAAATCCTTAATATAATTTAATTAAATTAATCAATATGTTCCTAACTCCATTCCTTTTTTCTTATTTTCCATAATTCCTTTTTAATTTATTTTATTTCAATTAGGATATCTCTAAGGTAAATTTACTAGAGTTTTACATTAGATTTATTAAGTTTTCTTTCCTAGGTTAAGATTTAATTTATTTCCCTAGTAAGGTTTTTCCCATGTTATCTAATAATTACATTAGTCATGCCCTCAACTAAATTCATTTACATTTCCATTGAAATAGATTTTCAAAGGAACCCAAATACACCCTTTTCTATCCCATATTTAACAATGGCCCGATAAGGAAAATCTTGGAGAGGTTTATGTATTTAATTAAAAATAGAAAAATAATAAATACAAATTTGGAGAAATCAAGGTTAGAAAAAGAAAGAGCAACGCAAGGGACTCTTTCCACTAAAAGTATAAATTTAAAGAAATCAAGGTTAGGGTGTTTCTTTCTCCTTTTCCTTTTTTATCCTCAATTCGTGGTATTTGTAATTGTTACTCATTTATATAATTGTTCATACTTATTTATTGGTTAATGAGTATTCAACTTTATAACGATAAATGTGATGGATTTTTGTGGTATAGAAGTGGGGATGGTAATGATATTTTTAGGGTTATTGTGAGAGTCGCCATTTTGTCTAACCCCGCCTAACAACAAGGAGAGAGTACATGTAAAGGTTTTTATTTTTCTTTTAAATTTTGTGTTTCAAGGATAAACACCTAGATATTTGGAATTTTATAGCATCAATTTGTAATGTTCAACTCTTAAATAGTGGATATCAAACTTACAAATGACAAATTTGACACCATATGTCCATTTTATAACATATTGAAAGTCATGTCAATGTTAGATATACATTTTTTTAATTGGTGTTGAATTTCAGCAATCAACTAGGAAAAAATCACTAAAAGAATTCTTGGAGATTGATTGGTAAAGTGCAACACTCACAAACCATATGTTCTTGTGTTCCAATACTGATATGATTAGTTGAAACACTAGATTACTCATAGTGGATAGTGTGATAAAGTACACATACCATCGTCCTCGTTAATCAAACAAAAACCCTATAGACATATTTGAAATTCAATGAAAGTGGGCGGTGAAAATTTATTATAATGTCAAATGAGAATCGGGAACAGTCCAATGGAGGAACTTGTAATAAGCTACAAGTAATTATTGGAAAACAATGTTTTTAGGTGTTTATATTGTAGAGGTCTAAGTTCACAAGATGGTAGTTCCCGCCCTTGATAGCCCGAGGGTGGGAAAATTATAGAAACAGAGTTACCCTCTTGGATGGCTTGCGTTTCACCAGCTCAAAATCAAATAAATGGAGAAATGTGAGGCCCGTAATTCTTACAGATTATCTGGAGTGACCAGCCGTAAGAATTTTAAGTAAGGTATTCCAACTTGCGTGGAGGATTGTTTCAATTTTGTGTTGTCTTATGGCATAATTCTTTATCTAAAAATATATATTTATCATATTTCTAGGTATCCTAAAAATAAAATAAGAAAATTTAATTAAGGATGTTCTTGGTAATATTTGTAAACTTTGGCTAGAATGGAGAACTCGAATTATGAAGTTTTAGATTAAACCTTGTTCAATAGTTTTCAATCATTTTTGCTAAAGAAAACTACTAAAAACATTCCATATTTGTTTTTTTGATGGTAAGTGCTTTTATCTTGCTCAACAATGAGATATTACCAGTTTATGAAATTCTTTTGATCTTTCCCCAAGTAGTTGGTTAGTTACTTTAAAGATGTTCAAGTTAAAAAACAACTTATTCTGCTTCTCGCAACCTTTGTGGCTCATATCATGCCTATATATAAGAGGTCTTATTGGAAATTAATTTTAAGAAAATCATTCCATTTTCACTTAAGTTCATACTTATTTAACATAGTGAATAATCATTTTTCTTGTTCTTAATTAATATCACTGATTCTAAAGATCGATACTTTTGATTTGACAAAGGGAAAATGCCAAACTTAATTCTATCATTCTAGGAATTAAACTCTACCTTGTTGAAAGGATTGATTATGCATATGTAGGAAAAAGGCCCATGGGAAAAAATTTCCGAGAGGAACTTGAGATTTGTTATATAAAGCATCACACCATGATCCCATAATCCACCCATGAAGAATATGCATATCATAAAATCTTGAAGCATTCAATATGCGAGTTGGCCATGGATTCTTACTAGAGGGAGGGAGAAAAAAGTGATTTGGATTAAAATTTATAGGTAAGGGATATCGGGACTTCATTGGTTGAGGTTTTTATAACATGGAATGACTGTGAAGATGTTATACAATTACCTCTCATTGATCTTATCTTTGATTTCAATGTGTATAGGTTCTTTTTATATAAATGAACGAAAGGTTGTAAATCCTTCCCTGTGTTCGGTTTTTTTTACCGCAACATTAATTTCTACACCAAGTTTAGATTTGTAATGGAAATATGCTTATTTTGACATCAACAATTGCATTTGTTTTTGTTTTTGATTTTGATTTGGGTTGTTTAATGAATTTATTATTGAAGACTTGTTTGGTATTTTTTGTAGATTGTCATTTATAAGTTGAATTTACTTTAATGGCTCCCTTTTTAAAATGGTTCAAGCGTTCAATATGTGAGATGAAAATGGATTCTTAATAGAGGAAAGAGAAAAAAGTGGTTGGGATTAAAATGCGTAGGTAGGGGATATCGGGACTTCATTGCACGAGGTTGTTATAATATGGAATGACTGTGAGGATGGTGTATAATTACCTTTCATGGCTCTTCTCTTTGATTTCAGTGTGTATAGCTTCTTTGTATATAAATGAACCAAGGTTGCAAATCCTTCCCTATGTTTAGTCTGGTTTACCACAAGATAAATTTCTGCACCAAGTTTAGATTTGTAATGGAAATAAGCATATTTTGACATCAACAATTATTTTTGCTTCTGTTTTCTGATTTGATTTGGGCTGTTTAATGAATTTCTTATGGAAGACCTGTTTGGTCTTTTGTGTAGATTGACATTTATATGTTCAATTGACTTTAATGGCTCCCTTTATAAAATGGTTCATAATTTTAGTGGAATAAATTTCATATCGGTGGAGACATTAATTTCTAGGATTTAATTTCATGGTAAAGTCACACCTTTTAGTGTGCTTAGTTTTTCATTGCATTATCATTCATTATTTAAAAATCCTTGCATGAATTCCAATGTCCCAAATTCTCGTCACACATTTCAAAAAGAGGTTATCTTTCCTAGGAAACATGGTATCAAAGGATGGAAAATGGACATGATGCCAAGAAAAACACATGTTTAAAGAATTCTATTTAATATGATGGCCTCTATGAGATTACAACCCAAAGCACACTTAGCGTAAGATGGCTTCCAAGTTCTAAGCTACAAAGACAAGTCTAGTTTTCTTTCAATTGAATATTGTCATATGATTAGAGCATTAAATCAGATCTATAACAAAGAATTGAAAATGTGATTCTAGCATATTTAATAAAGAAAATATTTGTTTTATCCATTTGGTTAAAGGTTGGAGTCTATGGATATTAAATAGGGCCTATTACAAAGAAAATTGCTCTTGTTCCCATCAATTATAAGTGCGGACAATTTTCTAGGTGCTTCTTATAATTATTCAAGACCACATATTGTGGTAGTGATTAAATTTGTAGTTCATTCAAGGAATGTTATAGAAATCTCTTTAGATTTCTGATGTTGTTGATTGGGTATTTGAAATAGTAAGAATTTGGCAATAATGACACTCCTTATATATTTTTGTTATCAAATTATATTGTCTAAATTTCAAATTACATACTTTTTTATTAATTTTGAGAATGGAAACACTTTTCATGTCCTTGTGAATGATCTAAACTCATAATGATTTTAAGATTACTATTGTAAGGAGCTCGGTAATCAATCTTGATGAATCATAGTGCTGATTTGTTAGGTTTTTGTCTTGATCATAGGATATTATAATTTGTGCCCTCACATGGTCCCCAGGTCTCATACCACCTCTTTATTCAAAAGCTATTTAGATGTTAGAAAAATTTAAAATCCATGAATATAGATTTCAGATGATAGTACATCCATTAAAAAGGCCTAGAATTTTTAATGTGACCAAATGTTGGAAATCCAAGAGAATTAGTAGACTTGCTACACATCCATATATGACTATAAATATAGACATGTTTGAAAGGGAAGTTCACATATCACATCCCCATACAAACAATGTTACCGATGAAGAAGGCACTCTTAGGTATTGTTATCCAATTTTCCCCTCATACAAAATAGATCAAACATGACCTTGCATAGGAAAAATTTAAAGGGTTGGTTCAGTCATACGGGCTCACATTCGATCCCAAAAAACCAAGTCTCAGGTGGGCTCAACAATGGAGAAGAAGGGTCAAAAAATGAATGGCCAATGGAAATGTTGAAGTAGATCGAACCGGGGTGAGTTGACTCAAGCATGGCAATAGAGCTATGGAAGGTGCCATGTGTCGGCCCGGTGTAATTTCAAAAGGTGCAACCAAATTTGAGAACCTAGAAATCAAAGGTTGACCCGACATGGATCTTAGCACATAGCGAGGCTCACTGAGACGATGCCAAGTGTACAACCATTACAACATCAAGAGTGAACAGAGGGGGTAAAGTATTAGAATCTCACGGGGTTTCCATGTGGAGCTAGCTACAAAGGTCCCACCCAAAACGGGGTTTTGGAATTATATATGGTGGGGCTCTATACTCACCTAAAGGAATGAAGTAGGTATTTTTAACTTGAGGATTGAAAATTCTAATTTTAAAAAGGCCATCGGAAGCCTCCACGTATCTCTTTAGTACGCTTATTATATGGTGCTCAAAAGTGGGGTCCATAAAAAATCACAAGCCCTCTACGTGGTCGAGCTGAGAAAGTTGTAATGGCCATTGAAAAGTCTAAAAGCTAGTAGAAGCCTCCACGTGTCCCATCGGCACAACTTTAAAGGTAAATCAAAGGCAGGTCCCCACATGTGTGCGCAGCCCTCCGCGTATCTTTAGCTTTGTATGGAACGCCCGACCCCGACCTTTAGAAGGTCATAAATTTTGAATTGAAGCTCAGATTTGAGTAGGAGAGGACTTTTTGGAAAGTTCTTGACGTCTGTTACTCACCTACCACCATAATGAAAAATACAATCCACCATTTTCAGGGTTGTTAGGATTTCCCCTACCACATTAATGAAGTAATGGGATTTCTTTATTTCCCAACAAGGAATAAGTACGTAGAGGCAAGGGTTATGTCATGGAACCCATCAATATTGTAGGCGAGTTCAATGCATTTTTAGGGTGGTTGGAGTAGGTGAATTCAATGCATTTTACTTGGGTGGTTGGAGTAGGATTTTGAATTCTTCCTCCTTTCTCTCTTATTATTCCTAGATATTGTAAAGAGGGAATTTTTCAAACAAATTTGGACATCTTTCCTCTCCTACCCCCTCTCTCTTTCTTCCCTAGTGTTGAATGTGGAGCTTAAGCTTCCTCTCTTTCCTTTATAATGGCATTTTCTTGCCTCTTGCTCATTCTTGATGTCTTGTGTGAACACATGGAGAATAAAAATCTATTTTGTGATGCATTTTTTCCATGATTTCCTTATTTTGTTGTCTCTCCTTTCCTTCCACCATTGCAAGGTATACTATGCATATCTCGATGTTTATTACGGGTTTTTAAAGATGTGTTTAATGTGTTTAAAGTGGTGTTTTTGTGAAATTTATCTTTACCGTGATACATCTTGTCCATCCACTCCATAGCTCACCTCTCTTCATTTAAGGCTATTGGATTTGTCATTAGCAACCCCCTTTTCTTGGTGTTATAACCTTTGTAGTGTACGATTTCTTTATTTTCATGCTCTCTCTCTCTCCCTGTCTCCTTGGAATTGTTAGATTAGGAGTAGATAGTCACATTTCCTTCCTTAGAAGTAGTTTAGCATTAGGATTTAGGTAGAGGAAGTCAGCCTCCTCAAGAGGGTCATCTCAAGCCCGTCAGGTCCCATATCTTGAGAGATGATCCAATGTTATTCAGATTACACTTTGAATGCCCCACTCAAATCTAAGGCCATTCGAGGGTGCTGTAATTTCACGTCAACAATTTTGGCATGCCCCGTGGTAGAGGTTTAAAGCACCTTACCAATTCAATTCATCAGGTTTGATGTGCTCTTGGTGAATATTTCAGTCTTTGGAGGCATTCTCAAGCAAATCGCTACTCCATCTAGTCAACAACACATTCTCTAAGTTTTATATGTTCGTTCAATCCATTTTCACCCATTCTTCTTTCCACATCTTTCATCATCTTCCATTCATAAAGTTGCATAGTCATGGCTTCATTCCCATCTTCGAATTCACACTTGAAGCAATAGTGGTGCAGTCATCCTTTAATGTATTTCTCAACTCCTCTAGATAAGTGTTATGAGAAAATCCAAAATCACTATGGCTACACCTATGAGCAATACTAGGATCGGTTCAACTATGTAACTGCCAAGAGGGATATGGATGCGGTGAAATCAACTACATGGAGAATGCTTATTCCCATCAATTATAAGTGCGAACAATTTTCTACGTGCTTCTTATCATTATTCAAGACCACATATTGTTGTAGTGATTAAATTTGTAGTTCATTGAAGGAATGTTATAGCAATCTCTTTAGATTTCTGATGTTGTTGATTGGACATTTGAAATAGTAAGAATTTGGCAATAATGACACTCCTTATATATTTTTCGTTATCAAATTATATTGTCTAAATTTCAAATTACATACTTTTTTATTAATTTTGAGAATGGAAACACTTTTCATGTTCTCGTGAATGATCTAAACTCATAATTCTTTTAAGATTACTATTGTAAGGAGCTCGGTAATCAATCTTGATGAATCATAGTGCTGATTTGTTAGGTTTTTGTCTTGATCATAGGATATTATAATTTTGCCCTCACATGGTCCCCCAGTCTCACACCACCTCTTTATTCAAAAGCTATTTAGATGTTAGAAAAATTTAAAATCCAGGAATATAGATTTTAGATGATAGTACATCCGTTAAAAAGGCATAGAATTTTTAATGTGACCAAATGTTGGAAATCCAAGAGAATTAGTAGACTTCTACACATCCATATATGACTATAAATATAGACATGTTTGAAAGGGAAGTTCACATATCACATCCCCATACAAACAATGCTACCAATGAAGAGGAACTCTTAGGTATTGTTATCCAATTTTCCCCTCATGTAAAATTTCTCAAACATGACCTTGCAGAGGAAAAAATTGAAGGGTTGGTTCGGTCATACGGGCTCACATTTGATCCCAAAAAACCAAGTCTCAAAGCGGGCTCAACAATGGAGAAGAAGGGTCAAAAATTGAATGGCCAATGGAAATTTTGAAGTAGATCGATCCAAAGGGTGAGTTGACTCAAAGAATGGAAATAGAGCCATGGAAGGTGCCATGTGTCGGCCGGTGTAATTTCAAAAGGTGCAACAAAATTGGAGACCCTAGAAATCGAGTTGACCCCGACATGGATCTTAGCACATAGCGAGAGCTCACAGATGATGCCAAGTGTCCAACCATTACAACATCAAGAGTGAACGGAGGGGGTAGAGTCTTGGAATCTCACGGGGTTTCCATGTGGAGCTAGCTAAAGGTCCCACCAAAAACGGGGTTTTGGAATTATATAAGGTGGGGCTCTATACTCACCTAAAGGAATGAAGTAGGTAGTTTTAACTTGAGGCTTGAAAATTCTAATTTTAAAAAGGCCTTCGGAAGCCTCCACGTATCTCTTTGGTACACTTATTATATGGTGCTCAAAAGTGGGGTCCATAAACAATCACAAGCCCTCTACGTGGTCGAGCACGAGAAAGTTGTAATGGCCATTGAAAAGTCTAAAAGCCAGTAGAAGCCTCCACTTGTCCCATCGGCACAACTTTAAAGGTAAATCGAAAGGCAAGTCCCCAAATGTGTGCAGGCCCTCTGTGTATCTTTAGCCTACGTGTAACACCTGACGCTGACCTTTAGAAGGTCATAAATTTTGAATCGAAGCTCAGATTTGAGTAGGAGAGGACTTTTTGGAAAGTTCTTGACGTCTGCTACTCACCTACCACCATAATGAAAAATACAATCCACCATTTTCAGGGTTGTTAGGATTTCCCCTACCACATTAATGAAGTAATGGGATTTCTTTATTTCCCAACAAGGAATAAGTACGTAGAGGCAAGGGTTGTGTCATGGAACCCATCAATTTTGTAGGCGAGTTCAATGCATTTTTGGGGTGGTTGGAGTAGGCGAATTCAATGCATTTTACTTGGGTTGTTGGAGTAGGATTTTGAATTCTTCCCTCCTTTCTCTCTTATTATTCCTAGATATTGTAAAGAGGGGAATTTTTCAAAAAATTTGGACATCTTTCCTCTCCCCCCTCTCTCTTTCTTCCCTAGTGTTGAATGTGGAGCTTAAGCTTCCTCTCTTTGGTTTATAATGGCATTTTCTTGCCTCTTGCTCATTCTGATGTACTGTGTGAACACATGGAGAATAAAAATCTATTTTGTGATGCATTTTTTCCATGCTTTGCTTATTTTATTGTCTCTCCCTGCCTTTCACCATTGTAAGGTATATTGTGCATATCTTTGATGTCTCATTACGGTGTTTTTAAAGATGTGTTTAATGTGTTTAAAGTGGTGTTTTTGTGAAATTTATCTTTGTCTGTGATACATCTTGTCCATCCACTCCATAGCTCACCTCTCTTCATTTAAGGCTATTGGATTTGTGATCAACAACCCCCTTTTCTTGGTGTTATCACCTTTGTAGTGTAGGATTTCTTTATTTTCATGCTCTCTCTCTCTCTCCCTGTCTCCTTAGAATTGTTAGATTAGAAGTAGATAATCACATTTCCTTCCTTAGAAGTAGTTTATCATTAGGATTTAGGTAGAGAAAGTCGGCCTCCTCAGAGGGTCATCTCAAGCCCATAAGTCCCATATCTTGAGAGATGATCCAATGTTATTGATTACACCGAATGCCCCACTCACGTCTTATGCCATTCGAGGGTGCTGTAATTTCATGTCAACAATTTTGGCATGCCCGATGTGAATGTTTGAATCACCTTACCAATTCAATTCATCAGGTTTGATGTGCTCTTGGTGAATATTTCAGTCTTTGGAGGCATTCTCAAGCACATCGCGCAACTCCATCTAGTCAACAACACATTCTCTAAGTTTTAGACGTTCGATTCAATCCTTTTTCACCCATTCTTCTTTCCACATATTTCATCATCGGCTTTCATAAAGTTGTACATACCATGGCTTCATTCCCATCTTCAAATTCACACTTGGAGCAACAGTGGTGCAGTCCTCCTTTAATGTATTTCTCAACTCCTTTAGATAAGTGTTATGAGAAAATCCAAAATCACTATGGCTACACCTATGAGCAATACCAGGATCGGTTCAACTATGTAACTTTGCCAAGAGGGATATGCATGCAGTGAAATCAACTACATGGAGAATGCTTATTTGCAGGAGAAGATTCAAAAAATGGAGGCATGAATGGTACAATCAAGGGACACAACTCGGATGAAAGCATTGAGAATAGACTATAGAGCACTTTGTCCATGGGTTGGCCTATGGCAAGACATTTCATCCCGCAAGAGAAGCTTGACTTTATTGTTGAAATGTTGCCTAAACTTCCATAGTGAAATGAGGAGATAGAGGCCTACGAGCTTGGTGCCGACAAACTTTTTAATAGGTAATTCCACCACCTCATATATCATTGCAGAAGTTTCATGAGACTATTTTGTCACTTGCTGCCCCACGTGTTGATTTCCCTTCTCCATCTTCTAATCTTCTAATCTTCCATCCCATCTCAATTCCTCTGCCCTTTTCTCTTCCAAACAATCATTCCCTCCAAATAAACAAGAAATTCCACTTCCCTCACCACCACAAACAATTTTAAAATTGGTTGAGACCGCACCCACCACTCCTCCTACTTTCCCGAGCCCATGTCAAGAAGAAACTCAAAAATATAGCCAAGGGTAGCAGCAATAAGAAGAGCCAAAAAAAGAAGAAATGATTATAATCTTGGTGAGATTATCTCTTAGATTCGAGATTAATAAAATCCCCTTGATGGTCAAGCCCCAGAGGAGGCTAAGGTCAAGCCAAAAATGGTGGAGGCTTCGATTACGAGAATAAGCAAAGGAAGAAGTAGGGACTCCAAATCCAAAAGAGGAGGAGTGCATTCCGACTATGGAGGAGAACCATATAGTTCCGAGAGGTTTTAAGTTCGAGTAGGCCACAGAACAAATGCTATCCCAATTTCCCCCTAAAAAAATTGATCAAACACCAACACGTGTACACGAACAAATCCAAAGGACGGTTCCAACATGCGAGCCCACGTTTCAAATCAAACAAAAAGGTTGTAGGCGGGATCTAAAATGGAATAATAGTGTTAGGGAAGAAAAAAATAGTGTCAAAGAAGACTCAAAGTAAAAGAAATGGAGAAGGTTTGTTGTCTTCGGTAGATCTATAAATGATTCATAACAAGCACCAAAAATGACTAAGTATGGAGGAGACATCGAGAAGATACCAAGTGTTCAAACAGTAGCACCTTGGAAGATTAAATTCCAAGCCGAAGACCCAAACAAGCGTCAATCCTCCACATGTCTATATCCCCAAAATTAACACCAGCCATTGAAAATTCTTCGAATCAGCAAAAGGTGACAAGTGTCCAAACAATGCTACTTCAAAGATAAATCCAAAGAGCAGAGACCTAAATGAGCGTGGTCTTTCCACATAGTCCAAATTAGAAAAAGTGGGATAGAGCGGGCACAAAGCGACTAGGTATAGAGAATATGCGAAGCCTCCACGTGTCTCAATGTCACAATTTCAAAAGGAAATTTTGGAGGTAGTCCCCTAATGAGCACGGGCTCACCATGTGTCCCAGTGTCTAAAAAAATGATAGAGTCAGGGGATGAATAGTCAAAGAAGAGGCATGCCAGTGGAAGGAGTCAAGCGTCAACATAGTGCTACTTCAAAAGTAAAATTTGGGGTGGGTTTCCAAATAATCACCAAGCCTCCACGTGTCGAGGGTAAGACTTTTGGCCCCGCTAAGCAAAGCAGACTCGGGGAAAAATACAAAGAAGCCAAAAGATCTCAAGACACAATGTGTCAATCCAGTGTAATTTCAAAAGTGAGAGGTAGTGTCTGAATACTCAAGGTGCGTGAGGATGCCATGTGGACTGGTATGGATAGAATCTTTCCAATATTGTGCACCCGCGACCCTAATCTTTAGATGGCCATATATTTTGACTGGAAACTCAGATTTGCGCCGAGAAGACTTTTTGGAAACATCTCGACACCCTCTACACCATGGAAACATAAAATAACATTATTAATAGGCATTATTGGGTGAAAATGGAAAAACATCTTCCAGGACATTAATACAAAATCGATTTCTTCAACTACTAGATTAGATTTTATCTAATCTGTCATTTGTCCTCCTTCAATGCATTGATTGATGGTGGTTGAGATTTCAAATCGGGATTCAATGCATATCTGAATGTGTTTGAAGCATGATTCAAAATTTTCCCTCCTTTAGATCTCTTATTTTTTCTATATATTATAAAGGAGGGGCATATTCAAATGGTTGGTCATTTTTTCTCCTTTGCCCCTCTCTCTCTTTCTTCCTTAGGGTAGAATGAGGAGTCTAAGCCTCCTCCCATGGCTCTGTAATGGTGTTTTCTTTCCTCTTTCCCACTGATGTTGTACCATGTAACATTTTCGAGCAATAAAATCTATTTCGTGATGCATCTATCCATCATTGCCTTATTTTGTTATCTCTTCTTACCTCTCATCATTGCAGGGTATACTGTGCATAATCTGATGTTTTTTGTAGGTTCTGGGGGCTATGCTTAATGGGATTTGAAGTGGTGTTCCATATGAAATATATCTTTGGTCCATGGTGCATTCTCTGCATCTCACGCTCTCCTCTACTCACCACTCTCCACTTCGGAAGTCGGATCTATGATTCAAACACTTCCTTTCTCGGTGTATCACCACTTAGTGTAGGCTCTTTCACCCTCTCTCTTTCTCCCCTGTCCCCTTGCAATTTTTAGATTAGGATAGATTAGATTCTTCTTCTACTATAGTAGCTTGTGGTAGGTAGATTAGGATGTAAGAACCATATTTCTCCAGAGGTCCATCTCAAGTTTTGTAAGTCCCACACTTGAGAGAGACGGTCCCATGTTGTGCAATCACACCGAATGTGCCACTTTGAATTCTACAATAACAATTTTGGCATGCCGGTGGGACACTGAGGTTATATTTTCCATCTTTCCAAAGGTGTCTCATTACAACAACAAATCATAAGCCATAGTGCAACCACACTAATAGATTTGGCATGCCTGTGGCAGAGGTTTTAAGCACCTTACCACTTCATTTAGTAGGTTGGTTTCTTCTGTTAAGTTTTAGGATTTAGAGGCACATTCAAAGCACATCTAGCGACTCCATCTAGTCAATAACCCATCCTCTAAGCTACATACCTTTTACCATCCATTTCCACCAATATTCTTAGTTATAGACCTTTTATCATCAATTTCCACCCATATTCATTCACTTTTCTTTCCATATCTCCCATTTTTCTTCCATTTCATGAAGTTGTGCAATCATGACTTCATTTCCTTCTTAGAACTCACACTTACAATAGCAACAATGCAGTTCACCTCCAATGCATTTCCCAACTCCTCTAAATCAGCATTATAATAAGATCCAGGACCATTATGCTTACCCATATGAGCGGGGTTAAAGTCGGTTTGGCCATAGAGCTTATTCATAGCAAGGGACACATACAATGGTGATAACTATGTGGAGAACGCTAGTTTTTGGAGAATATTCAAAAGAGGCTAGCATGGTGCAATCCAGAGTACAATGTACAAATGAGGGAATTCAGGATTGGTTTTAAGATACCTTGTCCATGGGGAGGCCCTTTTCCAACACATTATAACTCTCGGAGAAGATTTAATTCATGGTTGAAATGCTACCTCAACTTGCACAGTGGATTGAGGAGATTGAGGCCTATGAGTTGGACACAAGACAACCTTATCAATGGGTAAGTCCACCACCTCCTAGATCTTCATTTTCTCTTTCTCAAAATTTATCATTTCAACATGATCAAGATTAAAGCCCCTCATTTACTACCCCAAGTGTTAATTTATTTTCTGCATCTCCTGATCTCTAATACCACCTCAGTTCCTCTTCTCTTTTCCCTTTCAAACATTCATCCCCTCCAAACAAAGAAGAAGTTCAACTTCCCTCCCCACCACAAACAATTGCAAAGTTGGTTGAACCCCAACCTGCCACTCCTCTTGCCTTCCCAATTCCATATGGGGAAGAGATTCTAGAATCCAGTCAAGGAGAACAACAAGAAGGGGAGCCCAACAAAGAAGAAATGACATAAAATTTGAAGACTTGGGCTGCATAGTTTGAGTTTATAAAGATCCCCTTGATGGTTAAGTCAACATAGAAGGTAAAGGTTGAAGAGCCAGTGTTGGATGAGGTTGAGTTTGTAGCAGAGAAGGAACACAAACAAGAAAAAGAAGATCAACAATCTGTTTTCTCTAAATACAGTGTCCCTAATGGTACTCTTTCTGAAGAGAATGTTGATCTAATCCAAGCTACACAACCAGTTAAAAAGGAGGAAAAATTATCTTAAAGCCCCATTGAAGAGGAGCAGCAATTTGGGAGAGATAAAATCAATATTGAAGAAACTCAATGAAGAAAGCATCATTGAGGATTCTTTGCTTTCATTTTAAGGGCCTGATTTGATTAATGAACCCTTGATGGCAGAGGACAATACAATTTCAGAGGCTCCATGCATGGAGCATGATACAGAACAACCTTCAGTTCTTCCTCCCACTTCATCCCCTTTAATCTATAATGTTGAAGAGGAGTTTAAGCTTTCAGAATTCATGTTGGAGGATGAAGGGAACCATGGTGAGCAAGTTGCAGATCAGGAGGACACCATGGGGAGGTCAACCACATGTAACATGACAAGAAGGAGAAAAATTATATGTCCAACTTGGAGGATTTCTTTGATAGAGAGGAGCTTGAGGAAATTACATCATTTACTCCTCTATCACCCACCTTCCAAGCATATGAGCCTACTACCATAAAGGAGGGCATTCAAGAACAACAACCTATGTCTCATAACATCCCTCTGGAACCAAGGTTGGAAGATATGAGTCTTCCATGTTCTTCACAGAAGAAGGAAGAGAAAAGGAAAGAAGATGTCATCATCCCTCTCACACCATCCATCCAAGAAGGTCCACAAAAAGACTCCATTTTGGAGTTAAATTTTAGAGCAATGGGCACATCCAAAGGATCAGACCATGCCCAATCAGGTACTTGGCTTCATTGGAGCCAAGAGAGAAGCTAGAACTAGTCATGCCCATTTCAGGGCATGAGGATGAGTTTCAAAGCACCAAGGGTCATCATCAGCACCTCCAAGAGTCCAATACTAACAAAATTTAAAAGGTATTTTTGGTTGATGTAGATACCTTGATGATTTGGGTAGAGGATAGGCTTATAGTCATTTTTCACTCATACAGGCAGCCATATTTAATGTCAAATCATTTGCATGGCTACCCCTTTTGAGAAAGGGAAGCTACTTCTCCCTACCTGTAGTAAGCTTTGTTTAGCCTCTTTCTCTTTGGTTAGTGTAGGAGTAGGAGTAGACTTTGTTTTTAGTAGAAGTGATTTTTAAACTCTACATGTCTCATTTGAGGCATGTATGATTTTGTCTTTGTACATAAGTTTTGTTTGCATTGCTCCAGAGATACGAGGCCAGGCCCTTCAAGTATTCATAATGAAAGACCCATAGTTATCATCAGAATGATTTGCAAATTTCAAAATAAAACCAATGCGAGAAAAAATAAAAATGTTTTCAAGATAATCTATTTAGGGGTGTTTAGCGTCACCATGTGCAAACGGTCGAGCTCATAGATCGGAGACTAGATCGATGTCGGGCTATAATTCTTGAGTCCATTCCCAATGGATGCTTCAACGCCATGGTCCATTCATCTAGCAGGTAGATGCCCCTATGAGTCACCAAATTGTTATCCCAATTTTTCCCCCTAACAAAATTAATCAAACATGACCATGTGTAGGAAAAAATCCAAGGGACGGTTATGTCGTGTGAGGCAAAATTTCAAATCCAAAAAACAGGTTACAAGAGGTCTCTCGATGGAATAACAAGGTCGGTGAAGAAGATAATAATGTCAAAGAAACAAGAGGCTCAAAGGAAAAGAAACGAAGAAGGTTCAAAGAATTTAAAATCTATAAATGATTCAGAATGAGCACCAAAAATGATTAATAATGGAAGAGTTAGTGGAAGCTACCAAGTGTCCAAACGGTGCACCTCCAAAGATTAAATCCTAATTCGAGAGACCCAAACAAGCGTTAAGCCTCAACATGTCTAGAACCCCAAAAGTCACACCGGCCGTAGAAAATTCTTCGACTCGGCCGAAAGGTGCCAAGTGTCCAAATGAAGCTACTTCAAAGATAAATCCAAAGAGCAGAGACCTAAATGAGCGTGGTCTCGCCACATAGTCCAAATAAAAAAGTGGGACAGAGCGGGCCCAAAATGACTAAGTATAAAGAACCAGCAGAATCCTCCACATGTCTCAATGGCATAATTTCAAAAGAAAAGTTAGGAGGCACTCCCTAAATGAGCGTGGGCTTGCCATATGTCCCAAGTCGAAAAAAAGGACAAAGTCGGGGGTTGAATAGTTAAAGCATAGGCAGTCGGTGGAAGGAGCCAAGTGTCAACACGACGCTACTTCAAAAGTAAAATTTGGGGTGGGTTTCCAAACAAGTGCCAAGCCTCCACATGTCTAGGGTCAGACTTTTGGCCTCGCCAAGCAAAGAGACTCAGGAAAAATACAAAGAAGCCCAAAGAGCTCACAGAATCCACCACATGTCAATCCAAAGTGTAATTTTAGAAGTGAAAGGTAGGGGCTGAATCTTCAAGGTGTGTGAGGCTGCCATGTGGACCCGGTATAGACAAACTCTTTCAAATATTGCGCGCCCATGACCCTAATCTTTAGATGGCCATATATTTTGACTAGAAACTTAGATTTGGGCGAGAGAAGACTTTTTGGAAATGTCTCGACACCCTCTACACCATGGAAACATAAAATATCATTCTTAATAGGATTTAGTGGGTGAAAAATGGGAAAATGTCTTCTAGGACATTAATACAGAATCTGATTTCTTCAACTACCAGATTAGATTTTATCTGATCCATTGTTCTTCCTCCTTCAATGCATCAAACAAGTAATTGATGCAAAAATGAAAGATTTGGGGTGGATTTGAGAGGGGCATTGATTGATAGTGGTTGAGCTTTCAAAGTAGGATTCAATGCATATCTCAATGTGGTTGAAGTAGGATTCAAAATTTTCCCTCCTCTCTCTTATTTTTCCTATATATTATAAAGGAGGATTATATTCAAATGGTTATTCATTGTTTCTCCTCTTCCTCACTCTCTATTTCTTCCTTAGGGTAGAATGCGGAGTCTAAGCCTCCTTCTAGGGATTTCTAATGGTGTTTTCTTGCCTCTTTCCCAATGATGATGTACCATGTAACGTTTTGGAGCAATAAATTTATTTTCGTGATGCATTTGTCCATCCTTGGCTTATTTTGTTGTCTCTTCTTACCTCTCATCATTGTAGGGTATATTGTGTATACTATTATTTTTGTTACAAGTTCTGGGAGCTGTGCTTAATGGGTTTTGAAGTTATAGTCCATGTGAAATATATCTACGGTCCGTGGTGCATAGTGTCCACCCTCTCCTCTGCTCACCTCTCTCCACTTCAGGTAGTCAAATATGTGATTCAACCACTTCCTTTTCTGGTGTATCACCACTTAGTGTAGGATCTTTCACTCTCTCTTCTTCTCCCTTTTCCCTTGGAAAGCTTAGATTAGGATATATTAGATTCTACCTATACTGGAGTAGCTTGTGGAAGGTAGATTAGGAAGCAAGAACCAACTTTCTCTCGGACGTACATATCAAGTTTTTCAAACTTCCCAAAGATTGAGAGATGGTCCCATGTTTTGAAATCACATTGGATGCCACACTCCACAATCGAGCCATTCAGGGGTCTTTGTGATTCTACACTAACAAGAGCAATCAGTTCTTGCTCCCACTTCATCCCCTTTAAGCTCTAATGTCGAAGAAGAGTTTTAGATTTCAAATACCATGTTCGAAGATGACATGAACCATGGTGAAAAAATATATATTTGGAGCACACCATGGAGGAGGTCGAGCACACGTGGGAGGGAAATGAGGAGGTAGACTATCTGTCTTACTTGGAGGGATTTTTGATGGAGAGGAGCTCGTGGAGATCGCATCATTTGCTCCTCCATCATCTATCTTCCAGGCACATGATCATGTTGTCTCAAAGGAGGGCATTCAAGCATGGAAGCTTGTATCTCATAGCGGCCCTTTGGAACCAACGTTGGAGGATCTTAATCTTGCAGCTTTCTTCTTGGGTGATAGAAGGAAAAGAGAATGAAGACACCATCTCTTCCACATCATTCACCAGGAAGGTCCATAGGAAGACTCCATTTTTGGAGTTGAATTTTAGAACAATGGGCACATCCATCGAGATCAGACCATACCCAATTAGGTACTTGGCTTCATTGGAACTAAGGGAGAAGACAAAACCGGTCATGTCCATTTTAGGGCATGAGGATGATATACAAAGCACCAAGGGTCACCATCAACACCTCCAGGAGTCCAATGTCAATCAACTTGAGGAGGTATTTTTATTGATGTTGATACTTTGGTTATTTGGGTGGAGGATCGGCCTCTTGTCAGTTTTTCACTCATAATAACAGCCATGTTTAGTGCCAAATCATATACATGGCTGCCTATTTTGAGAAAGGGAAGCTACTTCTCCCTGCCAGTTGTAGGATTTGTTTGAGTTCCCTTTGCTTTTGGTTAGCATAGAGTAGGCTGGTTTTCTTTCATTATAAGAAGTGCTTGTGCACATTGTTGTCTTGTTGTATTCTATGTTTTAATTTCCCTAAGTTCCTTTGGCACAGGTTTTGTTGCTCCCATGTTGTATCATTGTGTAGTTCAATGTGCCTCCAAAGGTAAATTTTGTAGCAGTCCATTATAGGGACAAGTAAAATATCTAGGTCAATCCAATTTTCTACTCTCAGAAATATCACCTTCAAGATTTTCTTATGAAAATTGAGAGTGCAAGTAGTGGTATGGGTTAAGGGCCAACAGGTTGCAAGTAGTCAGGATCGAGGTTTCAGGAACAGGATCAGTACCAAGCTATCATTCATGACTTTGTGCCTAATGGATACCTCAAGGTAACTGATATTTTCACCTAACAGGTAGGTGATCTTGTGAGTCACCAAATTTTTATCTAATTTTTCCCTCAGGAAAAATTGATCAAACACGACTTTGGCACAAGAAAAAAATTGAAGGGTCAGTTTAGTAAATGCGATCTCACATTTGATCCCAAAAATCAAGTTGCAGTGGGCTCGACAATGGAGAAGTAGGGTTGGAAAACGAATGGCCAATGGAAATGTTGAAGAAGAACGATCCCCGGTGAGTCAACTCAAAGCACAACAACAAAGCCGCGAAAGGTGTCATGTGTCATCTCGACACACTTTCAAAAGGTGTAACAAAATTGGAGACCCTAGGGATGCAGTTGACTCCCACATGGATCTCAAAGCACATACCAAAGGCTTGCGGATAATGCCAAGTGTCCAACCATCACAACTTCAAGAGTGAATGGAGGGTGTAGAGTCTTAGAAGCCCATAGGGTTTCCACGTGGAGCTAACTACAAAGGTCCCACCGAAAAGGGGTTTCGGAATTATATATAGTGGGGCCCTTTACTCACCCAAATGAAAAAGCGGTGTAGTGTTCATTAGAGGCCTAAAAATCTAAATATAAAAAGGCCAGCGAAAGCCTCCACATGTGTCTTCGGTGAACTTTTGGTATGGTGCTCAAAAGTGGGGTCCCCAAACGAGAGTAGGCCCTCCACATGGTGGTGAGCTGAGAATGTTATACCGACCGTTAAAAAGTATAAGAAAAGCAACATAGTTAGTGGAAGCCTCCACGTATCAGCTCAACGTAGTTTCAAAAGGTGCAGAAAAAGTGGGGTCCCTAAATGAGCACATTCCCTCCATGTGTCTAGGGTCCAAAAAAGTTGCACCAACTATTGAAAAGTCTAAGAGCCAGCGGAAGCCTCTACGTGTCTCATTGGTGCAAATTCAAAGGTAAATCAAAAGGAAGGTCCCCAAACGTGCACGAGCCCTCACGTGTCTCAAGCTCGTGTGGAATGTCCAATCGACCTTCATATGATCATAAATTTCAACTAAAATCTCATATTTGAGAAGGAGAAGACTTTTTACAAAGCTCTCGACATCTGCTACTCGATTACCACCATAATGAAAAATACAATTCGCCATTTTAAGGGTGTCAAGTTATCACCTACCATATTAATGAAGCAATGGGATTTATTTCTTACCTAATAAGGAACGATATGTGGAGGCATGGGTTGTGTCATGGAACCCATCAATATTACAGATGAGTTCAATATATTTTTGGGGTGGTTGGAGTAGGTAATTTGAATGCATTTTCTTGGGTAGTTGGAGTAGGATTTCAAATTCTTCTCTCCTTTCTCTTTTATTCTCCCTATATTTTGTAAAGAGGGGCATTTTTCAGAAAAGTTTGGTCATCTTTCCTCTCCCGCCCCCTCTCTCTTTCTTTCCTAGGTTGAATGTGGAGCTTAAGGCTCCTCTCTTTACTTTGTAATGGTATTTTCTTTCCTCTTTCCCACTAATGATCTACTGTGTGAACTCATGGAGTAATAAAATCTAGTTTTGTGATGCATTTTGTCCATCCTTTGCTTATTTTATTATCTCTTCTTGCCTCTCATCATTGTAGGGTATATTGTGCATATCTCTAATGTCTATTACAGGTTTTGGGAGTTGTGTTTAATAAGTTTGAAGTTGTGTTATGTGTGAAATTTATATTTGGTATATGATGCATATTTTACATCCTCTCCATTTCTCACCTATCTCCATTTCATGAAGTTGGCTTTGTGATCAACAACCCCCTTTTCTTGGTGCTATCACCTTTGTAGTTTAGGATTTATTTATTTTCATGCTCTCTCTCTCCCCTATCTCCTTGGTATTGTTAAATTAGGAGTAGATAGTCGCATTTCCTTCCTTAGAAGTATTTTAGAATTAGGATTTAGGTAGAGGAATCCGAACTTCTCCAGGAGGGTCATCTTAATCCCGCAAGTCCCACATGCCTTAAGATATGATCCAATGTTATGTAGATTACATTGAATGCCCCACTCACGTCTCGGGCCATTCGGGGTGTTGTAATTTCGCATCAAAAACTTTCATAAAATGTGTAGGTTAACTAATTAGACTATAAATTTTTGATTCTTTAAGGAGAAAGGTAATCTTTCATTTATGAGAATTCTGGATCTTAGCAATAACACCTTTCATGGCCACATTCCCCACTAATTAGGAAGGCTTTCTTGGTTAGTGAAACTATATTTATACCCCATTAGGCTATTAAAAAATATTTATTTTTATCTACCTAACTTTCACTGGGATTACATCATAAATTCAAATATTGAGAAGATGCAAATTAGCCTTGCGGAGTATCTGCAATCCAGACATAGAAATAATTACCTTCCCTCCAAAAGAGAACCATTTATAAATATAATTTTTTTAATGAAAACAAAAGGCTAGAAAGACGTAGAAAGTATTGTAGAATGTATAGGACTTCAAAAAAACCAAGAAGATGATGGGATGTCAGGTAGAATCATATTGCAGTGTAGAATTTCATTTATTTTGGTAAAATAATGTGTGTGTGAGAGAAAGCAGTAGCTGAATTAGGTGCTCACCGCCCACCAAATGTTTTCATTCACGAGATGTCACAAGCCATTTAATTATATTATTTGTCACAAAATCAATACACAAACTAAAAGGAATCAACTTGCATGCATTAATAGATAAACTCAAAGGCATCGATTTGCACACAAAGCTTATTTATAAAACAAAGGCAATCACATAACAACAAATGGAATAAAAAGTTTCTAGGGCACCCTACAATTAAGAAAAGAAAGCATGTAAAAGGAACATTTTGACTATGAAACCAAGAATTTGAGAAGAACAAGGAAATTTTATGTTCAACATGCCATAGATCGGAAGAACTAGAAAAGAAGTTGTTGAAATGGATTTATACTGAAACCAGATTTAATTTTCGATATATTTTGATGTATTGTTTCATATGCCACACTTTCCTAGGGTATTAATTTTACACTAAAACCAAATAATACCGCATGATCAAATCTAAACAAGTTACCAAAATCATAATCTTGAGACTCAGATGTGGAGGATCCATTGTCATACATAGCCAACGTCATTGAGAGAACCAAAACAACATGCGGTCTGTGAGATCTGTGATGCCAAAACAACATGTGGTCTATGAGATGGAGGTTGAAGAATCAATGAAAACAAATAAAACCCATTATAAATAATATAATGAAAGTAAATTCTTTTTAGGGTAAATAGAAAAATTTCAAAAAAGTATGTGTAGAACATAGGACCATAGATTGGCACTGTTTCAACATTTTTCCATCATTTGATGAAAATAGAAAAGGTAACTTCATTCTCAAACCAAGTAAATAGATGTAACCTCGATCCAAACAAAGGTGACCAAGACTCGCATCATACACAATGAATGAATAGCATTAAATGTGTTAAATACATGCTAAGAGTACATCCACTTTTTCTTCAATAGTAACAAATAAAGGGTTTCACTAACAAAATCCTGCCAAAATTAAAAATTTAAGCTTGAAACTTGAGTTATTTCCTATTTAAATACACATGGCACAATGTAATTGGAAATGATGCAATTGACTAATTGTTAATGTGAATAAAATGAGTGGGCTGCAAAATTATTCGGGTATGACGTTAAGGAGCCTGTGAGGATTCTTCCCTCTTGGAAGGAGGATGGCCCTCACTTGTGTATTCCTAAGGAGGTTATTGATAAAGCACATGTGAGATTTAAATTTTCTATTGTGGGCTGTTTTGTTGGAACTTGACCAAACATTGATGCGGTCAGAGAATGGTGTAAAAGAAAGTGGGGTTGCAAGGTGGAGGTTAGAGCTCTCTCGGGATATGGTTTTCTCTTCAGTCTCTTTGAAGAACAAGATTGGAGGAGAGTTCTTCAAGGGGTTCTGTGGTTCTTTGGGACGGCTGACCTCAGCTTCCAACATTGACATCCCTGGAAAGCTTCCAGGGCCATTTTCAAGGGCTTCCTATTTAGATCCGCCTCCCGGCTCTCCCCCTCAAGTTTTGGGAGCCTAAAGTCCATTTAGGAGTTGCAAGAGATTTTTGGGGTCCTGATTGTTGTTGACCTTGCCATGAAAACTCGATCAAGATTGGCCTTTCCATGTCTTTGTATCAATGTTCCATTCGATTCAAAGGTACCCCAAAGCATTTTTCTCGACTCTCAAATTGATACTTGGGATAAAAAAATAGTGTTTGAAAGCTCACCAGTTATCTATGACAAATGTAAAAAAGTGGGTTGTGATCCAATGAACTGAAAAGATGATGTTTCATCCTTTCTGTTGGGGTCAGTGGATCTGGTTATGATGTCCCTCAAATTGATGATTTGTTGGATGAGGAGAATTTAGATATTAGTGAGCTTGTGGAGGGAAGTTTAGGGCTACAGTCTCCAATCGTCTATGCCAGTGGTCACTCTGTTTATCCATTGCCTATTCCTGGTAGTGAGGTGTCGCGGTCTAGTGTTGATAGGTTGGTGTGGGGGATGGGTTCGTCATGTTTGAAAACTCAAAAGAGAGGGATTGTTGGGACTATTGTCATTTCAAAAATTGAATTGGGGGATCTGCTTTTAAGATCCCTGATGTGAATGGGATGTTGACAGATGGCGGTGTAGTGTTGAATGTTGGGGCGGATCCTCATGCTATACGGGTGGGGTATAGTGGGACTGCCTGCCTTAGCACAGCCTATTTGAATTCTTATGGGATGACATTAATTAATCCTGATTTTGGGACTGTTGTTTGTCAGTTCGAAGATTTAAGAATTTCCACCTGGTGGAAGTTTTTCAGAGCCTTTAACTGGAAAATTGGAGGTGTTTCTCGAGCCTGCTAACTCTGAGGCCTCTCCACTTGTTGACGACTGGATGACGGTCCATCATAGGAAACATACTATTATTAAGTCAGATCATACTACGCGAAATCGCTCTTTGGCTTTCAATGGTGAGTCTTAATGTCTAGCGCTACCTTTCTCTTTGTTTTTGCTCTCATCGGCTCTTGGTTCTTTTTTATTTAACCGCTGGCAGAGGTTTATCATCTTGATTTTCATCATCTTATATTTTCCTCCATGTTCCCTTTACGATGCATCTGTTTTCAGACGGCCTCTAGGGAGCCACAATCCTAGTCTTTTTACCATATCTAATAAAAAATACAATATCATCTCCTTTGACAAGATAATAACGTCATTCCCATACTTAAATTATTCCTACACAACTTAATTTTATTATGTGTCATGGGCCTAATTCCTAGTGTCTCCTTTTAATTTAATAACATTAGGTTTCCCCACAATTTTGATCCATTTGCTTTAAGTTAAGGGTTTAATCTAAGCCCTTAGATTGTTTTGTTTTCTACCATTGATCCAAGAATTGACGAAAATAACCTAATTTCTTTATCTTTCTCTTTTAACTCTCTTTTCCTAGCCTCCATCATTTTTACTTGCTTATTTGAAGGGAGAAGAGGAAGGAAGCCATGGAAGCTTGGGAAAACTCCCATGGAGTCATTGTTTAAATTTTTCTTTTCTTTCCTTATTATTCAAGTTTATCAATCATAGTATGAGAAAACCTTTGTAGATCTAGGTTTTATTTCAAGAGGGTTGGATGTAATTTCAAGTTTGGGGCATTGTTTCCCTTTGGTTGGAAATGTAGATTCAAGATTAAATCCATATTTTTTATTTGTATAAGAATGTAATTTTGTGCACCATTATATATATATATATATATATATATATAATAATTTTTGTTGAAATCGATAGTTTTATAGGTTTAAAATGTCAAAATTGTGCCCAAAGCGCATTCGGAAAAGTAACACAAAACTTTATTGTGTTACATTTTATGGTAAATGACCACCACGAAAGAGATAAAACATGGTAAAATTATGAACATATGGACATCAAATTTAAGATAGGTATAACAGTTTTTGAGACACGGTTTTAAGAATTTAAAATTGTTATACATTTCTAAGGGTTTCTTCTTTTCTTTGTTTTAAAAAAATAATTTTTTTTTTTCTTATATAGCACCCCAAAAGTTTATATAAAAATATGTGTATATATATGTACATATACTTGTTGGTTATTATTTTAAGAGATTTTTCATTTGTAAAGATAAACTTGTGTGAAAGAACTTGTAGATGAATATAAATAGCTTTGAAGCTAATTGATATTACCTAAATTAATTATGATGATAGAGAGGGCATATTCCATTATCTTGATTTAGAAATAATAAAGTATCACATTAGTTTTTTGTTTTGCAAGAAATTAAGAATCATAATAAATATACCAAGAACCTACTATATCACAAATTTTTTTAGAGGAGAAATAAATCTAAGATATTCAAATGAATCCCTCTCTTGGTATAAATATTTAACACAACACAAAAATATTTTAAGGGAAAATGACCATTCAATTCACACCACTATTACAAAATAGATAAGTTCATATTTTACCAATTACAAATTTCCAATGTATTCCCTTTTGACCATGTGCATTTGCTCTTCAAGAGAACCGTTTCCAAGATGAAAATAAGTAGCACAAATTTATTTAAATTTCAGATTCAGAATGAGTCACAAATAGAGATAAAATACAACTCCAAAATCCTTTTTTCAACTATAATAACACAAATTTTGATAATTAGAATTTACAATAAGATTTATTTAAAATACAAGTGCTACAAGCCTTCCACTCTAAGTGGAAACAACATGGGAGAAATTTACAAAATAGTATTCTTCCATATGCTCAAATACACAAGTCTTCATATCAATGTCATCTTCCAACTTCATAGTTTCAACTTTGCACTCTTTTATCTTTTCAAATTTAAATCACAATACAAATAAAGGGGAGTAGGTGATGCTCTCCGCCCAACCTTTAATCCAATAAGAGGATAATTCATCCTCATTATTAGCCCCCGAGCCCCAACCAAAGAACAATGAGGTGTGTTTGTAACTCAAACAACTCCAAAAAAATAATGGCTTCCACAAACATACAATCCAAACATTTGTAACACATTCAAATAAACACACAAAAACAAGATTTACAATTTTACAATAAAGACATAGGCTTGACAACAAGCCAAATGAGCAAGAAAATATGGGAACCATTTCCTTTTACGTCCCTAGCAAAATAGGGGTTCCACCCAAAATACCTCCAAGTTAACATCCAACTTCTCAACATATCCCTTTTCCCTCCCAATGCAAAATACACAAAGTATAGTAATTTTACCAGTTTCTCTCCCCATATGTGGACCACCCAAATCATACTCCCTCCAAAAATCATGCCTCACAATTCCCTTTTCCCTCCCCAATGGTCCCATTTTCCATCTCCCACACCATTCTTAAAGGCGAGTTACCCATCCCAACATAATACAATCACAACACACACACACACACACACACACACACACACACACACACACACACACACACATTGAAACAAACAAATTTCACATCTATATTCATAAATAAAGGAATAACAATAAGTGAAGATCCTACCTCTCCATTAAGATTCCAAAATCTTCACTCCACAAGCTTCAAACCCCTTCAAACCAGGCACAATCCCAAAATACAAATCCAAAAATATACAATCATGCAATCCAAGTCAAAATTCCATAAGTACAAGTGTAGAAAATATGACAAGTAACTGCCAATCCTCCAAATTCACTCAATAAATAGAAAACGAGGTGAGAATGATGAGGTGGCTCCATGTAAGATGCCACTTAAGCATCCCTTCATTCCAACTCAAAGCAAGTCAACACACAAATACCAATGCAATTAAATGAACAAGTAAGGATCCATCGTGCACAAATGTACACTAAAAAAATTACTCCATACCTTTCAAAGAAAAATTAAATGAGGCAAGAAGAAAATTGACATTATTTACTCTTTTACACTCAATAAATGCATTAAAAATGCTAAAATAAGCTCCATACTTCATAATTATGGTTGGTGGGTGGCTTTGAGAAGCAAGGGATAACGTTAACTTGTCCCACAAGTCTCCAAAAATGGCCTTTAAGGAAAAATTAAAGATGTGGAAAGGAGGAAGAGTACACAGATGAAACATGTAATTTAATTCATTCAACATCAAGTACAAGTCAAGGAACATCTATCCTAATTACTCTATTTTTACATCTTCCTTTTAGTTTACGAATTAATTTAAATTAGCTAATTAAAACATATTAACAAGTGCTAATAAAGTGACTATATTATACGATTAAGTAGATACAAGCACCAGAAAGTAAAATACAAAAATTAAAATAAAGGAAAGCATCACAACCCATGGCCACACAAATGAGGTCACCCCCAAGAGAAACCTCATAACCAAGCACAACAATTAAACAACACATACATATAGAACACAAGTTGTCAACCTGGTCATGTTGGAAGCACCCAAAATTGTTCTATGGTAGGTCCCCTATCCCTTTTCAGTGTATAGTGATATAATTTTTCCTACAATCACAAACAATAATACCTTTTTGGCCTTAATGCCATATCAATATGTCATGGGAATCAATGCATATAAATCATCCATCATACAATCCTCAACATACATCAAGCAATACAACACACATACATATCATCCAACAACATCATAAAAGTAGCCATATTATCATCATAAAATATACGAATTTTAATCAATTTTTTCCATCACTTAACATTTCAATTCTACTCTCCTAAATAATTTACAATCATCAATAATCCAATTCACATCCTACAATAATCATGAAATTATCTATATCTACTGTAACTCCTAACTACTAGATACACTCAAGAACATATTACCAATCCCTAATACCATCATATTGTTAGCAATTCACAAAAATAAATGAGAGCAAATTTTTAGTCGGATACTTGAATATACTCAATACGCCTAGAATCCAAATGTCAAGTATATATAAAAAGTAACTATTTTGGATCATCATCATATCCTTAAATGCCCATCAAGGCCCACAATACAACCATAAAATCCAAAGTAACAATCATAATAGAATATTAATCATGATGTCCTTGTATCTTAACAACACGGTAACAAAAATATAATCAACCGAAATAGAAATCATAGCATAATTAGTGTCAAGAGGAGTGTGCATTACAATATGTGTTTTCCTTTGCAAAGGGTGTTAAGTGATAGTGACTCACTTAACCATGCACCATAACTTCAATCAGTACATGTGCTTTCAGATATTTTGGCATGTTATCATGCTTGGATTTTGAAGCTTTTCATTTCTATTTGTTCCCATTCATGTGGAGTTGTTGTATTTCCATGAACATTATGTTAAATATGCCGATTATAGGCACATTTACATATGCTTTGGTAAAAAAAAAATTGCCTTGATATTTTCCTTGTCTAATGAAACACGTGAGAATTTATTGTGCACATAATTTGTACATTTTGGCTTTCATTTTAGTTGTGTTCGAAACATGCTAAACTCTTTTCTTTTAGTCTTATGCTCTTGGGAAACAACCCATGATTGTATTATATTGCTTTTGAATTAGTACATAATCGTATAAAATTTCGCCATAGTGGATCAAATTTGAGGTTTGATATAATTGTTTACTCATGCCGAGAGATAAAGTGGAGGCATCTTAAAGAAAAGGTCCACGTAAGAATATCAAACATCATGACCACTCTTCTCAAAAGCATCGCGTCCAAGCTTTCTTTTTTCAACATCATTTTTCAGTATTGAAATTAGATTTTATAATTTCTTGAACCATCTTGATTAATCGATTGCATGTGGAAATTTTCTTAAAGTAGATCGAGCCTTCGTATATTGGTATGTTAAATATACATAAATATTATGGTGCTCTTCATTGAAAAGAAAGCAAATTTCCAAGAAACGAGCTCGGCTCCCGGGAGAAAAAGTTAGAGAAATTTATGAATCTTCTTCAAGTTCCAACCACCAAACAAATGCAAGCCACTTGATAATGTATCCAGACAGTTTAAATTTCTTGTAAAGGAAATTATAAACTTTGCATTCTAACTTGGTTACTAGATATAAGTCGAGTAGAAATCATAACC
Source organism: Taxus wallichiana var. yunnanensis (assembly GCA_018340775.1). NCBI lineage: Eukaryota > Viridiplantae > Streptophyta > Pinopsida > Cupressales > Taxaceae > Taxus > Taxus wallichiana. The sequence continues at coordinate 193,269,234 of CM031237.1, read as the reverse complement.
TAATTAGACCTGAAATATAAGTTTTCTAAACTAAAGGAAAAATTTATAGCTTTATATTCTCATATATGTCAATAAGCCCATTTAGGAATTTTTTACATGGCGTGATTTAAACCCTGCTCGAAATAGTTTACAAATCCTTAATCAATTATATCATTCTTAAAGGATATTCCATGCCATCACACAAAGTGAGCCTTTCAATTATAGTGTGCAATCATCCACTCACCATACAAGTCCTAAACTTAACATAGACTTAGATACCCTCCCACCATCAACCCTTATGCATAAAATTTGGTATGTTATTTTCCATGAATGATTATGTGACCACAGTTTCATCGCAGTATTTCAGTTGTCAATCGACCGATCGCTACAAAAAGATGAGACTTGACGCCCATCCTCGACGCTTTTGTCGATTTTAATTGTATTTACAGCTTTTTTAAGATAGTTTTACCATACACATTTGACGTGAAGGAATTTGTCAAAATCGTCATTATCACTATGAATACATTCAATATAAATATAAGTGCAACATTACATAGATATTTAAATGCCATATTTTACCTAAAATGTATTCACTATGCTTCATAGTGAACAAATGAAGCATAGTGAACATATTTTAAGTAAAATATGGCATTTAAATATCTATGTAATGTTACACTTATATTTATATTGAATGTATTCATAGTGATAATGACAGATTTTGAAAATTCCTTCACATCAAATATGTATGGGAAAACTATCTTACAAACTATAAATACAAGCTTAAAATCGACAAAACGCTGTGACGCATCAAATCTCATCTTGTTTTCAGAGCAATAGATTGACAACTAGGTACACTGTGATGAAACATGCTCGCATAATCATTCTATGGAGAGTAACATACCGTGTTTGATGCATGTTGAGTGCACTCAAAAGAAAACATATTTGTACATTCGTGAAAGTTTAAAATACTAGTGGTTGCTCCTAGAGGAGCAAACCTATGTCATAAGGGTTGATGATGAGAGGGTATCTAGGTGTATGTTAAGTTTAGGAATGTATGGTGAGTGGGATGACCGCACTATATTTGAAAGGCTCGAGTTTTGTGTGATGACATGGAATATCCTTTAAGAATAATACAATTGATCAAGGATTTGTAAATTGTTTTGGACACAATTTAAATCCCGCCATGTAGAAAATTCCTAAATGGGCTTATTTGACGTATATGAGAATATAAGGCCATAAATTTTGCTTTTATTTTAGAAAATTTAGATATCAAGTCTAATTAGGTTATGATTTGTACTCGACTTATATCTAGTAACTAGGTTAGAATGCAAAGTTTTTAATGTCTTATACAAGAAATTTGAAAATGTCCGGATACATTATTGAGTGGCTTGCAATTTTTGGTGTTCGAACTTGAAGAAGATTCATAACTCTCACTAACCTGTCTCCCAGTGTAGCCGAGTTCGTTCTTGTGCAATGTGCTTTCTTTTCAATTAAGGGAACCTCAATATTTATGTATATTTAATGCAGACCATTACACGAAGGCTCGGTCCTACTTTAACAAAATTGCCACATGGAATCGCTTAATCAAGATGGTTCAAGAAATCGAAAATCCAATTTCAATACGTGGAAAATGATGTTGGAGAAAAGAAGCTTGGCGCAGTGCTTGAGAAGAGTGGTTGTGATGTTTGATATTCTTATGTGGACCTTTTCTTTAAGATGCGTCCACTTTTATCTCTCTCGCATGAGTAAAAATCATATCCAACCTCAAATTTGTTCCACTATGGCGAATTTTACACACTTATGTACTAATTCAAGTACCAAGATAATACAATCATAGGTTGTTTCCAGAACATAGTACTAAAAGAAAAGAGTTTAGCATGCCTGCGGACACAACTAAAACGAAGGCCAAAATGTGCGAGTATGTGCACAATAAATGCTCACGCGTTTCATTAGACAAGGTAAATATCAAGCCATTTTGTTTTGTATTTACCAAAGCATATGAAGATGTCCCTATAATCGCATATTTAACATAATGTTCATGGAAATACATCAACGCTACATGAATGGAAACAACTAGAAATGAAAATCTTCAAAATCCAAGCATGATAACACGTCAAAATATATGAAAGCACTTGTATGGTGAAGTTATGGTGCATGGTTAAGCGGGTCACTATCACTTAACACCCGTTGAAAATAGGTGTTGTTCATTTCCATTTACATTTTATTTGGTTGCTTATTTAATACTAGTTCGCTTTACTTTGTTTACATGTTAATTTGTAAAACACTTTATATGGTGGTCTCTTGATTGATTTGTTGGAGTTTCCCCTATGGTTGATTTGGGCGGAGTAACAAAGTAAATGGGTGTTGTTCGGTTCTATTAGTTGTTTGGTTGCTTATTTCATACTTGTTCTCGCTTATAACAAGCCATGATGGTTAAGATTTGTGGTTTTTTATATTTCCACAGTGACGCCCATGAGATTACAAGGCCTAATACTGCAATCACAAGGATCGAAATAGAGCACCCATGTACTAAAAATGCAAAGATGAGATGCGAGGCGGGGAGGCTGTCAGATGTAACAATAGCCAAGGCGATCAACCGCCGTGAAGACGAGAGGATGAGATGTATCCATGGTTTTACTGTTTTTGGCTTGGTGAAGGTGTCAAGAAGCTCGAATTGCTTGACTTGTGCAACGCATGAACGAGAGAAATAGAAACAACAACTTAAATAAACACAGAAATGGGGACTTTTGATTGAATTCGTAGAAGAATTGCGTGAAACGTAAACCCACTATCGCAAGAATGTATGCATTGATGAGATGGATATCGGGGTGATCATTTATAAAGAGGGAAACGGACAATATATTGTAGTATTAATTACATTCTTTATATAAATTCTATTCCTATCAAATGGGGGTCCCGAACACCCCGTTGTTTGTTTGTTTTCATATAGGGCTTGTTATCACCGAATCACAACACCCCCGGATGTTGATCAGATTTCTAGGTTGATCACTTTAAGCATCCAAAGGTGATTGGATAACATGGGTACTATCTCGAGTTGTCAGGACTTGCTACTTGAGATAGACCTCCGAGAAAGCCGGTTCTCGCTCCTAAACTACCCGCCACAATCTACTCTAATGCAGGAGAAACTAGCTATTCTAACCTAAAATTCCAAGGGACCAGAGAGAGAATGCATAAAATGAAAGCCTACACTAAAGCGGTGATACACCAGAAAAAGAGGGTGTGAGAGTAATCTCCAAATGTGTGAAATACAGAGGCAAAGTGCACACTAGAAGAGGTGATGACAGTTCACCATAATCCAACAAAATGCATTCACAGCAATATTCCAAGCACACACAATGATAATGAATTCCTGCAAGAACATAATAAATAGACACAATATACTTGTAGAAAGATTAAAGGGGCAAGAAGAATGCAAGGAAACACAGCAGGGGAAGATATATCCACAAACTGATATTTTATTGCTTCATGATATGCACAGTTCAATCTATTACAAGATAAGGGCCTGGATCACCATGCAAGGAGTCCACTACAAGGGCCTACAACACACTGGCTTCACAAAGAAATTTTGACAGAGCTTTGTTACCCAAAAACTCTCCTTTTACAATGAGCCCAACACTCCAATTTATAGAAAAAATGAGAAGGAGAAGAGAAGGGAAAATGGAAATCCCGAAATCTGTCCTTCAACCACCTGTAAGAGGCATTAAAGTGAGTGGAATGGTTATACATTACCTGCAAAAGGCTCCGCATACTGTCCTATGTGCTGCAGCAGAGAAGGAATGATGACCATGCCTCTTAATTGCACTCCAGCCTACCAAATAAAACACCGATCGAACCCGGACACATTTCCTTAAAAATCTCAATTAATTTCTGATCAAATATATAATTTCTTGATTTCTATGCATCGGGCTCGGAACCACGATTCCAATGGTACCAATTTTGTGTGATTTCGTTGAGAAATGCAAAAGTTATGGCCTTCTGAGTGTGGGCAGCTATTTTGGGTCTGGCAGGCGTTTTCTGTCATTTGACGGGAATGAGCATTGACTGACTGGAGCCGAATATGTTTCTTTTATTTAAATATATCTACCCTCATTAAAATTAAGAGGACATCGTGCTCATTCCAGAAAGTCCAATTTTATGAAAATCGGAGCTCGGAGTCAAAAGTTATGGCCGTTTGAAGTTCCACGGGTCAAATGTTGACTTTTCTCCTCTGCCTTCGGCCATTTCGGCTTTTCGCGTCCCGCGCATCCCTTTGTCCCATTTGGTTTCGGTGCTGAAATTTTCCATTTCGGCCGAACCGGCCGGTTCGCGTACTCGCAGCCCATATGTCCCATTTGGTTTCGGACCGTCTGGGACAAATTTGCCCAGTTCGGCCGGTTCGCGTCTTTTTGTCCCGCTTGTCCCAAAGGCGACCCTCTCAGCAGTTAACCAATTTTTTCTCTTTTCGGCCAGTTCGGATTTCCGCGTCCCACGCGTCCTTTTGTCCCAGATGTCCCAATTGCTTCCGGGGCCGCCTGTGCTCATTTCGGCCGATCCGCGCCTTTTTGTCCCACTTGTCCCAAATGCTTCTAGGACTAGGACTTAGCCATTTTTCGTGATTTTTCCTGGCCCGAGCTTGTTTTTGCAAATTTTTTCACATTTTCTCAGAACTTGCTCTCTTCTACTTGGACAGGGGAGTTAGAAAAATATGAGGGGACCCTAGAAACATGAAATTTTTGCCCTGACTCAATCTATTTGCCTGGGACTAAAGAATTTGATGCATGTTATCAAAATTACCTTGAGGGTGAATTTTGGATAACAGGCTAAATTCGACAAGAATGAAAGATGTATTCTAACTTTTACGGGAATTTCGGGTATAATTTTTGGTTTATCCTCCACCATATGATTTGTGAATGTCCTCTCATGTCCGACTCGCATGACTACGTTCTGCGGAAAAAAACACTGTCAAACCCTAAAAATCCATCCGATGGATGACAAAGCGTGACAAATAAAAAGGGCTTCTAAAAGCCCGTAAAACCACAAACTTCCGCTTATCACCCTATCGTCAATAATGGCGCTACTACCTCCATCGCTCCTCCGGCTAAACAACGAGCTCAATAATACCATGCTTCCGGCCTCGCTCACCTCAGCTTATGCCTCGCTATTGCTACGGTTGATCTTCCAAATAACCCCTTTTGTGGGGATTTTGGGTCACCCGACTGAATGAAAACACGTTCGCGTAGCCCTTCCCTTATCAAGGATGACGAATATGTGTAAGAAAAGCGTCGACCTTGGACCTCGAGAGCATTTGAGCCTGGTTCTCAACCAAACCTCTTTTTCCGCAATAAATATGAAGTCCTCTCTGGTTTGGACAATGAGGGAAATATGCATCTCAATATTTCTCAATTATTGTGTGTTCTTGAAATATTCAAGTGCTTACCGAACCGACAAAGCGCTACTAGTTACGGACGGTTGTTAGCATTTTTGCCACATGAAAATTTTGTGTATGTAAGAAGTTAAACTTTGTCTTTTTGCTGCACTCCGCAGCTTGTATTATTTGGCCTCAAGCCATTTGTCCCACCTCAAGTCATGAGCAGGGCCGCGGTGGGGTTATGACTTTGATTGCTCTTGACATTGCCCAACTTTGTGATTTCGTAAGTTCGGACCCCACACATCGTGTGGTATGGTCTCTTTTTATTTTGATGGTCATTTTTTTGGTCTTGCTAACATATATGTTTCTAATGATGCAGGGGAAAGCACACGGTTTTGGCGTTGGCTTGAGACCCTTTACCGAGATGCTTTATGGGTGGTGTGTGATGACTTTAATATGATTGAAAACCTAGCTGACATTAGGTCAGTTTATGTAATTGTGGTGGTGTGCGAGAGAGAGGGAACCCCTGGTTTCATTTCAGGTGTAAGATGGGCCTTTTTGACCCCAATATACCATATCGTCCTCCTTCTTGGCGCCTTGAATTACTTGGCCCAATTTTCCGGATGGGAGAGATCACGTTTTTAAAAGACTTGACCGGGCTCTTATGCCTGTAAGGATTTTTTTAACTTTGTTCCTCTCTCTTGTTAACCTATTGTTGTTGCCACCACTTCTCTCCTTTCCAATCACTCGCCCATTTTCTTTAATGTGGCTTAGAATCACCCATTGAAGAAACAAAAAATCATTTCTCAAATTTTTCTTAATACTACTCACCTCAAACATGCTTGAGCTATGTCTCATATTGAGCATTTGGAACTAGGTCATGTGACCCTCGAGTCCTCTACCTAGATACATTGGTGGAATGATGCCATTAAATGCACCAATACATTTTTGTGCATTTATGGTAAACGTAGCTTCCGTATTCGGGAAAATGATCATGCAACTACTTACCTTGAGTTTGAAAGAATTTCTCTCGAGCTTGAAGCTTCTCACTTCAACAAGGAATTGTATTCTCAAGTTGTTGTCCAGTGCCGAGAATCTTAAGATTCATGAAGTTTACAATACCTAGGGTGCTTAGTTACATACCAGACTTTATTGGCTCAAGATTGGTGATCGAGCTTCCAAAGAATTCTTCACCATGATGCGTTCTAAACACTCTTTGGATAGGATCAAAGCCATTTTGCATGATTCTGTAAGGCTTACTTCCCTGTTATCTTGCAGACCTTTTCCTAACACTATTATGGAGTTTTTTCAGTTGAACAGGCTACTCCTACTCGAGAGGAAGCTCTTTTAAACTGTCTACTGGTTGTTCCCTACAAAGTTTCACACTCTCATAGGAATGAATGTGATCGCATTATTTCTATCTCTGACCTAACTGAAGCTACTTTTCAAATGACATCTAACAAGGCCCCTGGTGTTGATGAGTTTCATGTGGAATTTTACCAAACCATTTGGGACACGATTGGTCCAGACCTTCACCATGTTTATTTGAAATCTCTCGCTTCCAATTCCTTTGGAGATCTCATTAACGAAGGTATCATCAAATTCATCCAAGGTAGGGGATCCGAGACTCATTTCTAATTGGAGGCCCATCACCTTGGTAAATGTTTCATATAAGATTATTGCTAAAGCTTTATCCAATAGGATTGTTAATCTTTTACGTTTAATTGTTAAAGTGAGAAAACTTGTTTCATTAAGAATAGGTTTATTATTGATAATATCATTGTTGTTTGAGAAGGGATGGAATGGGTTAGACAACCTTCTCAGAAAGACGCTTTATTCGTTAAGATTGATTTTGCTAAAGCTTATGATAGGATTGAGTGGGGTTTCATTTTAGCTATGCTCGAAGCTCTTGGCTTTGGCCCAAGGTTTGTTTAGTATGTCCAAATGCTCTTTTAGAATGCTTTGAGACTTTCATTAATATCAATGAGGTAGAGTCCTCCAAGTTTGGCCTTTTAGGTCTATTCGACAAGGTTTTCCTTTGGCTCCCTCCCGTATTTGTTTTACCTACAAAAGGTTTAAACTATTTGCTTGCCCACGAGCTTCTTAAGGACTTGTTAAAGGTATTACATTACCTTCCACATATCAATGGTCATTTTGTTGATCACTCATTTGTCACTCTCTTGGAGGAAGAAGCAGGTTTGTGTGTTATGCACTTGATTTATTAGACATTTTTATTTGGCTTTAGGATCTGCTATTCAATGGGAGAAAACTCAATGCTACAAACAATCTTAATTACCTATGCCTAATTGGTTTTAGAGATGAAGTGGAGCCGGATTGAGCATTGTGTGCGCTTTAAGTTCCTGGGGTTCCTTTCGCCCTTTAGGCCACTTCTACAACTTTTGGACTTATATTGTTCAAAGATTTGAGCGTAAAATTTCTTATTGGATATCCAAACCTCTCTCTTTAACAACTAAGTTTCAAATCTTCTCCAAAATGTTAGCAGCTACGCATGTTTATTATTCTTTTTGTTGGGCTCCATCTGTTGTTGCTTATGGCAAACTGGAGAAGCTTCTTAGGACTTTTTGTGGGCCAACACTACAGGACACAAGGGTTTTCATAGATTAGCTTAAGATATTTGTTGCATGCCCAAGGAAGTTGGGGGATTAGGTATGATTGATATCAAACTTCAAGGGAAAGCTCTGTTTGTTAAGTGGATTTTTCACAGTATTGAGGATAATGAAGCTTGGAATTTTCCTATTCATCATGGAATTTGTAAGGGGGTCCCCTTAGGCGGGGTCACTTGGAAATGCCTTAAATTTAAGTCTTTGCTACTTTGTCCAGGTTTCGTTAAGATTAAAGGTTCAATTATTTTGTAGAGTATCTAGAAGACCTAGGAGTTACTCAAGCCTAATTTGCTTTAGGTGGATGATGAATTCGGGTATGGTATTTCTTTTAATTCATTATCTCTCTGGTGGTCACTGTGCTTTCTTTCGATGAAAAACCCCTTTCTTTACCTCCCCTGGTTTAAATCTCTTAGATTGTTCAAAAATGGTATCAAGTTTATTGAGGATTTTTTCTACAAGCATTCTAGAGACTAGAATTCTTGGGATTCTCTTTCTTTCAAGTTTCAACTGCTCCTACCGACATTGTGTGTATTCGACAATTAATTGAAGGTATTCCTACAAAATATTTGCATAAAATTGGGCTTACTTCTGATGTTACTTGGTGGCGTGATTGGAATTGGCCTACTGCTACTCCATTTCGTTGCTACAAACCCTCTCTCTTTTATTCCTTGTTGGCTCCCAAAGTGGTTGAACTCTCTTCTCTCAACAAACATTGGTGTTTTTTATCTTTGGCCTCTGTTTGATCTCATCATTTTCAGAGGGTTTGGTCTACTAATTTTGAGCCTAAGAAGGACCAAGTTTTATGGTGCATAATCCATCAAGGCCTCCTAAGCGGCTCTCGAATCATCCATCTAGGGTTTACTTGAGTTTGTTTCACCGCCCATAGCCAAATCTATTTAACATATTTTTACGTTTTTCTCTCGGACTCTTTCAACTTGACGATGGATTCATACCATTTTCCAACTCTTTTCTACAAATTTTTCTTGTTGAAAAATGGCTCTTTAGGGGACTCACCATACTACTACCGAAATTTACACAAAATTTGGCATATTTTTCAGAGCTAATATTTTATTTGCATTATGGAAAGATAGAAATAATGTAGTTTTTAATGAATCTTGACTAGATTATGATTTCTCTATTACTAATAAAGTGGCTATGACCTCTAATATCTTACTTTATATTCAAAACCAAGATGAAAAAATTCGGCTCGAGGTGGAGCATCTCCAACGGCTCCTTGATCATTAGGGCTTGGCCCCTTGTGTTGTCTGTCGGGTTCCTCCGAGATATGCGCCAAGACATTTGTCACTACTTCCTCATCTCCATCCGCCACCTCCACCTTGCCACTCTCTTCCTCCTAGCCATGGCTGAGGGTGAGGTCATCTCCACCCTTGGGATCTCTCTCCATGTCGGCTATCTTCTCATTCCCGACCACCTTCTCCTGTTCTTTCTTTGTCGGGTCGATTTGGTTGGCTACATTCTAATTCGGTAAAGTTCCCTCCACTCTCGTTGGCCCTGTCTTCTTCTCGGCCTACTAATGATTCTCGGCTCTTAGAAAAATTGGTGTTGGGAAGACTGGGCTTCCATTTCTAATGAAGTCACCCTTACGGGTTGGGGTGGGGCAATAAGCTTGACACTCCCCCTCTCCCAATGCTACCTATCTCCATGTTCACGATTATTGCTTAATTAGTCTCTTTTTTTCGTTGAAATTCGCATTAGTTTTATATAATTTATTTGGTGCTATGTTTTGTCTCTCAGAGGCTATTGGTAGCTTGATGTGCCATTTGGAATTCTAGGATGTGAATTTTCCACGCATTTTTGTGTGAATGGCATTGTACATTTTTTGGAGATTAATATAAAAGTGCACTTTTTAACTCAAAACAAATGCGGTAGATTCTTTTATATTATCTAATATTTGATAATGTAAATTTTATATAGTCGATATTTCTTATTAATGTGTCATTTTATTTTGCCACTATTCTAGCCTTTTAGTCTAGTTGAGTCTACATAAATAGTATATATGCCAAGTTTATAGTTAATCATCAAGTTTCATCTTGGTTTATTGTTGTCATTAAATTTTTTTGTGTCTTTGAGTCATTAATTTGTCTATTTATATAAAAAGAGTCATTATTCCCAAAATATTTGCACAATATTTATGCATCATTAGTCTAAAGTGTTGACCATTTCAAATACCATTATCAATGTCAAAATAGTCATTCATGTATATTATCAAAAATATTGGTCATATTAAAAGTGTCATTAAGTATAACAATTATCTCATTGTGTGAGTTTAAAAATGTCAAAGTAGTGTTTAGCATCAATGTTGTGTCGAAAATAAAAATAAAATATTTGCCTCACGAGATGCATTTTCGGTGTTAACCGACATCCGAGTCCAAATCGAGGGGGAAATTTCTAATTAAGATCCATTATCAAATTCATTTGAGTTAAACAATGCATCTATTTTAGGATGGAGGCAACGGAGGCAGGAGGACAATCAGCGTCCTCGAGTTAGTCACTACCTCATAGTCCGCAAACCGCTTTAGTGACACCTTATTAGTGTGATGAATAGAACATATGAGCATCCATATTCATGTGTGCAAGTACAATATTTGTGCTTCCCTGTGATGATTATGATGTGGAGATTTGTAACATTGATACTATTATAGGAATTATTCTTGATCAAATCGACTTGATGGCTAATGTGAATTTGTTGAACGATTTTAATTCATGTATTCACCTGTATAGGTTTATCAATCCATATTCATGGATGATGTGGTTCTTATGGTAAATGTTAAGGATTGAGACCATGTGCAAGCTAACGAGTGACATGCTTTGCTTGTCGAAGATGGTGCTTTAATCTCATGTTCGCACTAAGGGGAATGATAGGAACTATCCATGTTAGTGCTCACATTATGGATTAGCATATATATATAATAATTATATTTGTGAGCTAGTAAAATATCTATGTGAATAAGGTAGAATAACAATTCATATTACCAGTTGTTTATTATATTATTATTTTTATGAGATTTAGTTTTTAAACCAAACTCATGTAATAAGGGTTTGGTCGTTTGTTAGTTTCCTAAATTATAGGGACCCAAACATCCTATATGTATCACTATTATTCACTTTATTATGTATCCCCGAATGTTAAAATATTATTATTATTATTATTGAGTGTTCACTATATTTATCTTGTACATTTTGAACCAAATTTAATACCTATAATATTTCCATTCGAAATCTTGAATAAAATTAGCACTCGTTGTTTTTATCTCTTCATATGGATTTTTTTCTAGATTTAGTAACACCTACAAATTTACAACTAAAAGTAGTGCAACACTTATAAATTCCCTTCTAAAAGAAAACAAATTAGTATAAACTATAGTAAAACCCATAACCAACGAGATCTTACACAAAAATTACATATATTATAGTAGAAAAGAACCAAGAAGAGATATTGAAAGGTTTTGTTTCAATTTTGATGGTGTATACCGTACATTCATATGCTTAGTTACCGTCTTCTTTTGGTGCTTTTATTATTTTCCACTCTTCTCTCTTCACCTTTTCTTATCATAGTCTTACATGTTTATCTTTCCTTTTGCTTATTTATTTTAAGCAAGTTCGAGAAAAATTCTACATAGAAAAACAACTACTCCTATGTGATTATCTAACATTCTTTACTAATTTCCATCTTCATCACAACTATCTTTTCTTAGCACACTCTTTTAATTATATAAAAATTCCTTAACAAAATAGATTTAACGAGAGTGTTTCACCCTCTTTATTTGCATATCACTTATGATCCACATCATAGGCGTAGAAAATGGTTTTCACTAATAATGCATTACAACTAAGAAAAAAAAACTTAAGTCATACCTAATAATATATAACTATGTAAATCATTTCTAATTGTAGTAAAGAATAGTCTAAGAAGTTTGGAATAATTAAGATATTAGAAAGAGTAATGGGTTGAGAGTAATGCATAGTTATTCATAATTATATTTATTTTATTTTCATATAGAAATGAAGTGAAAAATAGATCGGTACTTCAAGGAAAATAAAACAAAAAACAAAGGTGAAATGGATAACATTGACAACAACAATATCACTCTAGCAATGGCAATTGACTAGACTCTGTAACTCCACGATTATGGAAATTGTTGGATACTAAAAAATTAATTTTAGAATAATGTTCATATGCTCAAAATATTTTCATTCCTTTTTTAAAATTCTTCTACGAGCCACTAGGAAATGAATCTCCTTCATTAGAACCATAATAAACTTGCACCACTTTATAAAATCAAAAAAATAATGGGCACATGTCTAACACTTCATTATTGTCGTAATGCCCAGGCTTGATGTGTGTTTATGCACACATCAAAGTAAACCAATTGTGTGGATATAGAGACATTTTTGTTTCATTACCATGTTAATATTTCTCAAGTCATTATGGGAGTAATAATGAGATGAAATTAAAAACAAGAGATATTTTACATTACATTCATAAAGAAGAAATAAGAAAATCATGGAACTAACATTTTTATTCCATACATGGTATATAGAATACCATTCCTCTACAAACATATGTGAAATATTTTCAAATGGCCTTAGTGTTTATATAAATTTGTAATCAATGTACCGTTGAAATATAAGAATATATAATTAAAAATAAATACACATAGTTGTGAGTAAAAAAGTGAAGATGCATCTGTTAAAGCATTGTCTTAAAATTTATGTTACATTCAAATATATGTTAGTCTCCTTGTTAGACCAAGTGGAAAATATATAAGCATCTAATGGTGAGACAAAATGGGGTATGATGTTTACTTCTTGCATAGCCAAATTGTGATTTATTTAAGGGATAAAGAGAGTGTCCTTAAGGTATGCGAGATAAATAAGAAGTATATTTGACCCCATATTAGGTGTGAGATGAACATATGAATCACATGCGTCAAAAATACGAGATTAAACATACCATATGTAAGATAGTAAAATCAACTACTAATGTAAATCGTAGTATGATACCATTGAGAAAGCATGTATCTAATACTAATATTTTCCAATCTAAAATTGAGTGTAGTTATTTAATACTAAAATCTAAAGGTACCTAATTATAATCTCTGTAAAAATAGGTATATTATTCACCAAGTGGTCTTGAGATTGAATTTATTCACACATTTAATAAATTTGGTTCATAATAACACTTTGAGAATTAAATTCTTTGTTACTCATTCATTTAGATACATCGAGATATATACCCATAGATTCCCCTATTTACAAGGATCTTGGCTACCCATAACAAACAAAATCCAATCCATATGATTTCTCCTCCAAAGCCTATTTTAGTGGAGTGAGAACAATAAATGTAGCTTACACAATAATATTATGGTCGTCAAATCAAAACAAATCACAATCTAACAACCAAAATCAGTAATACACATCAAAGACAAAAAAATACACATTTAAACATTAAAATAAATGTAATGCATCAAAAATTTAATGCAAGTGACCAAAAATGTATTACTTCCTATCTTAGATTGTGGTATTTTGTTTTGCTTTAGCTTCTCTATATTATATGGGGAATAGTGGAACAAATTTCAGGTAGTTATATGTACTTCTTCCCCTCAACATTAGAGGGCATAGAATCTTATATTTGTTAAGGAACAATGAACCAAATAATCATATTTTTTCATGGAAGCACTCATTGGCCAATCTATATTCTTGTTTCTCTACTTACATGTGTTGTTCCACATCTTATCTCTTAATGGAATAGTCTGAGAGGGTGTCCTTGGGATGGAAAAAACAACAAGAGATGAGAAAGCATGCCTATTCGGGGCCTCATGCTTTATTTTCTTGGTCTTTATTTATGAGTGTCAAGAAAGTTTTAGGCATTATATGCTTGATATGAACACATTTTATGGAGAATATGGAATTTAAATCTCTATATAATGTTGCACTTATATTTATATTGAATGTATTCATAGTTATAATGAATATTTTCCCAAATTTCTTCACGTGAAATAGGTATGGAAAAACTATCTAACAAATATGTAAAGTATATGGTTAAAATCGACAAAAATTTCTCGGTCTTTATTTGTAGCCAATACTTTGGAAACTATGTACCTATGACAAAACATGATCACATAATCATTCTACGAAAAGTAACATACCACGTTTGATTTAATTTTGATTATACTAAAAATACTTTGTATTTGTACATTCATGAAAGTTTAAAATATTAGTGGTTTCTCCTAGAGGAGAAAGTCCATGCCATAAGGGTTGATGATGGGAGGTTATTTAGGTGTATGTTAAATTTAGGATTTTAATGGCGACTAGGATGACCGCACTATACTTGGAAAGACTAATTTTTAATGTGATGGCTTGGACTATCTTTTAAGAAGAATATAATTGATTGAGGATTTCTAAATTGTTTGGACATAGCTTAAATCCTACTTTGTATAAATTTCCCTAAATGGGCTTAATGTATGTATTATGAGAATATAAGGCCATAAATTTTTCTTTCATTTTAGAAAATTTAGAGTTTAGGTCAAGTCAAGTTATGATTTCTACCATACCGATATCTAGTAAGTAGGTAAGAATACAATTTTTTTAACAATTCCTTTATTATCGGTGGATCACAACACCCTATGGTTTACACAAGTGTGTGTGCTTGAGATCACAGTGTGATTGGATAACATGGGTACTATCTCCAAGTTGTGGAACTTGCTACTTGAGATAGACCTCCGCAGAAAGTTGGATCTTGCTCCTAAACTACTACCGCCACAATCTACTCTAATGTAGGAAAGACTATATTTCCTAATCTAAATTTCTAAGGGACCAGAGAGAGAGGGTGCATGAAAAAAAAACCTACATTAAAATGGTGATACGCGTAAAAGGAGGGTGTGATAATAATATGCAATCGTGAAAAACAAATCAAAGTGCATACTAAAAGGGGTAAGAATAGATTTACACAATATAACAACTGAATTCATAACAATATTTCATGCACACAAAGTGATAATGAATCCCTAAAACATCGTAATATAGATGCAATATATATGAAATGAGATTAAAGGGGCAAGAGGAATGCAAAAAAACACAACAGGGGATGAGAAATCCACAAACATGCATCTATTGCTTTCATTGATATGCACAATCTTATCTATTATAAAATAGGGGCCTGGATCACCATGTAAGGAGTCCACTACAAGGGAATGTAGTATATTGGCTTTGCGGGACAAATTTAATAGAGTTTTCCTACTCAAAACTATCCCCCTTTATAATGAGCCTAACACTCTTATTTATAGAATTTTGAGAAGAGAGAGAGGGGAAATGAAAATCCCAAAATATGTCCTTCAATAACTTGCAAGAGGTAGTAAATAGAGTGAAATATTATTATGTTGCTTGTAAAAGGTCCCCCATACCGCCCCATAACTTTCAGCAATGAAATATGTCAGTCCATGCTTCATTAATGCATCTCAGTTACCAAATAAAATGCTATTCTTAACTCCGCCATGTTTTCTTAACACTCACCATATATTTCTCACAAAATTCCAGATTTATTGATTTTTTGTTGATTGGGATTGAAAGCTGCGATTCCAACGGTACCCTTTTTTCGTTTTCGTTGAGAAATGCAAAAGTTTTGGCCTTCTAAGTGCGGGCAGCTATTTTGGGTCTGCCAGGAATTTTTGTCATTTAATGAGAATGAGCATCTGATTGAATGGGGATGAAGATGTTTCATTTATTTTCATATACTTAACCACATTAAAAATAAGAAATTTAAATTTAACGAAAATCAAATTTCATGAAAATCAGAGCTCGGGGTAAAAATTTATGGACGTTTAAAGTTCAGGAGGGTCAGACATTGAATATTCCTTTGCATGTGTCTATTTCGGCTATTTCAGGTCTTGGAGTCCCAGATGTACCTTGTGTGACTTTGGTTGAAAACCTCCAATTCACCCACATCACACTTGACCCGCTTTGCAAATTGGAAAAATAGGCTTTTGGTGCCCCTCTAGTCCCAACATTGACTAGGCCGTGAGGGCCATTGACCACCACATTCACCGCATCTCCTTCGTAGTTGACTATTTCAGCTTTTCAGACCCCACGCGTCCCAATGTCTCAACTATCACATGGACCATGTAGGGAATTTTTATCCAAATTCACCGATTTTCTCTTGATTTGGTGATTTTTGGCCTTTCGGTGAACTCATGTCCCACCGTCTTATGAACTCGCCTGGGCCAAATATATCTCGATTTTTCCGATTCCAACTATCTATGGCTCTTTCGTAAATGTGGGTCCCAGACATTCCTCGTGAACTGTGTAGCTTAGAACAAAAAAACCCGATTTAACTTATTCCTTTGCAAATTGTCCATTTTGACTTTTGAAGCCCAGTTGTCTCGACTTCCCATGGACCATCTAGGAGAAATATACCATATTTTTCCAATTTGCACTAGAATAGGACAAATTTTTTGATTTGCACAATTTTTTCTAAGTTATTGGATTTTTTCCTTGGTGAGAAGTCGACGATTAAACTCAAGGGACCCCCAAACCTGATTTTAAATCCTTTTACCATTTATGCTTGCTCGAGGCTGAGGAAATTATGCAAGTTATCCAAGTTATCTCGAGGGGTGAATTTGGGATAACATCTTCTACAGGAAATTTGAAGCTTTCCTTATACCCTATTGAGTGGCTTACCATTTTTTTGTGGTTGGAAAGTGAAGAAGATTCATAACATTCACTTAGTTTCTCCCCCAATAATTTTAACTTGTTTTTGGTAGTGTGAATTTTTTGGAATGAAGAGCACCTCAATATTTATGTGTATTTAACAAACCATTATAAGAAGGCCCAGTCATATGTTATTAAAATTTACACATATAATCAGTTAATCAAGATGGTTCAAGAAATCAGATAATCCAATTTCAAACCTTGTTTATTATTCTTCTACAAACCTTGTTTTAAGATGAACCTACTTTTATGTCTCGCATGAGTAAACAATTATATCCAACTTGAATTTGTATCCACTTGTGGCGAATTATAAGCAATTAGGTAGTAATTTAACTAGCAACAGGATATAATCATAGGTTGTTCCCGAAACATAGTACTAAAAGAAAAGAGTCATGTTTAGAATCATGCATTATTATACTTAGATCTTGTTATCTCTTGAAAGTGCACCTATAGAGAGATGGTTGTAGGTGTTCTAATATTTCTCTGGATCTCTCTCTTTCGTAGATACAATGGAAACACCTCAGGTCTGTGGGTATACCTATTGTTGAGGTGAGTCTCCGGTATCAAGGCCGGTTCCTTCTTGATGTATCCTAAACTAATTTTTAGGGTTTTGAGGGTAATAAGATGACTGTAAATGAATTGAAACTTGGGGTGATACACCAAAATTGTTGAGGGCTTTGACTAAGTACATGCACAAATATCTGAGAATGGATTCTAGATGCACAAACCAATAGTTTTTAGCAAAATATTAAGGTAGAAACTTGATGTATTGAGGGAAAAATTCACAATACTATTAAGATACACATGCACACTAATATCATGCAGAAATTACTAAATTTTGTAACAGGGTAGGATGATTAACCAGGAATTTGACATTCACAAGGATTAATAAGACATACACAAGACTGCAAATTATTGGAAAGGAAAAATATAATTCTCATTCAAAGGGAAAAACTGGCAAAATATGCTTTAGCACTCCTATGTCCAAAAATTCCTCCTCCGTGCTTTGCCAATGCACACAATATATAGAAAAATTATTCATCCCACCCTTCCTAAAAATAGACTAAAATTGTACTTGCCCATGCATCCTATTTTTATCCTTTATCATGAATAAATAAAGGAATAAAAATAAGCATGCTAATATAATGAGGCATTAATAGCCTTGTTTACAAAATACAACTTAGTCAAACTGCAGTTGACTGTTCTATTTTTAATAAAGTTGGGTGAATAATTGACTAATAATAAACTTTGCTTGATGAGCAAGTCTTCTCCAATGCATACAACTTTGTCTTCTAGCTGATGATGTGGAATCTGCAACTTGATCCATTTGTAATTGCAAAAATAGAACTTTAAACCAACCCTTGGATGCACATGCAAAAATTAATCTCCTTGCAAGTAAAAATAATTTCGTTATTTGCCACTTTGCAAAAATAACTCATCCATGCATTCATTATGATGGGGACCACCTGCAAGTTCTAATGCTAACACCTATTTGGCTTCTTCTTGTAACCATGCAAAACATCAACCTCTATAAGAAAAATAATACTTTTGTTTTATACATTAACAAAGATATTAATCTAAAACTCATCCTCTATGAGGACCACTTGAAAGGCACATGAGGAAAAAGAATATCTATTTTTGTGAAAAATAAGATAACTCAAAAAGGTTTCTCTTTCATTGGTCAATGTAGCACTGATGTTGACCTCCTTGGATGCATTTGTATTTTTCACAATGGACTATAATTTTGACTCAAAAGAAGAAAAGAAAAGGTCTCTTGGCAATAAGTATAAAACAACGAGTATAATCATTTTAACTATCTTCGGTTAAATCATGTGTTAAGTGTGGTATTCGACCCCTTTGTTTTTTACCACATGATTTGGTTTTGACCTTAGCATAAGTTTGAAAGGTAATGTTACCTTTTAATAAGTGGTCCCCTATTTGTTAATCATCTAGTCTTAACAATGATTATGTTTTGATTGATATGAGAATTGTCGGTGGATTATATTGTGGTTACGGTTTTGCAATGTGGTACATACAATCTTTATGCTTTGATCTTCCCCATTAAGCTTTGTACTCTTGTTGGATTGGGTAGTTGGGAAGTTTTAATTGCAAGATGATTTGGCCCATTGACCTTGCATACCCTAATCACTTCAGGTCATTGATCTACATGGGTTTGCATTGATTTTGAATATTGTTCCATGGACGTTGATCTTATATACTAGCTGATCTTGCAACATCGATCTGTAACTTGGTGGTTGGCTTGGGTTAACTCTAGTCGAGCTAAAAAAAACATTCGAAAACCCAATCATTCTCATCTTTATGCCCTCGAGTTTGTGGGAGCGGGTGAAGTCCTAGAAAATTTTTATTGCGGAAATTGATGAGATCCTTTGAGCTCATTTAGAAAGCTTGTCGGTTTCTTTGATGGATTTCTTAACCACTATGACCTTTTCAAGTGTGATCTTATTGTTATTTGGTTATTTTGTGCTCAATATTTAGCTCTTTTGAGGTATGTGCTCGTTAGTTTGGAGTATCATCGATGTCTTTTCTCTACGAAACAACCTTCTGTGATGAGGTTTTGGTTCTTGGTCATTTTCAAAGGCTCTGGCTGGATTTTGTGGCTCGAGTTCCATTTTTTCAGCTATTTCTTGAGTTCTATTCTTTTTGAGCTCTCTGTGATAAAGTCTTGAAGGTGAACACCATTATTTATTCTTCGAGCTCTAGAGAACTCTATAAATATGGCTTTGTAAACCACCTTGTGCATGTATCTCAAATTATTTTTGTCATCTTTTATCCATTGGTTTTATCGTGGTTACTTGAATCTCAACTATTAGTGTCATGAAGGTGAATTTTTTTTTTAAATACTGTAGATGTTTCGTTTCTTTTGATTCTTTGAGATTTCCTTTACTACGCTTCGATAATGGTTGAAACCCTTATCATTTCTATTTCAAATGCACTGATATTTGTACTTATGTTATGCATTTCTCTGTGTTTCATTGTATTCTCTGGCATTTCAAGCTTGAAACATTTTGGGTGTCGTTATTTCTTCTGAACTCGGTTCCACTCGAAGGTTTCACCCATATCTTTCTGAAATAGGTAAGTTCTTGTCTCACTATTGATTTTTCTGAAAATTTGTAGAGCCTGAAACGGTCATGAAAAGTAAACCATTTTCTCTTTTTCATTTTTGTATGCTTTTCGATGTGTAAAACATGAGTAGATTTTTATGAATAACACTCTGTTATTAAATGAATTTGGGTTCTTGCTCTCTTTACTATAGCTCACTGTGTTATTGGTGAGTTTTGAGAGTTTTGAGTTTTCTCTAGTCATTGTGCATTTAAATCATTCAAGCTCCTTTATTTGATGACTTTCAAGCTTTTGACAGATTGAGTCTTCATGTTTCTTTTGAAAACTTCACTGATTTTATTTATACTTGCAATAGCTAGCTGAAATGTGGGTTTCGTATCTTATTCTTGCTTATTTTCTTAGTCAACCCTAGACATTTGAAGTTTTGAACTAGAAATATCTGAAAACTCTTGTACTATGCTTTGTTATTCTTGTGATTGAAGACCATGTTGTTCAAAATGTATGGAATCTGGTTCAGTGTTGTTAGCATGCTTGAGTTTGAGCTCAATTTCTCCTTAGTTCGATGCACCCTTATCTATGAATTGAGGCTTCATAAATCATTCTTCATTGATTGTGATCTCTAGTGCTACAAAGATCTGATTTTACTATACGAGCTGCTAATTTAAAGATAGAGATCTGGTTTTTATTGATATGTAATAACTGTTACATTGTGTTAAGAGCCTATTATGCTTTTAATCCATAGATGTCCATTCCTACAACTTTCTTTGAAGTCTGAAAACTACACGATTTCTCTAACACTTGCACTGGTAGTTTGTGTTTCATATGAATATTGGATGCTCATCATTTAATACAATAACAACTCGAATCAGCTTTGTGGTTTTACCCTTTGCATCATAAGTTTCATTCAATTTTCTTGGTGAAGCTCCTTTGCAACTGTATCTTCTGTTGTATTTGATGTTGATGTTTTTCAAAGAAATATAGGCTATAATTGCATCTTGATCATAATGGCTCATCGTTTTCCTTCTCTATAAATATTTTTATTTAATAGTTATTTTTATTCTACAAACTGGCAGTTCTTATGATGCTCAAACACTTAAATTCTACAATTTTGATGCATCTTGTTACCTTTTGAAACACTTGGTTGATATTTTTATATTCTTAATGATGTAGAATATTTTCTTGGAATGACTGTCTTCTGATTGATTTGAAACCTGAACTAGATTTGTAAAAGAGAAAATATCTTCTTTTGTAAGCTTGAGGCTTTTCATCCCATTCAGTTGTGATACTTGATACTCTTTAAGGCAGTTTGTAACTTTTGTGAATTTTTTTGATCTGATATTCCATTCACTTGTGTATTGAAACTGGAAGCATTTGCTTGAGTTAAGTTCTTAAAGGCTTGTAGCCTAAAATGATCAATTAGATACTTGCATCTTGATCAGAATGGCTAACTGTAAATCATGAAGCTTTTTGATATGACCCCTGAAATTGTTTCTTAGGTGCTTTAATTTTTTCTATCAATAGTTGTACCTACACATTCATTTATGTACCTTTCCTTCAGTTCATTTTGGATTGATCCTTTGTAACTTGTAGTTACACTTGTACTCTGTAGAAGTGATGTAGCATCTTGATTTATTCCTGAACTCCTCATACATCCTGCAGTAGCTCCAAAAACTTGATTTATGAACAGGAACATGTTACCTAGTTTGTATATTGACTTTGAAGTTTATTTTGTGGTTGTATATTGAGCTGGTTGCATTGTGTACTGTATCTCTTCATTATGAATCACCCTTTACACCCTTAATTGTACTGTAACTAAATTTGTTCTATAACATGAAGTAACTTGTACTTATCCGAATCTATAGCTTTGACTATACAATGTATTATTTCACACTATTTGATTTATCTACAAATTTCAAGCATGTATTAGTTGTGAAATAACATGATGGAAATATGTAAAATGTCCATTTTACATGGCAAAGCCCTGTCAAAATTTTCTCAAATTTCCTTTTCCATTCTGTTTCAGCTACAATTTTGTATCATTCCATTTGTTAGAATCTGCAGCACTAAACTTGCATTTCTTTTATGGATTAGTACAGGCATATCTTTGTATATTTCAGCCTTTAGTTTGAACTGAAATAAATGTAATTTTTTTATTCAAGTTATAAAATGTAACACTTATTTCTTCTTACCTGTACCTACACATTTAGATAAACTAGTTAGAAAACATTAGGCTTTTTGGCCTCTCTTCTATTCCATAATTTTTCTTTTATCTTTTCTCTCTGAAATGATTGTGAGAATCATATGTACTGATGTAGAATATTGTTACTTGTCTACTATGCATTTATCTTTTCGTAATCATACCTCCTGATATCAGGAGATTCATTTGCATGAAGATAGACAATACAAGAACATGATTTAATCCTCGATACCACGATCGATGGTATCTTCCATGTCTGCATTTTTCAGAACATTGTAGTATGGAAGGACAAGGATAAAGATGGAGTAAAAGTTGGAGTAAAGATGGAGCAGCAGGACAAAAGAAATAAGGCAATGATGGATTCCTTCATATTCTTTTGCTTTTATTTTCATGCACATGCACCTTCTATTTTAGTATTTATGATGTTTACTTGAGTTACATCCCATGGCTTGTGTGGGAAACATTTGAAATTTCTTATGAATAAAACATTGAATTCTGAAACTGAGTTGTGTACTTCCTTCTACATTTCAACTTTGTATATAAATTGTATAGTGAATTAAACAACTCAATAAAATAATTGAATGTATTTAATCATGCGGGGAAGAATTGTAAAATACCGTAAGTAATTAACTTTGATACTTTTGTAATCTGAAACTCTGATTGTTATTCCAAAACTTAACACTTCATCTATTCTATATTTTTAGAGTTCATCAAGATTACGCTTCTGTCCTTCACGGCCTTTTTGTTCTTTTGCTAAAGATAAACATGAAATTACTGACTATGTGATATTTTGTGTTTTGTAACAGCACACATAGCTACAAAATACATGTAGTCATTAATTAATCCAACAGAAAAAATATTGAACTGAAAGAAAATCCCCTAGCTTAGGGTCACTTCACCAATGCTATCCATCATAACGAAGTTTCAAGTTGCCCATTTTTGTACGATTGCAAAAATTGTCAATAGATCCTGATCAAAATGAAAATGTCGACTCTCAATAATAAATGATGCTACAATTAGTTTATTATTTACATGAACATGTAGTTACAAGTAGCACTGAATGTGTATTCACTTTTCCTATCAACTAAGGAAGGAAATAAGACTGCATATAAAAACTGTCTTATTTTTCCTACTCTTTTGTATGGATTCAATTTGAAGATATATTACAGAGACTTTTATCAAACAAGTAATAAAATACATAAAGAATGGAACTTTAGATGCAACCAAATACCTTTCCAGGTTCATTAGGAAGAGATTCTTGGAGTACATGCTAGCATCCTTCCTTTGACCTGTGTAAATCCCTATGACTCTATTCTATATCATCTAATATGTTTCAAATGTTTCTTTCAAATTTTGTGTATTATGGATTATGGTTTGTGGTTTATGGTTACATAGTTGTGTTCTTCTTCCTTGTATGTGTACTTAGGTTTTATGTTCTTACAAAAATTTCATATATGTTTCATCCATTGTAATATTTCTTTGAGTATAAGTTAAGTGCATTATTTCATTTGTAATTATGTTTGAATGGTAACAAATTATTATTGATTTTTTAAATATAGGTTTAAGTAGATAGCAAGAAAATAGAAGGTTTGAAAGAGAAAGGCTTCACCAGTCCCAGAACTAAAAGATTATGAAACATTCAATAGTGAAACTTATGCTTTTAGAAAGAATCCAAAGAGCTCTATAAATAAAGATTTCGAGTGCTAGACAAGAAGATCAGTCATCCCCGTCATTTCATATAAAATTAGAAATGAAACTTATAACAAAGAAGAAAAAAATGTATCAAAATGAGTGTGAAAGATTTACATTGGAAAATTTATATTTTACAAAAAAAATAAGGAAATATTAGACGAAATAGGAGAAATGACCTCAAGGCGAGATGGAGTTGGAGCTTGAGGTTTTGGAGTTAGAACTAGAAATTAGGAATTGGGAGATGATGCTTGAAGCGGACAAAAACATGTTCGCAAATCAAGTAGAAAACTTTAATACCATTGGTAAAATACATGAAGATCAAATGGAAGTATGGAATAAGATGTACATGTAGGTCAAGGTGGTAATTGAGGAAAAATTACCATGCGGTCCCACCAAACACAATGCTAGAAAATTAATATACCAGTCATGTGGCCTTTGAGATGAAAATATGCTTGTTAAACACATATTGAGCTTACTTACATAGTTGAAATCAGTGTGTTATTGTAATTTTATATTTCATTTACATATTTGACATAGTTTATTTATATATTTGACATATATGTATAGCTATTGATAATCGGTATGCAAAAAAATTGTTTTATTTAATAAATTTTGCCTTTGTAGTGTAATAGATTAGATGGATAGACGTATGTGGTTATATTACAATTATTAGATGTATGTTATTTTACTCTAATATGGTTGTTTTTAGTTGATGTTATGATGTGTGTCGACACCCATAATTACACATGAGTAATTTAAATACTTAAATTGTGCTAATTATCTCCCTTCTTGCAAATTGATGACATATCATCAAAAGTGCTCATCTTCACTCTTATCGTCGTTAATTAATTACACTATGCTAATTAATTAAGTCACCTATCCAATGAATACCCTAATTAACGACCTTCCGTTAATAAATCCCCCCTTCTATCTAGACTAATTAATTATTATTAATTAATTAGCATCCCCTTTCATTTAACCAATAAATCAATATTCAATTGATTTAATCCCCTTCTATAGTCTAAATCATGCTAATATTCCTCTAAAATATTTTATAAGCTTTTACATCTATTAGTTAAATCACCTTGAATAATTAATAGGCCCCCATTATCCACATGAGCAACTAAAGGAAAACAAACCCTCCTAAAGTTAACTCAACACTATCTAAGCCCCCTTATCCACAATGAACTCAACATCCCTATTATACCACATGCAAATGAATGTAGAGTTTCTTTATCCATTGGGCTATATAAGATCCATCCTTCTACCTTTATACACACACCTAAACTTCTTGAGAAGACAAAAGAAAAGCATATAGCAAAATAAACTAAAAGCTTTCCTTTATTTTCTTGAGAGTTCACCACTTGGAGAGTTAAGCCTTTTTCAAGCCAAAAGCGCTTAGGTCATATGGGAGGTGTCAAAAGAGTCTTTTAGCCCAACTTTGTCAAGCCCCCATTCCTAGGTTCTTGGAATATCAAGAAAAATAACTTTGATTTTCTCGTGGAGCCTACATAGGTTCATCCATTTATTTTTGTTGCTAATTAAGAAAATAGAGGATTTAGACAAAGAGCATGTTAAGTTTCAAATTTTTATGATAAATGTTAGTGTATAACCTTATTTAATTCTTATCTTGATGGTGCTTTGTATTTTACTTAATTTTGTTAATTAAGACTACTAGGTGTTAGTCTTCATTTTCATTAGCTTAGTTTAGCAAATCATACACACATTTGGCAAGTTCATTTTCAAGATCAGTTGAAAACTTGTAAGAGCTCGAACTCCCCAAAAACTCGAACAATCTCAAAATTCTAAATCACACATGATTCTAGAATGCGAGACCAAATTAACCATCAAGTTTGGTGCAAAGTTCAGTAAACCTCTAGATGGGGAATTAAATCTCCCACATACAAAACCCATGTTTCAAAACAAATCATAGTCATTTATTGAGTGTGAACTCACATTGATCATCGAGATCGAGATAATATCACTCTCGATAAACAAACGCTCCTACTCTCCCTTATAAAGGAAGTTGCAAACATTGTAGTTGGATCTTACCACATAGAGTGACTTTGTTAGTCCTAACCTCTTAAAACTCTCAAAATCTAAAAATAAAAAACAATTCAAAAATACAAATTGTTTTAAGAAAACACAAGAAAAATAAAGGTACAAAGATCAAACATTGCAATCGGGTATCATTCATTGCACAAATGGATGCTATTTCTTTCCTTTCTATCTCTTCCCCTGCAAGTCCTCCTACCATTTTCATCCCTTCGGTGGTATTCTCAGCTAGCCTATTTGCATGCATTTTCTAGGGCGATACCTTTTTATCTCATTGATATTGGGTCATCACGATGTCTATTGTCCTTAGACCTTCTTTGGAAAATCACCCATGCATATCAATACTTACGAAATATCTAGATGGTTGTCCTTATGCTACCCAAATTGACATGTCACTTCTTTTGAAGGAGTTCCATCACACTGTCTAGATCTAGAAATTTATACTTAAAATGATGCCAAAAATGAGTTACTATCATACGAGTTTCTCACATTTACAACAATACGGAACCTAGGTTTAACAATTCAAATCAAAATATTGTTGGGAAATTAGAGTTTCCATGGTAAATTAGTAATATACCATGAGGTAAATAAATGGGTAGTTTGTTATTTGTTTGTACGGTTTGGAGTGATTTGTGGGAGGATAAGGATAGGGATTAGATCCCATATATTGTGGATCAATATCTGTATAAATATCTCTCTCTAAAATAATAAAAGTGTGTTGTTTTGATTGACTAAACTCCCTGATTTGGTATCAGAGCAGGCACCGTGAGGGACCTCTCTGTAATTCTGGCCTTGTTCCCTACAGGATCCTTTGAGTGTAGACCATGTCAATTGGTCCTATCATTTGAGAGGCTATTATTTGCCAATAATTTTACAGTGCAGACCACTGTGAATATTATTGACATTTTTTTATTTTATTGGAGATATTTTCTCAGTACTAGTAGTTGGAGATACCAGATTTACATTTTGTGTAAACATTTGCATAGGTGTATATATTTGTTTGGCCTCTTGGCACTTTTCCACGTCCCCTATTGTAGCTTTGACCTACCATCCTGTCCACATCTCCACGGATTCAGCTGAACATTATATATTGTAATCTTTCTACCGCTGATGACCATACAGTTTTTTTGCAGAGGTACCAACTTATATGTGCAATTACATTCTACCAGATTTTTAGCGTCAGAAGAGTCTCTGGATCAAACTCTGTTTGGAAAGCTGCCTGAGCTTGATATACATCTATATTCATTGCGTTGATTTATTGGATCGATGACTGTATTTATTGGATCGATGAAGGTATTTATATTGGATCGATGACTGTATTTATTGGATCCATATTCAATGATAGCTTTGAACTGCTTAGCATAGTGTTTTCTCAGATTCAAATTACTTCTCACATGTGACTCCAGCTTTGAGGAGGTCGATTGATATAGCAGTTTTTTTTGTGTTAGCTGCGTACATACATTTGTATTAATTGTACTGGATCCTTTTCTTTTCCAATTGATCTGCACATTTGGTTTAAGGAATACATCGGTCATTCCTATGGTTGGTCGAATATCAAGCTCCTGCTACGGCATTATTTACATCACATCATGAGATCCACGCCCCACAACTTCCTTTTTGATATTTGAATATATATATTCTGCAGATTGGATTTGGCGAGCTTGTATTTGTCTTTTTTTGGCGAGTTCACTGCATGCATGGAGATCTGAGGTTCACCGTCCAAGATACTCATTCTTCACGTGTTCCTTTGAACAGATCTGACATCCACATATCAGATCTGCAGCGACCTGTTCCAGCTGTGCATGAAAGGGAGATCCAGAGGACAGATCTACTAGATTTGGACGTGTATCTTTCAAATTGATTCTCTGAGTTGTTAAAGATTACTTTATTATTTTTTTATTGGTGATTTGGTAATGGAAAAAATGAACCAGATAGAAAAATTCGATGGAAAGGATTTCCATACATGGCAAATCCAAATCCAACTGTTGCTGATTGAAAAGGATCTTTGGGACATTGTTGATGGAGGATCGGTTGCACCAACAGATGTAGACGCACTCCAAAAATGGAAAGTCAAAGATAAAAAAGCTTTGGCCATTATTGGCCTCGGATTATCCAAACCGTATCTACATCATGTAGATTTCAAAAAATCATCCAAAGAAATATGGGAAGCATTGAATCAATTATTTGGATCAAAAACTGACAATGCAGAGATAAATATGAAGCAGAAATTATATGGGTTGAAAATGGAAGAAGGAGGAGATATTGTATCTCATATCAGCAAGTTCCGCTCTCTAATGGCCCAACTGGATGGCATTAATGAAAAGGTGAAACCCAATGATGCAAAGGCCATATTACTAAATAGCATGCCTAAAAGTATGTCCAATATGGTGTTTACTTTAAGTAAACTAAATCCAAGCTTGGAGAGCATAATAGCAACGCTACTCGATACGGAAAGCAAGGATGATGAAGAAGAAGAAGCAGCATTAGCTAGTCAATCAAGTAATTCCTATAAAAGATCAAAACATATCAAAAACTGTATATGTTTTTATCGTAGGAAGCCAGGACATGTTATTCTCAACTGCATGAAAAGAGCAAAAGATCTACTTGATGGAAAACTATCTGACAAGGCCATGGCTACTGAAGAAGATGATACTGAAGAACAAGACACAAATGCTAATACTGAAGGTTTTTCAAGCGATGAGGATTATCTTTTTTGAGTTGTTTGTGTTTTGTATCTACCCATGTCAACTCTAAGGGAGGGAATGTTGGGAAATTAGAGTTTCCATGGTAAATTAGTAATATACCATGAGGTAAATAAATGGGTAGTTTGTTATTTGTTTGTACGGTTTGGAGTGATTTGTGGGAGGATAAGGATAGGGATTAGATCCCATATATTGTGGATCAATATCTGTATAAATATCTCTCTCTAAAATAATAAAAGTGTGTTGTTTTGATTGACTAAACTCCTGAAATATTCCCATTACAGCTAAACCTCGTTTAGTTCTTTGCGCTAGAGAACCAATATGGGTAACTTGTTCCTCACCTTCATCTCATAGTCAAGTGGTATGATTTGGACGCTTCGATCCAAATTATTATTCGAGTTCCCCTAGTCTTCTTCTAATTATAATCGAAACATTTCCTCTTCTTCTTGGGATTCCAATCCAAATATTTCTTCCGACTCTTCGATGATTCAGATCCAAACTACTAATTGAATCTAAACTACTATTTTGATTCATCTAATTTGAATCCTATGTACTCTAATGAGACTCGTATGTCATGGTCCTCCCTATATTTGTAGGAACCTCTTCATTATACATTTAATATGAATCCTACGTCGTGGTCCTCCCTTTCTTCATAGGACCCCTTTTATCAGTCACCTCAACGACGTCTTCTTCCTTTAAAGATACGTGTGACTCCAAATCCCTCCAATCAAACATCTAAAACAATTCTTGAATCTTAGTTCTCTCTTTGTTTCCGGGACCCTTGTTATTATTCATCTGATGTGATTCTTGAATCACGGTCCTCCCCTTCTTCATAGGACCTTCTTCATCAATTACCCCCAATAAGTCTTCCTTCTTTGAAGATTCATGTGACTCAAAGTCCTTCGAGTCAAATTTCCGAATCAACCCATGCATCGCAATCTACATACTTTCAACTTAATCCTACTAGTTTACAGACAATATATCATCATATAGGAGGTCTAAACCACCTTCTTCTACTCCTAAGACATCTAGCTACATATATTCTTTTTCCCCACATCATCTTCTTCTATCAATCATCATCAAACATCTTCTAAGTCTTCCACACCAATCGAACCTCTTTCTTCCAATCAACCCCGGTGGTTGATCAAAAAATCAACTCGACTCATCTCTTTCAGAATGAACAAACAATCAAGGCATTTATAGGGGCATATGAAGATATTCCTTTAGCAGATTAAGACAAAGGATTCTCGTTAGACATTGTTGCGTCTGCATATTGTGAGGAAAAGGTTGATTCCTTTTATCAAGAAATGGAGGAAGAGACTTATATCATGCAACTTGATCATCTTATTCTTCCATCTTCACATTCTTCATTATGTGATGAAACTCCTTGGTTTTGCATTGATCCATGGCCTATCTTCTCATCACCCGATAACTCTTTATCTATCATAATTCCTGAATAAAAATGGGGTCAACACCCAATAGCCCTTCATTTTCATCTAGGTGTGGGGCACATTCTAATATCCCTCCTCTACCATTTGTGGGACATTTTCAATTACTCCACTATCTTCTATTCTTGGGGCATGCCAAGCTAGCTCCTTGTCTTCTAGGTAGAGATCACCCCGGGTAGTCCATCATCTTGTATTCTTAGGCCACATCCTAGTAGCCCTCCATCTTCTATCTATAGGTCACATCCTAGTAGCCCTTCTTCTTCTATTCGTGGGCCACATCCTAGCAGCCTTTCATCTTCTATCTATGGCTCACACCTCAGTAGCCCATATTCTTCAATCCTTGGACCATATCCTTTTCATCCATCACACTATTATTCTACCAAATATTGTGGTGAGCCCATGGTCATTTCTCACATTATTTCTAAACATCCACATTCACTTTCTTCTCCTTCATGGGATTAGACAAGTCACCCGTCATCTTATAATAAA
Source organism: Taxus wallichiana var. yunnanensis (assembly GCA_018340775.1). Lineage (NCBI taxonomy): Eukaryota > Viridiplantae > Streptophyta > Pinopsida > Cupressales > Taxaceae > Taxus > Taxus wallichiana. Next base: position 193,238,872 of record CM031237.1, on the reverse strand, counting down.
ACCAAACAGTTTCTTAATCAAGCTCAAATCAAAGCTGCAAAGAGATCTATAGCTCACAATAAATAAGATAATCACAAATTTCTAAATCAAGCGCAATTCAAGAATGCACACCAAAGTAACCATCAAGTATGGCGCAAAGCACATAAACCTTTAGATGGAGAATTAAATCTCCCACATGTGAAATCCATGTTTAGAACAAATCATATTCATTTATTGAGTGTGAACTCACCTCGATCATCAAGGTCGGGATAATATCACTCTCAATAAAAAAACAAGCCTAGTCTCCTTATAAAGGAAGTCGCAAAATTTTTTTGGATCTTACCACACAGAGTGACTTTGTTAGGGCCAACCTCTTAAAAATATCACAAATATAAAAATAAAAACCAATTCAAAAATACCAAAAACATTAAAAAAACACAAGAAAAATCAAAGGTACAAAGATCAAACATTGCAATCATGTATTGCATACAAACGGATGTTATTTTCTCCCTTTCTTTGTCTTCCTTTGCAAGTCTTCCAGCAATTTTCATCCCTTCAAGCAATAGTTTGGTTACCATATTCGTACACATTTTGTGACATTTATCTCTATGGTATCCATTTGACCTGGTCTTTTAGCACCTTGGTAAATTAAACAATGAATGACCTCTTAGAGATTCTATCACATTCAACATCTAATAAATTGGTGGGAAGAACTTTTGGACATATTTTTGACACTAGCCAATGTCATCATCGAGTCACTTCCACATACTTCCATCAACCCATCTATGGTTCTTAACCCCTTCTCAAACAAGAGAGCTGAAATAAGTTTTCGAGAAAGTAAAAGAGTCAAAATCAATCAAAAATCAAAAGCTAAAAGCTACAAAGCAAAAGAAAATTGATATATTACTCTCTCTTGGGGTATTTCCAATAATCTCTATCGGGGCTATGGATGTTTGGTTGGTAGTAGACAAATGTTGTGATTTAAATCAAATGCATCTCCATTGGGGTGTGGATGCACTCGATCGTGCAGCGAAGCAATGTACGGCTATCCTTCCACCCTTCATTCACAAAATCACCTTTAAAAATCAATCATACCTACACTTTGGCTAGGGTGTCGTCACTTTTCTATTGAATCTTCCTTTCAAGAGATAATTAAACTCCACGTGCACACACCGGATCTCTATGAGTAGGCAAAATTAGTATGTTACCAAGTGTCTTGTTTTGGACCTTGTTCGGACTCTTACTCTAGTCCATATCTCGTCTCAAAAAAATTTCGTTTGGTTAATCACTTCTTCATTATGAGGATTCTAAGCACATTCATATCATTCACATTATTCTTCTACTTCGTTAAGAACATCCATGTCTATAAAATTATTTATTTTCCATGTTTTTGGACACGTTTGTCACCTTTCAAAAAAATCATCTTCTCCTTCCTTTCTATCATGTTCTTTTAGGCCAACTTATGTTGGAGGCATCCTTGCTTCTTCCCATCATTTCATTGGTTTATGTTAATCATCATGTTGAACCTATTGATAATGGCCTTGGGTCCCGCTTCGACCTGTGAAGAGTTTTCCTTTGAATACCCCAACCTAATCGCTGGAGCATTTTGCATCTTCACCTTTCTCACACATACTTTTCCTTATGCCCTTGTACATCCCATATATCGCTAGGGGCATCCACACTTCCTTGTCTTCCTGTACATAGTTTCATAAATTTTTAAAAATAGATCAAAACATTCAAATATGTTTCAAAAAACTTCTAAAAATTGAAAATCATCATACAAAATGTCACTCTTTGGTTCTCACTTGTTCATTTGTGAGACTTATGGATCATCTTGATCTACCTCCATTAACAAAAGTTAGGCTTCTCACTTCGTTTGTACTCTAGGGCACAACGAGTTCCCTAGTACTTTTTCATAGTGCACATTACTTTTCCATAGGACCTAAGTGTCCTCCGTTATGCCCCTCGCATGTATCCTTGCTTGGGGCACCATCATCAACCCTTGTCATTAATTTGCATAGGCCGTAGAATGAAGCTCGATAATAAAAACATTTATATTATGTCTCTTTGTTAGTTTAGCTTGTTTACTTTCACGTATTGCATTACATTTTATATGTTGCATGGAGTTGGTGTTTTTAGAAATGGACAATTGTCAAGTAGTACGAATTTTCATGTCATTCTACTTATTTCGTATGCTTATATTTTTCATAAGGACCGTTGACATAGATATTTTGGAAATATGATGACACTAAAGTTGTTCCAATGAAAAGGATAGAGGCTAAGTTCTTCTCTCCACTTCTCCATATTTCTTCCACATCACTTTTCTCTCAACCCTAATCTTCCATCTCAGCGGGGCATCTTCCCATTCTTCTATCTATTTCTCACCATTTTTATCGTCGATCACCTTCCTTCCTCACCCCATCGATGCTCGGGGGCATCCGTCCCTCCTACTAATTTTTCTTCTATCCCATCAAAATTTCATTCGTCTACTATCTCTTAAGTGGCGTCACTTACGCCACCCAAACGAGGGGCAAATGTAGACACCCATAATTATGCTTGAGCAATTAAAATACTTAAATTGTGCTAATTATCTCCCTTCTTGAAAATTGGTGACATATCGTCGAAAGTGCTCATCTTTGCTCTTATTATCACTAATTAATTACACTATGTTAATTAAGTAAGTCACCTATCCAATGAAAACTCTTATTAACGACATTCCATTAATAAATCCCCCTTTCTATCTGGACTAATTAATTATTATTAATTAATTAGCATCCCATTTCATTTAACCAATAAATCAATATTCAATTGATTTAATCCCCTTCTACAGATCTAAATAATGCTAATATTCCCTAAAATATTTTATAAGCTCCCACATCTATTAATTAAATCACCTTGATTAATTTATAGGCCCCTTTATCCCCATGAGCCACTAAAGGACAACCAAACCCTCCTAAAGTTAACTCAACCGTATTTAAACCCCCTTATCCACAACTAACTAAACATCCTTATTATCCCACATGCAAAGGGATGTAGTGTTTCCTTTATCCATTGGGATATATAAAGAGCCCTCCTTCTACCTTTACACACACACCTAAACTTCTTGAGAAAACAAAAGCAAAGCATATAGAAAAATATTCTAAAATCTTTCCTTTATTTTCTTGAGAGTTTACCACATGGAGAGTTAAGCCTATTTTCTAGCCAAAAGAACTTAGGTCATATGGGAGGTGTCAAAATGGTCTTGTAGCCCAACCATGATAAGCCCCCATTCCTAGGTTCTTGGAATATCAAGAACAACCACTTTTATTTGCCATGGAGCCTACATAGGTTCATCTTTTTAATTTTGTTGTTAATTAAGAGAATAGAGGATTAAGACAACTCGCATGTTAATTTACAAAGCTTTTATGATAAATGTTAGTGTCTAACCTTGTTTAATTCTTATCTTCATGGTGCTTTGTATTTTTCTTAATTTTGTTAATTAAGACTACTAGGTGTTACTCTTTATATTCATTAGCTTAGCTCAGCAAATCATGACTCAGCAAATCATGCACACATTTGGCAAGTTCATTTTAAAGCTCGGTTCAAATCTTGCAAGAGCTCGAACTCCCCAACAACTCGAACATCTCAAAATTCTAAATCACGTGCGATTCTAGAATGCACACCAAAGTAACCATCAAGTATGGTGCAAAGTGCATAAACCTCTAGATGGGAATTAAATCTCCCATATATGAAATCCATGTTTCTGAAATAATCACAGTCATTTATTGAGTGTGAACTCACCTCGATCATCGAGATTGGGGATAATATCACTCTTGATAAACAAACGCGCCTAGTCTCCCTTATCAAGGAAGTCGCAAACATTGTTGTTGGATCTTACCACATAGAGTGACTTTGTTAGTCCTAACCTCTTAAAACTATCAAAAATCTAAAAATAAAAAACAATTCAAAAATACAAAAACATTAAGAAAACACAAGAAAAATCAAAGGTACAAAGATCAAACATTGCAATCAGGTATTGCGTACAAATGGATGTTATTTCTTCCCTTTCTTTCTCTTCCTCTCGTAAGTCTTCCTACCATTTTCATCCCTTTGGTGATATTTTGGTTAGCCTATTCACATGCATTTTCTAGGCGATACCTTTTTATCTCATTGATATTGCATCATCATGATGTCTATTTTCCTTAGACCTTCTTAAAAAATCATGCACGCATATCAATACTTACGAAATGTCTAGTCGGTTGTCCTTATGTTACCCAAATCAACATGTCACTTCCTTTGAAGTAGTTCAATCACACTATCTAGATATAGATATTTATTCTTAAAATGAATAAAAAATTGACTAACTATCACATGGTTTCTCATATTTACAACAATATAGAACCTATGCTTAAAAATTCAAATCAAAATATTCCCATTATAACTAAATGTCGTTTGGTTCTTCACGCTAGAGAACCCATACAGTAACTCGTTCGCCACCTTCATCTCATACTCGTTGGTATGATTTTGATGATTCTAATCCAAATTATTATTCGAGTTCCCCCCACTCTTCTTCTAGTTCTAATCGAAACATTTCCTCTTCTTCTAAGGATTCCAATCCAAATATTTCCTCTAACTCTTTTGATGATTTAGATCCAAACTACTATTCAGATTCATCTAATTTGAATCCTAAGTCATCTAATGTGATTCCTATGTCATGGTCCTCCGTATTTTTGCAGGAACCTCTTCATCATACATTTAATATGACTTCTACATCGTTGTCCTCCCTTTCTTTGCAGGACCCCTTTTATTAGTCACCTCAATGACATATTCTTCCATTAAAGATACGTGTAACTCCAAATCCCTCCAATCAAACATCTAAAAAAATTCTTGAATCACAGTCCTCTCTTTATTTGCAGGACCCTTGCTATTATTCATCTTATGCGATTGTTGAATCACGGTCCTCACCTTCTTCACAGACAATCTTCAGCAATCACCCCCAATAAGTCTTCCTTCTTTGAAAATTCATGTGACTTAAAGTCCTTTGAGTCAAATGTCGAATCGAACCATGCGTTGCAATCTATATGCTTTGGAATTAATCTCGCTAGTTTATAGATGATATGCCATCGTATAGGTAGTTCCACACCACCTTCTTCTACTCTTGGGACATCTAGCTACATATCTTCTTCATTGCCCACATCATCTTATTTTATCAATCATCATCGGACATCTTTTAAGTCTTCCACACCAAGTGAACCTATTTCTTCCAATCAACCCCCTGGTGGTTGATCAACAACTCTCAGACCAATTGATCTCTTTTAGAATGAACAAATAATCAAGCCATTTATAGGGGCATATGAAGATATTCCTTTAGTAGATTACGAGAAAGGATTCTCTTTAGAATTTGACGTGCACAACAGTATTGTGAGGAAAAGGTTGATCCCTTTTATCAAGAAATGGAGGAAGAGCCTCATATCATGCAACTTGATCCTCTCATTCTTCCATCTTCACATTCTCATTATGTGATGAAACTCCTTGGTCTTGCATTGATCCATGGCCTATCTTCTAATCAACTAATAACTCATTATCTATCATAATTCCTCAATCAAAAATGGGGTCAACACCCAATAGCCCTTCACTTCATCTAGGTGTGGGTCACCTTCTAGTAGCCCTCCCTCTTCCATTAGCGGGACATTTTCAAGTAGTCCACTATCTTCTATTCTTGGGGCACGCCTAACTAGCCCCTTGTCTTATAGGTATGGATTACCCCAGGGTAGTCCATCATCTTCTATTCTTAGGCCACATCCTAGTAGCCCTCCATCTTCTATCTATAGGTCACGTGCTAGTAGCCATTGTTCTTCTATTCGTGGGCCACATCCTAAAGAGCCCTTCATCTTCTATCTATGGCTCACACCCCAATAGCCCATAGTTTTCAATCCTTGGACCGTATTCTTTTTATCCATCACACTATTCTTCTACCAAATATTGTGGTGAGCCCGTGGTCATTTCTCACATTAGTTCTAAACGTCCACATTCACTTTCTTCTCCTTCATGAGATCGGACATGTCACACGTCATCTTATAATAAAACCAAACAATTTCTTAATCAAGCTTAGATCAAAACTACAAAGAGATCTATAGCTCCCAACAAATCAAATAATCACAAATTTATAAATCAAGCGTAATTCAGAATGCACACCAAAGTAACCATCAAGTATGGTGCAAAGTGCATAAACCTCTGGATGGAGAATTAAATCTCCAACATATGAAATCCATGTTTTAGAACAAATCACGGTCACTTATTGAGTGTGAACTTACCTCGATCATCGAGATCTGGGGATAATATCACTCTCAATAAGCAAACATGCCTAGTCTTCCTTATAAAGGAAGTCGCAAAACATTGTTGTTGGATCGTACCACACAAAGTGACTTTGTTAGCCCCAACCTCTTAAAAATATCAAAAATATAAAAATAAGAAACAATTCAAAAATACCAAAAACATAAAGAAAACACAAGAAAAATCAAAGGTACAAAGATCAAACATTGTAATCATTTATTGGGTATAAATGGATGTTATATCTTCCCTTTCTTTCTCTTCCTCTACAAGTCTTCCTACCATTTTCATCCCTTCGATGATATTTTGGTTAGCCTATTCACACGCATTTTATGACATTTATCTCTATGGTATCCGTTTGACCATGGTCTTTTATCACCTTGGTAAATTAAAGAACGACTTACCTCTTAGAGATCCAAGCACATTCAACATCTAATAAAGCTGGTTGTGAAGATTTTTGACATATTTTTGACACTAGCCAATGTCATCATCATAGTCACTTCCACATCCTTCCATCAAGCTATCTATGGTTCTTAACCCATTGTAAAATAAAAGAGCTGAAATAAGTTTTCGAAAGAAAAAGAGTCAAAATCAATAAAAATCAAAAGCTAAAAGCTACAAATCAAAAGAAAATTGATATATTACTCTCTATTGGGGTATTCCCAATAATATCTATCGGGGATATGGACATTTGACGAGCAGTAGAGAAATGTTGCAATTAGAATCAAATACATCTTCTTCGAGGGCTATGGATGCCTGGATGGCAGCGGAGCAATGTACGACTATCCTTCCACCCTTCATTCACAAAATCACCTTTAAAAATATATCATCCCTACACTTTCTCTAGGATGTCTTCACTTGTTGTCTATTAAATCTTCCCTTCAAGTGGTAATTAAACTCTGCATGCACACACTAGATCTCTATGAGTAGGCAAAATTACTATGTTACCAAGTGTCTCGTTTTGGACCTTGTTCAGACTCTTACTCTCGTCCATATCTTGTCTCATGATTTTTTCCTTTGGTTAATCACTTCTTCATCATGACACTTATAAGATAAAATCATATGATTCACATCATTCTTCTACTTTGTTAAGAACATCCATTTGTATAAGATTATTTTTTGCCATGTTTTGAGACAAACTTGTCACGTTTCACAAAAAAATCTTCTCCTTCCTTTCTATCATGTGATTTTAGGTGAACTTACGTTGGAGGCATCCTTGCTTCTTCGTAGCATTTCATTGGTTTATGTTCATCATCATGTTGAACCTATCCATAATGGCCATGGGTCCCACTTCTACATGTGAGGAGTTTGCCTTTGAATACTCCCACCTAATCACCTGGGCATTTTACATCTTCACCTTTCTCACGGGCACGTGGCCTTATGCCTTTGTACATCCCATCTATCACTAGGGGCATCCACTCTTCATTGTCTTCCTATACATAGTTTCATAAAACTTTCAAAATAGACCAAAACATTCAAATATGTTTCTAGAAAACTTCTAAAAATTGAAAATCATACTACAAAATGTCACTCTTCGTTTCTCACTTGTTCATGTGTGTAACTTGCGGATCATCTTGATCTACCTCCATCAATAAAAATAGGCTTATTACTTCGTCGTACTGGAGCACAACAAGTTGCCTCGTACTATCGTGCATAGTGCACATTGCTTTTCCATTGGACCCAACTATCCTCCGTTATTCCCCTAACATGTATTCTTGCTTTGGGCACCATCATCAACCCTTGTCATTAATTCACACAGTCATAAGCTGAAGCTTGATAATAGAAACATTATATTATGTTTCTTTGTTAGTTTATCTTGTTTACTTTCTCATATTTCATTGCATTTTTATGTTGCATGGAGTTAGCCATCTTTCACTTTATCGTTTTACATTGCATTTTTTATGCTGCATAGAGTTGGTGTTTTCATTAATGGACAATTATTCGAGGTATGGATTTCCATCTCATTCTATATGCTTATATTTTTCATAAGGACCGATGACATAGATCTTTTGGAAATATGATGACACGAAGTTGTTCCATCTGCAAAGGATAGAGGCTAAGTTCTTCTCTCCACTTCTCCATATTTCTTCCACATCACTTTTCTCTCACCCCTAATCTTCTGTCTCACCAAGGCATCTTGCCCCTTCCCATTCTTCTATCTATTTCTCACCATTTTCAATCGTTGATCGCCTTCCTTCCTCACCCCATCGACACTCGAGAGGGAATCTCTCCCTCCTACTAATTTTTCTTCTACCACTTCAAAATTTTATCTCTGTCTACTATCTTTGAAGTCGTGTCACTTACGCCACTCCAAAGAGGGGAAAATGTAGACATCCATAATTACACCTAAGAAATTTAAATACTTAAATTACACTAATTCTATTCCTTCTTGCAAATTGATAACATATCGCCAAAATCACCCATCTTCGCTCTTATCATCATTAACTAATTACAGTATGTTAATTAATTAAGTCACCTATCCAATGAATACTCTTATTAGTGACCTTCTGTTAATAAATCCCCTTTCTATCTAGACTAATTAATTATTATTAATTAATTAGCATCCCATTTCATTTAACCAATAAATCAAAATTCAAATGATTTAATCCCCTTCTATACTCTAAATCATGCTAATATTCCTCTAAAAGCTTTTATAAGCTTGCACATCTATTAATTAAATCACCTTGATTACTTAATAGGCCCCCTTTATCCACATGAGCCACTAAAGGACAAAAATACCCTCCTAAAGTTAACTCAACCCTATCTAAACCCCTCTTATCCACAACTAACTCAACATACCTATTATCCCACATGCAAAGGAATGTAGTGTTTCCTTTATCCATTGGGCTATATAAAGTTCCCTCCTTCTACCTTTTACACACACCTAAACTTCTTGAGAAGACAAAATCAAAGCATATAGTAAAATAGACTAAAAGATTTCCTTTATTTTTTGAGAGTTCACCACTTGGAGAGTTAAGCCTCTTTTCTAGCCAAAAGTTCTTGGGTCATATGGGAAGTGTCAAAAGGGTCTTGTAGCCCAACTTTGATAAGCCCCATTCGTAGGTTCTTGGAATCTCAAGAACGACCACTTTGATTTGTCATGGAGCCTACCTAGGTTCATCCATTTAATTTTGTTGTTAATTAAGAGAATAGAGGATTTAAACAACTAGCATGTTAAGTTTCAAAGTTTTTATGATAAATTTTAGTGTCTAACCTTGTTTAATTCTTATCTTTATGGTGCTTTGTATTTTTCTTAATTTTGTTAATTAAGACTACTAGGTGTTCGTCTTTATTTTCATTAGCTTAGTTTAGAAAATCATGCACACAATGTGCACATTAATTAGTATTTAGATAATGTATTTTATCAATTGTTATATCGATATGCGATGTGATGAATAAGTAAGGGTAATACAAGTGTATATATGTTTGATGATGTTGTTACTTTAATGTGTTTGACGTTTATGATTTAGTATTGCATTCTTGATAAATTCAATATGGTTTGTGGGTATTTTTATAGTGCATTAGATGGTTTTTATTTTTTTTATGTCCCATTTCATTTATTGTATAAATGATGATGTTGTCACTTTGTGTATATGGTTAATGCATTAATGTGACAATGGATTGTGGATTACGGTATATAGTATATGGTTACTTAATTACATTATTCTTCCATGTATTCCTACTTAGGTTTTTCGTGTTCAGTAATTTATTATGGATAAATAAATAAATTTCTTTCAAAACTTTTGTATTATGGATTACGGTTTGTGGGCTATGGTTACACAGATGTGTTCTTCTTCCATGTATCCCTACTTGGGTTTGATGTGCTTACCAATTTATTTTTTATATTTCATAATTATGTATGAATGGTGATAAATATTAACAATTACATTTGAATGTTAACATATATTAATCATTTGTTTAAATACATGTTTAAATATATGGTAAGAAAAAAAAGGTTAGAATGCGTAAGGCGTCACTGGTATAGGAACCGAAATATTATGGAACAAATGATGGTTCCATTACTTATGTGTTTGAAAATACTTTGTAGAGAGATCGTAAATGAAGATGAGTATTCCCCATCAATTCGTATGGACATAGAAATGAAACTTGTAATAAATAAGGAAAAGTTTTATAAAATCAATCGTGAAAGACTTAGATTGTAATATTTAAAATTTTCAAAAAAATGGACTTATTGGAACAATTAGGATATGAGATTCAAGAGTTGGAATTAGATATTAAGATTTGGGATACAACATGTGAATCAAACAAAATAGTGATCGAAAATAAAAAGCAAGCTTTAGTTCCATTCTTAAAATACACAAAGGTCAAAAGGAATTCTAGAAGAAGATGTACATCAAGGCCAAGGTCTCAACTAATAAAAAAGTACCATTCACTCACACCGAAGACTTTCCATGTGACCTTCAACATAAAATATGACTTTATAATAAAATGACACTATCAGTGTGACCTTCGACATCAAAAGATGTTGGTTAAATGTCTATTTTAAGTTTTATAAGAGTAAATAATAATTAAACCATAAAAACATAATAAAATATTAGAAGGTGTAACAATTAGATAGAAAGATTTAAAATGTGTGATTATTGTGAATGTTAATTATAGTTAATCTACATATTATAGAAAATTCAAATTTCAAGTACTCATTGAAGCATGTAATTTTCATACCACATATACATTATAATGGATTTTTAGCGAGTAAACTATAACAATTATTGGAATGCCATTCAAAATAATATATGTTATTGATGGAATCATTAAATGTATGCAAGTTTGACATCGTCATTTAATTTTCTTTCAACTTGTACATATATTGATGAATGGTGATATTAGTTTAAATGTGTGTTACCATTCATTAAAACTATAAATTTGTTTTCATTACTTCAAGTCTATCTTCTCATCTTATCATAGTTTTTGTGGTGTTATACAGATTTGATGCAAAAAAATTTCATTTCAAAAAAATGTTTTGTTTTTAGAGGAGAAGTTTCAAGAATAATATTGGTTATTTCAATGTAAATCATTATTATCATCCAGTCTTATAAGATATAATTAGTATCTTCTAAGGTTTCTATAAATTTGGTGTAAATGTATAAACGGTTTGTCTAATATAATGATTTTCTCACATGGTATCCACTTTGTAAAATGGTCTCCACACATGGGTTTAACTAAAAGGAGTGGAACTTGTGGTATTTTGGTAGTGTTAACATTCATATTAAAACAATATATTATAATTTAATGAAGCATGCTATATCTACAAACGATCTCTCTTATGAGGCTAAATGCCTCATATCATTTAACTTCACACTTATTTCCTTTCAAAAAGAATAATATTTCATATTTTCATTTTTGTTAGGTTTTTCATAATATTTGAATATTATTATTCTATTTCATTAACTGTAATTTTATTTTTCTTTTTATTAATTATGATTATTTGGTGTTTATTTAAGAAGTATATAATAACACAATGTTAATTTAGTTTGACTTATATAAATGATAGAATGTAAATATGTATTTAAAATTTGTTTTCATTTAATGGATATAAGTCAAACTAAATTTGGTATTCTCTAAAATGAAGAGGTATTTATTTATATTAATTTCTTTTCGGTAAAAAATATTATATAATTTATGTTCAAAATTTATATAACACATGTATATAATGTATATAATTAAGATAACCCGCATATAAAATTATTGTTCGGTTTGTGGATTAACTACAAATTCAAAGCCACAAAACTATTTTAAATTTTTTTGGAAAGAGGGCTTGTTTTTTTAGTGTAATAACTTTGAAAAAATAAACTCTCCTCCTCATGGTAGTTACTTCATGTGCATTGCATCATCACAACACATAGTTACTTGGTATGGTAGTTACTTCATATGCATTGCATTCCATCATCACAACACATAGTTACTTGATATGGTATTTACTTCATATGCATTGCATTGAATTATCAACGTGTGACAAAACACACTATATTTTTTCATCACTTCAAAAAAAAACCGTTATCCACCTGATAATTAGTTGATGTAGATTCAATTTTTACAACAAAAGGAAAATAATCATGGGTTGTACCCTTTCTAGAACTGAATTTCATTTTACAAAGTGCTAAAAACAATAAAGTGTGTTTTTCAACGTTTCAAAAAACTCACTCTATTTTTTCATGGATTTGTAAAAAAAAAAACCTTGTCCACATAATAATTTTTTTATGTGGATTCAATATTTACGAAAATGAGGGAAAACATTGTGGGTTGCACCTTTTCAAGAAACAAATTGCATTTTTAAAAGTGTTGAAAAACACAAGTGTGTTTTTCAACGTGTCTAAAAACTCGTTCTATTTTTTCATCACTTTGGTAAATCCAACTCTTATCCACCTAATAAATAGTTTATTTGGATTCAATATTTACAATAAAGAGGAAACACATCGTGGATTGTAAGTTTTCGAGAATTGATTTATGTTTTTCAAAGTCTTTGAAAAGCACGGTGTGTTTTTCAAAGCATTGAAAAGAACACTCTATTTTCTCATTGCTTAGAAGAAACAAACCCTTTTCCACCTGATAATTAGTTTATTTGGACTCAATATTTATGAGAGAGATGAAAAGAATCGTTGATTCCAACTTTTCAAGAACCGAATCACATTTTTGACGTGATGAAAAACTAGCTCTATTTTTCATCGCTTCGAAAAACCCAACCCTTATCCTCCTGATAATTATTTGATGTGGATTGTATCATTCCAACAAGAAGGAAAATCACCATGGGTTACACCTTTTTAGAAGTGAATTGTGTGTTTCAAAGTATTGAAAAACACATTATGTTTTTAAAGGTGTTTTAAAAATCACTCTATTTTTTCATCGGTTAGGAAGAAATAACCATTTTCCATGTGCTAATTAGCTGATGTGGATTCAATATTTATGAGAAAAATTAAAATCATCGTGAATTGTATCTTTTTGAGAACTGAATTACATTTTTCAAAGTGCTAAGAAACACGATTTGTTATTCAACGTGTCAAAAAAATCACTCTATTTTTTCATCACTTGAAAAAAACCAACCCTTGTCCACCTGATAATTAGTTGATGTGGGTTTCTCATTCCAACAAGAAGGAAAACACCATGGGTTTGGCCTTTTTGATAACCGAATTACGTTTTTCAAAGTGTTGAAAAACATAGTGTGTTTTTAACGTGTCTTAAAACTCGCTCTATTTTTTCATCGCTTTGGAAAAAAAAACCCTTATCCACCTTAAAATTCATTGATCTAGATTTTTCTATTTTTATTTACAAGAAAGAGGAAATGAACCATGGATGGCATGTTTTGAGAACCAAATTACATTTTTCAAAGTGCTGAAAAACACGGTGTGTTTTTAAACGTGTCGAAAAAATCACTCTAAATTTTCATCGCTTGAAAAAAACAACCCTTATGCACTTGATAATTATTTGATGTGAATTTCATCATTCCAATAAGAAGGAAAAACACCATAGGTTGCACATTTATTAGAACTTATTTTCATAGTTTAAGTGTTGAAAAACACAATGTTTTTTTCAATGTGTCTTAAAATTCGCTCTATTATTTCAATGCTTTGGAAAAACCAAACATTTTCCATGTTATAATCTGTTCATAGGGATTCAATATTTATGAGACAGAGGAAAATTATCATGGATTGCACCATTTCCACAACCGAATTACATTTTTGAAAGTGGTGAAAAACACGGTGTGTTTTTCACCGTGTTCAAAAAAAAACTCACTCTATTTTTCATTGCTTAAAAAAAACAACCCTTTTCCACTTGATAATTAGGTGATGTTTATTACATCCTTCCAACAAGAAATATAAGCATCGTGGGTTGCACCTTCTCTTGAAAAATATTGCATTTTTCAAATTGCTAAAAAACATAATGTGTTTTTCAACGTGACAAAAAAGTTGCTCTATTTTTTCATCATTTTCGAAAAACCAACCCTTTTGCACATAATAATTAGTTGAAATGGATTCAATATTTATAAGAAAGAGGAAAAGCATCATGGATTGCACAATTTTTACACCGAATTGTGTTTTTCAAAGTGTTGAAAAACACTGTGTGTTTTTCAATGTGTCAAAAACTCGCTCTATTTTTTCATCACTTTTTATAAAGTCACGCTTTTCCACCTGATAATTAGTTTATGTGGATTTCATCCTTCCAACATAAAGGAAAATCACTTGTGGTTTCCCCTTTTCTAGAACTAAATTGCATTTTTCAAAGTCTTTGAAAAACAAAGTTTATTCTTCAACGTGTCGAAAAACTTGCTCTATTTTTTCATCGCTTTGGAAAGAACAATCCTTGTCCATCTGATAATTAGTTAATGTAGATTATATCATTAGGAGAAAGGAAAAAAATCATGGATTGTACCATTTCTAAAATTGAATAACATTTTACAAAGTCTTTGAAAAACACTTTGTGTGTTTTTCAATGTGTCAAAAAAACTCACTCTATTTTTTCATCACTTTGTATAAAGTCACCCTTTTCCACCTGATAATTAGTTTATGTGGATTTCAACCTTCCAACATAAAGGAAAATCACTGTGGTTTCCCCTTTTCTAGAACTAAATTGCATTTTTCAAAGTGCTGAAAAACAAAGTGTGTTTTTCCACGTGTCAAAAAAACTTGCTCTATTTTTTCATCACTTTGGAAAAAACAATCCTTTTCCATCTGATAATTATTTTATGTAGATTATATCATTAGGAGAAAGGCGAAAAACATCATGGATTGTACCATTTCTAAAATTGAATAACATTTTACAAAGTCTTTGAAAAACACGGTGTGTTTTTCAACGTGCTGAAACACACTCTATTTTTCATCTCTTTGAAAAGAATCAACTATTCTCCACCTAAAAACTAATTGATGTGGATTGTATATTTAAAAAAAGGAAGAAAATCATTTTGAATTTCACCTTGTTATAAACCGAATTCTATTTTTAAAAGTTCTTAAAAACAGAGTGTGTTTTTCAAAAATTTGAATAAATACAACCCTTCTCCATCTAATAATTAATTGAAATATATTGCATAGTTACAAAAATTTGGAAAATTATCATGGGTTGCACCTGGCTTTAAACTAATTTATGTTTTTCAAACTATTGAAAAACACAGTGCATTTTGCAACTTGTCAAAAAATTCACTCTTTTTCAAAGCACTTTGAAATAATTCAACCCTTGTCCACCTGATAATTAGTTGATTTGGATTGCATCATTACAAAAAGGATGAAAATCATCATGGATTGTACCATTTCCACAACCGAATTGTGTTTTCCAAAGTGTTGAAAAACATTACATGTTTTTCAAGGTGTCGAAAAAACACACTCTATTATTTATTGCTTTGAAAATAATCAACTCTTTTCCACCTTATAAATAATTTATATGGATTACATATTTAAAAAAAAGGAGGAAAAGAATAGTGGATTGCACCTTATTCTAAATTGAATTTTTTTCAAAGTGCTGAAAAATATAGTTCATTTTGTTGGTACTCGATTTGATCGTACCCTAGTTTTCCCTTGAAATTCTTCAATCTACGGGATTTGTCGTATTTTCTATTTCCTTGAATGGATGTGTGAAAGGTTTTATTCATTTGTATGTTGTTGAAGATCCTTCTCCATGGTCGTTGATCACATTTGGGCCTTGTATCATTTCCAAATTCTTTGTCCTTAAAGAAAGATTCAATTCTATGTGTAAATGGTGACGTTCCCCTACATCTTACTGTTTGATGATCGTGTTTTCCTGTCAAATTATATCTCATCTTCTTTGGCTATGTGATATATTTTGATTGTATGAGGCACATCAGGTCTATTTTATAACTTGTAACTTTTGGCTATGTTAGCAAAAATATCAATTTGCCCATGCGGCCCCATTGAGTTACGATTGGCTAGTCAAATTTATAAAGGCAAAGTGAATTTCTCTTTTTTACCCCAAAGGTGTATACGTGTTCAGTTTTAATTAGTTGCTGACTTGGCGGGTCTATTTGGTGAAATTTGCCACTTTTTTCTCATTTGAAAAAATAGCAAATTGGCCTTGCGACCTCGATAGTCTACGATTCACTATTTAGTAAATATGAAGCGGAAGGGAAAAAGTATTACTTTGACCACGAAGGACACATGGGAGTTTTTCATGTTGTAAGCGAGGAAGTGGGTTGGAGGAACATTTTTAAGTTTTTCCTCTGTGTAAGAAGGAGAAAATTCAAGAAATAACCTACTGACTCGCTAGGGCCCACATCAAAAGTCAAAAGTGGGAAGGCAAGCTTGCGAAGCACTTTGAAGTTTTTTGCCTCAACATTGAAAATTCAAAGTGGGGAGGCGGGTTTCGAAGTTTTTGAAGTTTTTTTCCTTTTTGTGAAAAGGATCAAAGTATAAAAATTGTAGTGTGACTCGATGGGGCCCATATCAAAAGATAAAAGTGGGAAGTGGGTCGTCAGAGGAAAATTTGAAATTTTTCCTTTTTGTAAAAAAGGGTAAAATTGCATAAATGAGCTGTGACTCCATCAAAGGCCCAGATTAAGCCACGTGCCAAGCTCATATTTCAAAGGTGGAGGGGCAGGGAAAAATGTGAAAATTGTGCATTTTCTTCAAAAGTCATAAAATGTAAAAGGCACCCCCAAGCCCGTTTCGGCTCTAATCTTCCACATGGATGACTCTAATTTAAAGTTGTGAAAGGGAAGAATCAACGGTTATGGCACGATGCATCTGGTTTTCTTCCATTAACGTTCCATGACTTCAGGGGATGCAAATACGCATCATTTTTCATGGTGAATCTGAATGATTTATTATCATTTCTATCAGCAAAGTGTAATTAAAGTGTTGTGGAGCTCGAATTTGTGAATATGAGGAAGTGCAAGAGTTGATATTTTGAAACAGAGTTACTCGGGCACCTGCAGAAAACAAATTACCACATCCAGCAGAGAAAATTGTAGAAGATAGAATGAGGAGAAAGAAGCTATAGGCACAAAGGATGAATTTTTTTTTCCAGAGGAGATGACTGGATGCCCCAGTTAAAACAATGATGGAATATCTGAAATGATTCACCTTTTGAACACTTGGAAACTTTTTGTTGTAAATTTGTTAAACATCACTTTCTGAAATCATGATCAAATATGTAAGAAAAAAAGGTTCCTCAAATATTATTTGTTTGGGGGAATATTTAATCTAAATGAGTGCTATAAAGGGCATGATTTAGTCATGCAAATGGTCGGGGGTTGAATTCTTACGAGAAAATTTGAGAAATCCCATCTTCCTGAGAGACCATATGAGAAACGTGTTAATCTCTTGTGTTTTAGATTTGATTGCATCAAGATGGTTATGAGTGTATAACCATTGACAAGCTCTGAGACTATTCAAGAAAACTTCCCACACTGATAAATCAAATAGATCTCGAATTAATCTGTGTTCATCTTGGGAAAAATTGTGTCTGATTTTATTTCATAATGTTTTCAAATGGTTTTGATATTTTTGTTGCAATCTTGTGTTAAAATCTCTCCAAATCACACAGGATCTCCTCCCTATGATAGTTTAGTGGCATTTGTAATTTCGTTATGAGAAGAGCCTTCATCATGTAATGAGATAAACAATTTAAAATAAATTTACCGTCATTTTGTTGATAAATATTTTCTGTAAGCCTTCAAGTGTATCTTAGCCATGAGGAACTAGGGGTATTTAATGTTTAATTAAGTCTTTAGCTTGAGCCTTCATTTTGATTTCTCAAATATTGTATGAAACCATGAAAATATGGGCCTCCATTAATGCACACCTTTTGGTTGAAGGAATATTTTAGGTATTTTGAAGCATTATGTCATTTAGTTTTCCAATTGTTGTAATGGTTTTCAAATATCGACAAAATAAAGTTTATCCTACTTAATCTCCCACCAAAAATTATTCAAAAATAATTAATCTTACGAACTACTACCTGTTTTCCTGTATGTCCACAAATGAATAAATTCTACTACCAAAATATGCGAAGCAATCGGGATTCCATAATGTCTTTAGTAACCTTAACCTTCTTTAGAAAATATCACCTATCTTTAGAAGTGAAAACTCGTGAGAGTTAAATTATGGTGCATTGATCATATTTTCTCAAGGTTTATTTTCAAATTTGTGCAAAGGATATCTTCATTCTCCTTCACCAAAAGAGGTTACAAAATGGTTCCTCTCACCCTAGTTGAAAGGAACAACCTAAAGTAGTGAGTATAGATCAAATCCTTTTGAAGGTGCTATCCATTTCTCAAACATTTGAGTGATAAAGAGCGGATGAATCACCTTCCCGGATAAAAAAGGACATACGTGATGATTTATCTATCTCTAGGCTTCTTCTTAAATCTGTGATGTTGCTTGGCTTGCAAAGGAGAATAAATTACGATACTAACTCATTTTTCAATGTGTCAAAAAGCACACTCCGTTATTCATCACTTTAAAAAAATTCAACCCTTCTCGACATTATATTTAGTTGATGTGGATTCAATATTTATGAGAAAGAGAAAAAACATTGTGGGTTGCACCTTCTTAAAAGCGAGTTGTGTTTTTAAAAGTGATAAAAAACACATTTCATTTTTCAACATGTCGAAAAACCAAACTCTTTTTTTCAGTAGCTTGAAAAATTCAACCCTTATCCATCTTATAATTATTTTATGTGGATTGCATTGTTACAATAAGGAGAAATGCATCATGGATTGTACCTTATTATAAACCAAATTACATTTTTCGAAGTGCTGAAAAATAGAGTGTGTTTTTCAACGTGTCGAAAAACACACTTTTCTTTTCAACACTTTGAAAAAATTCAACCCTTTTCCACATAATTATTACTTGATGTAGATTACATGGTTTTAAAAAAGAAGAAAAAAATCTTGGGTGGCACCTTGTTCTAAACTCAATTTCGTTTTTCAAAATTCTGAAAAACATAATGTGTTTTTCAACGTATCGCAAAACACACTCTATTTTCTAGCACTTTGAAAAAATTCATTCCTTCTCGACCTGATAATTAGTTGATGTATATTTTATCATTACAATAAGGAGGAAAAACAGCGTGGATTACACCATTTCCACAATTGAATTGCATTTTTCAAAGTGCTAAAAATATAGTGTGTTTTTCAACGTGTCAAAAAGCACACTCTATTTTTCATTTCTTTGAAAACAATAAACTCTTCTCCACCTGATAAATAATTTATGTGGATTGGATATTTACAAAAAGGAGGAAAACATCATAGGTTACACCTTGTTCTGAACCAAATTTCATTTTTAAAGTGCTTGAAAACAAGTGCATTTTTGATGGGTGAAAAACTGTTTGTATTTTCATCACTTTGAAATTTTTAACCCTTCTCCACCTAATATTTAGTTTACATGGATTAAATATTTATGAGAAATAGGAAAACATCCTGAGTTACACATTTTTATAAACCAAATTGGATTTTTTAAAGTGCTAAAAAACAAAGTTTGTTTTTTAACGTGTCAAAAAAACAAAGCGCATTTTTAACCACTTTGAAAAATTTTACCCTTCTCCCCTTAAAATTAGTTGATGTAATTACATAAAAGAGTAAATGCATCGTGGGTTCAATCATGTTATAACCTAAATTGCAATTTTCAAAGTGTTGAAAAACATAATGTGTTTTTGATGTGTCGAAAAAAAGACTATTTTTCAAAGCACTTTGAAAAATTTCAACCCTTCTCCATCGATAATTAATTGAGGTAGATTGCATCGTTAAGAAAAGGAGGAAAATAATCATGGGTTGCACTATGTTTTAAACCGAATTGTGTTTTTGAAAGTGTTAAAAAATATAATGTTATTTTCGATGTGTCGAAAAACACACTCTGTTTTTCAGCACCCTTCTCTACTTGATAATTAGTTGACATGGCTTGTATCACTACAACAAAGACGAAATTCATCGTGGGTTGTACCTTGTTATAAAATGAATTGCACTTTTCAAAGTGCTGAAAAACTCATTGTTTTTTTCAACGTGTCGAAAAACACGCCTTGTTTTTCAGCACTTTGAAAAATGCAATCCTTCTCCTAATGATAATTACTTTATTTGATTTTCATCATTACATAAAGGTGGAACAACATCATTGTTTGTACCTTGTGGAAAATAATAGTTCATTTTTATAGTGTTGAAAAAACACCTTTGTGTTTTCAACATGATTAAAAAAGGTATTTTCCTAGCACTTTGACAATAGTAATAAAGATTACGCATAATAATTTTTATATTTGATTACATCATTTCATCATAATTACATCAGATTTCTGTATGTCAAAATATTTTCTACTATCCATATATTACATTAACGGTCCACATTAGCTAACACCAACAAGCTCTTTTTTAAAATACTCTAAAAATCATCAAAAAGTAGGTCGGGTTGTACGCATTCCATATTTGTGTATTTTAAATATACGCAATCTACAATCTCATATACATGACTTTCAGATGTGTAAAATTCTAATGTAGGCCCACTAGACATGCCATACATTCACTTTCCAAAGCTCAACCTACTCGTTTCGTAAGATACATCTCTTTACATATTTGTTTCATTTGTAAAAAAATGCATTAAATATTAGACAAGATATCAAAGGATTTGTATATTACATACATTAAATGAATGTCTTGAATTTAAATACATTCGATTCACACCTTGTACATGTGATAAATTGTTGAAATATAAACGGTGGCGGGATAGGTTTCATTTGCATTTGAACCACTGCAAAATAAATGATCAATATTTTAGTGTTTATGTCCAAAAGTAAAATTTCTTGTGAATTCACAATCACACCAATAATTCAATGTTTTAACCATTAGGTTCTTTTTTTTTTTTGGATTCTCTCCTCTTTGCACGATTTTTATCAAGAAATTAGAAACATTCATAGTCTTCAACTCAATTCTTAAAATCTTCTTCAATGTGGCCTCTTTGTCACACTACGGTGGAATTTTTTACCCGCACTAAACGATAGGTGATGGTTGTGTCATTGACATCTCCTTCTAAAGTAACATCCAACATATATGATGCTTCTAGGTCTCTCCTAAACCTTTGATCACATTCAAAGAATGTTTTTTTCTATTCATTTGTACTCAGTCGTGTATCCGAGACTGACTTCAAGAAATATTTGGATTTGTATTCCATAAAAGTTAAATCATTTTTATCATCAACCCACCGACCCCAATTTTTTTATAAATGACTACGATGTATAAGACATTATAGAAAGTTATTTATTTATACACTAGGTTATTCAATATCACTGTACACATGAATAAACATTTTCACCTAATCATAAATATGCATGATGAACATTATAATTCACATCAGTTAATTGATTGAATGCATTAATAACTAACCATAAAATTTTAGTGACTATTGAGGTGGTGAGGAGGGGCCATCCCATAACATGTCATCATTTACTATGCTTGTCTCTGCATAGGTATTGGCTCCTGAATGAGAAAGAAAAACAAGTTCAAGACAATGCTTTTTTCGTTACAACTTATTCTTAACAATCTATATAACTACTTGCCACATACAATGACATTGAATTACCTTCCACTTCTGCTATATTCTTCTCTCAACATAATTACTATCTCCTGCATGATAAAGGAACACAATTTCAACTCAATAATTTTTTTGTTACAACTTATTCTTAACAATCTATATCACTACTTTCCAGATACGGTGAAATTTAATTACCTTCCACTTTTAGTGTTGAATACAAAAAGGAGGACCCATCTCGACATGTGTCTTAATTTACCATATTTGTCTCCGCATAAGTATTGGCTCCTACACGTGAAATGAAAAGAATTGCAACAAGATCCTTATTTCGTTATGGATAATGCTTAACAATCTACATTGGTAACATATAATGGAATTGAATTACCTATCACTTTTGGTGCTTGATATGATGACATCGACACATATTGCTTGTGAAAATCCAATGCCTTCAACACGTGCTTACATATGTTTCCTCTGATAGCCCAAGCACATTCACATACATCTAAGGCTCCGCATTTCATTACCAAATACCATGCGATTCTATTTGTTTGGATCCTCACAATTTATTACAATCGAGTTGCGATTCTTTGGCAAAGATCTATCAAGAATACTCTTTGCTCTCTCAACCACTATCAATAGTTGTCTTTATTTTTTAAATTGCTCAAGATGCTAGGTTTTTACAAATTCCTCGTGTTTGTGAAATGGTTCCACCTTATACACAATTGTGTAGAAAAAATGTTCCATTCGGCGGATATATTTTTTTGCTCTATCACACAAGTATCTAGTCTTCAAAAAACAATGCAAGGACTTGATGGATATGTTTGTTTCTTGATTTTCATGGGAGAAGTTTCTAAAATTTGTTGCCCACATAGCTATCAAGTGACACAGATTGAGAATCAGTGACATTATAAACCAATAATTATTCTTGATGGTAATTAATAAAGAAAAAAATAAAGGATCATACTCACCAACACATTCTTTGCTCTCACACCATGTATTTTTAAAGAAATTGAGGAACTTAGTTTCCTCTTTGAATTAATTAAAAAAGTATTTAATGAGTCGAAATGTGTGCTCATGATGCATTTGAGATCCATACATGATGGTACTTAATCTCTCGAAAATATTCCACTTAGACTCCTTGCTTACAATACTGTGCATGTTTTTCAACCATGCCCTATGCACGTGCCATAGAAATAAGTAGCACATGAAAACCAAAAAAACACTTGATGGCTTTGATTTTAGTCAATACATCATCGTGATGAATGCATTGTTACGCAATCTATACAAATGCATTTTCCTCGTTTTTGGACTTTCACCAACCACTCATAAATGTCCTCAAATTTATTCCTTGAGGAAATTTCCCATGGTATGGGCACCCCAACCTCTTTCTAGTCAAAAATAAGAAATGTATATAAGCTGATACTTGAAAGGAATATGAAATCAAATGATAACATGGGGTTTAATATAATAGAAAGGGAACACTACTAATGATACATAAATTACACATCATTTCAAAATTCTTTCCAATTAATTACATGATATTTATTCATAGAAAATGTCGAGTCCATGGAGATTATGGAATTGTGCAAATTTTGAACCATTCTCTCACACATTCACGGTGTTTACAAACCCATAATGAATGGAGCGGTGGTTCCATGTGGGCGTTGATAGTAGAAAATAGTGTCTCTTTCCTCCACATGCCATAACTTCACGCTCATGGCATTATCAACATGATTCTTATACCTTCCGGAGAAAAGCAGTTTTCCATACATTCACCATGTCATTTATTATCATGTATTCTTCCCTCTTACTTGATATACCCATGTTGGATGGATCCTCTATATATTTATCATACACTATTTCCATAGTGAATCCCATTAACAAAAGACTCTCGATATAATTTTTGAATTTATTTGATAAGTATGGGGCAACATTCGACAAGGATCGTTAATGGTATTTTCATTCCCCCATGAAACACTCAACATTTACATTATAATTAAACAAATTGTTATATAATATTATGTCCACTATCGATATCCCATAAAAACATTCACATTGAAATGACATTGGCAACCCCTTTTAATTATAAACTTACTCATGTTTTTACTTTTTGTTGGCTTATTTATATTGTAATCTAGACCATAGGAACACCAATAGCCTCGATTAAAAATAGTAACATCAAATTCTATACAAATGTTTATGAAAATAATGTACAAAAAATAATTGTGAGATGAGGACTGAACCTTGTATATGACATGGTTTTATGTGGTTTAGGATTTTCTATATTTTTTTACTTTTGATTTGTGTGGGTGAAGGTAGTCTAAAAAATTTCATTAGAACCTTCCCCCTTTAGAAACAATTGTAGTCTTGCATGAGCGGTTTAAGGACACAAATGTCAACATTTGGGTCATCCCCAATTTGTGTCCATTCTAGGTCATCATACAAAAGCCGACTCTTTTCATCTATTATCTCTTGGACGGGAAGATCGATCACGCTCTACCATTTGGGCCTCCTACCCATCCTAAAAATTATTACATGGAGTTTTGCATCGTTAATGAAACAATCATTTCATACTTTTTGAAATAAGTTTCGAGTTGTGATTGATCATCATCAACATGAATACCATCTTAAAATATTGAAAGCATTTGATTTTTGTCTAATTCAAAGCCACATGTATAAAAGACAGTATTGAAATACAAAGAAAAGAACACTTTATAGAACTTCCTACTACTTCAAGGTGCACAAACATATCACAATATGTTAATCTATAATGTGGCATATAATGTTACAAAATAATATTATTTCAAATACACTTATTCAATATCGAGATAAACTTGCATAGAAAATATTATAATGAACCTTATAAATATAATTCACATCATATAATAATATATTTTATAGTGCTTATTTAATTTATTAAATAATATTTTTCAAAAATTATGTATATAAAATAGAAATGATTACATTTATATAGAAACAATAAAAATTATCAAAACAAGAACATGTTTATTTAAAACAAAAGTTACAAATAAAAATAAAAAAATAAATATTAAAAATTAAAATATTAATAATAACTTTATAAATATATATATATATATATATATATATATATATACATTTATTTATGCCAAAACACAATAAGTAAACAAAAATAAAATAATAATCTTCACAACACGCATATACCCTTCTTTTTTAAAAAAGTGAACTTACAAACTAAAACCGAGGAATATAGATATTTCAAAATTTTCACACTTTAATTGGAATTTTAGAAATGGTGCTAAAATTTGAAATCCTAATAAAAATTATTTACTATACACTACGAACAAAAATATTCATTGGTATAATGAACTATCTATAACATACATATAATTTATAAATTGTTAATAAATTAAGGACTAGTTTTAGGAACTCATGTAATTTTCAAACTTTTTATGCAAACACCCGTCATCTTTAGTTTACGTGGAATCTCGTATTCAAAGTATGTTTTCATTTTACAAACAAGATCAGTAGAAATTAGGCTCCTGGTATTCATATTCACTACATAAAAGAGTAACTAGTATAAAAAAATATAATTAATGTTAGTATAATACATGAAAAATGTAATGTATGTCTTCCAATATGATAAAATAATCATAAGATCAAAAAGCTAATATCCATGACAAATTCAATTATCAATAAATTCCAATGGATATCCTTCACTCAAAATGCACCTTTTCATAATATCACAACCCTCCATCGGGCAAAACAGATCATTTGTTGTGATATTAAGGAGAGTGCATTTCTGAGTGGAGGGTCGATGGGAGACTTTAAAATCCTCTTCCCAGCACAATATACCACCCAACTATTGATGCAAAATCATAAGGGGTAAGCCCCTTCATCACAAATTGATAGTTGGGCGTATAAATGTGGCATCCTAAGGGGCAAGACCATTTAGCACACACTGATTCCTATCTTTATAGAGGCACTTTCCCCCATATGTCAAATTGAGAGTAAGAGTATGATATCACATAATTTTTATAACTTCAAATTACATCAAACATTCACAACATTACAATTACCAATATTTAACAACTAATAACATTTATATATATAAATGTTATACACATTCACAATATTTAAAACTATAATGCATATAGGAAATAAAACTTTTCCTAATGTATTTAATTTAACACAACTAAGAGGAATGAAATTATAACTAAGAGCTCAAAGATCACATGCATATTTAACCAATACCAATGTAATATCAACGTAATTATCTAGTCTAATACCAATGATTAATAAAAAAATTGTAGAAATTATTGAACCCTCTATCATTTATTAACAAATACATGAATACTATATTAACATAATAATAAACTAGCTCGCACTATTATTTAGTGTCTATATACTAAAAAATATATTTGACCACGTCATTCATTTTGAAAAGATGCTTCCAAACAATTGTTCGATATATTTGTACTTAAGATAAAGTGTCATGTTATATTTATCCATGTGTATATCAAGAACATAGATTTGTTCCTATTTACAAAGTATTAGGTAATAGATATGACATCAAATTTCCACCTTTTCTTACAGTTTCAAATATATTAATTAATAATAATAATGAAAAATATAATTATTTTCTAAAGTTTAAGGTTCAAGGTTTTGGGTTTTGGCTTAGGGTTTGGGGTTTAGGGCTTAGGCCTAAAGGTTAAGGGTTTAGGGTATAAGGTTTAGGGCTTAGGGTTCAAGGATTAGGGTTTTAGATTTAGGGTTTATGACTTAAGGTTGAGGGTTTAGAATTTAGGGTTATAATTACAAAAAAACACTAATATGACAGCATAAACAATCAAATGATATCTTAAAAACTAATGCAATATCCTAAACATTAAAATATTGATATGACATAAAACACTAATGTGTCACCACCAATAATACATTTGGGACACACTATTCACTAATGCGACATCCTAAACATTGATATGACACCCTAAACACTATTACAAGACCCTAAACAAGTTATAGAGTCATGTAGAAACCCTAAAAATTCAAAATTCATACCTATTCCTAGTCATGCCTATCACGTGCACAATGTTCCAAATCAGATCTAGAATACATTTAAAACCATTATCCTCCCACATTCTAGTAGAATTCAATATAAGCCCCATACTCCATTTTTTACTATCATTTGAAGAAGAAAAGGGGTTTGATACACATATTGTTGAGGTAATGTACTTTCGAGATATCTCAGAAAGAAAGTCCTTGTTCAATATTCCCAATGTCAATAGTTATTTTTTGCAATGTCAATCATTTTGTTTGAGAGGTAGTTAGAACATGATAATTTTATGGGATTTCACTTGCGCATGTCACATGACACTATAGAGTTCAATACATATGGATCGGAATATAATGACATCACATGTTGAGCTGATGTAACTTATTTAAATTTACTAACCATAGAACATGGCCTGTTAGGTTGTTTTGTGCCATCTTTCTAGACCATTATCTTAGGCTATCCTCCACGTGTTTTTAAATAACTAGATAAATAATTTCTACAAGTGTTTTCTTAGGCTATCCATGTGTATATCAAGAACATAAATTTGTTCTTATTTTCACAATATTAGGTAATAGATATTTTTCATCGATCTCACTTATAAACATATTGGTGTAATTCCTACTTATTCTTGGAAAGATTATATGATCACTAGCTTCATTTAGATAGTATTGTAGATTTGATTTGCATTCCTTCCACATAAAAAACATTCAATTTTTACATGATTGTTTATATAAAATGAACAATAAATTTAAAATTTGTTTATAACATTAACATAACATCTCTACAAGTATTAGCTAATTTTATTAGCTAAAATTATTCTAATTCTAATGATGAATGAAAACATAGTATTAGCTAAAATTATTCTAATTATATACCCTTAAACAATAATAATTCACCCACATAAATTAATTTTGGACACTTTAAATACTTATACAACACCTTGAACACTAATTAGTCACCCCACATAAAATAATTGAGATACACTAAACATTAATTTAACACCCTAAACATTAATACAAGTACCCTAAAAAAATTCATGATGCTCTATGCATTAATGATTTATCCTCTATTTCATAATAGGATAACCTAAACACTAATGAAACAAAGGGTCTCATAAAAAACCATAATCATTACTGTAATACACATTAAACTCATAAGACACCTTAAACACTAATATGACACCATAAACACTCTTATGACATCCTAAATACTTAGAAATTGATGCAAAACATTGGACACTAATGGGTTACTCTAAATAGCATAATTTAGACACAAAAAAACACTAATGTTGTATTTTAATTTTTTATAAGACATGATAAACACTAATATGACACCCTATACACTATTAGAAGACTATAAACATTAAGGGATCACTGTAAATAATATAATTAGGACACCTTACAGAATAATTTGATATCATAAGCACTCATATGACACCCTAAACACTAATACACCACCCTAAACATTCAAACATTGATACAAAAACCTAAACACTAATGGGTCACCCTAAATAGCATAATTGACAATCAAGATACTTTAAACATTAACAAAACAACAAAAACCTGATATGAAACCATCAAAACTATAATGAAACCTTCCAAACTAATGGGTCACTTTACAAAAAGAATTTTGGAATGCCCTAAATATTAATGTGTCATCCTAAACAATAATACGTAAACACTTAAACCACGATATGATGCCCTAAACACTAAATTTTCATATTATATAACATAATTACAACACCGTAACATATATTACAATACCTAACATTAATTTAACATGTATTATGTTTTGATTGGTATAAATGATTCTAAATCTAGCCCTAACACATGTTCAATTGTCACATTAGGTGTATTAGGGATCGATTGTTAGAAACATGGGAAAACTAATACTTGATACTCAAATAGGCCACCTTGAAAATGTGGAAAATTGTCGTATTTTTAAACATGCTAAAAAATACATTGTGTTTTTCAGCATATTGAAAAACATAGTGTGTTTTCCATCTTGATGAAAAACACACTGTGTTTTCCATCTTAACGAAAAAACATTATGGATAGTGGATTGTGTTTTCCATCTTAACTAATGTAATTAATTATTATCCTATATAGAAAGTTTATAACGTACATAAAATACAAAGGGTAAATAGTGGACAGTGGATTTAATCCTTTATTTTTCACTAAAATCGAGGGAAAACATTTTCCCCTAAAAATGTAACTATGCATTTAGTATGATATGTGGTCCCCTGGCTCATGATTCATGATAACATTTGTTTAATCCAAATATGAATGTTATAGCTATATGTCTAAATGTATATGGAAAAAAATAGAGATTTTCAAACATTGTAGATAAAATTAAATGTCTAATCATAACTAGGAGAGAACGATCACAAGGCTTGAAGTAAAAGAATTCAAATTTTTAATAATGTTTATAACAGAAATAATATATTTGAGTTGTTATGTATGCTTAGTAAACCTAGAAATCATTTGTAAGCTATCCTAAATAAAAAAATATGTATATGTTATGAAAAATGAGATGAATTGTAATGAAAAGACTAATACATGAACTGATATTCATTCACCAACTTATAAATTGGGTCTACAAGTTCACTTGTTATTGGGTATAACTAGTTTCTAAATTTATGGGCAATCCATTATGAAGCATGTATAGGTAGTGTTTTTTTTTCAAATATGGAAAAGATACTCATAATAATGGTATTGATTTCATACCAAAGTATGTTCATTATGTCTAATTAAATACAAAAATTTAAATTTTGAATGTTTTCTTGATGATAGGAAGTTTATTTTAGGTTATTGCTTTGGATTGGGAATTGATTTTATTTGTTTATCCTCTATTGATACTTAAAGTACAACTCTTACATATTCTTGCATACAAGATATGATGTTAAGAACATTGTTAGTGGATTTTAAAGATGCTCAACTTGTGCTTACACATACAATTGTCCAATAATCTAATTTTAAATTTTGAACCAAACATTAAACTCAAACATCATTTAATTAGAGTCTTGGTCAATGGTAATCAATTTTTCAATTTGTATATGTGACATCAAGATCATTTTGTCAATATTTTTACCAAAGAATTTTAAACAAAGATTCATTAGTAACAGTGTTTAAAAACACTAAAATTACTAAATTATATTGTAAACAAAAATTCATTACTAACAGTGTTTACAAACACTAAAATTGCTTATACTGTAATGGTAAAATCCTATTGTACCTGGTAAACAAGTTGAATCCAATAATGCGTGTAAATAATCTTCTCCTCCACAAGATTTTTTTATTTTACCTTTAAAACACTTAATCCAGTGTTGGATCTGTTCTGCTAATCTGGGTTGGATTTGTATTTACTAGAAGGAAGCAAATGATACTGTTAAACTATTTACAGGAAGGGGATGTTGTTAAATTTTTAAGTCGGGATGGGAAACCAGATGAACTGGTTTAGGTGGGTAGGAAGAGATCTCCCCAAGGGTATTAAATGCAAGCTTCAACAGATTGTTATAGACGATTCGAAAAATATTTGGAACGAACATCTGACACTACAAGAAGCATTTTTGGAATTGACAAAAATTTGAGCAACCATCCTTGCACTTCCACCTCATCTACAAAGAATGGTCATGAGGCATGTTTTTTTGGCTGACACACCATACATGGGTGCAAATTAAGTGGAGGGTATCCATATCCTTTTAGTGGAGAGATTACAATACATGTAGCTTACACAATAATAATATTTTAGTGGTGTGAATTGTTATCCCTATCTCCGTAGAATGATTACGTGAGCATGTTTCACTGCAGGTAGTTGTTAATATATTATCTACACACATTAACATTTAGAGTACTGTGATAAATTTTTTTAAATTGATTCAACATAAAGCATGAGGAATATGTACTATTACAAGAATTTAATAATTTTTTAACTTCTAGAAAAGTAGCAGTAAGGCCATGTGGTCTAGTAGCATAATCATAAATAGTTTTATCAAAATTATTAAAAGTAAGGATGAGATTTAACACCCGTCTCGGGTGTTTTTGGAACTTTTAGATGTTTTTAATGGGTTTTTATGAGGGAAATTTGTGTTATTAAAATTTTAATATTTTTAACAAACTGTAAAATTTGCGATCGTCAATATTAATCAACCATCATCTTTTTAGTGTTTAATTTTATATATATAATATATATATATATATATATAGTTCGTAATTTTTTAGTGTTTTGTTAGTTTTTTTGGACTTTCAATTTTTTCAATTATCCTATGATGCGACTAATAATGGTGAGAAGTGAAAATCTTGTAGGATGCGGTCATAGGTTTATAACTTTTTAATTCAAAATATCGATATTTATTTGGAAACTTGAAGAAGTTGTATTTATTTCATATCTTCACAATTATTCTGGACCTTTCCCAAGTCCCACTCCCGAGTCTCCCATTCCCAAATCAAAATATAATGGTATTGGTCTTTACTATTTAAACAAAGTAGTATTTGTAGTATTCGGGTAAATAATAGATTATTCAAAACTTTAGAGGTTCCATTCTCTCGAATCTCCTATGTTTTTAGTGGGTTGAGGCTCTTCCAAGTGCGTGGATAAATATTTTTTCTTGTGTAAAGAGGAAAGTGAGCCACATTACCGGTATACAATACTTTATACAAGGCTTCCGATAAGTCTTATTTAGGCATATCAAGTATATGAAAGGAAATCCGTGGTAAAATAAAGTACCATTTTTTTGCAAAGAAAAAAAACATCTATGTAGCTCCTATGATTTTTTGAAGAGTTTTATTTGAACAAGGTCTATTGATACTCACAACCCTCCTATAAATGAAAAATATTTGACATATTCCCTATACTCATATCCCTCCTTTAATTAATGTTAATAGAGAAATGAGATAAAATGTCTCTTAAAAGTTTGAATGAATGTAATTAACTTTTTTTAAAATTGTAAAACCAATCTAACGCATATTTGTTGCTCCAAGTACATGGAAGGAGTTAAGTGAAGAAATTTTCAAAACCCATACAACAAAGGATGAAAGATGTTGTTTTGGATCTATCTTACAATCACATAGAGAAATCTTATGAGAAATAAATCCTATGAGTGGGGAATAACTAAGGATTTCAAAATGTAGTGGGTTATACAATAAATAAATTAAAATTTTCATAGTATGAAACTCATTAACATCTTTCTTCCAAATAGCAAGTTGAGTTTGTATATATATATATATATATATATATAACCTTATGAGTATACACCTCAATACACGAATTCATATAATCATAAATTGAACCATTAGCATGTGTTTCATTAGGAATAAGATCATCTTATTTATATTCAATATATTGTGTACAAAATCTATTGGGGACTTGGGAAGAATGTTTTGATGCACCATAAGGGGAAATACTTGTGTAGGCATATAGGTTTAGTAAAGTTTTTAATTGATCACCTAGTGTAGAAAGAAAGCCTTAAGAATTTAGATTCAAATTAATCAAGGGTTCTACATGAAGTTCTCTAAGTGATAATTTTATAGTGAGAGCATTATTTCTTTTGAACATAAAATAACTCTAGGATTTTGTTCAAATTTTATAAGATCTACCTTTATGCTATCTCTCGAAAGTGCACCCAAATAGAGAGATGGTGCAGGTTTTATAAGCTTGCAAAATTTGATCTCTCTCTTTCATAGATACAATGGAAACACCTCAAGTCTGTGGATATACCTATTTTGAGCTTAGTCTCAGGTATCAAGGCTGGTTCCTTCTTGATCTATCTTAAATTGATCTTTGTGGTTTAAGGGGAAAATATAATTGTAAACTAATTAAAACTAAGGTGATACACCAAATTTGTATGAGGGATTTGACTGAGTATATGCACAATTGATATGTGAAAGGATTCTTGATGCACGAAGCAACAGTTTTTCTGCAAAATGTTAAGGGAAAAACACTTTGAGGTATTGAGGGAGGTTACCACAACAATACTTCTAAGCTAACATGCACATTAATATCATGCAGAAATTACTTAATTTTGCAACAGGATAACATGATTAATCAGGGAATTTTCATTCACAAGACTAACAAAAACATACAAAAGACTGCAAATGATTGGGAATGTAGAAAATACTTCACACTCAGAAGGAAAAACTGGCGAAAATTGGTTTAGTACTCCTATATCCAAAAACGTCCTCCTTGTGCTTTGCAAAGGAACACAATATATAGCAAAATAAATTCCACCCCCTTCCTAAAAATAGCTTAAGGCTTGTACTCAGACTTCCCATGCATCTTATTTTTGTCCTTTATTTAATAATAAATAAAGGAAAAAATTAAACATGCAACTACAACTAGGAATTAACAGCCTTGATTACAATATAGTCAAACTGAAGTTAACTGTTCTATTTTTAAGAAAATAAAGGTGAATATTTTTCTAATAATAAGCTTTCTTACTGGACAAGTCTCTTTCCTTGTGCATGTGAATTTGTCATCTTGTTTGTTCTATCTCCTAGTGAAAGCATGTAAAAATAAATCCCTATGCAAGAGAAAAATAATTACAATAATTGTAATATTTGCAAAGTAAAACATTTACTGTAGGGACAACTTGTCCATGTGCACATGCTTCCTTTTCTCTCTGCAGGGTGTGGGGCCACCCTTACTCCTTACCATTAGTCTTCACTATTTTTGGCCACTCTTGTGGACTTAGTCTTCACTAGATAATATAAGGCACTTTGAAAAAGGAGCAAATCATTACATTCAGCCACCCTTTAAGTACACATAGCCACTATATGGTCTACCTGATTTTGATTATATTGCATGACATATTTGACAAATTTTGCAATTTGGATATAATTGATTTAAATTTCACCTTTTTAGTGATCATAGTTGGCATGTATGGTCAGCTTTGCATTATTTGAGGTTTGGACTATAGTGAATAAGTCAAATTTGTAAATAATTTTCAAATAATAAGGACGACCCCTTTGCGATTATGACCCAACCCTTGGCATGTTTGTCGGTGTCTTGTAAAAAATAGGTTGATTTGCTTTGATAATAGTGATTAATTCTCAAACATTGATCTCTATCCTTGATGCATTCGATGTCATCGATCTTTGACTGTGAGTTAGGGTTTACCCCTGTAATTAATTTGGTCGGTAGAATTGACCGTGGTTGCTTGCTTTGATCGTAGAGCTTTATCCACAACCTTCGATCTTTGTCCTTATGATCTCAAGCCATTGATTATTGACCCTTGGTTAGGGTTCTATTGTCTCACCTCTCGAGTTTTCATGGTAAAGGAAGCTTAACCCTAATGATCATTTCATTTGGATTTTTAGTATGTGGGTGAAGCCCTGGTAAAAAAATGTTTGACACCATTGTTTGAAGATTTTGTACTCGGCTCTTTGCAAAAATGGTTCTCTGTCATTCTTTGCTTCTCTTGAGCTCGAAAGATGAACTGTCATTGTTGAGCATAGTTGTTCCTTCTTGTATTTGAAACTTTTTTATCATTTTCTCTGATAGAGATTTCTGAGAAAGTTTTCAGAAAATTCCACCAATGTTGACCTCTATCAAGCTTGGTCCTATGTTATTAGCATCACTTTTTGATGAAGGAAAGGTAAGTTTTGACCTCTAAGTATCATTGTTGCTTCGTTATTGCCACTTTGATTTCAATATACTGATACTTCATTCTTTCTTTGCATTCTCTTTGTGATCTCTTGGTTCCCTTTAGAGATTTTGAGTTGAAAATTGTTTTGGGTTTGCTCCTCTGTAACCCTAGACTTGATCATCCTTCGAGGGTTTTCTCAACTCCAATTTAATCGGTGAGTTCTTGTTTCATACTCTGATTCTTGATACCCATTAATATTTTTCAATAAAATCCAAGATATGTACCCTTTTCCTCTATACTGTAACTTGAAAGTGATTTCAATGGGAATGATATTTTCTGAAATACTTGAATATTTCTTTAACTCAGATGTGTATGCATTTTTATTCAAAGATCTTCTGTTTGAGTTTATGTTTTGAATACTAAATGGGTATCCCTATTTGCTTGAAACTCTCCAGATCGAATGTTTATTGATGTGGGTATTCTTCTTTTCTCTTTGAGGAGTTCCCTTCTATTTTGAATGTGCTTCTATTCATGGTCATTATATCTTCATGGGGTTACATGTGTCTCTGATTCAATTTTTTTCTTGGTCAATCCTTGAGCCTTTTCTGAAACCCTGGATATTCTTGATTATTCTTTGCATTCCATCTTCTTTGTACTTGCTAAAAGACTTCGAACGACTTGACCAATGACCTGATATTTCAATCTTGCACTC
Source organism: Taxus wallichiana var. yunnanensis (assembly GCA_018340775.1). Classification (NCBI taxonomy): domain Eukaryota; kingdom Viridiplantae; phylum Streptophyta; class Pinopsida; order Cupressales; family Taxaceae; genus Taxus; species Taxus wallichiana. The sequence continues at coordinate 193,203,782 of CM031237.1, read as the reverse complement.
TTTGTTTCCTTAGATCTGGGCCATAAATTTGATCATGAATAATTTGGAGCTCGAATGTGTATTGGGTTATCATTCGAAACTCATGAAGAATCTCTATGGAGGGTTCGTGTTCGACTTCTTTCTTTGTTGTAATCTCCCTGTTAGAGCTTTACATGGAAGCCCTTCGAGGTACTTCTTCCTGAGCATTTCAAGATCTCATTTCTGTGTTTTTCTTGGAGATTTTGCATCAATATATGATTCTTCATTATGGGTTTCGATTTCTATTTTGCTCAGCTGGTTCACCATTAATGTTTCATATGTCATGGGTAAACTCTTCTTTTAAACCTCTCTTACTTTCTCATAATAAAGGATTTCAGATCTAGATTTCAATTCATCATTCATTGGCTAGGATCTAGGCTTTCTGAGACATGGGTACTCATAGATCTATAACTTTATTGTGATAACTCTTCAACTTGTACCAATATAAGTGTACCTTTTGTACTGGCTAATAGCCCCACTTTAATTCATTTTTCCTTATTTGTGAGCTTCAATTAACATATTTGTACCTTTTAAAGGTTTTATTTACTTCTTTTTCTAACTCAGTCTGTATTTTCCTGAAAGTTGCACTCATTTAACCAATTTGGGTTTGAGAACTTAAACTCTTATATTCTTTTCGGGCTCAAGCTGTGTGTTTTCTTCATAATCTCATCAATATGTTCATTGAAATCGTTCTTAATGAGCACCATCTTTAAATATCGGATATAGCTTACTTTGATCCTTACTCTATCAAATTAGATTATGCTTTAATCTGAACTGTACCTATATTGTAGAATATTTCATCTGTTGTTCACTAGGTTGTACTTCAATTTGTAGCATATCATGATGTGCATTTATCCTTAGGTTGTAAGTGATCTTAATTCCGTGTAAAGACTAACCGTTTGAATATTAATTATGCTCACTGAGTTTATAGTGTTACGGTTGTATGATTTCTAAGAGACATTCAACTCCCTCAAATTAGGTAGCTTTGACTTTGATACACTCTATAAATAAAATGGCTTGCCTGAAACTCTTTATTATTTTATATATCTCTCTCTTCAGTTCATCTTTTGAATTGATTCCTTATAACCTATAGTTACATTTGTGCTCTTTGATTCTTAAGTTGATGATTAATGTGATTGAATAATGAACTGAAAATGTCAACTGCAATAGAAATGTATTTCTAATATTTTGTACTTAAGATGTCTTTGTACCCTGCAAGTGGTTTTATGGCAATTACAAGAAATTCTCTAGCTATTTTTTAATACTATTTTAGGCATAATCCTTGATTCAGATGCTTTACTAAGATCTTTGTAATTTTTTTCTTTTACTTAGATTCTTTATTTCCTTGATAGTAATATTTTTACATGTTCAAAAATATGAAGCTGTTTATTTTTCATGGCGAAGCCCTAGAATTTTTTTCTAGAATTCTTTCTTCCTTCCATTTGCAACTATAGTAGTTGTATTTTTCGATTCGAGAATACAAAACATAACACTTCTTTGTGGAACTTGATTTGGTAGTTTGAAATTTAAACATTATAACTATTTTTCTTAATCATGGCATAATTTTCTACTTTTTTGTATCACTTACTTGATTTAAATAATTGTTTTAAAGCATGTCGTAGCTAAAGCGCATGATGAGAAAGTTTAAAATGTTCATTTTACGTGGTCATGCTTGCTGTCAAAATTTTCCCAGAACCTTTTTTCATTCTCTTCCAGTTGTAACCCTTTCTTTCCAGTTAACTTTAGCTTCTTGAAATCTGATTCTTCTTTTAGTTGCAAACTGAAAAGTATACTTCTATTTTCTAGTCTCTTTTCTATACTGTAACTTCTTACATTTGTAGAAAATATTGAGTTTGAGTTACATTAATCCTTCTTTCCAGCTGTACTTATGACTTGTCTATTTCTTCTTGGCTACAACCTATACCTACACACTTAAGAAAATAGTTAGAAAACAATTAGGCTTCTTGGCCTCTCTTGTTTCCATGTTTCTTTATTTCTGTTCTCTTTCTTCTTTCTCGTGACTAGAGTATGTATGCGAGTCTAATCTTCAAGTAAATTATATCCCCTATTTTGAAGAGATTCATATGCATGAACTAGGACAATAAGGAATATGAATTGATCTCTCGAGGTCGTAACTAATCGTTCATCTTTCCTTATTTTCAGAGTACACGGTGACTTCTACAACAAAGATGAAGAAGGAACAAATGTTGGAATGGAGCTACTCCGAACAACGAAGAAAATCCCAAGGAAATTATGGGTTCACTCATACTCACTTTCTTTTTCATGCATGTGTACCTCTTATTTCAGTAGTTATAATTTACTTTCTAGTTACATCCTACGAATTGTGTGGGAAAATTTTAAATTTCCTTATGAATAAAACATAGAATTCTGTAAATGAGTTATATATTTCTTTCTTAGTTTCAGCTTTCAGTATTGAGTGTATCATGAATAAAACATCTGTCATATAATTTAATGTCTTAATCATGAAGGAGAGAACATTAATGAGAACCTGTAACATTCAATAATGAACAATAATTTTTGCAATCTGCACTTATGTTTGTTGTCCCAAAACTCAACATTTCACCTATTATGTAATTTTGTGTCTTCATCAAGACAACACAACTATCCTTTGGGGCCCTTGTGTTATTTTGCTGAAGATATCAAGGGATTGCTGACTATGTAATCTATTATGTTTTGTAACAACACACATAGCTAAAAATTTCATTTAGTTACTTAACTAATTCAATAGTAACCAATAATATCAAAACTTCCTTAGCTTATGTATACTTCACCAATGCCTTTCATCATAATGAAGAAGTTTTGAGTTGCCCATTTTTTCACAAGTGCAAAAATTGTCAACAATTACCTCATTTAATAATTGCATATCATTTTTTTAACTATGATCATGTTCCTTATTTGTATCAACATTAAAATTCATAGAAAAATTGACATTATCATATCTATTATTTTCATTATATAATGCAAAGTATGCATAAGAAAGAAATATTCATAAATAAAACTCTTAAATTTAGAAAATTCATAGTTTAGATTTGCAACACTAAGGGTTAAGAATGGAACCCCATGTTACCGCATTCAATAAAGGATTGGTTTCAATAAAATCCATTGGTTAATTTATATTTTACATATACAATCTACCTAAAATAGAAATGATGATGCAAGTCTAATAAAGGTATTCCTAAAACATCCTTGAATTATTCTAAGCATTGATTCCGGATATATTATAATACTTATAGTTTGAAAAAAATCCTTGATAGGGAATGGAATGAAATTGGAAAAATTTGTAGATATAGCATAGGACAATGTGATCATATAACATGTAGAGGCAGAAATTATGGTCATCATGGTTCTTAGAAGAAATCAAGATTCATGATTGTGTTTTGGACTAGTTCATAGCCAATGGTAGATTCATCATTGGATGCATCTACGAAAGACATGCACAAACTTGAAATAATCTAAGAATCCCACAAGTATTTATTTTAAGATTCAATATCTATTCACTTTGGTTTTGTAGGTTCCATACATTTATATGTTTAATTTTCACATTTAGAATCTAGAAATAACTATATTAGAATTTTATGTTGTTTTCCTTTTCTTAAAGTCAATTCTTTTGTACCTTGACCAAAGAAAAGGATTGATATGAATGGGGTATAAAACCTTACCACACCCTTCCAATGTGATGATTGTTTCCTATGTACTAATAATTTGAAGGGGGTCAACATACATGTACTTCTCCCATTTTTATTATGAGATGAAATAAGATATGTAATAAATAATGAGCCCTTGATTTAGCCCATGCACTAACAACATGTACTTTTGAATTAAGCTCAATGAGTGATATCAGAGTAAACTTATATGGGTGTAGATGTATCAGTTGTTTGATTAATGATGTTCTCCAAGCATTGTATCATATTACAATGCTTATCCTATATTTTCTAAGGTTCTTATAATAGGTTACAAAGTGTTTTTTTCTATAGGTGACCTATTGTTAGTTTCCATACAAATGTGACCCTAGAATCTTGTTAAGGAGACAAAACCAAATTACCCTTTTGAAATTGATATACATTAATTATTTAGGACACATTTTTGTTAGGTGGAAACTATAGGGAATAAATCTATCCATGACCCAAAAACCTATCCAAGAGTATCGTAATCAAAACTAATATGTCAATGGACATGTAGTTTAAGTGATTATGCTAGACCTGAACTAGAGAACAATTATTGGCTATTAGTTTAGAGGGTGTGTAAAGATTAAAATATTACTTAAATTTTTCAAATGTGTAAATGGAACAGATAATGAAATAATTTAAAAAGGTTTTATTTCAAGAAAAATTTAGATATTAGACAAATTAACACTTCATAGAAACACAAGGTGTAGTTTATGTTAAGTGTATTTTAACATTTGCATATGTGAATTATGAATTCTAAAATTTCCAATCTCTGTCATATTTAAAACTAAGATGCAATTATAGAAGTAGAATTTCCAATGTGAATTAAATTGTTGATATTTTTGGGATCCAACTACATAATTGGTATTCATTCTACATTTACCCATATTTTCATGAAGAGTGGTTCACAAGAAATAATCTCCCATAAGAATGAGTCATCCACTTGTCACTCATTTCATCTAGATTGTGCTCATAGGCGTTAAGCACCAAGACTTCTTAAGAGGACAACCATCCCACTACTACTTTAAACTAAGTATGTTTAACCATAACATTTCCCCTACAATTAAATCCACTTTCCTACTACCCCATGTGTAACAATTTTAAACATATTGCTCCTTATCTACCATTCAAGATAGAGTTGTCTATCTCATTTATTTATAGAATAATTTTTCTCACATGATACCATATAATGTACTAGTTATTTGGGGATTGAATGTGTTTTTTCAAGTCCATTTAGATCGACCCATTTTTTCATGAGGAATTTCTCTCAAGAAACCATCTCTCTTAATTTATTTATAATCTTGCACTTATATTTATATTGAATGAGGTTTCGAGTCAATTCAAATATCTATATAATGTTTCACTTATATTTATATTGAGTGTATTTATAGTGATATCTTGATAGTTTTTTCAAGTTATTTCACATAAAAAGAAATAACCTGACAATTTTAAAAAGGGTAAAATACAGTTAAAATAGATTAAAAAATTTGAGACGGGTGTCAAATATCAGCTCTACCAGATGGTAACCACCAAAAATTAAACAATTTTCTACTTGTTGTATTGAAAATGATGTTACTTTCAAGATAATTAAACTATCACATCTGAAAGAGATTTGTTTTGATTATATGGGAAGTTTTAAGCCAATGTTAGGTGTTGACAAATTTTGGTCAATCATCGGAGAGGGGTGCTAAATTTTTTTTTTTAGTCACTAGGTTCTAGTCATTTCGAGAAGACTTGAAAGCAAGATAAAAGCTATGGGTGTTGTTGTAAGGCGCAACACCTCACATATGTTGTCATTTTGAGTGTCTTCTTCAGAAAAATCCATGTAGGAATCTTGAAAGACTATTGCATGGCCTTGGTGAAGGTTGGAACAACAACAGATGTAAGAATTCATGCCTTAAAACAACATACACAGTTGCAGTTTGCATGGATTAGAATGTAATTTTTAAGGGTACAAGTTCATTCTATTTTGATTATTTCTTCATGCTTAATTGAGATAACTTATTTCTATAGTTATTTTGTACATTCCATATTTATAAGTTACTAAAATCAAATGCAAAAGGAAATATAAAATCAATTACGTTGTTTGATTTCATTTATTCATGAAGAAATAATATTTCCCACATAAGTCGTGGGATATAAATCATATGTACAAGAAAAATAAATACATATACATAAATTTGTAAATAAATGAGGAGAGAGGAAACCCATAATTTCTTGGAAGAGTTAGTTTCCCCCTTGTTCCTCACTTTGAATCTTTATCATCTTCATGGCCCTTTTTACTACCGCAACACCTATTACCGGATAAAAGAGACCGTTAGACTTCGGGTGTTTCACTCTTATCGTGTACTTATAGTTTCAAGGAGATGAATGTCTTAAGACAAGTATAAATAAGAATGAACAAGAGAGAACAAAAATTGAATAGAAAATAATATACTATCATCATTCAAAGGAATGTCCTATGGCCTTCATTAATTTTTAACTATTTTACGAATGTTCGTGTACAAAAAAATAGAAAGTGCATATATAACCATATGCATGCACAAAAACTAATGGACCATCTTTAACACTTGTAAGTATGAATAAAAATTTAATCAAAGAGAGAATGCAAATTTTTATTTTTAGGATTCATCGATTTGAGAATACATTTCAGTTTACAATATACAGGCTCAACAAAATATGAATTTCAGATCTATAATAAGACAAGGTTCAACCTTTTTGAGGAAGGAAAAAGTGGAATTTCCATTAATATTTAAAAAATAAAGAAAGGATAACAATCCAGTACATAATGGAAACCAAGGAATAAATAAAGAATCAAGACATTGCAACTAGCAATGTTAAACAAAAATAGAGTGAATAGAAATAGAAAAGCATTTATACTAACAAAGTAATCAAACGGGATGAAAAAATAAGTTTTCCCGCTAAGGTATTTTCATAATTATATTCAAGCATTCATGCTAGAAAATATGAAGAAACTTAAATGATACATGTGATTTAATATAATATTTCATGAATAATAAGAATCAAATTTATGGAAGCCTCACATAAAGTGTCTTTCATAAGAAATGCATGTGCATTGAAGCATTCTAATGAGCATGAAAGAAGTTTCATTCTCATTTTGTGTAATTAAAAGGAAATCTCTAGCAAAGAGTAGAGAGGTGGAATAGAAGCTCAAAGGATATTGCAAAGCATAATAAGTAAATAGCCATCATTGTGAAAAGTAGGGTTTAATGCTTAGAAATTAGTTTACAAATCACAAGCATATAGAGAAACTCGGTTAAACAAGCAAGATCAATGAGGGTATGGCCAAGCCATTTTAAAGTTCACACTAAGCACATTTCTCATGAACAAGACAAGATCAAAAAAATGAGAAGGAGCTATATATATCATTACAAGAGTTAGAGGAACTTGAAATATGTTCCATATATGTCTCAAAAATATGAAAAGAGTTTCAAAGTTTATAAGTGTCTGAAAGAAGATTCATCCATAGAGATACTAAAATGCATCCAATGATCTACAAGGATGTAAACATTTACAGCCAAAAATACAAAATTTTCGGAAGCAATATAGTTTACATCCACATGTTTGAAGGATTTTAATTTAATAACCAAAAATTACTTTCTACAATACATGGAAAAACATGTTTTGAACAAATTTTCAAAGTACATGTTTAGTTTTAAAATATGTCATACAACTTACAAAAGGAGTTCTTATAGGTAGAAAATTTTAAAACAAACTTTCATTTCATAAGGTATGTACTTAGTTATCATGTTACCGGTTCCATGTCAAGAAAGACACGATTTAATCAAAAGTAGAAGTGAAAAAGCCAAAATGTACAACTCCTAATGCTTTTATTCCGGAGGAAAATTTTTGTTGATCCAGGGGGTTCATTGTGATGATTTCCATGGTTAAGAAAATGTGAAACATTATAACTCAAGATTCATTGATTATTACAGACCAACCTAAGTTGTTATTTCTTTGACACAATCCAAATGGTAAATAAGATAAAGATAGATTAAGCTCAAATTTCAGAAATGAAAGTGAGTATATTTGTTATGCCTTAAGTGTACTTTAGGACATAATTAAGGTATGTGGATATGGAATTTAGGTCTTGAAAAATCCAAGGTGCTTATAATACATGGACACTTCTTCAATCTCAAAAATGTATCCATTAATACACATGCTCATGAATAATTAGGCCAAGAAAGAAAAGAAAATTTCAAAATAAAGATGGAATATAGTGTTTAATACTAACAACGAACACCTACAACTTGGATTAGAGTGTTCAAGAAACTACAAATATACACTATGAATCATATATGAATGTATCATAAAAACATTGTTATCTGTCAAAATTGCACCTAGTTGAGAGATGACAGTAGGGGTTCTAAGGTTGCTTTAAATCTCTCACTTTCGTAGATACAATGGAAACACCTCAGGTCATGGGTATACCTATTATTGAGGTGATTCTCTAGTATCAAGGTGGTTCCATATTGATGTATCCTAAACTAATTTTTTGGGGTTTTGAGGGTAAAAAGATGACTATAACTGAAATTGAAAGGGGTGATACACCAAACTTTTTGAGGATTTGCTGAGTATATGCACAATAAAATTGAGAATGAATTATGGATGGATGAACAAATGGTTTTCAGCATAATATTAAGGCAAAAAACACATGTATTAAGTGATAAATCACAAAAATACAACAATATAAACATTTGTGCACACTAATATTATGTAGAAAATATCATATTGCAGCACGGTAAGATTATTAATTAGGGAATTGACATATACACCAATGCAAATAATTGAAAGGAAAAAATCGGTTCTCATTCAAGGAAAAAATGGAAGAAAAATTTCTTCAACACTCCTATGTCCAAAAGTCATACTTTGTGTTTTGCCAATGCGCACAATACATAACAAAATTATTCACCCAAATAATCCTAAAAATAGGCCAAAATTTGTACTCACACATGCATGGTAATTTTACACCTTCATCTTGAATAAATTAAGGAATACAAATAGCCATTGTGATTACAATGAGGCATTATTAGCCTTAGTCACAAAAATAAATTCTAGTCAAAGTGTAATTGACTCATCTATTCTTAATGAGAATTGGATAAATAATTTAGCTAATAATAGCTCTTCCCTTTTGTGTAAGTCTTCTCTAATGTGCATGCAATATTTTTCTTCTTCTGCTTGATGAGAGACTTGCAATTTGACCCACTTACAATGATAAATTTTGCACTTTTACAAATATTCCCCCTTGGATGCATATGTAAAAAATAATATACCTATGTAGGAAAAAATAAATCCTTTATCTTAAAAATTGGTAAAATATTCACCCTCTAATGTGCGGACCACCTATGAGTACATGTGCAGTAAAATAACACCCTTATTTATGAAAAAAAAATGGTAATGAGTACATGTGCAATAAAATAGGCTTTGATTTTGTAGAAAATTGTTTTAGACCTTAGTCGAGTTAATGTAATGATTTATCTAAATAAGCGGGGTTGGCCCCCTCCCCATGATGCTCAACCCTTGGAAGATTTGTCGGTCTTTATTAAATCCTAAACCTAGTTAGGGTTTCCCATGATCTTGAAACGTAGCAATTTTTTTGCGTTGGTTTACTCCATGTTGATTTACAAAATCAAAACATTTGGAAATCTAAATCATGTCACATTTTTATCTCAATCTCTTCTCGAGCTAGTGAAGCTCTACAAAAATTTATATGGTGGTTTATATGATACATGTAGTGATTTTCATGGCTCTGTTTATTCTATTTGATTATAAAGATTATTTTTATGCTTACATTTTGTTTGTTTAAACATGGGTCTTTTTTTTTCACCTTCTCAACATGGAAGGTTTTTGAAACTAGGAAACTATTAGTGCGGAATCACAAAGCACCTCCAAATGAGTTCTATAGGTTTAATTTTCAAAGGAAGACTCATCTAGTGTGATTGCATAATATTGAAATTTCCCAAGGTGTGGGACCTTAAGAAAGTGGAAAAGATCTCCAGATTAAAGGTTGGTTCCTTATTCCTCTGTTTAGGTGCACATGTGAGGATTTGTAGAGGATCTATCTCTATACCTAATCTAAAACTTGCTAGAGACAGGGGTAAAAGAGTATAAGAAATAAGAAATAACTAGACTACCTGGGGATGCACCAAATGAATGATGGATAGTTATTTTTCCAATAGACACAAACCGACAAAATGCATACAATAAACAAAAACATATAGCCAAATTTGTAATGGAAGACCAAATGAAAGAAAAAGAGATAGGAAAGGATCTAAGACCTCTCAAAGACGTGTTTTATTGCTCTATAGATTGATATAGTCCTATATCAGGTAGAAAAAAGGAAGAAAGGTATTGCAATCTTGATGGAAGGCCTAAACCCCCAAATTCCTTTACTTTGGAAGGAGAAGGGAGCATATAAATAAAGAATGTCATACCCTTTACAATGTATCTTTCCCCCAATTTATATATTCGATCGAGAGAAGAAAGAGAGAGAGAGAGGTGGGAAAATTAGGTTGATGATCAACTCTACTGTTGTTAATGTTTCTAATAAAATCTCCCCCAAATTTGTCTTTCTTGCATCAATCCTTGGTTTGACACATTGAAGGAAGAGGAAATGATGGAAACAAACCGAATCGATCTAGTTGTTGAGGCAAGAAGATCTAACATTGAAAGCCTAAAGAATTTTTCTCCATTTTCCTTCACCTAACCTCTTCAACATTAAAGTTTCAGACCTCCATGGTGTGGATGAGGCTGAGATCTTTCAAATGGTGACAAATTCGTAATATTTCGAGCCCTGAGTCAAACAATATGCCCCTTCAAATTTTGTATTGAGTCCATACAAATGGGAAGGAATTTGTTTTGAAGAATGGATCCCCCTTTTGGTATGGGACACGTGGCATTCAAATTAGAACAAAAATAAGGCTTACAGTCTGTAATTTAATCTTTTTCCCTTTTGCGTAAAAAATGGAAAACTCAAAGAACTCACGCAGCCCCGAAGCTCTGGCTAGACACATGGCTACTTTTGGTAGGTTGGGAAATGCACTTCCAACTTTATCCTTGTGCCTTTTGAATAAAAGGAAAAATTTTACCTTTCCTCGACTCCTCGCTTTGGCTTTGACTGGGGTTCTAACGTTGACCTTTTACTTTGGTGGAGTTGTGGGTCATTTTGCAAGTTTTACCTATTTTGAGATAGCAAAGTGAAAAGAACCAACTTTTCCCCTGACGGCCCACTTTCTCCTACAACACACGGCGAGAATGGCACTCATTTGGAAACATTTTCTCTATTTAACTCTTTAATCGGTGCCATTGAGACACTTGGTAGCCTCTTCCAACTTGGCTCATGCATTGACTATTCAACCGACTCTACCCCTATAGAATAACACGTGGAGGCACTCCACTTTCTTGAAAACCAGATCCAAATTTTTCCTTTGGAGGAGCATTGGTTTGACACTTGTAATCCACTATTGATCTCGTGGAGTTTTCAACGGTCCCTCTTACTTTTTAGACTTTGGGCTACGTGGTGAGATCACACTCATTTAGGTTTCCACCTTGAGACCAACTCTTGGAGATGTGCCATACTGACACTTGGCATTCTCTACCGATACATCTATAGTGAGCCAATTTTAAAGCCCACCTTTTTACTCGTCTAACCATTTGCTACGTGGAGGGTGGCACAAGTTTGAGTTTTCACCTTGGTCTTCCTTTACGAATTTGTGCCAAGTTGACATCCGGCATGCTTTCTCTCGGTGAAGAATTTTCAATGAATCGTAAATTCCTAGGATTTTGGATGCGTGGAAGCTTGGTGCTAGTTTGGGCTTCCCCTTTTAGATTCACCTTGACAAGCATCTTTAGGTCACGTGGCTCATTCCGCTGTCTCCTCCATACTTAGTCTTTTCGGGACCCTTTTTCGAGCAGGTTTGAGTCCGAGGACCCCGAAACTTTAGATTTTCACTGCTTCTTCCCCTTCTTGTTTCAAGTTCGTATGTGGCATCAGTCCTTCTTTATTGACCCTACTATCACATAGTCAAGTCTTCCGTAACATTGAGAACATATTTAAGACGTGGAAATGGCCCGACAAAGACATTTATTTTGGCACAGGGTCCTTTAATCTCTCTCTTGGCCTTCTCTACTCCATGGTTGAGTCCTTCTACTAGTGCTACGACCAATTTGTAGGATTTGAATGAGTTTTCTCCAATTTCTCTTACATAGGGTCGTGGCTAATGTAATATTTGGTACGGGGAAAAATATGGATAATAATTGGCGACTCATAGAGGTATTTGCACTGCTACATGAAAATACCAATTGCCTTGTCATATCTGTTGGGAATGGAGCCAAGGAAGACGGTGTGATACTAATTCTACATTTGATTCATGAGCTCGGTTGTTTGCACTCTCAATTTTCATAAGAAATCTTGAAATTGAGATTTTTGAGAGTAGAAAATTGTTTTAATCCAGGGTTTCATCTGACTCTCTGACTAGAATGCATAAGATAAAAAAAACAACAGCACAACTATATATAATATTTGAAATCATACATGCTCCAAATGGAACATTTAGATCATGGAAAACACTTAGAGAAAATAAATTTATACTATAACAAGAAAACATGCGGAAGCACTTAGAGGAAAGAGAAACTAAACTAATATATACAGGTGAGACTTCCCGTTCGGTAGTAGTGCTTAAGATAGATCCCATTCACTAGAATCTATAAATCTTCACCCTCCAATTTCAGAAAATTGGAAATCATTGCTAATTTTACACCTTTTGATCCTATAGGGGCCACTTTAGATAACATCAAACTTGAATGCCTTCCTATCTTTTCTCGATCTCGCATCCCATTTCAAAATGAGGTCCTCTTCTGGAAGGTCCTTGCTTTTGTATTCTTGTGAAAATATCTTTTATTAAGGCCTGATTTTTTCCGTTACTTGGACAGCGTGTTCTCTGGTTTCTTCTAATTCTATCACTCCCCATACCTAGCCTCCATTGGCTCAAATTTAGACATCTCTAATTGTTTCATGAGCTCTAACGCTAACAACTCAATCAATATAGGCAACACTACCTCTTTCCAATAGACAAGCTTAAATGGGAACGCCTATATATCTCTTGGGAATTATTCTATTAGCCCATAAAGCCATTTTGAGATTTGTGTGCAGTCCTCTAATTCTCATCAAGATTTCTTCGATGATCCCTTGCAGGTTCTTATTTATGGACTCATCTGGCCATTACCTTGAGGGTAATAGTTTGATGAAGTGCAAAAATAAGTCCCATTCTTGACAAACCATGTTATGATCTTATAACCTGTGAATGATAATGCATTATCGATATGATGGTGGATGGAACTACAAATATGGTCACTATCTCTTCATATAAATCTAGGATACTTGACTCATTAGCTTCCTTGAGTGCCACTGCCTCGGTCCACTTGGTGAAATAAGCTATTGCTATATGAATCCATTTGTGGCCTTGGCTTGAATTTGGGTTGATCACTCCAATGAAGTCCAATCCCCATTACATGAAATGTTGGTTGGCTGAGATTGGGTACAAAGGAAGTGTTGCTAGCCTCTCTTTCCTTTGAAGAATGCAAAATTCTTGCACCTTTTAATACATGTTTAGCAGTCACTTAACACTTTGGGCCAGTAATAACTTGCTTTCATGATTTTGAGTGTTGTCACTCTTGGAGCAAAATGACATCCAGTTGCTTCAACATGGAATTCTTGTAGCACTTTCTCCACATGATCTGTCCTAATGCATCTCAAAGAGAATGCTATTGATGTCTCTTTTGAACACGACACCAAAGCAATAAGAACATATGGGATGGCATATAACTTGAAATGTCTCCTTTTTGCTTTACTTATTCCATGAGGAAAAAGGCATGTTCGAAGGAAGCACACCATGTCTTAGATCCAATAAGGAGCGGGTACATAATTTCTCATTTCTTCTTGATCATCTTATAGACAAGAATAACCTCCTTCTCACTATTTGTTTCATCTTTTTGACCCAAGGCTAGTTGTTCACACAACCCTTTCCCATGGACCATATTGGTGACCTTGATCTCAATGTCATACTCCATGACATGCATGATCATCCTACATGCTTCTCATTCAGTCTTTGGTAAGGAGGAATTCCTTAACTCCTGCATGGGAGACCAATAGTTGGATTTTGTTGTTTGAAACCAAATGCCTAAACTTCTTCAATCCTTTGATCACTGCCAGGACCTAATTCTCAATGAAGAATTACTTCACCTCATAATCTTCCGGACTCTATTTGAACAAAGCAAATGGATGTTCTACACTTTCCTTGTTTTTTTGAACCAATATTGCAAAAATTGTGTCACTACTACGAAAGGCTTACAATATGAAGTCTTTGGAAAAAATTGGATTCACAAGAGTTGGGGCTTGTGATATGGATTCTTTGGTAGCCTCAAAACTTGCTTTTACTTCACCTGTCCACATGAATGCTAATATCTTCTTCAGTATCAACGTTATTGTCTTAACAAGGGTAGTAAAGTTTGGAAAAACTCTACGTACAAAAATATTTTTTCCCTAGAAGCTTTAAAGAGCCTTCTTGTGACTTGACAATGGAAATGCTTTTATTGATTGAACTCCCTCCAGGTCAATTTCCAATCCCTCTTTTGATATAATATGGCCTAGAAGCTTACCATCATGGGCCAAGAATATGGATTTCTTGGGGTTCAATGACACCCCAAAACTCCTGCATCTTTGGAACACATGCCTTAGATGGAAAAGATGATCTGTTTCATTCCTAGAAAAAATAATGATGTCATCCAAATAGATTAGTACTATTTATTTGATCATCCCCTGAATGCCATATCCATTGCTCTTTGAAAAGTGGCTCCGGTTTTGGACAATCCAAATGGAATTTTCCTATAGGCATAGGTGCCTCATTTGATGGTGAAGGCTGTTTTGAATTGATCATCTTCTTTCACCATGATCAGTTGTATCACGAATAACCATCTAGGACAGAGAATATTTCTAACCTAGACACTACTTGCAAGATCTATTCCATTGAAGGAAGTGGGTAGTGATCTTTTAGGGAGGCTTTGTTCAAATCCCTAAAGTCAACACACATCCCGATTTCCCCATTTTCTTTCGATTGGACCAAGTTTGCAACCCAACTTGAGTGTTTGATTGGAAATATGATAATAACCTCTATTACCTTATTCAGCTCTTTCTTCATCAGAGGCTCAAAGATATGGGTTGACTGGTCTCGTATTCATCTTGATGGGATGAGAAATTGGATCCAGTTCGATCGTGTGTTGTGCTAGTTATGGATTGAACCCTCTTAGGCCTTCATAACTCCAAGAAAACACATCTGGAAATTATTGGAAAAATTGTATGAATTAACACCTTTCTTTCTCGGTCGCCACTTTGCCAATTTGAAGTGTTTTATCTTCTCCAACCTGGGATTGAATTTGAATCTTCTCCTTTGATTTGTATGTTAGCCTTCTCTTTTCTAAACTGATTATTGCGATTGAAAATAGATTCCAATGTTACTAAGCCTTGGGTAATTTTGTTTGTATGTAGTTGTATTATCTCGATTCCCATATTACTACTCTAGTCTCTGTTTCTAGTTTCACCGAGAATTCAGCTTCTTCTTGTAAAAATTTAATGATCGTTGATCATTAAAAACACCTACTAGCATGTATTATTATCCAAAGCACTATTGGCCTCACAACCACATGAATATGTTTTTGATGTTTGTCTCTTTTGAAGTTATCGACCACATCAAATGTTACTCCAACTCTCTGCAAGTTTGTCACCTACTTCATTCTCCTTCCTGGGTATGGACACAATGTTGAAGGCCTTAAAATCCTCCATGAGATCCCATACCCTACTCTTGTAGTTCTTGAGCAGGTCATTTTTGACAACATTAAGTCATCGACTTGATTAGCAACCATTTAAATGTCACCGAACACTTGCAAGTTCTTGATTCCTGACTTCCTTTCCCAATGAAGACCTTGGAAACAAGCCTCATATTCAATAATGTTATTTGATAAATAAAAATAGAATTCAAAGTCCTGGATAGTACTTCATACCATTGGGGGACACAATCATAGATCCTTCTCTAGCTCCTCGTGTTCTCCTTAAGCCATCAAAGAACAATTTCCATACCTCATTATAATCTTTATAATCTAGCTTAATTAGGTCAGAAGAGAGGTTGATTCTCTTCATGTAGACAGTAGAAACCAAGCTTAGATTCTTCCATCTCCTATAGGGGTCAAAATCATGTATTTTGTTTGCCCACTCATCTAGGGTCAAGTCTCGGGATACATCCCACCTTGGTATCTCGCTTCATTATTTCTTAGGAGGTCTTATGTTTTGAACAATAAGGGAAGTGGTTTATGTTCTTTACGCATACAATACACACCAAATAGGTGTTTTTTAACTTCCTTAAAATGATCATGAGCATGTTCTTCCACTATCTTTTCATCCATAAACATGTTAGAAACACCATTTAATGCTAAAACTTGTTTTGCCTCATCAATGTTAGACTTATTTAGGGCTGAATAATTAGCCACTGTATTCAGAGAGTAAGGATCAACGTGAAATATGGTCAATGGTTCTGAATTGACAAAGTAACCTTGGTGCCATAATATGTAGTGAAAAATAAGCACCAATCGAAGACGGATAACCTCATATCTTTGTTGTGAAGTCTCTAGATAAGCTTAAAGCAAAGTATGTAGGTAATTAAAAACAATGACATCTTGTATAATAGAAACAATTGGGAAAGCATGGAACATTACCTCTAAATTTTTTATTATGCCAATTGTATTAGTTAAAGTTCCATCAAGTTGTAAGACACTCTTTTTGTAGGCTCATCTTTTGTAGACCCAATTTTTCTACAATTGCTTTAGGCATAACTATGATACTTGCGCCACTGTCCACCATGCAATTATGAACTAGATGTTCTCCAATAATCAATGATAAATAAAAAGGTGGTGGATTCTTGATGTCATGACCATTCAAAAAATTTTGAACCATCGACTTACCTTCTTTAATGTGGTCTTGTTCAAAGGTTCCAAAGACCATGTCTGCCTTCTGAACTTCCTTTTATGATTTTTTTGAAGAAATCTATAGCTTAGCTAGTTCATGAGAAAGTAAATCTTGTTATCCTGGAACACTTAGAGCATCCCACATAAATATGTTAATTTTATGCTTTTTCATTACATTAACAATGTTAAAATAAGCAACAATTTTAGAGATAGATTCAATCTGTCTTCTTTGTAGGCCTTAGCAAAATTGATTCTGCCAAAGCAACTTTGATATCGAGGTATAAACAGTCTTCCGTGTTAGGCTGTAGTTGTATTTGTTGTCCTTTATCAATTGGAACACTTGTTGTTTTTGAGAAACAACAGGTTATTGTATGATTTTAGGACCGTAGATGTTGTCTTATCGGTGATAGTAGGAAGAACAAGCATATTTTCTTATTTTTTTCTTTCGTTAGCTTTTCCTTGAGCCCTAGTAGTGACCATGATGAAATCATCCTCATTGGAACTAACTACATTCTATTCAGTGCTTCTACGGACATGAATTTCTTGCTTCCCACTCTATTTGAGGCATGAACTATGTTTGATTGAGGTGTGAAACTAAATTCAGATTCGAAAAGCATTTGGGCAACTTGTAGCTGAATGAGGTTGATTGCTAGGTTGGCACCACTCTTCTATAGCCATATTAAATGGCACTAAAGCATTTGATGAACTAGGAGCCTTTGGGTCAAATTTCCTTTCTTTGAGAAGGCTGCCTATAATTTTGATTATGTTGTTAAGGCTTTCTGTTTTGTTGATTTATCTAATTTAGCTAATAAGGAGCCCGATAGGGTCTACTAGGTAATGCAAGCCTATTCTCAATTGAAGTCAACTTATTTCCCATAGTTTGCAGTAAGGCTTTAAATACATCATATGATGGGGATACAATAATAGTTTCTATGATTGTAATAGGTTGAAGAATATGTGCTAAATCTTCAAAAAAAGGCATCAAAGGCCTTGGTGCTAATTTTCCACCTATATAAGACTATTTTTCATCTCGGATAGCGATATCAAATTTCTTTGGGAGAGTATCTCCTCCCATTGACTAAATTATAGTTGAGATATCACTGTTTAATGCCCTAATATAATAAAGGAAAGCATGATAAGCTTGAGGCTTAACACTTGCTAGAATTCTTTCCCAAGTTCTAGAAAAGCAAATATTGAAACTAGACATAAATTCATTGGGAGCTCTTTTAATGGTAGAAATTTGTTCTATGAGGGATAAATGATATGAATTATCTTGAAATTGTTTTAGCAATTTATCACCTAAATCATCCCAAGTTCTTATGAATCCAATATCTAGATTTCTATACCATTGCAAGGTTTTTCCTTTAAGAGATGCAGATAAAAGTCTTAAGGCTACATCCTCATGAGTAATATTATGAACTGCACATAAGGTTGCAACATCTTTAATGTGCTCTGTAGGTGTCACCTGATTTTCACCAGTGAATGATGGAAAAATTTTCATGGCAGCATTAGGGATGTCATGGTAAATTGGGATTACTAATGGGCTGCCATTAGTAAAGGTCACAAAATTCCTTGGTGGTTGAATAACCATTTGAAAAACTAGGATGTTAATAGAGAAATTGATACATGGTGAAGGAATATTAGGAGGAGGGTTTTCAAACAGAGTCTATTATAAGGTAAAGTATTAATGTAAAGTATTACCAACTCTTCTCCTTCTAGCACAATTCAAAAGTAAAGAAACAAACTCGGGAGGATTTCCTCTTACCGATGATATTGTAGTAACTTTAGGCATGGAACATGATGCAATACTGGTCTAAAGTCAGATTTACGGAGTCATGAAAAGATATATAAATCTTTAGAATAAATTATTGTAGCTTTCTCCCAAAAATAACTTTTGTAACTATTGAAAATCTGTTGTGGATATGTCATAACTTGCACACAGATATGAATTGTGGTCCCACCAAGCATGCCAAAAATTGTTATCTCTCGAAAGTGCACCCTATAGAGAGTTGGTTCCAGGTTTTCTAATGTTGAAATTTTTTATCTCTCTTTCATAGATACAATGGAAACACCTTAGGTCTTTGGGTATAGCTATTTTGAGGTGAGTCTCCAAAGATCAAGGATGGTTCCTTGTTGATCTATCCTAAATTGATCTCTATGGTTTAAGGGGAAAAGATAATTTATAAATAATTAAAACTAAGGTGAGACACCAAATTTTTATGAGGTCTTTGACTAAGTATATGCATAATTGATATGTGAAAGGATTCTTGATGCATGCACCAATAGTTTTTCGCATTATGTTAATGGAAAAACACTTCAAAGTATTGAGGGAGGTTATCACAACAATACCGATAAGATAACATGCACATTAATATCATGTAAAAATTACTAAATTTTACAACAGGGTAAGATGATTAATCATGGAATTTTCATTCACAATAATAATAGAAACATACAAAAACTTAAAATGATTGGGAAGGTAGAAAATACTTCACACTCGGAAGGAAAACTGCAAAAATTGCTTCAAGACTCTATATCGAAAAATTTCTTCTTGTGCTTTGCAAAGGCACACAATATATAGAAAAATAAATTCCACCCCTTCTTAAAAGTAGCCTAAGGATTGTACTCTCTCATGCATCTGATTTTTATCCTTTATTTAATAATAGATAAAGGAGAAAATTAAACATGTAACTATAAATAGGCATTAATAGCCTTGGTTACAATACAATCAAACTGAAGTTGATCGTATTCTATTTTTAAGAAAATAAAGGTTAAAATTTTTCTATTAATAATCTTGCTGCTAAACAAGTTTCTTTCCTTGTGCATGTGAATTTGTCTTCTTGTTTGTTCTGTCTCCTAGTGAAAGCATGCAAAAATAAATCCCTATGAAAGAGAAAAATAATTAAAATAATTTTAATATTTGCAAAGTAAAAAAATTACTGTAAGGACTAATTTTCCATGTGCACATGCTTCCTTTTTCTCTCTCGTATGGTGTGGGGCCACCCTTGCTCCTCACCATTAGTCTTCACTAGTTTGGCCACTCTTGTGGACTTAGCAAATTACCATGGTTTTGAGATAATATAAGGCACTTTGAAAAAGGGGAAAATCATTACATTCAGCCACCCTTTAAATACACATAGCCACTATATGGTATGCCACCTTTGATTATATTGCATGGTATATAATGTCGCGTTTGCAATTTGGATATAATTGATTTAAATTTCACCTTTTCAGTGATCATAGTTGGCATGTATGGTTGGCTTCGCATTATTTGAGGTTTAGACTATAGTGAATAAGTCAAATTTGCAAATAATTTTCAAATAATAAGGCTGGCCCCCTCATGACGATGACTCAACCCTTGGCATGTTTGTCGGTGGCTTGTATAACTCAGGTTGAGTTGCTTTGATAACAGTGATTAATTCTCAAACGTTGATCTTTGTACTTGATGCATTTGATGTCGTCGATCTTTGGCTGAGAGTTAGGGTTTACCTCTGTAATTAATTTAGTCAATAGAATTGACCATGGTTTCCTACTTTGATCTTAGAGCTTGATCCTCGACCTTCGATCTTTGTCCTTCTAATCTCTAGCCATTGATTATTGACCCTTGGCTTGGGTTCCATTGACATGTCTCTCGAGTTTTTGTGGTAAAGCGAAGTTCAACCCTAATGATCATTTCATTTGGATTTTCAGTATGCGGGTGAATTCTGTAAAAAAAAATTGTTTGATGCAATCGCTTAAAGATTTTATACTCGGCTCTTTGAAAAAATGGTTCTTTGTCATTCTTTGCTTCTTTAGATCTCTCGAAAGATGAAGTTTCCATCATTGAGCATACTCAATCCCTATACTATTTTAAACTTTTTTGTCTTTTACTCGATAGAGTTTTGTGAGCAATTTTTAGAAAATTCCACCATTGTTGACCTTTTTGAGCTAGGTTTACGTGTTATTAGCATCATTATTTAATGAAGGAAAGGTAATGTTTGACCTCTAAGTATCATTGTTGCTTCGTTATTGCCACTTTGATTTCAATATCCTAATACTTCTCTCTTTCTTTGCATTCTTTGTGTCATCTCTTGGTTTGCTTTGGAGATTTTGAGTTGAAAATCAGTCCTGGGTTTTCTCCTATTTAGCCCTATACTCGATCATCCTTCAAGTATTTTCTTAACTCCAATTTAATCATGAGTTCTTGTGTTATAATCTGATTCTTTTTACCCATTTACATTTTTTTATAAAAGCAAGGATATGTACCCTTTTCCTCTATACTATAACTAGAAAGTGATTACAATGGGAATGATATTTTATGAAATAATTGAATATTTATTTTACTCGAATGTGTATGCATTTTTATTCAAATATCTTCTATTTGAATTTGTGTTCTGAATACTAAATGGGTATCCCTATTTTCCTGAAACTCTCCAGATCTGAATGTTTATTGATATGAGTATTCTACTTTTTCTTTGAGGAGTTCACTTCTATTTTGAATGTGCTTCTATTCACGGTCGTTACATCTTCATGGGGTTACATGTGTCTCTGATTCAAAGTTTGTTCTTGGTCAATCCTTGAGCCTTTTCTAAAACCTTGAATATTCTTGATTATTCTTTGCATTCCATATTCTTTGTACTTGCTAAAAGACTTTGAACGGCTCAACCAATGACCTGATATTTTGATCTTGCACTCTCTATTTCCTTAGATTTGGGCCATGAATTTGATCGTGAATAATTTGGAGCTCTGACCATCTATTGGGTTATCATTCTGAAACTCGTGAAGAATCTCTGTGGAGGGGTTCTGTGTTCGACTTATTTCTTTGTTGTAATCTCCTGTTAGAGATTTTCATGGAAGTCCTTTGGGCTATTTCTTACCGAGCATTTCAAGCTCTGGTTTCTATGTTTTTCTTGGAGATTTTGCATCGATATATGATTCTTCATTGTGGGTTTCAATTTCTATTTTTCTCAGCTGGTTCACCATTATTGTTTCATATGTCATGGGTAAACTCTTCTTTGAAACCTCTGTTATTTTCTCATAATAAAGGCTTTCAGATCTGGATTTGAATTCATCGTTCATTGGCTAGGATTTGGGCTTTCTGAGACATGGGTACTTATAGATTTGTAACTCTATTGTTATAACTCTTCAACTCGTACCAATATGAGTGTACCTTTTATACTGGCTAATAGCCCAACTTTAATTCATGTTTCCTTATTTATGAGCTTCAAATAACATAGATGTACCTTTTAAAGGTTTTGTTTACTTCGTTTGCTAACTCAGTCTGTATTTTCCTAAAAGTTGCACCCATTTAACCAATCTGGGTTTGAGAACGTAAACTGTTATATTCTTTTGGGGCTCGAGTTGTGTGTTTTCTTCAAAATCTCATCAATATGTTCATTGAAACCCTTCTTGATGAGCACCATCTTTACATATGGGATATAGCTTACTTTGATCCTTACTTTGTCAAATTGGATTATGCTTTGATCTGAATTTGTACCTATGTTGTAGAATTTTTCCTCTTTTGTTCACTGGGTTGTACTTCAATCTATAGCATAGCATGATGTGCATTTATCTTTAGGCTGTAAGTGGTCTTGTTTCCGTGTAAAGACTAACCATTTGAATATGAATTATGCTCACTGAGTTCATAGTGTTACAGTTGTATGCTTTCTAAGAGACATTCTGTTCCTTGAAATTAGTTAGCCTGACTTTGATAAAGTCTATAACTAAAATGGCTTGCCTGAAACTCTGCATTATTTTATATATCTCTCTCTTCAGTTCACCTTTTGAATTGATCCTTGTAACCTATAGTTGCATTTGCGCTCTTTGATTTTTAAGTTGATGATTAATGTGATTTAATATCGAACTGAAAATGTCAACTACAATAGAAATGTATTTCTAATATTTTGTATTTAAGATGTCTTTGTACCCGCAAGTGGTGTTATGGCAATTACAAGTAATTCTCCATCTATTTTTGATACTATTTTAGGCATAATCCTTGACTCGGATGCTTTATTAAGATCTTCATAACTTTTTTATTTTACTTAGAAGCTTTATTTCCTTGATAGTAATATTTTTCACATGCTAGAAAATATGAACCTGTTGATTTTTCATGGCGAAGCCGTGGAATTTTTTTCCAAAATTCTTTCTTGCTTCCATTTGTAGCTATAGTAGTTGTATTTTATAATTGAGAATACAAAACATAACACTTCGTATGAAATTTGATTTGGTAGTTTGAAATTTAAACATTATAACTATTTTTGTTAATCATGGCATGATTTTCTACTTTTCTCGTATCATTTACTTGATTTAAATAATTCTTTTAAAGCATGTAGTAGCTAAAAGCGCATGATGAGAAAGTTTAAAATGTTCATTTTACATGGTGATGTGCTGTCAAAATTTTCCTAGAACCTTTTTTTCATTCTATTCTAGCTGTAACCCTTTCTTTTAAGTTAACTTCAGCTTCTTGAAATTTGATTCTTCTTTTAGTTGCAAACTAAAAAGTATAAGCATATTTTCTAGTTTCTTTTTTGTACTCTAACTTCTTACATTTGTAGAAAATATTGAGTTTAAGTTACATTAATCCTTCTTTCCAGCCTATACTTATGACTTGTCTATTTCTTCTTGGCTGCAACTTGTACCTACACACTAAAGAAAACCGTTAGAAAATAAATAGGCTTCTTGGCCTCTCTTGTTTCCATGTTTATTCATTTTTGTTCTCTTTCTTATTTTTGTGTGACTAGAGTATGTATGCAGCCGATCTTTAAATAAATTATATCCCCTGTTTTGAATAGATTCATATGCATCAATGAGGACAGAAGGAATATGAATTGATCTTTGAGGTCATAACTAATCGTTCATCTTTTCTTATTTTCAGGTACGGTGACTTCTACAACAAATATGAAGAAGGAACAAATGTTGGAATGGAGCTACTCGAACAACGAAGAAAATACCAAGGCAATTATGGGTTCACGCACACTCCTTACTTTCTTTTTCATGCATGTGTACCTCTTATTTCAGTAGTTGTACTTTAATGTCTAGTTACATCCCACTAATTGCGTGGGAATATTTTAAATTTCTTTATGAATAAAACATAGAATTCAGTAAATGAGTTATATATTTCTTTCTTAGTTTCAGCTTTCTGTATTGAGTGTATCATGACTAAAACAAGCTGTCATATAATTTAATGTCTTAATCATGAAGGAAAGAACATTAATGAGAACCTATAACATTAAATAATGAACTATAATTTTTGCAATCTGCACTTATGTTTGCTGTCCCAAAACTCAACATTTCACCTATTATGTAATTCGGTGTCTTCATCAAGACAACACAACTATCCTTTGGGGCCCTTGTGTTATTTTGCTTTGAAGATATCATGGGATGGAGACTATGTAATCTATTATGTTTTGTAACAACACACATAGTTACAAATTTCATTTAGTTATTAACTAATTCAATAGTAACCAATAATATCAAAACTCCCTTAGCTTATGTATACTTCACCAATGCCTTTCATCATAATGAAGAAGTTTTGAGTTGCCCATTTTTTCACAAGTGCAAAAATTGTCAACAATTACCTCATTTAATAATTGCATATCATTTTTTTAACTATGATCATGTTCCTTATTTGTATCAACATTAAAATTCATAGAAGAATTAACATTATCATATCTATTATTTTCATTATATAATGCAAAGTATGCATAAGAAAGAAATATTCATAAATAAAACTCTTAAATTTAGAAAATTCATAGTTTAGATTTGCAACACTAAGGGTTAAGAATGGAACCCCATGTTACCGCATTCAATAAAGGATTGGTTTCAATAAAATCCATTAGTTAATTTATATTTTACATATACAATCTAACTAAAATAGAAATGATGATGCAAGTCTAATAAAGGTATTCCTAAAACATCCTTGAATTATTCTAAGCATTGATTCCGGATATAGTATAATACTTATAGTTTGAAAAAAATCCTTGATAGGGAATGGAATGAAATTGGAAAAATTTGTAGATATAGCATAGGACAATGTGATCATATAACATGTAGAGGCAGAAATTATGGACATCATGGTTCTTAGAAGAAATCAGGATTCACGATTTTGTTTTGGACTAGCTCATAGCCAATGGTAAATTCATCATTGGATGCATCTACGAAAGACATGCACAAACTTGAAATAATCTAAGAAGCCCACAAGTATTTTTTTAAGATTCAATATCTATTCACTTTGGTTTTGTAGGTTCCATACATTTATATGTTTAATTTTCACATTTAGAATCTAGAAATAACTATATTAGAATTTTATGTTGTTTTCCTTTTCTTAAAGTCAATTCTTTTCAGACTTGACCAAATAAAAGGATTGATATGAATGGGGTATAAAACCTTACCACACCCTTCCAATGTGATGATTGTTTCCTATGTACTAATAATTTGAAGGGGGTCAACATACATGTACTTATCCCATTTTTATTATGAGATGAAATAATATATGTAATAAATAATGAGCCCTTGATTTAGCCCATGCACTAACAACATGTACTTTTGAATTAAGCTCAATGAGTGATATCGAGTAAACTTATATGGGTGTAGATGTATCAATTGTTTGATTAATGATGTTCTCAAGCATTGTATCATATTACAATGCTTATCCTATATTTTCTAAGGTTCTTATAATAGGTTACAAAGTGTTTTTTTCTATAGGTGACCTATTGTTAGTTTCCATACAAATGTGACCCTAGAATCTTGTTAAGGAGACAAAACCAAATTACCCTTTTGAAATTGATATACATTAATTATTTAGGACACATTTTTGTTAGGTGGAAACTATAGGCAATAAATCTATCCATGACCCAAAACCTATCCAAGAGTATCGTAATCAAAACTAATATGTCAATGGACATGTAGTTTAAGTGATTATGCTAGACTGAACTAGAGAACAATTATTGGCCCTATTAGTTTAGAGGGTGTGTAAAGATTAAAATATTACTTAAATTTTTCAAATGTGTAAATGGAACAGAGATAATGAAATAATTTAAAAAGGTTTTATTTCGAGAAAATTTTTGGTATTAGACAAATTAACACTTCATAGAAACACAAGGTGTAGTTTATGTTACATGTATTTTAGCATTTGCATATGTGAATTATGAATTCTAAAATTTCCAATCTCTGTCATATTTAAAACTAAGATGCGATTATAGAAGTAGAATTTCCAATGTGAATTACATTGTTATAGATTTTTTCGGATTCAACTACATAGTTGGTATTCATTCTACATTTACCCATATTTTCATGAAGAGTGGTTCACAAGAATTAATCTCCCATAAGAATGAGTTATCCACTTGTCACTCATTTCATCTAGATTGTGCTCATAGGGGTCAAGCACAAATACTTCCTAAGAGGACACCCATCCCACTACTACTTCAAACTAAGTATGTTTAACCATAACATTTCCCCTACAATTAAATCCACTTTCCTACTACCCCATGTGTAACAATTTTAAACATGTTGCTCCTTATCTACCATTCAAGATAGAGTTGTCTATCTCATTTATTTATAGAATAATTTTTTTATCATGATACCATATAATGTACTAGTTATTTGGGGTTTGACTATGTTGTTTCAAGTCTATTTAGATTGACCAATTTTTTTCATGAGGAATTTCTCTCAAGAAACCATCTCTCTTAATTTATTTATAATCTTGCACTTATATTTATATTGAATGAGGTTTTGAGTCAATTCAAATATCTATATAATGTTTCACTTATATTTATATTGAGTGTATTTATAGTGATACTTACAGCTTTTTTCAAGTTATTTCACATAAAAAGAAATAACCCGACGCTTTAAAAAGGGTAAAATACGGTTAAAATAGATAAAAAATTTGGGACAGTGTCAAATATCAGCTCTACTAGATAGTAACCACCAAAAATTAAAGAATTTTCTACTTTTTATATTGAAAATGATGTTACTTTCAAGATAATTAAACTATCACATCTGAAAGAGATTTGTTTTGATTATATGGGAAGTTTTAAGCCAATGTTAGGTGTTGACAAATTTTGGTCAATCATCGGAGAGGGGTGCTAAATTTTTTTAGTCACTAGGTTCTAGTCATTTCGAGAAGACTTGAAAGCAAGATAAAAGCTATGGGTGTTGTTGTAAGGCGCAACACCTCACATATGTTGTCATTTTGAGTGTCTTCTTCAGAAAAATCCATGTAGGAATCTTGAAAGACTATTGCATGGCCTTGGTGAAGGTTGGAACAACAACAGATGTAAGAATTCATGCCTTAAAACAACATACACGGTTGCGTTTGCATGGCTTAGAATGTAATTTTTAAGGGTACAAGTTCATTCTATTTTGATTATTTCTTCATGCTTAATTGAGATAACTTATTTCTATAGTTATTTAGTACATTCCATATTTATAAGTTACTAAAATCAAATGCAAAAGGAAATATAAAGTCAATTACGTAGTTTGATTTCATTTATTCATGAAGAAATAATATTTCCCACATAAGTTGGTGGATATAACTCATATGTACAAGAAAAATAAATACATATACATAAAGTTGTAAATAAATGAGGAGAGAGGAAACCCATAATTTTCTGGATGAGTTAGTTTCCCCCTTGTTCCTCACTTTGAATCTTCATCATCTTCATGGCCCTTTTTACTACCTGCAACACCTATTGCCGGATAAAAGAGACCGTTAGACTTCTCGGGTGTTTCTTTGTTATCGTGTACTTATAGTTTCAAGGAGATGAATGTCTTAAAACAAGTATAGATAAGAATGAACAAGAGAACAAAAAATTGAATAGAAAATAATATACTATCATCATTCAAAGGAAGATCATAAAATAAGTAATCACAAAAGAATCAAGGAAAAGGAAATTCCTATGGCCTTCATTAATTTTTAACTATTTTCTCGAATGTTCAGTACAAAAAAATAGAAAGTGCATATATAACCATATGCATGCACAAAAACTAATGGACCATCTTTAACACTTGCAATTATGAATAAAAATTTAACAAATGAGAGAATGCAACTTTTTATTTTTAGGCTTCATCAGTTTGAATACATTTCAAAGTCTGCAATATACAGGCTCAACAAAATATGAATTTCAGATCTATAATAAGACAAGGTTCAACCTTTTTGAGGAAGGAAAAGTGGAATTTCCATTTTTATTTTAAAAATAAAGAAAGGATAACAATCCAAAGTACATAATGGAAACCAAGGACTAAATAAAGAATCGGGACATCGCAACTAGCAATGTTAAACACAAATATAGTGAATAGAAATAGAAAAGCATTTATACTAACAAAGTAATCAAGCAGATGAAAAAATAAGTTTTCTGCTAAGGTATTTTCATAATTATATTCAAGCATTCATGCCAGAAAATATGAAGAAACTTAAATGATACAAGTGATTTAATATAATATTTCATGAATAATAAGAATCAAATTTATGGAAGCCTCACATAAAGTGTCTTTCATAAGAAATGCATGTGCATTGAAGCATTCTAACAGCATGAAAGAAGTTTCATTCTCATTTTGTGTAATTAAAAGGAAATTTCAGCAAAGAAAGTAGAGAGGTGGAATAGAAGCTCAAAGGATATTACAAAGCATAATAAGTAAATAGCCATCATTGTGAAAAATAGGGTTTAATGCTTAGAAATTAGTTTACAAATCACAAGAATATAGAGAAACTCGGTTAAACAAGCAAGATCAATGAGGGTATGGCCAAGCCATTTTTAAAGTTCACACTAAGCACATTTCTCATGAACAAGCCAAGATCAAAAAAATGAGAAGGAGCTATATATATCATTACAAGAGTTAGAGGAACTTGAAATATGTTCCATATATGTCTCAAAAATATGAAAAGAGTTTCAAAGTTTATAAGTGTCTGAAAGAAGATTCATCCATAGAGATAGTAAAATGCATCCAATGATCTAGAAGGATGTAAACATTTACAATTTTTCGAAAGCAATATAGTTTACATCCACACGTTTGAAGGATTTTAATTTAATAACCAAAATTACTTTCTACAGTACATGGAAAAACATGTTTCGAACAAATTTTCAAAGTACATGTTTAGTTTTAAAATATGTCATAAAACTTACAAAAGGAGTTCTTACAGGTAGAAAATTTTAAAAAAAACTTTCATTTCATAAGGTACGTACTTAGTTATCATGTTACTAGTTCCATGTCAAGAAAAGACACGATTTAATCAAAAGTAGCAGAAGTGAAAAAGCCAAAATGTACAACTCCTAATGCTTTGATTCCAGAGGGAAAATTTTTGTTGATCAAGGGGGTTCATTGTGATGATTTCCATGGTTAAGAAAATGTGAAACATTATAACTCAAGATTCATTGATTATTACAGACTAACCTAAGTTGTTATTTCGACACGAAATCCAAATGGTAAAGAAGATAAAGATAGATTAAGCTCAAATTTCAGAAATTAAAGTGAGTATATTTGTTATGCCTTAAGTGTATTTTAGGACATATCGAAGGTATGTGGATATGGAATTTAGGTCTTGAAAAATCCAAGGTTCTTATAATACATGGACACTTCTTCAATCTCAAAAATGTATCCATTAATACACATGCTCATGAATAATTACGCCAAGAAAGAAAAGAAAATTTCAAAATAAAGATGGAATATAGTGTTTAATACTAACAACGAACACCGACAAATTGGATTAGAGTGTTCAAGAAACTACAAATATACACTATGAATCATATGTGAATGTATCATGAAAACATTGTTATCTCTCAAAATTGCACCCTAGTTGAGAGATGACAGTAGGGGTTCTAAGCTTGCTTTAAATCTCTCACTTTCGTAGATACAATGGAAACACCTCAGGTCTATGGGTATACCTATTATTGAGGTGATTCTCTAGGTATCAAGGCCAGTTCCTTATTGATGTATCCTAAACTATTTTTTTGGGGTTTTGAGGGTAAAAAGATGACTATAACTGAAATTGGAAAGTGGTGATACACCAAACTTGTTGAGGGATTTGAATGAATATATGCATAATAAAATTGAGAATGAATTTTGGATGCATGAAAAAATGGTTTTCAGCATAATATTAAGGCAAAAAACATATGTATTAAGTGATAAATCACAAAAATACAACAAGATAAACGTTTGTGCAAACTAATATTATCTAGAAAATATCATATTGCGAGAAAGGTAAGATTATAAAACAGGGAATTGACATTCACAAGAATTAATGAAAGACATACAGAGTAATCGCAAATAATTGGAAAGGAAAATATCAGTTCTCATTCAAGGAAAAAATGGAAGAAAAATTTCTTCAACACTCCTATGTCCAAAATTCATACTTTTTGTTTTGCCAATGCACACAATACATAACAAAATTATTCACCCAACCAATCTTAAAAATAGGCTAGAATTTGTACTCACACATGCATGGTAATTTTACACCTTTATCATGAACAAATAAATGAATACAAATAGCCATTGTGATTACAATGAGGCATTAATAGCCTTAGTCATAAAAATAAATTCTAGTCAAAGTGTAATTGACTCATCTATCCTTAATGAGAATTGGATGAATAATTTAGCTAATAATAGCTCTTCCCTTTTGTGTAAGTCTTCTCCAATGTGCATGCAATATTTTTCATCTTCTGCTTGATGAGACACTTGCAATTTGACCCACTTACAATGATAAATTTTACAATTTTACAAATATTCCCCTTGGATACATATGCAAAAAAATAATATACCTATGTAGGAAATAATAAATCCTTTATCTTAAAACTTGGTAAAATATTCACCCTCTAATGTGGGGACCACCTATGAGTACATATGCAGAAAATAACACCCTTATTTATGAGAAAAATAGTAATGAGCACATGTGCAATAAAATAGCCTTTGATTTTGTAGAAAATTGTTTTAGACCTTAGTCAGGTTAATGTAATGATTTATCTCGAATAATTCGGGTTGGCCCCCTCCCCATGATGCTCAACCCTTGGAAGATTTTTCAGTGGTATTCAATCCTAACCCTAGTTAGGGTTTCCAATGATCTTGAAACGTAGCAATTTTTACGCTGGTTTACTCCATGTTGATTTATGAAATCAAAACATTTGGAAATCTAAATCATTTCATATTTTTATCTCGATCTCTTCTCGAGCTAGTGAAGCTCTACAAAAATTTTATATGGCAGTTTATATGATACATGTAGTGATTTTCATGGATTTTTTTATTCTATTTGATTATAAAGATTATTTTTATGCTTACATTTTGTTTGTTTAAACATGGGTCTATTTGTTCACCCGCTCAATATGGAAGGTTTTGAAACGGGAAATGTTAGTAGTGTAGAATCACAACACCTCCAAATGAATTATACAGTTTAATTTTCTAAGGTAGACTCATCTAGTGTGATTGCATAACATTGAAATTTCCCAAGGTGTGGGACCTTGCAAAAGTGGGAAAGCTCTCCAGATTAAAGGTTGGTTCCTTATTCCTCTATTTAGGTGCACATGTGAGGATTTGTAGAGGATCTATCTCTATACCTAATCTAAAACTTTCCAAGGAGATAGGGGTAAAAGAGTATAAGAAATAAGAAATAACTAGACTACCAGGTGATGCACTAAAGGAATGATGGATAGTTATTTTTCCAATAGACACAAACCGACAAAATACATACAATAAACAAACACAAATATCCAAATCTATAATAGAAGACCAAATGAAAGAAAAAGAGATAGGAAAGGATCAAAGATCGATCATAGACGTGTTTTATTGCTCTATAGATTGATACATTCCATTACAAGGTAGACAAAAGGTAGAAATGTACTGCAATCTTGATGGAAGACCTTAACCCCCAAATCCCTTTACTGGAAGGAGAAGGGAGCCTATAAATAAAGAATGTCAAACCCTTTACAATGTATCATGCCCCCCAATTTATAGATTCGATTAGAGAGAAGAAAGAGAGAGAGAGGCAGGAAAATTAGGTTGATGCTCAACTACTGTTGTTAATGCTTCTGATAAAATCTTCCCCAAACTCGTTTTCCGCATCGATCCTTGGTTCGACACCTTGAAGGAAGAGGAAATGATGGAAACAAATCGAATCCAATCTGGTTGAGGAAAGAAGATCCAACATTGAAATCCTAAATAATTTTTCTCCATTTTCCTTCACCTAACCTCTTCAACATTAAATTTTAAGACCTCCATGGCATGGATGAGGCCGAGATCTTTCAAATGGTGTAAGATTCACAATATTTTGAGCTCTGAGTCGAAAGATATGCCCCTTCAAAGTTTGTATCGATTCCGTACAAATGGGCAGGAATTTCTTTTGAAGAATGGATCCCCCTTTTGGTATGAGACACGTGGCATTCAGATTAGAACAAAAATTAGACTTACGGGTCTGCAATTTATCCTTTTGCCTTTTACGCTCACTTGAAGAGAAAAAAAAAAAAAACCCAAAACTCAAAGAACTCCCGAAGCCTCGAAGATCTAGCTAGACATGTGGTTCCTTTAGGTTGGTTGGGAAATGCACTTCCAACTTTATCCTTGTGCCTTTTGAATAAAAGGAAAGCTTTCACCTTTCCTCTCGACTCCTCGCTTTGGCTTTGACTCGGGTTCTAACGCCTGACCTTTTCCTTTGGTGGAGTTGTGGGTCATTTTTCAAGTTTTACCTTTTGAGATAACAAAGGGAAAAGAACCAACTTTTCCCCCGATGGCACACTTTTCCCTACAACACACGGTAGTTTGGCACTCATTTGGAAACCTTTTCTCTATTCAACCCTTTAATCAATGCCATAAAGACACTTGGTAGCCTCTCTTCCGACTTGGCTCATGCATTGACTATTCAACCAACTTTTCCCCTATGGAATAACATGTGTAGGCACTCCGCTTGCTTGAAAACCCAGCCAAAAATTTTCCTATGGAGGAGCATTGGTTTGACACTTGTCAGCTTCCACTGATCTATGGAGTTTTTTAATGGTCCCTCTTACTTTTTAGACTTTGGGCTACGTGGCGAGATCACACTCATTTGGGTTTCCACCTTGAGACCAACTCTTGGAGATGTGCCACACTGACACTTAGCATTCTCTCTTTGATACATCTATAGTGAGCCAACTTTAAAGCCCACCTTTTTACTCTTTCCGACCATTTTCTACTTGGAGGGCTAGCACAAGTTTGAGTTTTCACCTTGGTCTTCCTTTCTGAATTTGCGTCAAGTTTACATCTCGGCATGCTTTCTCTCAACTTAAGAATTTTTAATGCCCCACAAATTCTTGGGATTTTCGATGCATGGAAGCCTCGGTGCTAGTTTGGGCTTTCCCCTTTTGGATTCACCTTTAGACAAGCATCTTTAGGTCACATGGATCATTCTAATGTCTCCTCCATACTTAGTCCTTTTTGGACCCTTTTACGAATAGTTTCGAGCCTAACGACCACGAAACTTTAGATTTTCGCTGCTTCTTCCCCTTCTTGTTTCAAGTTCTATGTGGCATCATCCCTTCTTTATTTACCCTACTATCACATAGTTGAGTCTTCTTGTAATGTGGAGAACAGATTTAAAACATGGAAATGGCCCGACAAAGACATTTATTTTGGCACGTGGTCCTTTAATCTCTCTCTTGGCCTCCTCTACTCCATGGTTGAGTCCTTCTACTAGTACTACGACCAATTTGTAGGATTTGAATGAGTTTTCTCCAATTTCTCTTATGCGGTGGTCGTGGCTGATCTAATATTTGGCACGTGGCAAAATATCGATAATAATTTGGTGACTCACGGGGGTATCTACATGCTAGATGAAAATACCAATTGCCTTGTCATATCCGTTGGGAATGGAGCTAAGGAAGACAATCCGATGCTAATTCTACCTCGATTCACAAGCTTGGATTTTTGCACCCTCAATTTTCATAAGAAATCTTGAAATTGAGATTTTTGAGAGTACAAAATTGATTTAATCCGTGGTTTTATCTCGACTCTCGACTAGACCGCATAAGATCCGAGAAAACAATAGCACAACTATATATAGTATTTGAAATCATACATGCTCCAAATGGAACATGTACATAATGCAAATCACTTAGGAGAAAAGCAATTTATACTACAACAAGACAATATGCGGAAGCACTTAGAGGAAAGAGAAACTAAACTAATATGTACAGGGTGAGACTTCCCTTTCAAAGTAGTAGTAGTGGTTAACATACATCCCATTCACTGGAATCTACAAATCTTCACCCTCCAGTGTGGACAATTAGAAAGCATTGCTACTTTTGCACCTTGTGATCCTATAGGTGCCACTCAAGATAACATCAAACTTGGAATGCCTTACTAGTTTTCTCGATCTACATCCCATTTCAAAACGAGGTCTTCTTCTGGAAGGTCCTTGTTTTTGCATTCTTGTGAAAATATCTCTTGATTAAAGCCTAATTTTTTCCATTACTTGGAGAGAGCATGTTCTCTGGTTTCTTCTAATTCTATCGGTTCCCGTACCTAGCCCCCATTTTCTCAAATTCGGACATCTCTAATTGTTTCACGAGCTCGAATGCCGACAACCCAAGAAATATAGGCAACACTACCTCTTTCCAATAGACAAGCTTAAATGGGGAACTACCGTATATCTCTTGGGCATTATTATATCAACCCATAAGGCCATTTTGAGATTTGTGTGCCACGTCCTCTAATTCTCATCAATATTTCTTCTAATGATCCTTTACAGGTTCTTATTTATGGACTCATCCCTGGCCATTACCTTGAGGGTAATAGTTTGAGGAAGTGCTAAAATAAGTCCCATTCTTGACAGACCATATTGTGATCTTATAACCTATGAATGATAATGCATTATCTGATATGATGGTGGATGGAACTAAAAATATGGTCACTATGTCTTCATAGAAATCTAGGATACTTGACTCATTGGCTTCCTTGAGTGCCACTACCTCGGTCCACTTGGTGAAATACTATATTGTTGTATGAATCCATTTGTGGCACAGGCTTGAATTTGGGTTGATGAATCCAATGAAGTCTATTCCCATTGCATGAAAGGTTGGTCAACTAAGATTTGGTAAAAGGAAGTGTTCTTTAGCCTCTCTTTCCTTTGAAGAATGCATAATTCTTGTACCTTTTGATCCATGTGTAGCAGTCACTTAACACTGGGCTAGTAATAACTTGCTTTCATGATTTTGAGTGTTATCATTCCTAGAGAAAAATGACCTCTAGCTACTTTAACATGGAATTCTTGTAGCAATTTCTTCACTTTATCTGTCCTAATAGATCTCAAAGAGAATGCTATTGATGTCTCTTTTGAACATGACACCAACAATAAGAACATATGGGATGGCCTATAACCTGAAATGTTTCCTTTTCTATTTACTCATTCCATGAGGACAAAGGCATGTTTGAAGGAAGTGCACTATGTCTTGGGTCGAGCAAGGAGCGGGTACATCACATCATTTCTCATCATCTTGTAGACAAGAATCATTGTTTCATCTTTTAGACAAGAATAATTGTTCACACAACCCTTTCCCATGGACCATATTGCTGACCTTGATCTCAATGTCATACTCCATGACATGCATGATCATCCTACACACTTCTCATTTAGGTCTTTGCTAAGGAGGAATTCCTTAACTCCCGTACATGCGAGACTAATAGTTGGATTTTGTTGTTTGAAACCAAATGCCTAAACTTCTTCAATCCTCTGATCACCACTAGGACATACTTCTCAATGAAGGAGTACTTCACCTCATAATATTCTAGACTCGGGTCAAGAAAGAAAATGGTTTTTCTACGGTTTCCTTATTTTGTTGAACCAAGATTGCAAAAATTGTGTCATTACTATGAAAGGCATACAATATGAAGTCTTTGGAAAAAATTGGATTCACAAGAGTTGAGGCTTGTGATATGGATTCTTTAGTAGCCTCAAAACTTTCTTTTCCTTCACCTGTCCACATGAATGCTAATATCTTCTTCAGTATCAACATTATTGTCTTAACAAGGGCAGTAAAGTTTAAAAAAAATCTGCGTACAAAAATCTTTTTTCCCTAGAAGCTTTAAAGAGCATTCTTGTGACTTGACAATGGCAATGCTTTTATTGATAGAACTCCCTCCAGGTCAATTTCCAGTCGTTATTTTGATATAATATGGCCTAGAAGCTTACCTTCATGGGCCAAGAATATGGATTTCTTGGGGTTCAATGACACCCCAAAACTCCTGCATCTTTGGAACACGTACCTTAGGTGGAAAAGATGATCTGTTACATTCCTAGAAAAATAGTGATGTCATCCAGATAGATTAGTACTATTTTTTTGATCAGCCCCTTGAATGCCATATCCATTGCCCTTTGAAAAGTGGCTCGGCATTGGACAATCCAAATGGCATTTTTCTGTAGGCATAGGTGCCCCATTTGGTGGTGAAGGCTATTTTGAATTGATCATCTTCTTTCACCATGATCTAATTGTATCCGAATAACCATCTAGGAGAGAGAATATTTCTAACCCAGACACTACTTGCAAGATCTACTCCATTGAAGGGAGTGGGTAGTGATCTTTTAGGGAGACTTTGTTCAAATCCCTAAAGTGAACACACATCCGATTTCCCCATTTTTATTTCTTCTTTGGGACCAGGTTTCTGCAACCCAACTTGAGTGTGTTATCACCGAATCACATCACCCTTGTGTTTATACAAGTGCATATACTTGAACTCATGGTGTGATTGGATAACATGGGTACTATCTCCAAGTTGTGGGACTTGCTACTTGAGATAGACCTCCAGAGAAATCTGGTTCTTGCTCCTAAACTACCTGCCACAATCTACTCTAATGCAGGGTAAGCTAACTATTCTAATCTAAATTTCCAAGGGACTAGGGAGAGAGAATGCATAAAATGAAAGCCTACACTAAAGCGGTGATACACCAGAAAAGGAGGGTGTGAGAGTAGTCTCCAAATGTGTGAAATACAGAAGCAAAGTACACACTAGAAGAGGTGATGAAAGTTCTCCATAATCTAGCAAAATGCATTCACAACAATATTCCAAGCATACACAATGATAATGGATCCCTGCAAGAACATAATAATAGACACATATTCTTGTACAAATATTAAAGAGGCAATAAGAATGCAAGAAAACACAGCAGGGGAAGATACGTCCACAAACTGATATTTTATTGCTTCATGATATGCATGTTCGAGTCTACTCTATTACAAGATAAGGGCCTGGATCACCATGCAAGGAGTCCACTACAAGGGCCTACAACACACTAGCTTCACAAAGAAATTTTGGCAGAGCTTTGCTACCCAAAAACTCTCTCCTTTACAATGAGCCCAACACTCCAATTTATAGAAAAATGAGAAGGAAAAGAGAAGGGAAAATGGAAATCCCGAAATCTGTCCTTCAACCACCTGTAAGAGGTATTAAATGGAGTGAAATGATTATAAATTACTTGCAAAAGGCTCCCCATACTGTCCCATGTGCTGCAGCAGAGAAAGAATGATGACCATGCCTCTTAATTGCACTCCCAGCTACCAAATAAAACACTATTCTGAACCCGGCCACGTTTTGTTAAAAATCTCGATCAATCTCTCATCAAATCTGAAATTTATTGATTTCTATGTGTCGATCTCAGATCCATGATTCCAACGGTACCAACTTTGTGTGATTTCATTGAGAAATGCAAAAGTTATGGCCTTCTGAGTGTGGGCAGCTATTTTGGGTCCACAGGCATTTTTCGTCATTTGACGGGAATGAGCATTAAGCTATCGGATCCGAATATGTTTCCTTTCATCAAACATATCTACCCTCATTAAAAATAATAAATCCGAAAAGACGTCATGCTCGTTCCGAAAGTCCAATTTTGTGAAAATCGGAGCTCGAGTCAAAAGTTATGGCGTTTGAAGTTTCACGGTCGACGTTGACTTTTCTTCCTTTCTCGGTAACGCCGGATTTTCGCGCCCCTCGCATCCCTTTTCCCGGATGTCCTAGTACGAAAAGTCCTTTGTTTGGCTGAACGGCTAGTTCATGTCCTCCGTACACTTTTGTCCCGGATGTCCCATTACGAAAAGTCCTCTGTTCGGCCGAACCGGCCGGTTCGCGTCCTCCGTGCACTTTTGTCCCGCTTGCTTCCGGACTGTCTGGGACAAATTCTTCCGATTCACCGGTTCGGCCGGTTCGCGTACTTTTGTCCCAATTGTCCCGGTGTGAAAGTTCTCATTTCGGCTGATCCGGCCGGTTCGCGTACTTTGCGTACCTTCGGCCCAACTGTTCCGGGCTGCCTTAAGTCTTTTCGGCCGACTTGCGTCCTCCGCGTACTAATTGCCCAGATGTCCCAGACTACCTGTTTCAACAGTTAGTCAATTTTTTCCACTTTTCGGCCAGTTCAGATTTCTGCATCCCGCGCGTCCCGACGTCCCACTTGTCCCAAATGCTGCGCAGACCGCCTGGCGGCCTTTCGGCCGGTTCGCGCCCAGATGTCCCTCATGTCCCGACTGTTGCGAGGACTAGGACTTAGCCATTTTTAATGATTTTTTCTGGCCCGAGCTTGTTTTCTGCAACTTTCTCACATTTTCTCAGAGCTTGTTCTTTTCAACCTGGATAGGAGAGTTAGAAAAATTTCTGAAGGGGCCCTAGAAACATGATTTTTGCCCTGGATGAATCAATTTTCCGGGACTTGAGAATTATGATGTATGTTATCAATTCAACCCTGGGGGGGTGAAATTGGATAATAGAGTGTTTGATTGGAAATATGATACTCACATCTGTCACCTTATTCAGCTCTTTCTTCATCAGAGGCTCAACATATGGGTTGACCTGGTCTCTCGCTTTGTCTTGATGGGATGAGTAGTTGGATCCTGTTCGATCATGTGTTGTTCTAGTTTTGGATTGAACCCTCTTAGGTCTTCATAACTCCAAGAAAACACATCTGGAAATTATTAGAAAAATTTTATGAATTGACACCTTTCTTGCTTAGTGGCCACTTTGCCAATTTGAAGTGTTTTATCTTCTCTAACTCGGATTGACTTTGAATCTTCTCCTTTGATTTGTATGTTATCCTTCTCCTTTCTAAACTGATCATTGTGATTAAAAATAGATTCCGGTGTTACTAAGCCTTAGGGAAGTTTGTTTGTATGCAATTATATTATCTGATTCCCATATTACTACTCTAGCCTTTTCTAGTTTCTGGCTGAGAATTCAGCTTCTTCTTGTAAAAATTTAATGATCTGTTGATCATTCTAAAACACATACTAGCATGTATTATTATTCAGCGCTTCGGCCTCACAACCACATGAATATGTGGTTGATCTTTGTCTATTTTGATGTTGTCAACCACATCAAATGTTATTGTTATATATATCTACCCTCCGGGTAAATATACACAATGACACAAAGTAAATATGTCGAGGTTCAAAAGCCCAACACAAAGGAAATATGTTGGAGAGGTTCAAAAACCCGACAAAAAGGAAATATGTCAAAGAGGTTCAAAAACCCAACACAAAGGAAATATGTCGGAGAGGTTCAAAACCCGACACAAAGGAAATATGTCGGAGAGGTTCAAAAACCCGACACAAAGGAAATATGTCGGAGAGGTCCAAAAACCCGACACAAAGGAAATATGTCGGAGAGGTCCAAAAACCCGACACAAAGGAAATATGTCGGAGAGGTCCAAAAACTCGACACAAAGGAAATATGTCAGAGAGGTCCAAAAACCTCGACACAAAGGAAATATGTTGGAGAGGTCCAAAACCCGACACAAAGGATTTCAGGTTTTGGGTTTCAGGAAACATGAGACATGAAGCATGAAAATCGCAAGGCATGTCCCGATGCTTGGGAGTTCAAAACCCAAAACACTACCTAGGAAAATCAGGTTTTGGAGTCGGGAAAGCATGGGGTGAAAACATGTTGAGGCACCCTCCAAACCCGATGCAAATGCAAAGGAGAACCCCGAACCTGACTGGAAACAGACCCTGACTTGGGGAATATTCAAATGGCCATAAATTTTCACAGGGAGCTCGGATTCACGCAAGGTTGGAATTTTCAGAAAGCTCTTGGCGTGTTATACCCAACTACAAATGAATATCTTTAATTGGGTGAGAAAAGTTCTTCAAAAGTGCAAAATACAGTTTGCCATTTTTTGGGTTTGTTAGGGTTCTCACCTACCGCCATAATGAGATGAATTAAATATAACCTGGAGATGGTTGGGGTAGATTTAAAATTCCTCTGTCTTCCCTCTCTCATTCTTCTTATAAATTGTAAGGAGGGGCTTCTTTCTAAAGGTTGGACATTCTTTTTTGCCCCTCCCTTCTTCTCTTTTTGGTGGTGAATTTGTGGAGTTCAAACCTCCCATCTAAAAATGTAATTAAAATTTACCTCTTGTCATTTTGTAGTGTATTATATCAATCTTTGGAGCAAATAATGCATTCCTGTGGATGATTCTCAACCCTCTTTGTGTTCATTTACATCCTCCTGATCTTTCACCATAAATTTGGTTATCTATGCATGATCTTGCATTGCATTTTAATGGTTTGTGTTTATTGGCAAGACAAGTGTTCTTCATTCCTCGGTGCATCACCTTTGTTAGTTTAAGTTTATTTTTATGCATCTTCTTACCCTGTCTCCTTGGTAAGTTAGATTAGGTTTTTAGTAAACCCTCTACATTTTTATGTGTGCATCTGAACAGAGGAATAGGAACCGGCCTTTATCCGGAGAGCTTTCTCGATTTGCAAGGTCCCACACTTAGGAAAAGCTCCATGTTATGCAATCGCATTGAGAGTCTCAACCCATCAAGTTACAGACATTTAGGGGTGTTGTGATTTGCCATCAATAGTTTTGGCATGCCGATGGGACCAAGAGGTCATTCCATAAGATTTGAAGGAATTTTCAAGAAATTTGGACTTAGAAATTGCAAGTTTTACAATTTTTGGATTTTTCACCTTCCATGTTGAACTCGAAATCGATTTTCAAGGGATTAACTTGCTCAAGACAAGTCAAAAATTTCACCAGTTGGTAGATCGGGAAAAATCTTCAAAAGGGTATCCTTAGATTTTTGAGATTTTGACTTTCAAAATTTCATGGTTTTTAGTGTTTCGGGTTTTCCCAGGTGTTAAGCATGTCCCAAGTTCTGACACATGGCAATTCAGGTTTTGTAAGTTGCATTGCATGACCTGAGTTTCCACCTGTACCTTTTGGGGATTAGCAGCTGCACAACAAGACCTAAAAAACTGAATTGAAGAACTGTATCTTCTGGGTCCTTCAAAGTTTTTAATTCTATTTTTAATATTGTCAAGTTTGGTGTGTAACTTGGCAAGAATCCAGCCTTTTGAGGCTCATTATCTAACACATCTGGTGACTCTGAAGGGATATAATTCAGTGGTGTAGTAGCACAAGTTGCTCAGGCACATGAGAAGAATTCAAACTAGGTCTGATACTCGAGAAGAGGGGCTATTTATCCACTTACAACTATCACCAGGCAGAAGGAGGAGAGGAAGAAGACCACAAAGATCACCATCTCCACCTAACAGGAATTTTTCTACACCTCCACCTGGTAGACCTTTTCTCACGTCAACCAGGGTTCTTAGGCCAATCATAATGGCACATCTAGCACTGAATCCCTTTGTCAATTTCACGAGTAGTAGTCCACTTGCCCTAAATGCTCAGAATCAAGTTCTAGTTGCAGCGTTAAAGAATATCCCCTATTTTATAGGAGAAAATCATACTACTCCTATTGATAACATCTAGGATATTGCTAATGTATGTGCAATCCACGAAATAAATGAAATGGATGTTGCAGTCAAGTTATTGGCTTCATCTTTCAAAGGTAAGGCCTTATAATGGTTTAGGAGCCTAGCGGAAGGGTCTATTATGAATTGGAACCAACTTTGTTCGAGTCTTTGCAACAAATTCGGGGAGAGGGGAGACAATTTGTGTTTATTGGAACAACTAACAACAATCAAAAGGGCTCTAACAAACAAATGACAGATTTCAACTTTAGATTCCAAGGGACATGGGACATGATTCTAATAGCTGTTAGACCAACCGCCAAAGGTGCATTCCTTTATTTCTTATTGGCTATAAATTCGAGACATAGCCATGATGATCCAATCAATGGGAAGGACAACGATGCTAGGGGCCTATGACACATGCCTATCGAGTAGAAGAACTGTTTGATCCAAGCTGGCAAGCTTGCACCAAGGCCACTAATGCCTCTCTATCCAGATATGGGAAATCCTATAACTAGTCAAGCACTAGAACTGAATCCCATTCCAACCCCTAGAAATCAAAGCAATAATGAAGCATCGACTACTTCAAATACTTCAAAGGAATTCCAGGAGGTTATGAAACAGCTACAGAACCTTGGAAATGAGGTCTCAAATTTCTAGACCGTATCGCCTCAAGCACAATACTAAGTAGGCCCTCATACCAACAAAATAGAACACAACCTTAGGCTACAAATAAAAACAAAAAAAAAGGGCAACCTCAAGCTGCCGAGGCCATTTCGACCATATGATCCAAATGCAATGAAATCCTCAAGAGCCTTGGTCCAAACACAAAACAACATGGTAAAGGAGTACAATTGGTGTTACCCTTGCAATCTACCTCACAATCAGTCAGCGTGTTTCAATGGTGCACTAAATCAGGCCTTGATGGTGCAAACCATTGGTGTGCCTCAAGAACCAAGCCAAGAAGAGAATTAGTAGTAAGAAATGCAACAAGGAGGGTCTCCAACAGAAACCACATTAGCCAATTGGCAAACGGAAGACTTATGTGGAGTTAACCAACAGCCTTTTCAAGGCCTGACTTCTAACACATGGTCAAAGAAGAGAAGCATAGAAGAGAAACAACCATCTAATCCAATTGTTTCTCATCCCACTCCTACACAACAAGGGGTCAGTAGACCAAACGCAACTTCAAATGTGCAAAATTAGCCTAAGGTACCTGTTGTAGTAACACATGCACCTATTCAAGCTCCTAGAAAAGGTTTTGCCAAGTAAGGGACAACAAAAGGAAAATTCATCCCATTTCAACATCATTGATCAAATGAAGAAGACACATGTGAACATTTCCATGTGGAAATCATTGGTGATCCCAGGGCAATGAGATTTATTGCAAGCTACAATGGCTAATTTGTCTGCCTCAAATGTATCAAACCGGGGACATGAGAAAGTTCTCACTAATGCAGTATAACATGATGGGGGCTAGACAAGAAAAAATTTGAAGCCTCCACCATTCTATGTGTCATTGGTTGTTGGAAACCACTTGGTACACAACTACATGATAGATTCAGGGGCAAGTAGTTTAGTGATGCCGAAGCAAATAGCAGATCAACTGGGTTTGAAGTATGAGCCAGTGTTGAAAGGAGTAGTACAAATGGATGGAACAATAGTTCGAACAGTTGGGGTCATAAAAGGGTTAAGCCTAACACTACATGCCTATCCTAATGTTACAGTTCTGTAAGATGTGTTTGTGATTGACCTTCGCCACTCTTTGTGTTGTGTCTATCAAGAGACTTCACTGCAAAAATTGGTGGCTATTTATTTTTAGATTGGTCACACATGATTTTCAGGACAAGGTATGGGGCCAAAGCAACAATCAGGTTAGAACCAATTGCCAATTTCCATATTGAGCCTCATGTACCAAGTCCTATCAATGCAAATTGCTCAGCTTTTGATCAGGAGGAGTGTTCAAATGATCTAGAAATAGGTACTAAGGTCGAGGGAATTCCTTATTTGACTTTGGATGAATGGGAAAACAAGAGTCATGAATTTGACCCATATAAGGAAATTGAAGAATCTGAATTGGGTGTGTATTGTGTACATGAAGAAAATTCACCCATTCCCGACATCATTCAGCCTAAACAAAAGGATGACAATGAAGTTTGGAAACTATTTTTTGATGGTTCGAGAAGTAGACAAGGTGCGTTGGAGGTGGTGCAATGTTGATTTCACCACAAGACATCAAATATTTTTATCTTTTTGTTTCCAGTTTTCCTGTTCAAACAACATGGCTGAATACGAGGCATTGATTCATGGACTTCATTGGGCCAGGAAAAGGGGCACAAAGAACTTCTAGGTGTTCAGAGATAGTGAGATAATCGTCAACCAAGTCGGGGAAAACATGCTACAAAGAATGACCTGCTGAAGAGCTATAAGAACAGGGTATAGGACCTCATTGAGGATTTGAAGCTTTCAACATTGTGTCCA
This sequence comes from Taxus wallichiana var. yunnanensis, assembly GCA_018340775.1. Classification (NCBI taxonomy): domain Eukaryota; kingdom Viridiplantae; phylum Streptophyta; class Pinopsida; order Cupressales; family Taxaceae; genus Taxus; species Taxus wallichiana. Next base: position 193,159,894 of record CM031237.1, on the reverse strand, counting down.
TACCCAGGAAGAAAAATGAAGTCGCGGATAGGCTCACAGCAGTTGGAGCAACGTTTGATGTGGTTGAAAACATCAAAAGGGAAAAAACACAACCACATATCCATGTGATTGTGAGGCCAGTAGTGCCAGATAATAACATGAGCTGGTAGGTGTTTGAGAATGATCAACAAATTGTCAATTTCTTACAAGAAGAGGCTGAATTCTCGGCTAGGAATCAGGACAGACTAGAGCAGCAGTACGGGGATGAAGTAGTGCAGCTGTGGACAAACAAACTTCCCAAGGGTTTAGTAACATTGGAATCCATATTCAATCCTAACGACTAGTTCCATAAAGAAAAGGCTAACATACAGGTCAAAGGAGAAGATTCAGAGCCAATTCAGTTGGGAAGGCAAAACACTTCAAATTGGTAAAGTGGCCCCGAAACTGAAGAAATCATATTTCATACAACTTTTCCAAGAATTTCCAGATGTCTTCACTTAGAGCTATGAGGACCTATGAGGATTCAACCCGAAGTTGGCACAACATACAATAGAACTAGATCCAGATGCTAAGCCCATCAGGTAGAAACAAAGACCAGTCAACCCTCACATCGAGCCTCTAATGAAGAAAGAGCTAAACAAGCTAATAGAGGTAAGCATTATATTCCCGATCAAGCACTCAAGTTGGGTTACAAACCTGGTACCGGTCAGGAAGAAGAACGGAGAGATCAGGCTATGCGTGGACTTGAGACCTCAACAGGGCATCTCTCAAAGACCATTACCCACTTCCTTCAATGGAACAAATATTGCAAGTGGTATCCGGTTCGGAGAGATTCTCTCTCCTAGATGGCTACTCAGGGTATAATCAGATAATGGTGAAAGAAGATGACCAGTTTAAGATAGATTTCACCACCAAATGGGGCATCTATGCCTACAAGAAGATGCCATTTGGGCTATCAAATGTTGGAGCCACTTTCTAAATGGAAATGGATATGGTATTCAAGGGTTGATCAATAAAATAGTTATGATATATCTTGATGACATCACTTTGTTCTCCAAAAACATAGTAGATCACCTCTTTCATCTGAGACAAATATTTTAGAGATGTAGGAGATTTGGGGTATCATTGAATCCCAAAAAATGCATATTCTGGCTCACGAATGAAAACTTCTAGGCCATATTGTTTCAAAGGAGGGGTTGACAATTGACCCAAAAAGATTTGAAGCAATTAAAGCATTGCCATTTCTAAGTCACATGAAGGCTCTTCAAGCTTCTTAGGAAGGATCAATTTTGTCCACGAGGTTTATTCCAAACTTTACAACTCTCGTGAATCCAAGAACGTTGATGTTAAAAAGAGCATGGCATTTAAATGGATATCTAAAGGAAAGACAAGTTTTGAGGCAATAAAAGAGGCTATATCTCAAGCTCGACTCTCGTCAATCCGAGACTTTGACCAAGGACTTCATGCTATATGCCTTTGGTGGTGGAGACACAATTTCTTCAATCCTAGTACAACAAAACAAAGAGAGATTAGAATAACCGATTTGCTTTCTTGATCAAGGCTTGGAGGAATAAGAAACTAGGTACTCTTTCATTGAAAAGCATGTCATTGCGGTGATCGGGAGCTTAAAGAAATTCAAGCACCTAGTCTCAAACAACAAGATCCAATTTTTGGTCTCTCATGTGGGAGTCGGGACTTCCTTCTAAACAAGGATTTGAATGAGAAGCATGCAGGATGGATCACTCATGTCATGGAATATGACATTGAGATCAAGGTCACCAAACTAGTACGTGGAAAAGGACTATGTGAACAACTAGCCTTGAGTCAGCAAGTTGAAGCAGGTGATGAAAAAGAGACTGTCTTGGTACTACAAGATGGTCAATAACAGGAAAACAATGATGTGCCTACTCCTTATTAGACTCAGAATATGATACACTTCCTATAGACAGGCCTATGCCCTCCAAAAATGAGCAAATCAAAGAGGAGATACTTTAGATTACAATCTATTCCATATGTGCTTGTTGATGGTGTTTTGTTCAAGAAAGACATCAATGGAGTTCTATTGAGGTGCATTGGGACAGATCAAATTGAGAGGGTGTTACGATATTTTCATGATGGAGATTCCAGAGGACATTTTTCCCCACGGGTAATAGCTCTTAAGATAATGAAGGTAGGATATTATTGGCCCACAGTGTTGAGTGACTACTATACATGGATAAGAAAGTGTAAGAAATGTGCACTCTTCACAGGAAAAGAAAGACTAGCAACACTTCCATTACACCCAATTTTGGTTGACCAACCATTTATGCAATGGGGATTGGACTTCATCGAGGTCATCAATCCAAAATCAAGCCAAGGCCACAAGTGGATTCTCATGGAAACAGACTATTTCACTAAGTGGACAAGCGGTAGTGCTCAAAGAAGAAAACGAATCTAATATACTAGACTTTTATGAATAAATAGTGACCAGGTTGGTGTGCCAACCACTATCATATTAGACAATGCATTGGCATTCATAGGTTCCAAGATTACAGAATGATTTGTAAAGAATGGAATCTACTTGAGCACCTCTTCCAACTATTACCCACAGGGTAATGGATAGGAAGAGTCCACGAACAAAAATTTGCTAAGAATCATCAGAAGGACTCTGGATGAAAATCAAAGAACATGGCATACCAAGATAAAATCAGCATTATGGGCTTATAAAATAACACCAAATAGGTCTACGGGTAATTCCCCTTACAAGATGGTCTATGGGAAAGAGGCGATCTGCCTATATCATTAGAACTTCCTGCATTGGAGTTCATGAAGCAGTTGGAGTTGGTTGAGTTTGAACCAATGGAGGCCAGGTATGCAGAGTTGATGGAATTGGAAGAAATTAGAGAACATATGCGGTTCAAACAATTGAGAAAGATCAGGTCTTAGTAAAAGATGGTCGATAAGAAAGCAAGAGCAAGGACCTTCCGAGGAAGGGGACCTAGTTCGAAATGCGATGCAAATTGGGAAAAACCAGGAAGGCATTCCAAGTTTGATGCCATCTGGAGTGGCCCCTACATGGTCATGGGATGTAAGAAAAGCAATGCCTTCCAATTGTCTACATTGGATAGGAGAAGAACTCCCGATTCCGATTAATGGAATCTATCTTAAACATTCTTCTTGAAAAAAAAAAGGTTTACCCTGTAAATATTAGCCTTAATTTCAATTCCTCTAAGTGCATATGCACATTGTCTTGTTATAGTTAGGTTTCAGTTTCCCTAAATGCTTTGGCATAGGTTTTGGTGCTCCTATGTTGGATTTCTACAGTTCAGCGTGCTCTCAGAGGAGGAGTTGTGGTATCAGGCTCGGGATCAGATATCAAGTTGGTTTCAGGTTATTGCTTGTGACCCCATGCCCAATGGATCGCTAAAAAGGCCACTGATCTTCTACCTAGCAGGCAGGTAATCCCATTGAGTCACCAAATTGTTATATATATCTACCCTCTAGGTAAATATAGACAACGACACAAAGGAAATATGTCGGAGAGGTTCAAAAACCCGACACAAAGGAAATATGTCGGAGAGGTTCAAAAACCTGACACAAAGGAAATATGTTGGAGAGGTTAAAAAACCCGACACAAAGGAAATATGTCGGAGAGGTTCAAAAACCCGACACAAAGGAAATATGTCGGAGAGGTTCAAAAACCCGACACAAAGGAAATATTTCGGAGAGGTTCGAAAACCTGACAAAAAGGAAATATGTCGAAGAGGTCCAAAAACCTGACATAAAGGAAATATGTCGAAAGGTCCAAAAACACGACACAAAGGAAATATGTCGGAGAGGTCCAAAAACCCGACACAGAGGATTTCGGGTGTCAGGTTTGGGAAACATGAGACATGAAGCATGAAAATCGCAAGGCATGTCCCAATGCTTGGGAGTTCGAAAACCTGAAACACTACCTAGGAAAATCAGGTTTTGGAGTTGGGAAATCATGGGGTGAAAACATGTTGAGGAACCCTCCAAACCCGATGCAAATGCAAAGGAGAACCCCGAACCCGATTGGAAACAGACCTTGATTTGGGGAATATTCAAATGGCCATAACTTTTCATAGGGAGCTCAAATTCACGCAAGGTTGGACTTTTCGGAAAGATCTTAGCATGATCTACCCAACTACAAATGGATATATTTAACGGGGTGAGAAAAATTTATTTAAAAATGCAAAATACAGTCCTCCATTTTTTGGGTTTGCTAGGGTTCTCACCTACCACCATAATGAGATGAATTAAATATAACCTGGAGGTGGTTGGGGTAGATTTGGAATTCCTCTCTCTTACCTCTCTCATTCTTCCTATAAATTGTAAGGAGGGGCTTCTTTCTAAAGGTTGGACATTCCTATTTTGCTCCTCCCTTCTTCTCTTTGGTAGGTGAATTTGTGGAGTTCAAACCTCCTATCTAAAACTATAATGCAACTTTTCCTCTTAGAATTTTTTAGTGTATTGTATCCATATTTGGAGAAAATAATGCATGTATGCATGGATGATTCTCAACCCTCTCTGTATTCATTTGCATCTTCTGATCTTTCACTTTGTAAATTTTGTTATTTGTGCATAATCTTGCATTGCATTTTAATGGTTTGTGTTTCTTGGCAAGACAGTGTCTTCTTCATTCCTCGGTGCATCACCTTTGTTAGTTTAGGTTTATTTTTATGCATCTTCTAACCCTGTCTCGTTGGCAATTTAGATTAGGTTTTTAGTAAACCATCTACATTTTTATGTGTGCATTTGAACAGAGGAATAGGAGCCGACCTTTATCCAGAGAGCTTTCCTGATTTGCGAGGTCCCAAACTTAGGAAAAGCTCCATGTTATAAAATCACATTGAGAGTCTCAACCCATCAAGTTGCGAGACATTCGAAGTGCTTTGTGATTTTCCATTAACAGATTACTCTAACTACTGCAAGTTTGTCGCCTACTTCATTCTCCTTCCCGGGTATGGACACAATGTTGAAGGCCTCAAAATCCTCCATTAGATCCCATACCCTACTCTTGTAGTTCTTGAGTAGGTCATTTTTGACAACATTAAGATTTCGACTTGATTAGAAACTAGTTGGATCCGTCACCAAACACTTGTAAGTTCTTGATTCTGGCTTCCTTACCCAATGAAGACCTTGGAAACAAGCCTAATATTCAATAATGTTATTTGAGTAATAAAACTAGAATTTGAAGGCTGGATAGTACTTCATCTTGTTGTTAGTGGACACAATCATAGATCCTCCTCTAGCTCCTTGTGTTCTCCTTAAGCCATCAAAGAACAATTTCCATACCCCATTATCATTTTTATATTCTAGCTTAATTAGGTAAGGAAGAGGATGATTCTCTTCATGTAGACAGTAGACACCCATCTCGATTCTTCCATCTCTTTACGGGGTCAAAATCATGTATTTTGTTTTCCCACTCATCTAGGGTCAAGTCTGCAATACATCCCACCCTTGTATCTGCTTCATTATTGCTTAGGAGCTCTTCTTGATCAAACACTAAGCAGTTGGCATTTATAGGTCTAGGCACATAAGATTCAATATGATAATCAGTAATGGGTTTAGATCTGACTGTGGTCTTTTCCCCATACCTTTTCATAAAGAGCATATATGACTAATCAACAGACAGGTACCCTCCAATTTTGGTAGTGAAAACCCTAGACAAACATAAAGTAAAATGTCGTGGAAAATCTATGATGGACATGTTTCACAAAATAGTCACCTTGGGGCATGCATACAGAGTGAGGATTAGATCCTTGATGATTCCAACAGTTTTCATTGTTGTCCCATCTAATTGGATTACTCCTCTAGAGATGACTTCAAATTGGAGACCTAAGCCCGATCAGCTATTTGTTTGGGCATCACAGAACTACTAGCCCTAAAATCAATCATACAATTGGGCACAAATTTGTTTCCAATAATCAATAAGACATAGAATGGAGGAGGTCTTAGGCTCTTACCTTGTTGTTCTCCTTGGTTCCTTCTAGGTTGAACTGCATTGTTAAATACTCTCTCTTGCTGGTTAGGGGTTTATTTGAACTTTACCAATTGTGCATGTGATGATCTGCAATAGATCCCTCTATCTTGAAATGGCTAGTGACTCCCGTATTGAAATGTTCACACTTGTCCTCTTCACTTGCTCAATAATATTGAATGAGTTATCCTTTTGATGGCCCTTCCCAGACACATTTATTTCTTACACATGGGTTATTACAACCAGTGCCTAATTGGATTTGGAAGGTGGTTTGGATTGGTTCTGCATGTTGGGGTTGCACTTGGAACACTAGGACCTTGTGGAGTGATGGAGCGTTGAGGGTCCCCCGAGTTCAATGGTTGGCCTTCTCAAATACTTCTCTTTTTGGACCATGCATTGGCAGCCACACTTTAAGGAGTAGATTGATTCATCCCTGAGAATTCTCCGGCCTACCAATTGACAAGCATCGTCTCTCTGGTGGTCCACTTTGTTGAGCTTCTTGATGCTGATCTCACTCTTGGCTAGGTTCTTATGGCACTATACTAGTTTGCACCATCAAGGCCTAATTTAGATCATCATTAAAGAACATTGATTAGCTATGTGCTTGATTGCATAGAAAACACCAATCATCTTCATGTGCCATATTGTTCTATGCATGAAAAAAATTCCCTTGATGTTGATGTTGTGTTTGGATCATAAGACCTGAAGGGTCTAGTAGCTTAGGGTTGTCCTTGGTTCTAGCTCGATTTATAGTCTAAGATGGTAGCCTATTACGGTGGTACGAGTGTCTAGCCTTACCACGATACTTACTCTACGAGCTTGTTGTCTTCGATAGTTATTAGCTCATTCCCCGGGTTTTGAAGCTATTTGATGACTTCATGAAGTTCCTTAGGGGTGTTAGATAATGAAGTGGAAGCTTCAGCTAAACTTTGACTCCTGGGGGTGGGTATAGAGGCATGGATGGCCTAGGAATGATTTTACCAGCCTGAATCAAACAGTTCTCAGCCCCTATGGAAAGGCTATAGGATGCAAGTAATGTAGTGCATCTCATTAAATTCATCATTAGAGAAATATCATGATTTAAATCCCTAAGAAAGTATAAGAAGGCACCTTCATTTATGGGTTTTACCGTTGTTGGAATCCTATCCCAGGTCCACTGGAATCTAAGGTTGAAGCACGTAAGCTATTCTTTCGGGGCTCTCTTGATTGTTGTTAGTTGATCCAACCAGGATAAGTTATCACCTTTCTCTCCAAACTGGTTGTGGAGAGCTATGCATACCGATTCCAATTCCGAATAGAGCCTGCCTCAAGACTCATGAACCATTTTGAAGCCTTCCCTTTGAGTGAAGAGGAAAGCAACTTTAATGCAATGTCCATCTCATGAATCTCATGGATTGTTTAGAAATTTTCAATATCTTAGACATTATTATGAGGAGAAGTTTGATTTTCCCTAGTGAAATATGGGATACTCTTTAATCTTTGCAATAGGAACATTATTTTGTGCATTCATGGTACGTGGACTACTACCGGTGAAGTTAACATAAGGATTTGGTTCAACCATTTTGATTGGTCTGAGCACCCTCTTCATTGAATGAACGATCTACCATGAGGAGGTGTTGATAAAGCTCTCCTGGTGGAGATAGAGACTTATGGGCTCTTCTCCTCTTCTCCCTCTATCTGCAAATAAGTCTAGATAGAAAAATAGTCCCTATTATCTCGTTCTTGGCCGTGTTTGTATTATTTTCATGAAATTTCTTGGACTGCTCAAACTAGTAGATTTTTTTCTTTCAAACTTTCCAAATGTACAATTTTAAATCTTCTTAAAAATTAGAATCACAGCAAGTGTACATCAATTCATACTATAATAAGATGGAGACTTTTTAGTCACATTGCGCATGTCAAAGCTGTTAGTGTAGAATCACAACACACCCAAATGATTTCTACTGAAGTGCGGTTTTCGAGGAAGACTCATCGGTGTGATTGCATAACATTGAACTTTCCCAAGGTGTGGGACATTGAAAAAGTGTGAAATCTCTCGAGGTTAAAGGTTGGTTCCTTATTCCTCTGTTCGAGGTGTAGACGTGAGGATTTGCAAAGGATCTATCTCTATACCTAATCTAGAACTAGCCAAGTAGACAATGGTAAAAGAGTATAAGAAATAAGAAATAACTAGACTACCAGGTGATACACCAAAGCAATCTTTGGACATTTATTTTACCAATAGACACAAAAGCGACAAAATGCATACAATAAAAAAACATATATATCTAGATCTATAATGGAAGACCAAATAAAAGAAAAAGAGACATGAAAGGATTTAAGATCAATCACAGATGTGTTTTGTTATCTATAGATTAATACAGTCCATTATAAGGTATCCAAAAGGAAGAAATGAATTTCAATCTCTATGGAAGGCCTAAACCCCACAAAAACCTTTCTTGGAAGGATAAGGGAGCTTGAAAAACAAAGAATTTCAACCCTTTACAATGAATCCACCCCTGAATTTATAGATTGGATCGAGACAAGAAAGAGAGAGAGATGCAGGAAACGTGAATAGATTATCAACTACTATTGTTAATGCTTCTAATCAAATTTTCCCCAAATCCATCTTTACCACATTGATTCTTGGTTCAACGCCATGAAGGAATAGGAAGCGATGGAAACAAATCAAATCTGATCGGTTGTTGCGGCAAGAAGATCCGCATTGAAATCCCAAATATTTTTTCTACATTTCCCTTCACCTAACATCCTAAAAATTAATTTTTCAGACCTCCATGGCATGGGTGGGGCCAAGATCTTTCCAATGGTATAAGATTTTTAATTTTTTGAGCCTTGATCGAAAGATATGCCCCTTCAAAGTTTATATCCGGTCTGTATAAATGGGCGGGAAAGAAATTTTAAGAATGGGTCGCCCTTTTGGTATGGGACATGTGGTAGTTGGATTAGAACAAAAATCAGGCTTACAGTTCTGTAATTTATCATTTTTCCCTTTTGTACAAAAATGCAAAACTCAAAGAACTCCCGCACCCGAAGCTCTAGTTGGACACATGGCTCCTTTTGGTTAATTAGGAAATGCGCTCCAACTTTATCCTTATGCATTTTGAACAAAGGAAAATTTTCACCTTTCCCTCCAACTCCCCACTTTAGATTTGACTCGAGTTCTAATGTTGACCTTTTCCTTGGCGAGGCTACGGTTCATTTTGTAACTTTTACCTCTTTTGAGATAACAAAGGAAAAGAACCAAATTTTCCCTGACGACCCACTTTGCCTTAGGATATACGGTAGTCTTGCGCTCGTTTGGAAACATTTTGTCTATTCAACCCTTAAATAAATGTGATTAAGACACTTGGTAGCCTCCACTAACCTAGCTCATGCATTGACTATTCAACGAACTCTACCCCTATGGAATAACACAAGGAGGCACCATGCTTGCTTGAAAACCATGCCCAAAGTTTTCCTTTGGAGAAGTGTCGAGTTGTCACTTGTCGGCCTCCATTGATCTCTGGAATTTTCAATGGTCCCTCTTAATTTTTAAACTTTGGGCTACGTGGTGAGCTCACGCTCATTTGGGTTTCTGCCTTGAGACCGACTCTTAGAGATGAACCACACTAACAATTGGCATTCTTTCTTGATACATCTATACTTATCCAATTTCAAAGCCCGACTTTTGTCTCTATCGACCATTTGCTACATGGAGGGCTAGCGTAAGTTTGAGTTTCTACCCTAGGCTTCCATTATGAATTTATGGCAAGTTGACACGACATGATTTCTCTCGGTGAAGAATTTTCAATGCCCGAAAACTTCTTGGGATTTTGGATGCGTGGAATCCTGTCACTAGTTTGGGATTCCTCCTTTTAGATTAAAATTTTGAGAAGTGTCGTTAGGACACATGGCTCCTTCCTTTGCCTCCTCCATACTTAGTCGTTTGGACCCTTTTCGAATAGTTTCAAGCACGAGGACCCCGAAACTTCAGATCTTCACCGCTTCTTCCTCTTGTTATTTACGGATCCTCTAGGACATTACCCCTTCTTCATTGACCCTACTATCACATAGTTGAGTATTCCTATAACTTGGAGAATGAATTTAAGACATGGAATTAAATCTTTCTCTTGGCTTTCGTAACTCCATGGTTGAGTCCTTCTATTACAAATTTGTAGGATTTGAATGATTTTTCATAGGTTTTTCTTATGCGGGATCATGGTCAATCCAATATTATGCATCGGGTGAAATATGGATAATAGAAACTAGTTCATAAAATTAGTTTCAGAACTTGAAGAACCTTCCATTTGTTTAAACATTTTCTTGGACGATTTGAAGTCGAAGATATGCTCTCGTCCACAATTTTTAAATGAATTTAAACTTGTGACATGGTGCTCTATTATATAGAGAAACCCTTTGTTTTTTTCAATTTCACAACTTCATTTGATTCTATGGTTGATTCCTATGGGTTGGATATTTTTCAAGCCAAAATATGAGGTTCAACCATAGTACATGGGATCAAATCCCTCCTCAAAGAGAGGTGAGGCATCTGTTTATTACTAATCTAAAACATAGTAGAAATAATATGTACAATATTCACGCTATTCTAACCATTAGGGTTGGGATACAATCCTGAAATCCATATCAACACGAGATGGAGATGTTAAAGTTTTAGAAATAGAATAGATTAGAAAGGAAACTATTATAGATGAAAGCAGTGAGAACGCGATGAGAGGAATGTAATTTATTTTAAACAAAAAAAAATCAAGAAATACTTATACGAGTTTTAGATAATGGGTGTAATATTTGAAATTATTAAAATAATAAAGAACACTAAACAAAAAATAGCTTAAGATCTTGGACGTAAGAACAATCTCTCAATATAAATGAATCCCAAACACAAAGTTTGCAAAATAACACCTACTTTTATTCCTCAATGATTAAAAAGAAAATACAAAGTTTTTCTTATTCTTCATAATTGCTCTCAATATTCCAAAAATCTCTCTCCTTGGAATACACAAGCATCCCTTATTTATAATAGAAAGAGTAGAGAGAAAATAGGATAAATCCTAGAAAATAGACATTTAACAAGAATTGTATTTTTTTTTACTCTCACATAGGAGAACAAGTCAAAATTTACTTCCTATGTGATGAAATAAAAATGAAAAAGACATGTCAATATCTAGATGGAAATAACATAAAACATTATGCTTATTCTGTTTCATTGTCCTTGTCTTCCTCCAGTAAAGCCTTCTTGTCTCAAAATTCCTAGAACTTCTAGATTATGCCCTACATCTTAGCTTCATCTAGCATCACTGGAATGGTCGCTCATAACCTTGCAAGTTTCTTGAGTGTCACTTGCATTACCAGGAAGTTTCTTTAATATCTTATTGAGTTTCCTTAATGATTCCAAAACATTCTCAATCCTTATGAACTTATCAATGGTTTTCAGATTGAAGATGGAAGTTGGTTCGTGCTAGATTGATTCTTGGATTTGTTTACGAGAATTCGTCGTGGGTAGAATATTTGAGCTTTCATCCAAGACCTTGGTGAAGATTCTGGACAACTCTTCTTCTATGTCGTTTGTAGCATCAACCAACTGATCTCTAGATTCCCTCAACTATGTACAAGCTTCATTGAGAATCTTTATCCTAAATCTGATGGCTTTGGTTAACTGGAAGTTCTTATCCCCATGCAGAATGATTCCTTCTTCCATTAAGATACGAGACAGAACATGTTTTAGTGCTATTAGAGCCTCAAAATTTAACTCGAGGTTCCCGACTTCCTGTGAAAATTCATCATCCATTTTTTTTCCATCTTTCTTTATTTCTGTAAGGATTTATTAACCTCCATTGTGTCATCAATGACCTCTCTTTTTGTAGGAGTAGCCTCTGAATCCATTCATCAACCATTCTCCCCTTCTCATTGATCTATTTAATCATATTTAATGATGAGAAATTGAACCTGATAAGAGTAGGGGTTGGAGATAACGGTGTTGACTGAGAAGGATTTGAGAGCTTGAGTAATACCTCCATCAACTATTCAACTTTCTCCTTTAGCTCGTCTCTTCTCACCTTCGTTTCCTTCTACTTCTGGCACAACATGTTCATGGCATTCTACGCATCTTGTTGTGCTCCTTCTGTTATTACCTTTCCCAGATCAACCCTTGTAATCTAATAATCAGTGACCATTATATCCTCCTTTGTTTTTGGCTTCAGGAGTAGAAATCTATGCAAACTTATGCCCGAGGTGTCCACTAAAACCCTCGAAACCGTTTTGGGTTTCTAGGTAGATTTGGCGGGAGAGACATTGAGCGAACTAAATTCAAAGGTGGTAGTGGAACTACTACCATCCTCTTCCTTGGATTTTGATCAACTAATCATTGAGGTACAGTGGAAGAATTTTCTCCTATCGGCGGTGTTATTGTTACATCTGCAAGTGGAGGAAGGTTTACTTGTGGAGTAGTGATGACTACAATTGTGGTGACTATGGGGATAGACTTAGTTAATGAAGGTGAAAAAGGAGGGGGCATATCTATGGCCATCTTAGGTCCAGCGAGAGAGAGGTCGGAGGTCGAGAAGATGTTAGTGATTGCTGATGAAATTGGCGAAGAAATATGGAAGATTAGGAGGGAGGAGGTAAATATTTTGAAGTAAAATCTTGAGAAGCAAGAAATATACTTACGCTGATGAGAAATCAGCAAAAGGAGAAATGAGAGGTTGACCAACCTCATCTTCTAAAGGAGTTTTCCTTGTTCTGGTGGAGGAGGTGAATCTAGTACCTCAACTATTTGTGAAGGAGTGGTAGATGATGTGGCTCCTTGCTTTTCTCCTTTTTAGACAAACTTAAATTTTATCTGCCTCTTAGTAGGGATTTTATCAGCTTCCCTCTCTCCATTGGAGGGTCTCACCTCTAAAATGGATATTTTTGAAAATCTCTTTTCCTTATAACTCATTACCTAAGAAATCAGCCATGCCTTGGTATGGACAAGAGTCTAGGTAGCTCTTTCAACGATATAAGCTTTTTCAGCAACAAACCAATCAACGGCTGGGAATCTATGTTTGTCTCCATTTGACTATTCATACCTAGTGTCCAAGACACTTTCATTGTTCATGGTGCCTTTGGGGATATCAGCTAGATATAACATATAAATTTATTCAAGCATCAAGTATATTTTTGTCTTTTCTTCGGATGGTAACTTTGTCCCGAAGATCAACCCGAATGTCTTCCACATTGGGCACATGCAGATACAAGGTTCCATATGACTTGAGGACTCCTTGGAAGTTAAATCCCCATGAGCTTCACATGTTTCTTAAATTTTTCCTTAGTCTCATGCACCACGTTCTTGGCCTTAACCATTGTAGAGCATGTATACCTTCTAGTGGAAATAGGGAAGGAGACAATGACTTTGTGCCTGCTTTGTTGGAATTTTGAAAATCCAACAATTATCTGACTAACTCCATAAGGATCAGTTTGTCACCTGGGAACCTGGGAAAATGGAAAGGATTACCATGAAACCTTACCACCGAAGATAAGTAAACTTCTTGAATTGTAAGAAGATGTAACCCCATTTTAACACTTCAGCCCATGCTTCATTAGAAACCGTTCTTTTCCTTAGATCGAATCTAACCTACAAATTTTTTCATAGAAGAAGGTTTCGTTCACTCTTCTATATTGATCTTCAAACCCTTTTATTATTAGTTGAGGGAAGTACCGATATATGTGTTCCATTTCCCAGTTTCCCTTCGCATCTAGCCATGGGTAGTTTCTCATGCCTGTTGTTGCGTAGGTGACATATGACATCATATAGAACTTATTGGTAGACAAGAAAATTTTCATTTTGGAGTATATATCATCACTTATTAGGCTTCCCTAATCAATTCCTTGTTCATTCTTCTTAATGATGACCATGAACTTGTACATCCACCCTTAGAAATCTCTATACTCTAGGAATCCAAATAATTGAATCAGCAGGGTGATGATATCACTGATTTCGATAATGAAATCACTTCTAGGGACATATTTGGAAACCTAGATACATATGGCTTAGCCTTGATCAAAAATTTCTTGTTTACATGCTTGATACAGTACTCCTGATCCCTGTCCCAGGCCTTTTGTGCTAATTTAAGGTTTAAATCAACATATTGCACAAATTCGGGCAACCTTAGGAGTTGATCAAAGTAACCTCCATCCAGTTTCACTATAGACTCTCATGCTTGATTTCTTACTGAGTGGTAGGTTAATTCATAGTTGGAAGTGCAGGATAGGATTAATTCAGGGTATTGAGCTGATATTGGAAATCCTGTTGCAAGAGGGAGACCGTTGCCGACTATCGACTTCATTCAAGTAATTCTAAGAAGAATCCTCAATTCTCTTCCAGAATTCCTCCATATCTATATTTCTGATCTTTGTGTCCTGAATGTCATAATTATAGCTTATGTAAGAAGAAGACTCCATCTTCTGATACTTATACTTCATCTTTCCTATCCTATCTGACTTATCCGTAGATTGGCTAGGGTTCAACATGAGGAGTCTCGACAAAGAAATTACTTGATGATTTCTGGAAGAGAAATCGGGCTTGAAAGTTTGTTGGACATTTATATAGACCCACCACACTTTTTGGAATTTGAGACTTTCAAAACACCTTCAAAACCCAACATAATGGAGTGTATGTCGGAAGTTAGGACATGTTGAGCATTAATGAAAACCCGACACAGTATGGAAGTGAGGAAGTGTCAGACAAGTAGGAAAACCCGACACACACTATGGATCTTGATGGATGTTGAGCACCTGGAAAAACCCAAAACAAGGCAGAAAAATCTAAATGTTAAACACCCTGTGAAACCCAAAACAAGTATATCGGGTTTCGAAATGTCAGAATATGAGAAATTCCCACCTTGTGATCACTTAGGAATTTCAAAATATTTTTGAAATCTATAAGTTACAACCTATGAAAAATAAGTAAATAACCTAGGGGTGAATTTCAAACAAGAACCCATATGGGAAAAGACAAGAAACAAGGAAAATAACCCAAACCCTAAACCAATAATGAAGGAGGAAATGAAATGGAAACCCCAAACAAACACCTCATAAATAACCTGAAAAAGCTCCAAAATATAAATAAGAGAAGAGTACCTTCAACAAGCTTGAAAAATGATCAAAGATGGATGGTGAAATTGATTAGGAAGCTCGATCAGGTTTGGAGGTGGAAGAAGCATAAACAAAAATCCAACACAACAAAAATGAACAAAGTAACAAATGATGTGGAAAACCAACTATTTATAACAACCTGAAATTAATTACACCTCATGCGACACGTGTGCCAACTACCAGATAACTAGACATTAATGACATGTAATCATGCTTGGAGCGTTCAAAAACCCGATACAAATGATTTGATTCAATTCGGGTTTCTGTTTTGGGAAACAAACGACATGAATCATATAATTGGCAAAGCATGTCCCAATGCTTGTAAGTTCTAAAACACGAGACAATGGACTTAGGAAATCGGGTGTCGAGTTTCGGGGAACATGAGACATATTGCATGCAAGGAACATGTTTTCATGCAATGAAAACCTGATAACTTGAAAATCTATTTCAAATGAAATTTTAAGAGATTTTTCCAAAATTTTCCTATGGTTATCTCAATTTTAGCTGAAATCACTAAAAAGAGATTACAATTCCATAGTGAAAAATACTTTGAGAAAATGTGGTTTTAGAAATTTATGCCTTTGTGAAATTTTCGAGCTTCAAGAAAATTTAGAGTTCTACTTTTTGCTATGAATTGAAAATTATTATGAGGATTTCAACCACTTGACTAAAAATGGCAAGTTCTCATTCTTTGAACCTTAATATTTTACAAAATGATGTTCATCTCTGTAGGTGCAAGAAAAATTCTTGGTTTTTCTTGCATTTTCGTGGGATTTTCTTGAAAGTAAACCCTCATTTTATCTTGGTATTCACATTTTTCTCGTATTTATATTTGAGCTATTTTATATGGACTTATTGTATATTCTTAGCTTATTTTGCATTGGCTATCATTACTTCTGTTTTGAAGCCTTCAAGCTTGATCTGTGAGCCATCTTGTTGTCTTTTGAGCTAATTTCCTTTGTGATCCTTGAAGACCTCTATGATTTATGAAATAACAATGTTTTTGGGCTCGGTCTGTGGTTCTATTTTAATGAACTGTGTGCGTATGCATCTATCATCCTCTTTGTTTTCGATTTAAAATATTTCTAATGGGTCATTTTTCTACATCTTGGGAGCTCTATAACTAAATGGTTACTATACTTCAGGTGAGCCTCTAATTATTTTTAAATGGGTAGTAATTTAAAACCAAATAATTCATTGTATCATTTTGAGATCCATTTGTTGTAAATTGGGTCACCATTGATGGGTTTCCTAGTCTCGACTTGATGAAAATGTGTATTGAGAACAATCAAGTACTAGACTATGTTGCATTCTCTCGGTGCTAGATTTTGAATGTACCTTAGAATATCCTAAAGTTATTCTCCTCAAAACACTTTATGTTTCATGGTTTATAGCATTTTTAAAGAAACATTCAATTTCTATTAAAGATTTTATCTTTTGTACTAGCTCTTGGTAATGCATGTTTGAGAATATGTTTACTATTTACACTTATATATGAAGCTTCACATTATTAGGTTGAAGATTGTGATTCTCTAATAGCCTTCATCCTCCTACAAAACATGCTTTAAAAATATTCTCTAAAAATGTGGTTTTGTTATAGTTATGAAGTTGGCTTCTTGTCACAACATACTTCTTATTTTTCCTGTAATGGTCATTACTATAAAGCAATGTGAAGCTTTACAAAAATGTTTTATCTTTATTGGTTGAATGAAGTAGAATTCCCTTCATCTCTCCTCATTACTACAAATTATACTTTATTTTATTTTATGTAATCATTATTTTGAGTTCATACTTGAAAATAATTTGTAATTTGTAATTTGTTTATCATGTTGATCATGTATTTGATGTTTTCATTGGAACAGACCCTTTCAAATTTGAAGTGAGCTGCCTGAGTGCATATGTACCCCTCCATTGTTGATATTGAACCTGAATGGTGTTTGAAAGCTTACAAATAAGAAATACAAGTTATTGATTGTCTTTTTTGTTCTTGCTTTGCAATGTTTGGTGTTTGTTATTTCTGCAATGTGATTTCTGAAAGCTATATCATTTATCTGGTTCAACCTGAGCTTGGCCTCGTAAAAATGTATACAACATTATATTCTTTGCGATATTCACTTTCTATTTCTTGAGTTGGTTTGAATTTTGATTCATCTAACAATGCCGTAGACAATGTGCTTGTATCCTTTTAATGGTTGTTTGAACTCATACATTTTTATATTTATAGATGGAGATTTGTACTTGAACTTCGCATTCAAATTTGCATTTTGTTTGTAATATCCTTTAGGAAATCTAAATCATCTTTTATTTCATTATTTTGAAAAACACTTTCTCTCCTAGATAGATGTAAACCTGTGCAAGAATGACACTTCGACACTTCTACAGATTTGTCTTTGTATAATAACCATCATATATCTATTTCATGCATGATGTTTTACTATCTTACTATTTGATTTGGTGACATCCTGCAAGTTTTTTGATCTTCCCATAATTTCATATAATGCTCTTTGAAACAATAAGACTTGGCATTCTGAAAAATGCATTCTGTTTGAAAAACCTGGGTACATTGTGCTCTTTTCATCACATGGCTTGAGTTGAAATGTTCATTGACTATAATTTTTCTACTTATAACTATTGGCTCTAACTTGTAATCCAATTTCCATAAAATATTGTTCAGTCACTATTTTTAAAGTTTGTGTGAATTTTAAACTGAGCTGGAAATAGTTGAAATTATTAAGCATCAAAATATTATGAGCTTGCATGGTTATTTGCATTTCATTTTTAGGTTCTGAGAGGCTGCCATGTATTTGTAATAGATTTTGGCTTAAATGATATTGTTTTCTCTTGAAAGTGCACCATGTATAGAGATGAATGTAGGTGTTCTAATCTTTCTCTGAATCTCTCTCTTTTGTAGATACAACAAAAACACCTCAGGGTTGTGGGTATACCTATTGTTGAGGTGAGTCTCTAGTATCAATGCCGGTTCCTTTTTATGTATCGTAAAGTAATTTTAGGGGTTTTGAGGATAAAAAGATGACTATAAATGAAGCAAAAATGGGGTGATAAACCAAAATTGTTGAGGGATTCCACTAAGTATATGCACAATAAATTTTAGAATGGATTTTGAATGCACAAACCAATAATTTTCAGCAAAATATCAAGTCAAAACACTTGGTGTATTGAGGGAATGAGTCACAAAAATACAATAAGAAAACATGCACACTAATATTATGCAAAAATTACTAAATTGCAGCAAGGTAAGATGATTAATCAGGCAATTTTATATTCAAAAGGATTAATAAGATATACATGCCATTGCAAATAATTTGAAAGGTAAGAATCAATTTTCATTCAAAGGAAAAGCTAGCAAAATCTACTTCAACACTACTATGTCAAAAATTCCACTTTTGTGTCTTCTGATTGGACATAATATATAGCATGTTTCTTCATCCTATCTACCCTAAAAGTAGGCTAATATTTGTACTCACCCATGCATTCTATTTTTACTCTTTAGTCATAAATAATAAAGGGATAAAAATAGTATCCTAATTACAATGAGACTATTAAGGCCTTAGTACAAAAATAACTCAATCAAATTGCTATTAACTGATCCATTTTTAAAATGAAAATGGATGAATAACTTGGCTAATAATAAGCTTTGATTGATGAGAAAGTATTTTCCAATACGTGCAACTTGTCTTCAATGGATTGATTTGACATTTTCCTTAGTATTTTATCCTTTGAATGATATTCTTGGCATTCTTAAATTATTCCTTTTAGATGCACATGGAAGAATCATCTCCCTGTGTGAGCAAAATAGATCTTTTATTTTAAAACTTTACCAAATTCATCCAATGTGTGGGGACCACTTGTGAGATCTTGATGTTGACCATGCATGGTATACTATCTTTTCATCCTCTTTGTGGTGACCACCCGATGCTACAACTGAAATTATTCTTGCATTGGCCACGTTTTGAAAAAATTAGGGATGGTTTTCAAAAATATGAGGTAATGTGGGGTTATCTTGACTTGGTTGACATATACTTGATAAAAAAGCATATGTTTGAAAAGGGAATCTCTTGATTTTCTAATGGTCATAATATATTTATGACACTCCTTTTGAATTATCATAACATTGTTATTGGTTTTCGGTATTTGATTATTCTTGACATATGGTTTGAGACCTTTAACCAAGGTTAATGTAATGATTTTATTTTAATGGGGTTGGTACCCTTAACAATGACGATCGAACCTTATTTATTCCATACTGGCACTCTACATTTATTTCATTGGCATTTGCGAACCAATGGTGGCCATTGATCCTTATATGATCGATCCACTATCGTTGATTCTTGTGAGGCTTGATTTAGCTAGATGTGGATGGTTCTTCAATTTTAATTGTAAGATGATTTGGAACATTTGATCCTTGTACCATGATCATACTAAACTATTGATATTTGTAAGGGATTAGGGTTACATTGATTATGGTTTTTCTATGGTTTTGTGCTTGATTCTTGGTCGCTTTATCTATAACACTTGTTGATCTAGAACCGTTGATTTTTACTTGGTAGTTGGTTCGGGCTATATCATCGGCATCATTTATTCTTGTACACGATTGATATAGTACCATTGATATTTTACTCCTTTGGTTGAGTTACATCACTTTGTGGGATAGTTGGCGAATTTTATTTGTAACATAAAATTTTGATCATTTGTATACATGCATGTTTTGGAGGGTGAAGCCATGGATAATTTTCCTTAGACCACCATTATTACATGATTGAGCTCAGATTTTCTCTCGGAGGTCGGTCTTTACGAAGCTCGAACGTGAAAATTCTCTCTTCCGTTTTCATTGTTCGAGCTCTAAGCACATTTGGTGGAGGTGGTTGTGGGTATTGTTGTTTTTAAGCTCTTTGAGATTTTGTTGTTTTTCTGAGCTTGGTATATTTACCATCACAAACCTCTATGTATGACCATCATTCTCGCAAACTTGAATAATCATTCTTGGTTGTTGTGGTTTAGCTTAGTATTGAATCCCTTTAAGGAAAATCGACTGTGAACGATAAGTTTTCGGTTTAATAGCAATGCAAATTATTGTACCTTTTGAATTTCTTCGAGCCTATTCAACCCATGACACCATATGGGTTTGTATGATTCTTGAGTTTTCCTTTTCTAGTATTATTCTGATAAGGAATTCATAGCTCTGATAATAATTGTATTTTGTGTAACACCTGGTATAATTGTTACTTTTTCTAGTGTAACTCATATCCCTATTTCTGTGAGTTTTACTTGGTTTTGCTGCTTTAGATTATTTGTAAATCCATTACCACCATTGTTTATAGGAGAGAATTCTAAATCTACTTATTTTAACAATCCTACTTTTGATTTCAATGCGCTGCTTAAAAGTTCCAAGCATTATTAATTCAAACCAAATATGGGTCTTGTGATTTTTGATCTGGTCAAGCTCTTGTATTTCGGGTTGGGTTAGCCTATTTTGTGGTTTTGATCTATTTTTCTTTGTGCACTTCTCTGAATTTTCTCTAAAACCTTTCTATGCACTTTAGATGACCTGGAGGTTTTTCGAGAGATTTGAATGGTGGCCATCCTCAAGGTGGTCCCTTCGATTCTAGTTTATTCATTGTGTATTGTATGCGGTTATTATTGTGGCTATGTTTTGGTGCATAGAAGCTCATGGGTCTTCTAATTGTCTTAGACAACTGAAAACTATTTTGTTTTGAAATATTTTGTTGATTTTTGTTGCATAGCTTTGATTTTTCTTGATCTTAATTGGGATTTCTTCTGTATTGCTACTTAAATTTGTTATGGGCTATTCTTGAGTTTAGTATTTCATAGATACAAGTTCGACTTGTATGGCTAAGAGAGGTTAACATTATTTATAATAGAGCTCCATGTGTCGGGATGACTACCGATGGTATGAATTGGGGTTTTAATGTTTCTTATCATAGGAAAGAATGCCATATTTTGCTAGAACTGAATAGTTGTAATATGCTAGTTCTATATCTCTTTTCACAAGCTATTATAGTTGTGTATTGCTTTGTTTTTGATCAATTTTCTGAATCTGAAACATGTAAGATCTTATTGCAATATGCTTTGATAACTTAAGATGCCTTAGGCTATGAATCTTTCATTTTAACACTTGATGGAATTCTTGCAAATATGACTATAGATGATCATTAGTAGCCTATAGGATTGATCTTGCTATTACTTCATTGTAAAAATTGAGCCTATGTGGCTTGGATGACTCAAAATGATAAGAATCTAAGTTGATCATTTGTAAATTGGTATCTCAGAGACTGAAAATGATGTTTTGAAATGAACTTTCTTCGCTAGTTGACACCTTTTAGTCGATGAATCGATATGGAAGCTTCTTGTTGTAGATTGTATTCTTCATTTTTAAATCTTTGACACATTTTTGAGAAACCGTTTGTATCTTGCATTCTTTATTTAGCACACGTTTAATCGAATCTGTTAAGGCATTTTTGGAAATTTAATGCTCTTGATGTGCTTCTTATTGTTTAAAATACATAACCGATACTTGAGGCCTGCATTTTTATGTTTGTGGAACTTGTAATCAATATTATTCATAGGTTGTTCCCCTATTACAATGCAATTTTTATACAAAACTTGATCAATTATGGCTTCATTTTTCTCTGCCAATATAATTCCTTGTTAATAAAAACTATAAGTATTAGGAATCTACCTTATGATATGGATCTACACTTGCATCATTGTCTTTGTTCAAACTAGAAGTCTTGAGATATTGGCTCAAAATTTTCCTTCCGTTTTTGTTAGCTTTTTTATATGGAAAAACTATATTGGTACTACGATGGGTTATCTATAACCTTTTCTTTGTAAATTTGAATGAACTCTTGAATTGTGGTAGTTTGTTTGAAGTATCTAAAAATTGATCTTGAAAACAATAAGTGTAGCTCTGAATTCTATTATAATTTGGTATATGTTTCACAAGATAAATCTTTCATAATGTAGTGTTCATCCTTAATAGAATATGTGTTCTCTTTCCGATCTGAATATCACATGGTTCCTTATTTTTATAGCTTCATGTCATCTTTATTTTCATGAATGATTTGTAACTTGGTAAGCTGTGAATGATTTGTTAACCACTTGGTGCATAAATCTTCATTTGAGTTTTATTTCATTTATTCAAAACTAGGCGGATACTTGGACTATTGCAAGCCGTTTTTCATAACATATATCCTAGATGGACACTCATTTCAAATGCATTACGATTTATTTTATGTATTGATGTAATTTCATATTCAGGATTAATGTGATCAATAGTTATTTGTAGAATAAGCTTTCCACCATTTGAAAGGACTCTTGAGCTTCTTCTTCTGAATCAACTGAACTCACCCCTTATGCATTATTTTTAGTACATTATCATTACTATGTACCTATAGAATACTATTCCTATGTCAATCATTAGCTAAAATGATGATTTTCTCTTGTAGATGGTAATTTGGGGATAGTATGAGACTGTAATCTTCTTTTCTACACTACATAAGTGTACTTTATTTCATCTAGAAAACTGTACTTGATGGTTTTGTTCAAAATAATGTTCCCTGAATTTGTACTTTGATCATTGTGATAGACATGAATGAATTCTTCTATCTTGAAGCATGCTAACTACTTAAATTGAGAACCGTACTTTGTTTCTATATCATATTTTGATGATATCTTGGATCTGTATCCTTGACTTATACAATGTACAATCTTCCTTTTCTCTAAGTTATTATAAAGTATGATTCAATTCGTATTATACTAAAGCTCTAAAGATGTATCAATCATCATTATTTGCAGTTTATGTATGCATTCCATTTTTTAGAATATGTAGCACAAAACTTGTATTTCTTTTATGGATTAGTACAACTATATCATTATCTATTCATCCTTTTGTTTAAACTAAAATAAATTCACTTTCTATGTTAACCTTGTAGAATGTGATACTTTTAACATACAAACACAAAAGTTAGTGTTTATTTCCTTCTTATTACCTGTACATGCACATCGATATAAACCAGTTAGAAAACGTTAGGATTTTTGGCCTCTCTCATGTTCCATATTTTTCTTGTTTTCTCTTTATTTTCTAAAATGAGGCGGGGATCATATGTGCTAATGTAGAATACTAATCTTATCAATTATGTTTTGTCATTGGTGTATCTTATGGTCAGTAACTTATACCTTCGATGTTAAGAGATCCATTTGCACAAAATTAGATAGTACAGGAATATGGATCAAAACCTTGAGATCGTGAATGAAAGTCTTCCTTTTCCATTTTCCAGTGTACAATCCTACTATTAGATAACAAGGATAAAGATGAAGTAAAGTTGGAGGTGGAAGTGGAGCAACAGAGAGGAGAGAAAACCAAGGCAATTATGGGTTTTTTTCATGCACATGTACCTTCTACTTCAGTAGTTATGAATTTCTTTTGAGTTACATCCCATGGCTTGTGTGGGAAACATTTAAATTCCTTATGAATAAAACATTAAATTCTTGAACTGATTTGTGTACTTCTTCTGAATTTTAGTTTTATGTATGGATTGTATAATGAACTAAAAACTCAATAACATAATTAGATGTATTTAATCATGAAGGAAATAACTTTAAAATACCTGCAACTTTAGTAATGAACTCTCAATTACTATAATATGTAACTTTGTTTGTTGTTCCAAAAATTAAGAATACACTTACTCTGTAGTTCATGTCCTTAGGGGCTTTTGTATTTTGTTGTTGAAGACAAACATTGAATTACAGAGTATGTGATTTGTTACATTTTGTAACAACATACGTAGCTACAAATTATGCATAATCATCAATTACTGTGATTGAAAACATGATAATATTGTAATGTATTCCCTTAGTTAGATTCACTTCATCAATATCATCCATTGTAACAAAGTTTTGAGTTTCCCATTTTTACAAAATTGTAAAAATTGTCAACATTTTTGGTGATACTATGGGGAAAGTTGTATGCTAGCTTGTAGATTAGTTTCTTGCTCTTGTCCATTGGGGATGGAGTTTAAGGCATATAACCAAAACTTCCTTCCTAAAGATCCAAACCTTTCAAAACAAATTAAAGCTAGGAAAATATTTGGTAAATAAGATCATGTGTATGAATGCACTTTATTAAATTGAAAAACATTGCAATGTGCATGATAAAACTTATTGAAAGGGAAATTATACTCTAAACAAACACCATACGATTTTCAATAAGAATTTTTAAGAAACATACCATTCACGAGAATAGGAGGTTCCTCTCCATTCATCCTTGAAAGTTGGAATGCATTTTGTTCTTTGCAAGCTGAAATCATGTCAAGACCATTCCAGATTGTATCAAACTTCATGTGGTTTCCTGTATTTGAATGATCAACATCCCATTTTAGCACAATATCTCCTTCATTGAAGACTTTGAACTTAGCCTTCTTATCAAATATCTTCTTTATCTATTTCGATTCTTTTCAATGTTCAAATGAGCTTGATATCTCACCTCCCGTAACTCCATTAATTATGCATAACAAACCTAATATGGTTTATTCTCAAGTAACTTAGTCGATGTAGCAAATATAATACAAGAAAATCAACGAGGTGGGCATTCTTTTATCTTTTCCATAAACAAGCTTATATGGAAAATTACCAATTGATCTTTTAGGAGTCACTTTATCAGCCCAAAGTGTTGAATTCGAAATTAGATTCCAAGCTCTTTGGTTATATGTGATTATTCTTCGATTATCTTTAAAATATTCTTATTATTACTTTCAGCTAACCCATTACCTTGCAGGTAATAATTAGATGACTTATTTAGATTAGAATTTCCCTTTCAATAATTTTTATCATTTACAAATGTAACATTTACACCAAGAAATTCTAAGGCATTATTTGAAATGATAGTCGTTAGAAAACCTAATATGCAAACTATACCTTCATAAAAGGATACTATTGAAGTTTTGTTAAATTCCTTTAAGGCTATTGCTTCATTCTAGAATCTAAAGGAATATGTAGCAATCAAGATCCATTAGTGTCCTTGTGACGAAGGTGGATTTTTCATGGTAATGAAGTCAAGACCCCACTGCATGAATGGTTGATCCAATAAAATAAGCTACAAGGGTAGTGAAGCTAAAATATCTTTTCCTACAAAGAAAGCACATTTCCTACACTTTTTGATCCATTCAAAGCGGTCCTTGAATATCTTTGGGCCAATAGTAACCACATTTCATAATTTTTAAGTCTCTAGTATGTGATGAAAAGTGACCTCCTATAGGTATTTCATGAAATTTTGATAATAATTGTTGGATTCTATCATAATCAACACATGACAAGTAAAATTCCATTTATATCTCTTTTAAATAACACGTCATTAATGAGAACATAAGGTACAACTTATAACTTTGAAGTGCCTTTGTTTATTCTTGTCCATAGCTTCTTGATCAATACCATGTTGAAGGTAGTTAACAAAAATATTTATCCATCTTAATTCCTCAACCTCTTGAATAAGCTCGGATATCTAATTTTTTTGTTGTACCATGATGTCCGATCATTTGGCGATAAGTAATTTCAGCATGCTATTCAAAATCTTATGATTTTACTGACTAATGTTTTTCCATATCAGAAATTAGGTGCTCACACACACCTTTTCCTTGAAATGTTCTCACAACATGGCTGTCAACATCGTATTCCATAACTTTTGTAATCGAGCCTACTATATTCTCATTGATTCTTTGTTCAACAAGAATGCTTTAACATTTGGATGAGAGACTAAGACATGTATCTTGTTATTGGAAAGCATGTACTTGAATTTTTTTAATCCTCTAACTACTGAAAGTACCTATTTTTCAAGAAAAGTGTACCTTATCTTGTAGTCATGTAAACTTTGTCCAAAGAAAGAAATTGGTTGCTCAATGTTTTCATCATTAACCTAAGTTAAAATAGCTGAAATAGTCTCAACTCCTGCAAGTGCATACATTGTAAAATATTTATCAAAATTTAGATTTGCAAGAGTAGGTGCTTGCTAAATGGAAAACGTAATGGCCTGAAATCATTTTCTTCAATCGTTGGTCCAAGAGAAATTCTTCTCTTTCTTTAATATGGTTGTCAAAGGCTTGATTAATGTTGCGAAAGTCTGGGACAAATCTTCTAACAAAGTTGATTTTTTTGAGAAAAATATGTAATGTTTTCTTATGATGAGGTAAGGGCAGCTGTGAAATAGATTCAATTCTGAAATAATCAATAAATAAACCTTGTTTAGAAATAATATGGCCAAGTAATTTACCTTGATGTCTTGAAAAAATGGACTTTTTGGGGTTCAAAGATATTCCAAACTATCTAAAAAGTTGGAAAGACTTCTTTAAATGCATTACATGTTCATCAAAATCTTTTTAAAATATGGTAACATCATCAAAATAAACAAATATGCATTTATTTAATAAGCCATGAAAATCCATGTCCATTGTACGTTAAAACATTACACCGAGAATTTGCAAGACCAAAAGGTATTCTTTTATAAGTGTAAGTATCCTAGTTCATGGTGAAGGTTGGTTTGTATCTTTCTTCTTCATGCACAAGAATTTGATTGTATCCACTGTAACCATCTAAAAGAGACAATTTTTTTGAATCGAAATTTGTTCTCAAAATATGATCCATTTAGGGTAGTGGATAATGATTTTTAAATGAAGCTTTATTAAGGTCTCTAGAATCCACACATAACCTAATCTCTCCATTCTTTTTCCAAATAGGAACACGATTATCTACACAACTCTAATGCTTAACTAGAAAACTAATACATGATTCAATCAGCTTAGATGGCTCTTTTCTCATTAATGACTCAATTTTTCGATTTACTAGCCTTTAATTCGCCTAAGCGGCTTGGAATTTGGTTGTAACTCTATTGTATGATGAGATAAAATTGGATTAAATCCTCTTTGATCTTGATATTTTCAAGAAAAAAAAATGAATTATTTAAATAACTTGATAAATTATTGTTTTTTAGCTTAGGAACATACATTTCCAATAAATAATTTCTTTTCATTGTCCACTAAGATTTCTTCGTAGTTATCTTCGTAAGTTGAAATATTTCCTTTTTCCTTTCTTAACTGATCATCAGAACTGAAAATGTCTTCTAGAGTGACCAATCCTTGAGGCAACTTGTTTGTCTTTAACTAAACAATCTGGTCACCATAGAAGTGTTGTAGTTTTTCCTAATTTACTACAAAAAAATCAGCTTCTTGCTGCAAAAATGTGTAAATCTATTTATTGTCTTCAAAAACTCATCAATTTTATTTCTTTATCAAGAATTGAAGGTTTGATAATCATCTTTATATATGGATGTAATTTGTTTTTTTCAATTTGTTCTAATATATCAAAGCTAGTGCCAATGCTTTGCAAGTCTGTCTTCATGCTTATTTTTAGCTCTTGGGATAGGTTGAATGTTAATAGCATCAAAATCATCCATTAATTTTGAAACTCTATGTTTGTAAGACTTCAGCAATGAATTCTTACATACATTAAATTTTTTCACTTGATTTATAACTAATTCTAAATCGCCAAAGACTTGTAAAGTACTAATAACTCTCTTTCTTGCCTATTGCAAGCTATGAACTAACGCTTCATATTCAACTTCATTATAAGTACAAGAAAAATGTAGAATTAAAGTTGAAAATTACCTCTCATTCAAAGGGTAAGTAAGCATTAAACCTACACCTTGTCCTTTATTATTTTTATCTCTGTTGATGCTCAAAATAGTCTTGCCCCATTTTGCCAACAAAAATCTATCAATTTATTGTCTCATTGACATTTTATCTTCCCGTATTGTGCCTAAAAATTCTCCACCTTCCTTTTGTTTCTGTAATCAGTCCTTTCCTAGACCAAGGATCACGTATAAATCCAAAATTGTTTCCTCGTTCCTCTATTCATCTGAAAAGGTCTGTATTTGGGTGTAAAAACTTGAGCTGTCCCGTTCTTTCCATTTTTCACAGTCGGGATTTGTTGTCCTTATCGTTGCTGCCCTAAATATTTGAATAAAAATGAATGGATGTATCTCGGAGGAATGTATTTGAACCTTATAAAATTTCAAAAGTCTCCCTCCTTGGATAAAATTTCATCTTCGAGCTCAAATGGTTGTCTTTCCACATTTTCAATTTGTGGGTGTTTCTAGCGATCAAATTCACATCCTTGAATCAATAGGAAATGTGGCCTCTTTTTGTTGGATGCGGCTCAAAAAGGTACTTCAAAATTTCATGAATCTCCTCAACTTAAAAAACCTATCTACGTGGAAGAATGACACTCATTTGAAGATTCACTTTTTGTTTTGGCGTTGGAGTTGTGCCGGGAGGACAGGTGGAGGTTTCCACTACTTTTCTTGGACTTAGAAATTTTTTTATGTAGCTGGTACAGTTTAGTGGGATAGGTACATGTGGTTAGCCCGCGCTCATTTAGGGTTTCCACTCTTTGGCACCATTTTGAAATTGCGCCATGAAGACACATGGAGGATTCGCAAGCTTTCCCATACTTAGTATTTTATCAAAAAATTTGAGAGGCCTAAGACATGTGGAGGGACCTCGCATGTTTGAGGACCAACCCTTGATTTTTATTTTAAAGAAGCGCAATCATGACACTGGGAGGCCTCCGCTCACTTTGTATTTTTCTTAGAATTTTCAATGGGCAAAGGAGATTGCCTCACACCCTGGCACATGGCGCCTTTAGCTGAGCTTTAAGCCTTCAAACAAATTCTACCAGGCCAAGACACGTGGTGAGCCCATGCTCATTTAAGGTTTCAGCTTTTGGGGAGTATCTGAAGATGCGCCATTGTGACGCGTGGTAGTTTGAAAAGTCAAAAGGTGGGGAAGTGGAAAATCAAAGGCAACTTGGATTTTTTGCCTCTTGTCATCAAAAGGATTGTA
This sequence comes from Taxus wallichiana var. yunnanensis, assembly GCA_018340775.1. NCBI lineage: Eukaryota > Viridiplantae > Streptophyta > Pinopsida > Cupressales > Taxaceae > Taxus > Taxus wallichiana. The sequence continues at coordinate 193,130,875 of CM031237.1, read as the reverse complement.
GGCACGATAAAGGATAATTCAAAATTTTATGGGAAGGTCAATGATGGAGGTGCAGACTTTTGGAGGAAATTTGAAATTTTTTCCTTTTGTCGAGAAAAGAGTTAAAAGTGTAAAATGAAGCGTGGTTCCGCTGGGACCCACATCGAAAAGAAAAGAAAAAGGGTAGATCTGTTATAGAAATGTGTAAAAATTTTCCTTTTCCGAGAAAGGAGTTGAAAAAATAGAATTTAGCCATGGTTCCTCTCGGGACCCACCTTAAGAAATGTGTCGGGCTCATTTCTCAAAGGCGAGAGAGTGCGGACTAAAAAGTGAAAAATTTACATTTTTCCAAAAAAATTGTAAAAGGAAAAAGGAACCGAAGGCCCACTTTAAATTGAATCTCCCACATGGACAGTCCAAATTCAAAATAGAAAGATTGACGATAAATGTGCGTCGGTGTCTTATTGTCTACTTTTTTATCTAAAGCTCCTAGGGATGCGTATTCTTATGGTTTTTTATCATTTCTTGGAGTCTCCTACACGCCAAATGAAGAGGAACATTAATCTAGTAGCCTGGTTTGGTGGGGAAGGTCTGTAAACATCTCTCACCATTAAATATGCAATCTAACTATCAAATTAAATTTTATTTTTCTTTCCTTGGCACAAAAATACCTGTTGATATCTTGGTTTGGTGAGGAAAATCTAGGGACATCTTTTACCATTAAGATGAGATTTAACCTTTGGGCTTGATCTGATCTTCCATTTTTTCTTCAGGCACGCAAAGAACCAAATTTGACAGATTATGGGAAATAGTGGTTGGCGAGTAAAGGGAAGAGTGTTCTACTAGGTGAAGAATTGAATGCTGGAAATATTTAAAGAGATTTTCCCTTTGTGCACTGACAATTTTTTTGTAAAATCTAATTCTGAGAGTCACAACATGCAATGGTGCTTTGAATGTATATGGTTTTAGGAAGAAAACTCATTGTAGGTGAAATATTATAAATTACATGATTTTTTCATACAAATGGTTGGAAAAATTAGACTGTTAGAGGTCGGGACTAATTTTTCTAAGAGAAAAGCTTGATAAAACATGTCCTTCTGAGAAACCATCTAAAGAAACTTGTTTATCTCCTTTGTGTTAAATTTGATCATGTCAAGGTGGTTGTGAGTGTACAACCATTGAAAAGCTCTGAGATTCTTCTAGAAACTTTCCCCTACTAATAAATTTAATCAAACTTGAGTTAATCTTCATTATTTTTGGGATAAATTTGTGTTTGCTTCATTCCAAAATGTCTGCAAGTAGTTTTCTTGTTCATGTTGCAATCTTACATTCAAATGTTTGTGAATCACACATGATTATATCCTTGTGATATTTTAGTGGCATTTACAATTTCATTTATCGGAAGAATTTTCATTTGATAGTGAAATAAACAAATCTAATATCACTATGAATCCTAATATCACTATAAGATTGTTTGTTAGCCTTTGAGGTTATCTTAGGCATGATGAAACAAAGGTCGATAATGTTTAGTTAAGTATTCCAATTTGATCCTTTGTTTTGGATCCTTGAAGTTTGTGTGAAAAGTGTTGATTTGGGCCTCCATTGAAGCACATATTCTGGTTAAAGGAACATCCTAGCTATCCTAAAGCATTATGTTGTTTAAGCTCTCCATTTTTGTAAAATTTCTCAAGAATCTGGTGAATCAAGTTCATTTCTACCTCACCTCCCACAAAAATTCATTTAAAAACAACCAATCATACCCATACTACCCCTGTTTGTCATGTGTGTATACAAATGCATAATTTTTACTACCAAAACATGTAGAAATAATTAGGTTTTCATTGTCTTTAGTGGCCTGAACCTTGCTTAGAAAATATCTCCATTATCTAGAGTGACAACTCGTGAGAGTTAGGTTTTGTTGCATTGATCATATTTTCTTCAAGGTCTTCTTAATAATTTCACAAGGAAGGATATCTCCATCTCCTCCACAAACAACAGGCTACAAAAAGGGTCCTCTCACCCTGGTTGAAAGGCACAACCATAAAGTAGTGAGGATAGGTCAAATCCTCTTGAGGGTGTTACCCATTTCTCCACATCTGAGTGATAAAGAACAAGCTGCATTTCATCCCCGGCTACAAAATGACACACTACATGCCAAACCTATGATGCTTCTCACCGAGGGAGAATCAATTTGGGTAAAAAAGCTCCATCAAAATGAAGCTTTCATAGCCCTTTTGTTGTTTCTTTTGTCTTGGAAAACAAGGGAATTGGTGCATTTTCTTCATCCAGGCAATAAGCTCTAAACAAATCTTCTTCTAATTCTTTGAAAGGGTCATAAACATGTTCTTCTTGGGTCTTTTCATCTATGATAAAATTAGAAACACCATCTAGTGCATAAACATGTGTTGTAACATCAAAATTATATTGATTTAAAGATGTGTTACTTGCTTTATAGCATTTGAAGCATGAGGCTTAATGTGAAATCTAGCCAAAGGCACTAAATTTACGAGTAACCTTAGTTCCATATCATGTAGTAAAGAACAAAAATGACCAATCTGAAGAAAGATAACCTCCTATTTTTTTGTAAAATATCATGACGAACATAATGGAAAATAGGGAGGTAAATCTATAATAGTCACATCTTGTAGAATAGTAACTTTGGGACAAGAATGTAAAGTTACCTCCAAGTTTCTTATAATACCAACTATATTAGATATTGTACCATCTAACTGGAATGCACTTTTCTCTGTAGGCTCATACTACAGGCCCAACTTTTATGCAATTGATTTCGGCATAATCGTGTTACTTGCACCGTTGTCGACACTCATGTAGTTATGAACTAAATGATCTCCAATAATTAGAGATAGATAAAATGGTTGTGGCTTCTTGATATCATGAGAATTTAAGAATTTTTGAACCATCCATTTAAATTCTTTAATGCGGTCATGTTACACTATGCCAAGGGCCATGTCTGCTTTCTTGACTTCCTTTTCTACTTTGGTTTTAAAGAAATGTCTAGCTTAGAAAGATCATGAGAAAGCAACTCATGCTGTCTTGGAATACTTAAAGCATTCCACATTGAAATATTAACATTATACTTTTTCATTACATCAACAATGTTAAAAGAAGCAACAATTTTGGAAATAGATTCTACTATTTTAGCATAGGCTTTAGCAAAAATTTACTCTTCTTCAACAAATTTTTGAATCTGAGCTATGAAGAGTCTTCTAGGAGTAGGCTACAATTGCTTTTGTTGATCCTTTTGGGTTGAGATGATTAATGTTTTTTAGGAACAATATAACTTGTCATCTTTTTTGACCTATAGTTGTTGTTTTATCAATGAAAGTGGACAAAACAAGTCTATTTTTATTTTTCTCTTTCTTGAGCCTTTTCCTTAGACCTATTCATGACTGTTATTAAAATCCTCCTCATTGAAACTTACCAAATTTTGTTCTAGTGGTTTTTGACTATGAGATTCTTGCTTCCCACCCTCCATTTGAGGCATGAACAATGCTTCATGTTCAGTTTGTGTAACAAGGCTTATATACAGGAATGCATTTGGAAAATTTACGGCTATATGAGGTTGATTACAAGGCTGACACCATTCTTCTTGAACCCGATTAAATAGAAAAAGAGTTCTATAAGTGCTAGGATTTTTTTGTTCAAATTGCCTTGGCTGATATGGCTATCTATAATTCTGATTCTACTAATAAAGATGCCTATTCTATTTACCTTGCTGATTATTTTGGTAAGGATCTTGATAATGCCTACTAGGCTATGCCAACTTATTTTCAATTGAGGTCATTTTGTTACCCATAGTTTCAAGTGCTTTCAAAACATCATCAATAGAGCTAAGATAGTAGGCTTAATAGAGTTGATAGTCATGTGGAATAGGTAGAAAATATACTATAAGAGGCATTAAAGGCCTTGGTACCAATTTACTAGCTTGAATAAGGTTGTTTTCATCCCTAATAGAAATATCATAAGTAGTTGGAAGAGTGTCACCTCCCATACATTGAATCATAGTTGAGATATAATTATTTCGGGCTCGAGTTAGTATACAAAAAGCGTGGTCACTTAAGGGTTGACATTTGCTGCAATTCTTTCCCAAGTTCTAGGAAAATAGATATTAAAGCTAACCATTAATTCATGAGGGACTCTTTTAATTGTAGATAGTTTCTCTATATGGGATAAATGATCGAATGATCTTGAAATTACATAATCAATTTCTCACCTAACTCATCCCAAGTTCTTATGATCCCAATATCTAATGTTCTATACAATTAAAAATATTTCCCTTCAAAGGATACAACTAGATGTCTTAAAGCTACATCTTCATGAGTTATATCATGAAAAAAACAAAGGGTTGTAACATATTTGATGTGCTCTATAGGCGTAACCTAATTTTCACTAGTGAATGAAGGTAAAATTTTCATGGAAGCATTGTGAATATCATGATAAACTAGGATTTCTAAGGGCCTTCAAATTGTAAAGGTAATAAAATTCCAAGGTGTTTAAATATCCATTGGAATAACAAGTATCCGAATAAAAATATTGATATGTGGTGAAGGAAGATTAGGAGGGTTGTTAAAACGAGGCCTTTTATAAGGTAAGGTATTACCAACTCTTCTTCTTCTTATAGAATTCTAAGGTAAAGAAATAAACTTAGAAGGAATTCCTCTTACCGATGATCTTGTAGTCACTTTAGGCATGGAACATGCTGCAAAACTAGTCTGAAATCAGCCGTACAGAGTCACCAAAATAAATATTTTGATCTTTATATTACATTTTTTCAGCTTATTGCTCAAAAAGTGACTTTCTCTTGTTGTATGTCTATTATAAATTGTTGTAATTTGATTATAGATGTTATTAGTAGTCCCACTGGGCGTGCCAAAAAATTTTATCTCTCGAAATTTCACCTTGTAGAGAGTTGACTGTAGGTGTTCAAAGCTTGCTTTGGATCTCTCTCTTTCATAGATATAATGTAAACACCTCAGGTATGTGGGTATACCTCTTATTGAGGTGAGTCTCCAATATCAAGGATGATTCCTTTTTTATGTATCCTAATCTAATTTTTAGGGGTTTTATTTCTAAAAAGATGGTTGTAAATGAATTGAAAATTCAGGTTATACACCAAACTTGTTGAGGGCTTTGATTGAGTGTATGCACAATAAATTTGAGAATGGATTTTTAATGCACAAACCAATAATTTTTAGCGGAATAACAAGGAAGAACACTTGGTTTATTGAGGGAATGAGTCATAACATATAACAAGAAAATGTGAACATTAATATTATGCAAAAATTACTAAATTGCAGCAAGATAAGATGATTAATCAGGTAACTTTACATTCATAAGGATTAATAAGATATACACGCCACTGCAAATAATTGGAGATGCAAGAATAAATTTTCATTCAAAGGGAAAATCTAGAAAAATCTTCTTCAGCACTCCTATGTCCAAAAAGTCCTCTTTTGTGCCTTGCAATTACACACAATATATAGCAAGTTTCTTCATCCTATCTACCCTAAAAATAGGCTAAGATTTGTACTCACCCATGCATTCTATTTTTACTCTTTAATCGTAAATAATAAAGGGATAAAAATAATATGCTAATTACAATGAGGCTACTAAGGCCTGAGTACAAAAATAACTCAGTCAAACTGCAATTGACTGATCTATTTTTAAAATGAAAAGGGATGAATAACTTGGCTAATAATAATCTTTTCTTGATGAGAAAGTCTTCTCCAATACATGCAACTTGTCTTCAACTAATTGATGTGACATTTGCCTTAGTGTTTTATTCTTTGAATGATATTCTTGGCATTCTTTAATTCTTCCTTTTGGATGCACATGCAAGAATCATCTCCTGTGTGAGAAAAATAATTCTTTTATTTTAGCACTTAGAAAAATTCATCCAATGTGTGGGGACCACTTATGAGATCTATATGTTGACCATGCATGGTAAAATTTCCTCTCCTCCTCTCTATGGGGACCACTCTGATGCTACACTTGCCTGATATTATTCTTGCATTGGCCACCTTTTAAAGAAATTAAGGATGGTTTTGGAAAATATGAGGTAATGTGGTCTTAGCTTGACTTGGTTGGCATATACTTGATCAAAATATCATATGTTTTATAAGTTCCCTCTTGATTTTCTCATGGTCATATTATATTTACAATGCTCCTTTTGAATTATCATTACATTGTTATTGGTTGTCGGTATTTGATTATTCTTGACATATGGTTTTAGACCTTTAACTAAGGTCAATGCAATGATTTTCTTTAAATGGGGTTGGTCCTATTCACTATGATGTTTTACCCTTATTTTTCCCTTGCTAGCACTCTACATTTATTTCATTGGCATCTGTGAACCAATGGTTACCATTGATCCTTGTGCGGCTTCATCCGGGTAGATGTGGGTGGTTGCTTTGGGTTTTAGTTACAAGCTAATTTTGCATTGTTGATCATTGTACTATGATCATACTGAACCGATTGATCTTTGTAAGGGATTGGGGTTGCATTGATTACATTTTTTTGTTACGTTCTCGGCTTGAGTCTTGGTCATTTAATCTCGACCCTTGCTGATATATAACTATTGATTTTCACTTGGTAGTTGGCTCAGGTATATCATCTAACATTGTTGATTCTTATACGATTGATATAACACCATTGATATTTTAATCAATGGTTGAGTTAGATCACTATGCGATAGTTGGAAAAGTTTATTTTTAACATACAATTTTGATCATTTGTATGCATGCTTATTTTGGAAGGTGAAACCCTCCAATTTTTTTCTTAGGACATAATTATTGCATGCTCGAGAGCTCGATTTCCTCTTTTGGTCATTCTTTATAAAGCTCGAACATGAAAATTTTCTCTTCCATTTTTATTCTTCAATATCGAGCACATTTGATGGAGGTGGTTGTGGGTATTGTTTTTTAAGATGTGTGAGCTTCTATTATTTTTTTATGATCTTGTATTGTTTACCATAACAAGCCTCTATGTATGACCATCATATCGCAAGCTTGAAAAATATTTCTTTCTTGGTGGTCTTGGTTTAGCTCATTACTCAATCCCTTTAAGGTGAATCAACTAGAAATGGTAATTTTTCTATTTTACTAGCACTACAAATTGTTATACCTTTTTAATTTCTTCGTGCCTTTTCTATTTTCCAAGCATTATTACTTCAACCTAAATATGGGTCTTGTGATTTTTGCTTCTGGTCAAGTTTATTGGAGTTCGGGTTAGTATGTTTTTGGTTTTGAGCTATTTTGATTTGTGCACTTCTCTTAATTTTCTTTGAGACATTTTTATGAACGTTGGCCAACCTAGAGGGTTTTCAAAGATTTGATAATGACATCTATCCATAAGGTGTGAAATTCTAATTTTGGTTTATTCACTACGTATTGTAGCTAGTTATTTCCATGCCCCAAGTTTTGGTGAATACCAAACTCATGGGATCTTTCGCTTGTGTTGGACACTTGAAAACCATTTGGTTTCTTAACGAGTTTGTTTGTTTTTGTGCCATGGCTTGATTTTTCTTGATCTTAACTAGGTTTTCTTCCTTTACTGCTACTTAAAGTTGTTCTAGGCTCTTCTTTAGTTTATTATTTTGAAGATATGATTTGTTACGTCTTATATGGCTGAGTGTGCTTAGCATTATTTATAATAAATCTCCCGTGTCGGGATGAGTACTAATGGTATGAATTGGGGTTTCACTATTTCTTATCTCGAGGAAAGAACACCTTGTTTTAGTAGAACCTCCATAGTTGTAACATGAGAGTTATGTATCTCTTTTCACGAGCTATTATGGCTATGTATTTCTTCATTCTTGAGCCATTTTGCAAATCTAAAATGTGTAAGAGATTATTGCAATATGTTGATAAATTAAAAGGCCTTAGGCTATGAATCTTTTATTTTGACACTTAATGTAATTCTTGCAAATATGATGTAGATGATTTCCAAGTAGCTTATCAGTTTGATCTTACTATTACTTCATTATAATTAAAAATAGCCTATTTGTCCGGGATGACTAAAAATGAAAAGAATCTAAATTGATCTTTTGTAAATTTATATCTCGTAGACTGAAAATAATGTTTGAAATGAACTTTCTTCCGCTATTTGACCCCTTTTAGCTAGTTACTAAGATGGAAGCTTCTTGTTATAGATTTCATTCTTCAATTGTTATCTTTGATGCAACTATTTGTAGCTAGCATTATTGATTTAACACATGGTTAACCAAATCATTGTCAAGGCTATTTTTGGAAATTGTGGCCTGATGTGCTTCTTCTTGTTTGATCTACATACTTGATACTTGAGGCCCACATTCGATGTTTTTGGAAATTCTACTAAATATGCTTCACAGGTTGTTCTTCTATTACACTGTAATTTTTATACAAAACTTGATCAATTGTGGCTTAAATTTTATCTTCCAGTATTTTTCCTTGTTAAGTAAAACTATAAGTATTAGTGATTCAGTTTTCTCTTCCCAGTATAATTCCTTATCATTAAAAACATTAAGTATCGTTGACTCTATCATACTAATATAGATCTGGACTGCATCGTTGTCTTTGTTTGAACTAAAAGGCTTGGATCTTGGCTTAGAATTTTTTTCATAGTTTGTTAGTTGTTTTGATATGAAAAATTGTATTGGTAATCTGATGGGCTATCTATAACATTTTCTTCGTAAATATAAATGAACTCTTGAATTGTGGTAGTTTGTTTGAAATATATGCAAATTTAGAATATGTAAGGGTTTCTCAATTCTATTACAAGTTGGAATATGTTTCACAAGAGCAATCTTCCAGAATGTAGTGTTTCTTGATAGAGTATGAGTTCTCTTTCCAATATGAATGTCATATGGTTACTTACTTTTATATCTTCATATCATCTTTCTTTTAATGAATGATTTGTTAACCACTTGGTCCATGAATCTTCATTTGAGTTATATTTCATTTATTACAAACTAGGTGGATACTTGGACTATTGCAAGCTGATTTTCATGACATATATCCTAGATGGATACTCATTTCAGATGCATTATGATTTATTTTATGCCTTGATGTACTTTCATATTCAGGATCAATGTGATCAATAGTTATTTGTAGAATCATCTTTCTACCATTTGAAAGGGCTCTTGAACTTCTTCTTCCAAAAAAACTGAACTCACCCCTTATGCATTGTTTTTAGTACATTCTCATTACTATGTCCCTAAAGAATACTCCTTTTGTGTCAATCATTAGCTGAAATGATGATTTTATCTTGTAGACAGTAACTCTAGGGATAATATGAGACTACAATCTTCTTTTCTACACTACATAAGTGTACTTTATTTCATATGGAAAATTGTACTTGATGGTTCTGTTCAAAAGAATGTTCCCTAGGAATTTGTAATTTGATCATTGTGATATACATGAATGAGTTATTATATCTAGAAGCTTGTTAACTCATGAAATTCAGCACATGTACTTTTTCTCTATATCATATTTTGATGATATCTTGGATATGTATCCTTGACTTATGCAATGTACAATCTTCCTTTTCTCTAAGTTATTCTAAAGTATGATTCAATTTGGTATTCTATTGAAGCTCTGAAGCTGGATCAATCATCATTATATACACTTTTTGTATGCATTCCATTTGTTAGAATCTACAACACTAAACTTGTATTTATTTTATGGATTAGTACAGCTATATCTTTATATATTCATCCTTTAGTCTAAACTGAAATAAATGCACTTTTCAAGTTCAACTTGCAGAATGTAATACTTTTGATATGCAAACACAATAGTTAGTGTTTATTTCCTTCTTCTTACATGTACCTACACATTTAGATAAACTAGTTAGAAAACATTAGGATTTTGGCCTCTCTCATGTTCCATAGTTTTCTTCTTTTATCTTTTTTTCTGAAATGATTCTAGGAATCATATGTTTTGATGTAGAATACTTCTCTTATCCATTCAATTTCACTCTCTATTGTATCTTATTCTGTAAAGTATACTTCCTAAGTTAAGGGGATCTATTTGCATGAAATTAGATAGTACAAGAAAATGGATAAAAATATTGATCTCGTGACTAACAATATTCCTTTTTTGTTTTCCAAGTACAATCCTACTATCGGATAAGCGAGGATGAAGATGAAGTAAAACTAGAGCTGTAAGTGGAGCAAAGAATATGAGAGAAACCCAAGGTAGTGATGCATTTTTTTATAATCATTTAGTTTTCTTTTCATGTAGATGTACCTTATACTTCAGTAGTTATGAATTTTTTTGAGTTAAATCCCACAGCTTGTGTGGGAAACATTGATAATACTTATGAATAAAACATTAAATTTTGGAACTGAGTTGTGTACTTCTTTTTGCATTTCAGTTTTATGTATGGATTGTATAATGAACTAAACAAATCAATAACATAATTGGATGTATTTAATCATGAAGGAAATAAATTTAAAATACCTGTAACTTTAATAATGAAATCTCAATTACTGTAATCTGCAACTCTATTTGTTGTTCCAAAAATTAACACTCCACTTACTCTATAATTCTAGCCTTCATCAAGCTAATACATTTGTCCTTAGGGGATTTTGTGTTCTCTTGCTGAAGATAAACATGGAATTGTAGACTATGTGATTTGTTACATTTTGTAATAGCACACATAGCTATAAATTACGTGTAATCATCAATTTTTGTAACTGAAAACATAATAATACTGTAATGTATTCCCTAGTTAGATTCATTTTGTCAATACTATCCATCGTAAAAAAATTGAGTTGTCCGTTTTTGCACAAGTGCAAAAATTGTCAAGAGATACTTTGGCTCCCTCTATGGATTTTCACTATGCTTTTCCATTACTTACTTGATGAAGGAAAGATAATATATCACTGTAAAGATTGTATTTTGCATATCATTTATTAAAACTGGTTAACTTTGTTAGTATGATACCTTGTAATTGTACTTTGTTTCTAAACTAGATACAATGTACATCTTGTATCAAAACTTTGTATCCTTTCATTCTTCCTTTCAGCTTGTCATTTATGTTCAATTCTATTTGACTAAGAATACTACATCACTTTTCTTTTTTTTTCATTGTGAATGTATGAGCAGTATTACTTAAATTGAATTTTCACCCTTGATCCCCTTTAGCATGATTGTACTTTCTGTACCTAAACTTTTAGCTGGATGACAATAGATGTATATTATTTTTGTATTGTCTATAATTTCAAGTATGCTTATTAAGAAATTCCATTTGTTTGATTTTGTCATGCTTTCTAAAAATGACATTCTTCTTATGAATTATTTTTTGTACTTTATTTTGATTCAACTGTACTATGAGATGTTATTTCTGATTCTTTCTTTCATGTATCTTGTATGTGCCTTTATTAAAATATTCAGTTACTTGAAACTATAAACACATGGATATAGACAAAACCTGGAGCTCTAACAAAGTATGTATTATATGTCCATAGGTATCTATTATTGGGAACTAGAGATGAGGATGAAGCAGATGAAGATGAAGCAATATAAGGAGTATGAGAGAACCAACCTAATCAGAAATGATGGGTTTTTTCTCTCTCCATTTGCTTATAGTTTTAAGTATATGCTTCTTTTATTTCCAGTACATATAAGTTACATCCTATGGTGTGTGTGGAAAAATCTAATTTTATTCATGAATAAATAACATTGATGATGATTTGGATAATAATAAAATAATAGAATAATATATTAGTCTTCATCGTCATTTCATACACAATACATGGCTAATATATAGCCAAGAAAATAGCTAAAACTACATCCTATAATGTAGGAGTAGTTACAAACAAAAATCTATATACGTGAAGTTGTTTAAAACAACTTCACATATAATATCAAGTAATTATGAGTTGTTTCTCAACAACTCATAATATAATGTTTACACTATATTAATATTCCCAACATTCACCCCCTTAGTGTGAACATGGGGTGAAGTGTAGTTGAAACTAGAATCATATGCCTATGTATATTTTTAGGTCTGCATACTACTTCTCTCCTCGGACACCGGTGACCTCCTATACAACTATTTCACCGACCGAGACATCACAACACTTAAAGAGAGCATATAGGAATAATCACATGTACCAAGAAAACATACACAAAATTTTTGTCTTTATTCTGCACACCAAATAAAATAAACATGAAACTTCAATAATATAGAAATATGCCACCAGTGCTATATGCGACCACGTCATTGGTGAGTGATGAGAGGCGTTGATCACCTCCATCCTCCATTTCCTCCCACCTCCAGGTTTGGTTACTTTTAGAAGAGATAATCTTCATCGTTAGGGCAAGAAATTTCTTCATCAGTTGTATAATCTTCCTAGTTAGTTTCTTCTTCAACAATATAAGCCTTTTGATGAAGTTTATCATCAAGGAGATCTTGTGCCCATTTCTTACAATTTAGTATGACATGTCCTGCTTCTTTACAATAATAACATTTGATTTTTCCTTTTGTAGGAATGTGCTTTGAATTATACCTTCCTTTTTGATGACGTACTAGCTTTAGTGTGTACATATAAGACTTCTTCCTCTGGTTCTAAAGGTTCATTCTGATCAAGAAGAGTAGAAACTACTCCTTCTAAACCAATTTTAATCTTGCTCAAAGTAAAAACCATATGAGACATTTTTTAGGAAAACTATTCAAAAGAATTGCTTTGGCATCATCATCATTTACCTTCTCATTAATACCTGCAAGCTGATTGAGAAGAGAGCAGTAACTCACGATGTGTTACGCCATTTTTAAACTTTCATCCATATTTTACCCATAAAGTCTCTTCTTAAGAGTTGTCTTAGTACTATCTACTTCAGATCCATACACTTTATTTAATGACTCCCAAATTTCCTTTTCCGACTTTGTGAAGTCTACATGGTGTAGATAGGCTTTTAAAAACCGAGACCAATAGTTCCCAAGGCCTTTTGATCCTTTATATTCCATTTTGTGAGATTTTTGCATTTGTTGGTGTTGTCACATTTGGTTTAACAACATCCCACAAATCCTTATCAATCAAGGTCAACTGCATCTGGATTCTCCATGTATGAAAATCTCATCCTTCAAACTTCTCAATGAGACTCAATTTCTCCATTTAAAAAAAAATTCCCACAATTTAATGAGTGTCGGTTTCAACCGAAAATGCAATCTCTTACAAACACACAATGAAAAAGTGCAGATTACATGGACTCAATAGATAAATGTCAATACAATTTTTGACAAACATGAAATTAAAAAAGTGATTACAGATTAATTTTTTAATACAATGACCAAATAATGTTTTAAATCTAATAATTCTAGAACTCGCAGGTGATAGAGATGTCCAGGCACATAGAGAAGAGCATAATAATAAAAAATAGGAGAAAAATATTATACCACAAGTCAGAGAGGAATGACACACCAATATTCAATGCATACTGACCACCTCACAAGAGTCCAAATACCACGTGGAGGGGAAGCTTCGTATATATTTGAACTTGTTGTCTACATGGGAGATTCAACTATTTTGTTGTTAGCAAAACACATCCTTCTACCTGACACCTCTACCTTTTGTGTGGGAATCGCTCGAGATCCGAGCCTATAATTTCCACGTAGAAGAAACCTCTCGCTTCCGCATGAACCGCTACAATACAGCTGCACGTTCTACTCAAGATCAAACTAGATGACCTGCATTGAATTTCATAACAGGCCATAAGGAGAAAATTCAACAAAAAAATCCTGTCACATTTTTTAATTTTCTCTAGATCCTAGATGTGAGTTTAGATGAAATTTTCATGAGATTTTGCATTGAAACAACCCTGAAACCCATTAGAAAGCTTAGAGACATAGATCATGAAATGAAAGTTACAATCTATTTTGGAGACAGAAAAATTAAGACTCTTTCTCAATCACAAAAATCTATTTTCGGGGTTGCATACCTACTCCGTACCAAATGACATATTTGGATCATAGTAAAATAATAAAATAATATATTAGTCTTCATCATGATTTCAGTACACAATACATGGCTAATATATAGCCAAGCAAATAGCTAAAACTACATCCTATAATGTAGGAGTAGTTACAAAAGAAAAGCTATATATGTGAAGTTGTTTAAAACAACTTCACATATAATACCAAGTAATTATGAGTTGTTTCTCATCAACTCATAATATAATGTTTACACTATGTTAATATTCCCAACAATTCATTTCTATAACTAAGTTCTCCATTTCTTTCGAATTCAACTTTTATGATTTGTATTGATTATATAATGAAATAAAAACTCAATCACATAATTAAATGTATTTAACCATGTAGAAATAATGATTTTTGAGGTACCTATAACTTAATAATGAATTCTCATTCATGTAACTATAACTCTATTTGTTGTTCCTAAATATAACATTTCACCTAAATTGTGATTCTTACCTTCATCAAGGCAATGCATTAGTCCTTTGGGGCTTTTATGTTTCCTTTCGAAGATGAACATGGAATGGAAGTCTATGTGAGGTGTTACATTTTGTAACAACACACATAACTACAGATTACATGTTTTTAAACAATTGTTCGATTGAAAAACACAATAAAACCGTATGATTCCTTCTAGTTAGGTCCATTTCATCAATGCCTTCAATCGAAAATGAAGTTTCAAGTTTCCCATTTTTGCATGAGTGTAAAAATTGTCAACAAACACAATCTCCAAAAGTAGAGAAATAAGAGAAATATGGGTTTAAAAGTTAGGAGTACATCATAGATCCATGTGAGAAGAAGAACATAAAAACTATGATGAATATGATGACCAATCATGGAAATCATAGAGCTTACCTTCTTATGATGACCAACAATGAAAAGGAGAATGGTGATCTCTAGCTCTAAATAAAATACTGATTCCAAATGCCATATCATAGAACAAAACTCACCACAAAGGAAATCTGAGTTGAATTTAAGATCTATGAAATATACATAAAAATGCAATTCAATATATGGATCTAGGGAAGTGTTATTTTATTTCTCGAAAGTGCACCCTGTTGAGATATGACCTGTAGAGGTTTTACGCTTACTCTCGATCTCTCGCTTTCATAAATATAATGGAAACAACTCTAATCTGTGGGTATACCTATTATTGATGTGAGTCTCGAGTATTAAGGTCGGTTCATGTTTTATGTATCCTAAGCTAATTTTTAGGGGGTATTGAGGGTAAAAATATGACTATAAACTAATTGTAAAATGGGGGTAATACATCAAACATGTTGGGGGCTTTGATTGAGTATACGCATAATCAATTTGAGAATGAATTTTATATGCACAAACCAATAGTTTTTAGCGAGAATATTAAACAAAAACACTTGTGTATTGAGGGATTGAGTCACAACAATACAATAAGATAAAAATGCACACTAATATTATGTAAAAATTACTATATTTTCATAGAGGTAAGATGATTAATCGGGAATTTATCATTCACAAGAATTAAGGAGATGAAAATAATTGGAAAGGTAGAAATCCATTCTAATTCAATGGAAAAAAACTGACAAAATTTCCTTCAAAGACTCCTTTGCGCCTTTCGCAATCGCACATAATATATAATAATTATTTTCACCCAACTTGACCTAAAAATAGACTAAAATTTGTACTCACCCATGCATCCTAATTTTATCCTTTTATCATAAATAATAAAAGAGATAAAAATAAGCATGTTGATTACAAAGAGGCAATTAAAATCCTGAGTTACAAAATTACATTTCAGTCAAACTACAGTTGACTAATCTATTTTTAATAAAGTAGGATGAATAATTTGGCTAATAATATCCCTTTCTTATTGTGTAAGTCTCCTCCAATGTGCATGAAATATTTGTCTTTTAGTGCTTGATGTGACACTTGTAATGTAATACACTTACAATGATATTCTAGGAATTTTTAATTCTACCCCTTAATGTACATGCAAAAATTAATCTCCCTGTGTGAGAAAAAAATTTATTTTATTTGCAATACTTTGCAAAATATTCACCCATGTATTTCATCTACTGTGGGGACCACCTACAAGCTCTGATGTTGACATCTGTGTAAGATTTATTTTGTGATTTTCCTCACTGTCCACATGCTGATCATGATGTTTTGTCTTCTAGCTGTAGAGGCCACTTGTCCATGTATAAAGCAATATTCCTCCTATCCATGCAAAGGGTGGTCAATGGCAATCAGGTCTTCAAGGCGCTTACTTTGGTTTAACAATATACCATAATAGTATTTGCTTTAGAACATTCGGTGGCATCAATTATTATTTTGGACCCATTTTGATTTCAACCATAGCACAAGGTTCAAACAATAATATAAGTTGAAAAACTTGGGCACTTTTGAATTAATCATATCATGTAAAAGGGTTAAATCACCAATCATTTAATTTGCAAGAATGTCCATTATTAAGAGACTCGACCCATGCGTATTGTCGGTGGAGTTTGAAATCATGATCATGATTAGCGTTTCTGTATATTTGACACGTGCATGTTTTTGAACTCCGGTTGAGTTAATGGCTAGCTCAATGAGTTCTATGGCAAAAAGCTCAAAACCCTAATAATTTTTTGCATTCTTGATTGAGCCTTCTTGAGGCATGGTGAAACCCTGTTTAAATTTTTTTCTGAGGCAAAGATTTTGATCTTTTGAGCTCATTTTTTTTACAAGATGTACATGGTGATTCATCGAAGCTTCTTTTCTTCTAGCGGCCATGATTTTTAGCACGTCTGAACTATTTTTCACTTTGTGAATGGTTTTTGTGCTTGTTGAGGACAAGTATATTTGTTTCAGATTTATCTCTTAATGTGTTTATTTCTCTGTGATGATGGTTTGCAAGGTTGGAGCTTTATATTAACCCTCTTGCTGAATTGATTTAGTTTAGGATGAAGAAACAAGGCTCAACCCAGGACTCATTTGATGAGCATTGTGAAATGGTTAAGTGATTTTCTGGTTTAGACAAGATGTTCATTTTTTTATATCTGCATAAAATCTATACCTCCTTCTTGTCATGGCGGACAAGATTTTAATCTTTTATTTCTCTTCTTGAAGATGGTAACTCAAGGGTTTCCATTTAGTTCTCTATTCTGGTTCATTCAAATACTGGTCATGCTGGTGAGTTCTTTGTTTATCCACGGCATGATTTTGTATTACCAGGTTTTTATATTGGTGGGTACGCTTCTTTGTGCCCTAAACGACCATCACTTTTCAATTGTAACTCCATATTTGGAAATTTTCGTATTGTGGGTAATTGTGTTTTACTTTGTTCCTTCAATTTATTTTCTGATCTATTAGTTGTGGTCGTTGCTACCATTTTAACATTATTTAGTGGCCATTTTTGGATAGAAGTTAAATTATATGTAAAAAATCATCTTTGTTGCTCTGAAGCTTTGATTTACCTTGTATGAGCTGCTAGTTTGAAGGTATATGTCTGGTTCGACCTAGAAATATTTAATTGAGTTGTAAATCTTCATTTTTTGGTTACTAGTTGAAGATTTCAAGCGTTTGATTTTGGGTACTTTTGCTGCTTTGAAAAATATTGAGCCCTTTCAACCCACGACACCATCTGGGTTTGTTTTTAGCTAAAAATGTGCAACATTAATAAATTTGATACTGCTTCTTTTGTATCGCCAATCCTATTTATAAGATTAAGCTATCTTTTATGTTGTATTGGTGTTTACCCATTAAGTCGAAAATGTTGTATTTTTAAGCTGGTTCGTGGTTGTTTTTCATGGATATGATTCAACATTATTAGAAACATAAACTTGCAAATATCTGTTTCATTTTCTAGTCTTGAAATTGACGGAGCTTTGTTATTGTGTTATTGAAAGAAGCTCGACTTTTCCTTTTAAAGTTCGTATAAGGATTTCAATGTTTTCTAGCTCTGCATTTATAACTGTTGGGTAAAATAACTCAAACCCTTTTTCCATGCTGTATTTTGGGCATTTCTGGGTTGCTTTGATTAATCATGGTATTGGCTCCGTAACATCCAGCTGTTTAAGTTTGTGGTTTTTGGAGGTGGAAAATTGTATGGCAATTGTTCCTTCGTCAAGATTTGATATCTGGTTTTTCCTATTTTATTCCTTATACTGACCACCATGGAATAAGTGATCTCCATTAATGAAAACGAGCTCTGGTTATGACTCGATGCTTGAACCACTTTGGAATTACATGGATGTTACTCTTGGATTTTCCCTGGCTTTGTAATTCATCTCTTCATTTCTGCATATTACACTCAAACTTTGATGAGCATTTAACTACCTGGAGCACTTAAAGATTGAAAGTTGATTAAAATTTTTACAAATAAACCTGAGGCATGCAATTATATCTGTGAACTATAAACATTTTAATTTGTAATACTTTCCTTTTCCTCAAACTATTTGTAGCTTTCATTTTTGATTTATCATATGGTTAGATCATGAGCGTGGTTAACCGAATCTGTCAAAGCTTTTTGGAATTTTTATAAATTGTGCATACAAGTTTCTTTGTCATTGGTTGTGGTTGTATCTTAAAACAAGACTACAGTTTTTTTAAGCTTTAATAATGCCTTAGACACACCACTGTGACTTTTCTATATGAGCATACTATAGATTCTCTTTGTACTACCTCATACCCCATCCTTCAATGCAAGCTTGTAAAATGATGATCACTTATGTCAACTATACTTTTATTTCTGAAATGTTGGATATTCTACAATGCTGTAAAATTGTGACAGTCTTAAGTATTAATAGCACTGGTCTGAACTTTAATCACTTGATGCTTGTATCATGAGCTGGGTTGAATTTTCATAAAAGGAGTTCTTTTATTCCCTATCTAGTTGTACATACATTCGTTGTGGAATATATGAGGATTTTCATACTTTACCAACTTATTGTGGATAGAACTCAACTGGACATGCCATGATTGGATTTGATTGAATAGTTGTTTTGACATTTGAATACTAACCATGCATGCAAACTGATCTTTGTTAAAACTGTTGTATTCTTTATGGCATTCATTTGATGATAAAGGTTGTCCTAACATTATTTCAATTGAATGGCTTCATGTAGTTTATCACTCCATAAGATGTGGGTAATTTATTTACTTCTATATCTAGGTTAGTCTGATGTAGAAGATACATGCAGTCTATCTTTTGGAAGTTTGTGGCTCCTGAATGGCTACATTTCTATTCAAAATACATACTTGATAGTTGAGGCCTACATTTTGATGTTTTTAGAATCAGTACTCACATGCTTATGCCAAAACAACCACAACATACTTGATTGCTCCATGAGGAATGATGGGACTCTATATTTGATTCAACCTTCTGTGATCTGAAAACCAAATTTAACTAGCAATTGTGCACACACATTTTTCTTGCTTTGTATTGATTTTCGATTCAAATTTGTGCATTATTTCTTTTTGTATTTTTAATAAAAGAATAAAAACTACTAGTACTGTGCAAATAATGAAAGAAATGAAGAGAATTCACCAGCAACGTGACACGAGAATTGATAACGGAGTTCGGTGCTTGAGGCCTACGTCTCCGGGTCCGGTTGAATGGGACCGATCTATTAAAATCTTGAAAATAATCCTTTACAAAGAATTCTACAAAATTTAGACCTCACAGTCTTCCTTTGTCGAAAATACTAGGGGTTGCCTTTTACATCTCCTTCAAATTCCATTGTTAGCTCAAGATATGAGCAATACAATATTTCTACACAGTCCCAATGCATTACAAATAAAATATCACCCTATTTATATTGTTTGTGCGCCTCCTGGTCTGATGGCTGGGTGCTTATCTTTTTACTCGGCCCACCCGAGTTCCATTCCCCTCCTTGTCTTTTGGCTTATCCTTTTGGGAATAAAATCCCACATTGGGCGCTTGGAAACTTATCCAATGGTTTAAATTAGAAGGTGGGTGCGCATTTCAAGTGGCAAGGAAGCCACCTAAGCCTATGTAATAGGCGCTTGACTTGGGGGATGCGCATTGTTTGGTTTTAGCGCCCAATCCATAGGATCTATGCATGGATAACCTTAAATGGTGGACAGTTCAAACTAATGCGTGGGAAGTTTAGATATATGCGTGGAAATGAATAGAATATAGGCGTGGAAAGTGCAAATAAGTTTATAAGGCGTGGGTAATTTAAAACATACATGCCCAATATCCCACATGCATGGCGCAATAGAAAATATAGAGGTTTATATACAAAGTTGGTTGAATGGTTAAATGAGAAGGAGGCCAAGGCACCCCTCCTTAATCGAGTGTGTCGAACCTGGCTGAGGGCCCCCAGCCAGTAAATAGCGGGGTCCATTTGTCCGAGATCGAGTGTCCAAGACCGGCGCTCCAAAACCCATTTTTTTAAATACGTCACACAATTCGTCCACGTGTCACAATATGATCGCAACACTTGGCGAGCGTGCACACGTCCAACCTGCACAAAAACTCCAAAATTCGCCAGTTGCCCAAAAATTTCAGCGGGCTATAACTTTTGCAAACGAGCTCTGTTTCCTGCAAACAAGCTGTCGTCGGAGTCATATAATTTTTCTCCATGGTTTAAAAATGACTGCAACAATTTCTGAGAAGATCTTAGATCGGTGTTTCTCCGTGAGGATCCTCTGGATCATTCCTTCCCACTGAGAAACTTTTGGACCCCAAAAGTCAACCTAATTGGTGAATAGGTGAGGGTATTTCTCCCTCACCTTTCCGGTTTCCATCCAATTTGCCTGGTTCGGATGCATGCCTCTGAACCCAACACGAAGATATTCAATATCACCCCTTCATGAAGTTCTTACTTTCCTGTCCAAAATGATGTCTTCCTACAACTCATCAAGATACTCAGGAGCAAAATCATCAATGGAAGGCATAATGTTAGAATCATCATGATCAACAATCATAGGCGGTTCATACAATCTTAAATTCTCAACATTTACAACTGAGTAGATTTGCATATATGGAGGTAAATCTAACCGGAAAGTGTTGTTACCAATTTTTTCCAATATTTGGAACGGACCATACCGTATAGGTTTCAATTTTTTACCTTCACCTGTCAGTCTTTCCTTGCTAATGTGAAGCCAAACTGAATCACCAACTTTGAACTTGAATCACTGTACCCAAACTAACCAATAAACAATGTATTAAATATGCCAACAAATCTAACCGGAAAGCGTTGTTACAATTTTTTCCAATATTTGGAATGGACCATACCATATAGGTTTCAATTTTTACCTTCACTGTCGGTCTTTCCATGCTAATGTGAAGCCAAATGAATCACCAACTTTGAACTTGTGATCGGTTCTATGTTTATCATGCCTAGATTTGTACTTAGCTCGGCTCTTCTCCAATTGTTCATGGATATACCGATGAACTGTTGTATTCTCTCGCACAAATCTTTTAGCCTTGTCTAATCACTTGCACCATTAACAACAATTTCATGTCCACAATATATATCTAATGGAGAATTAGGCAGATATCCATAACAAGTCTCAAATGGAGAATTCAAAGTAGAAGAATGTAAGGCACGATTATAAGCATGTTGCACATAATAAAGATGTTCATCCCACAATTTAGGATGTTTGCTACTATAGCCCCTAAGTAATTGTACCACCGTGTGGTTTACAACCTCTGCTTGACCATCATCCGTGGATGAAAAGAAGTGCTTTTTTCAGTTTTGTGTCCATAAACCCCCACAATGCTAACCAAAATTCCCCAAGAAATCTAGAATCCCGATCAGATATGATTGAAGTAGGTAAACCAAAATGAACCCAAACAAATGAAAGAATAAATGTGCGGTTCCTCACATGACTATTTGTTTAGTACATGGAACCAACACACACATTTTGCTAAATCTGTCCACTACCACATATAAGTAATCATGTTTTCTCCATGTCATGGGCAAGCCTCCTACAAAGTCCATGGAAACACTTTCCCAAGGCCGTGTTGGAACAGGAAGAGGAGTGTAAAGTCCTAATTTCCTGTTACTTGGCTTGCTTGTGGAACAAAGAACACACCCTTTAATATACCGGTTTACATGTTCATGCATTCTAGGCCAATAGCAATATTTTTGTAAATGTGCAACTATTTTACTTACACCAAAATGCCCTGAAATAAGAGAAGTATGTGCTTCCCTAATCATATGCACACGCTCATTTTCTGGAATACAAAGTTTTCCAGAATGATATAACAATCCTTCATGCAAATGATAATATTTTTCTCCTACTTGTTTCCCACTTACTAAATCCTCATACACTTCTCTAAAATCAACATCATTTGCATATTGTTCCTTGTAACTAACATGAGCCAAAGAACTATGCTGTAAAAGGATAGATGCTACTACCACTGGTGGTCTGGACAACATGTCGGCAACCTTGTTTTGAATACCTTTTTTATACCTGATTACAAGATGAAATTGTTGCAAAAATCCCATCCACCTGAAATGTCTAGACTGCTGCAATTTGGTTTGTGTTTGTAAATATTGAAGCGGTTGATGGTCAGTATGGATAATTGTTTCTTTTCCCATTAAATAATGCTTCCATTTTTTAACACTTTGAACCAAAGCATACAACTCTTTATCATAAGTTGGATAGTTTCTTACCGCACTTGTAAAGGTTTCTGAATGGTAACACACTGGTCATTTGTTCTGCATCAAAATTGCCCCCATTGTGTAGTCACTAGCATCCATCTCAATCTCAAATGAATGTTGTAAATCTAGAAGTGCCAAGATCGGAGCGGTACTTATCTTCTCTTTTAGTGTATCGAATGCTTTTTGTTGTGTTCCTCCCCACTGAAAGACCTGTTTAATACTTGTCAAAGCATGCAAAGGAGATGCAATATATGAGAAGTTAGCAATAAATTTCCTCCAGTACTGAACTGCACCTAGAAAACTTCTAACTTCCGTCACATTTGTGGGTCTAGGCCATTTCACAATAACCTCTATTTTTGCAGGATCAATTTTCAATTCTCCATTTCCTACAATATACCCCAAGTAAATTAAAGATGTTTTTCCAAATTCACATTTTGACATCTTCAAATACAATTTCTCTCTCCTTAGTGCATCTAAGACTTTCTGGATGTGTTTAATATGTTCATCCCATGATTTACTGAAAATAAGAATATCATCTAAGTAGACAATGACGAAATTATCAATGAATGGTCTAAAAATTTCATTCATAACTCTCATGAATGTTGCCGGTGCATTGCACAAACCAAAAGGCATCACTAACCATTCAAACAATCCCTGTTTCGTTTTAAAAATAGTTTTCCATACATCACCTTCTGCAATTCTTACTTGGTGATAACCACTTCTTAAGTCTAACTCAGTGAAATAAATTGCATTTCTTAATTGATCTAGGAAATCATCTATTCTAGGAAGAGGGTAACGATTCTTTATAGTAATCTTGTTTAAAGCACGGAAATCAACACACATTCACCAAGTGCCATCCTTCTTAGGAACCAATATAATTGGTGAACCACATGGGGATGTACTTGGGCGAATTATACCTTGAGCCAAAAGTTCCATTACTGTCTCTTGATTCCTCTGTTCTCTACTAATGACAACCTATACATTCCGATATTGGGAAGAGGTGCATCCCAAGCAATCGTATCTCATGTTGAACCCCTCTTTTGGGAGGTAGACCTTGTGGATCTGAAAAACATCATCAAATTGAGAAACAATTTTTACCAATTCATCCTTATGTTTTAGATCGCAAGTCTCAAAAGCCATTTCATTTTCTTTTTCCTTGGCTTTGACCACCATGAGCACAAAACTTTTGCTTGAATTTACAAGCCTTTTCATTTGACCTGTAGTCACCAAGGATAGATTATTCTTTTCACGGTGAGCTCTAATAATAAACTCAATTCCATCCTTTACAAGCAAATATTTATTTTCTTCCCTATAGAAGATTGCTTTACGATCATACAAATAAGGACTTCCCAAAACCACCCCACAAATATCCAAAGGAACTACATCCAATTCAACCTCATCAATAAAATTGTCTGTAATGGCAAATCTGAAAGTACAAGTTTTAGTTACCTGCAGTTTTGCATCATCACAAACCCAACCCAAAGGATAAGGCTTGGGATGTGGTTTAGTTTTGAGTCCTAGTTTCTTAACAACCTCCTCAGAAATTAGATTAGCTTGAGATCCACTATCAAAAAGAGTATCAATTTTCATATGCTTTGAAATTACTCTAACGTGGAAAAGCTCATTTCTTTTCTTATCGTCAGGTGTAGTTTGTTTACTAGAAGAAGATGCAACATCTGAAATGCTATTGTTGGAAATTGGAAGAGTTGACTTACCTTGTAAACCCATAGCTGTGATTTTGGTTTCATCACCTAAATCAGAACCAAGATCATGCACTATAGTGTTTGTTTTCTTTTCCTTTCCTTTCTTAACCATCCATTTAGGCTTCTTTTCAGGATGTAATTTCCAACATTTAGACTCATCATGGTTTTTTTTACAATGATTGCAAAATGGTTTTTCATCTTCCTTCTTAACAGTAGAGTTTGTTTTACGCTTACCCTTTCCTTTTCCTTGTTCTTTCGAACCTTTTCCTTTAGATTGCTTGTTCTTCTGATTAAAAGAAGAGAAAGAGGACTCCTTTGTCATTTTCCCTTGTGCTTCCAAATGGGTTGCTTGAACACATACTGCATCAAGATTAGTAGTACCTAAAACAAGTATCATATGCCTTAGATAACTATGCAATCCACCAATATATTAGAGCAAGAGTGTTTCTTCTGTGTTCAGGGAAATTCCCAGAGTTAGAGCCCTTTTCCTAAATTCTTGTGTGTATTCTTGAACACTTTGTCCCTTAGTTTGTCTTAATGTTTGCCAATCCATCATAGCTTGTTGCTTATAACCAAGAGGATAAAATTGTTTCCTAAGATTTGAAACAAATTCAGACCAAGAAGTGATTTCTATACCTTAGTTTTCTTCCACTTCCTGAAGCTTACTCTCCCACCAAATGAGTGCAGTTCCACCCATCCGAAGAGTTGCCAGATGAATCTTTGCTTCATCATC
Organism: Taxus wallichiana var. yunnanensis; assembly: GCA_018340775.1. Lineage (NCBI taxonomy): Eukaryota > Viridiplantae > Streptophyta > Pinopsida > Cupressales > Taxaceae > Taxus > Taxus wallichiana. The sequence goes on along the minus strand of CM031237.1, from coordinate 193,105,889 downwards.
AACAATTTTCTGAACCCTGTAATATACTTCTATTTGCTTGACCCAGTTATCCAACTTCGCTACATTTAGCTCTCCAGTATACATAGGCAATTCAAACTTGATATCAAATTTTAATGAAAGAAAATCAGATTTTAAGGAGTCTCTTTTTGGAATGTCAGAACTAGAGCTTTCTTCTTTCTTACCTTCTCTAGTCCCCTTTTCCCTTTTCCTTTCTTGGTACATTTCTTCCACCATTTCCTTCATCTGTTGGAAGGATTGACGAAAATTTTGTTCCACTTCCTCTCGATCCTCCATTGTAGGACTTCGAGATCATCTGGTACCAATTTTGGGATCTCCTTCAATTAATTCTCCTTCACCCTTCTTAGATTGAGACCTTGTTAACATCCAACACACAACTTGCAATCCAAAACACGTTAAACTGAACCAAAAATCAGTCAAAACCAGCTCTGATACCAATGATCTGAAAACCAAATTTAACTAGCAATTGTGCACACACATTTTTCTTGCTTTGTATTGATTTTCGATTTAAATTTGTGCATTATTTCTTTTTGTATTTTTAATAAAAGAATAAAAACTACAAGTACTATGCAAATACTGAAAGAAATGAAGAGAATTCACCAGCAACATGACATGAGAATTGATAACGGAGTTCGGCGCTTGAGGCCTACGTCTCCGGGTCCGGTTGAATGGGACCGATCTATTAAAATCTTGAAAATAATCCTTTACAAATAATTCTACAAAATTTAGACCTTCTCACATTCTTCCTCTGTCGAAAATAATAGGGGTTGCCTTTTACATCTCCTTCAAATTCCACTGTTAGCTCAAGATATGAGCAATACAATATTTCTACACAGTCCCCCAATGCATTACAAATAAAATATCACCCTATTTATATTGTTTGTGCGCCTCCTAGTCTGATGGCTGGGTGCTTATCTTTTTACTCAGCCCACCCGAGTTCCATTCCCCTCCTTGTCTTTTGGCTTATCCTTTTGGGAATAAAATCCCACATTGGGCGCTTGGAAACTTATCCAATGGTTTAAATTAGAAGGTGGTTGCACATTTCAAGTGGAAAGGAAGCCACCTAAGCCTGTGTAATAGGCGCTTGACTTGGGGGATGCAATTGGATTCGTCCATGTGTCGCAATATGATCGTAACACTTGGCGAGCGTGCACACGTCCAACCTGCACAAAAACTCCAAAAATCGCCAGTTGCCCAAAAGTTTCAGCGGGCTATAACTTTTGCAAACGAGCTCTGTTTCCTGCAAACAAGCTATCATCGAAGTCGTATAATTTTTATCCACGCTTTAAAAATGACTGCAACAATTTTTGAGAAGATCTTAGATCGGTGTTTCTTCGTGAGGATCCTCTGGATCATTTTGTGATGAGTTCTTGTCTGAAATTTGTTTCTTCTTATTGTTGATATATTTCATCTCAAAATAATAGTTGTAATTCCATAGTCATTTTGAGAGTAGAAATGAACTAAAGCAATGTTCTTTTCATCATAAGTTGTTCTATTTATGAATATGTAACCGTAAATTTCAACTTGTATCAATATGACTATACCTTTTGTATTGATTAATATGCTCCAGTCTAATGGCTATGATACCCTCGAGCAACATGGCTTGGAAATGTACTTGTAACGTTGTATTATGAAGCTTTTAACTTCCTTTTAATCATTATAATTGTATCTTGTCTTAGTATTGTTAGGTCCTTTTTTAACACTAATTCTAAGTTGTATATTTTCTAAATGCTTATTTATTCATTCGTATTGATTTCAAGTTCATTTTCGAAAATACATCTCGCTTAAAGATGTGAATACAAAAAGTGTGAAATTTATAGCTTGATAATCATTCACTTTCCCCTTTCGGGTAGAACGAAAGCAACTAGAAAAAGTGGAGAAGAAAGAACAGCGAGAACAATCAACTCAAACAAGACTCGACGAAATCCTAGGAAATGATGGATTCCTTCCTTTCTTTTTCACAAATTTACATATATGTACTTTCATTACATGCACATTCTTTAAGAGTAATTCCCATGGCTTGTGTGGGTTCAATGTATCTTTATTCTTCATGAGTAAAGGAACTATTTTCATATAATGAGATGTATGTATTTATTTTCTATACTTTATTCATTTGTATGGATAATAAATGAACTTATACAACTCAGAACACTTAAATAATTCACTTAATCATAGAAATAAATTTAAATCAAGTGTGTAATTTTTTATGCTCATTGAAAATGCAAACTGATTGTAACATTACACCTTTCCATGCTTTAAACCTGCAATTTGTTTGTAGTTTCATAACATTAAGTTTGATACATGCCTCCTTTCTTGCCATCTTCGGGGCATTGCAATGGTTGTTTATGGCTGTTACATAGTTCTAATGAGGGTAACAAATAGAATGTCCGCATCTATGAGGCATAGCATTCTATAATTGCACTGAGTTATAGTTTTGATTCATGACTATAAGACTCTCCAAAACCAAACAATTAAAAACTATATCCTCCTCCGAGATGGTTGTACAAAACATAATCGAACATCTAACTCAACCATTCTAAGAAACATAAAAATTTTGAGTTGACCTTTTTGCATGGGGTGTGAAAAATTTCTACAGGTTCTTCCCACTAATAAAATTCATTAAAATACAAAGGACAAGGTCAAAATTCTAGCAGGGTTTAAAGTTTCAACATCAAGAGTTCAACCCAGTTGAAAAGGAAAATAAATGATAACATACAATGAGAACTCGACACTAAACAAAATATGAAAAAAGTTACCATTTCATTGCGGTCATAAAATAATTTCAAAAGCACCAAGATCAAAAAAAGGAAACTCCATTTTCTGAGGAAAGGAGAAAGACCAAGCCAAATCACACAATATTGCCAAATAAGCACACAATTATGGTGAAAATGTTAAAAACAATAGAGGAGATAGCTCGAGTTTTTCTCAAAAGGGTGGCTAAACCCCAAGTTCTACAATATCCTCTCGAAACTTCTAAGATTAAAAGTGCAAGAATGAAAATGATATTAGGGTTTTAACCATATTTTCTCCCAAAGCACATGAGCAAGCGATAACTATGGTTAAATACAATAATGGGTTGTGTTTTGATTTAGCAAAAGGCCATAGATATTCATAACTATTTGAATTTAAGTATTATTTGTCGAATAAATCAATGGCATATGATTATTCCATGAGGGTAATCTTTGAATTATTGTATTAAAAAGGGGAAGCCAAATGATTAATTTTTTACCTCTTCTACGTGGTCTAAGGTAATAATTTAACCTTTTACATGAATGCATGTAATGAACAATAGACAATAATTTACTTGAGTATACATATAGATGGAGTCATGATTAATCCAAAGGGAGATCAGACAAAATAACTATTTTTCCCATGATTATCCAAAATTTCATTTGCACAAGAAGCTAAAAATACCCTTTCCTGCATTAAGACAAGATGACAATAAGTTTTTGTATTTTTGACCACCAACAACAGTTTGATTAAAGTGGGAGTTGACTTAGAATTTCTAGCATCTTTTTGTATTGAAAAAAAGATTATTTTGGGAAGGCTTGAGCTTCATGAGGAGGAGCTTTTTAGGCATGAAGGGCTATTATTAGCATGTGCTATTTTTTTAGCGTCTAGGTTGAACCTTTTCGCTATATATTGTATGCTTTCACAAGCACTAGAAGGGGATTATTATTATAGAATTATGTTACATGATTGTATTGTGACTCCTTGATGAATAAAAAGACCGATTTATTCCTCTAAACTTAGATTTTTGTAGTGTGTCAAAGTAGGTTCAAAGTGTGCAATAGTGAATGTATTAATTCCTTTGCACATCACAATTTCACAACACCTTTATTTTCTTGTTTCAACTATTTTGGTAATCACATAAGTGTATTTAGGTGCCTTTGTGAGTGCAAAATTTGTTAAACAAAGTTTAAAGTGAAGCCTTCAGTTCTTGCATCATTCATCAAGTGTTTTGTACAAGCTAAGTCCCACAAATTTTTGGTGTATCACCTTTACATGCTTTATTTTAACATTCCTTCTAACCTTGAACTCAGTTAGAATAAAAATTTTTAGTGATCCATCAAAGGGATCCTACCCTCTCTCGGAGGTTCTTCTTCGTTCAAGATGCCCACAACTTGGAGGATATCCCATTATACTTGGCCGAAGTTAGAAGTTGGATTTCTCATTGAGAGAAAGGTGTACTTGGACCTGATAAATTTTTTTGGCATTACCTCGTAAGAAAAAGAACTAGATTTTTGAGCTATTTGCAATATGCAATTAAAGATGATGTTCTTATATTATTCTTTCTAAAGATTTAATTGATCAATATTAGCAATAAGTTTTAGCAATTATTAACATTCAACATGATACAAATGAAGATTTAAGAGCTAAATTTTCCGAGAACCACTCAATTAATATCAACAACTTGATGCCATAATAGTTTTAAATGAAGATTAAGACAAATCTCTTCTTTTTTGGTGAAGATTAGTTATTGCTTGAAGGATCTATATTATTGTTTTTGTATGATCTATATCCTTGATTAGAACCATAGCATCAATAAGATGTATTTCCCCTACTTTTATTCAATTACCTCTAAATTCAACTTGTAAAAGAAGGGTTGGAAATACTACACCCTATAACAGGCCCAATATTTCTAATCCTTATTCCCAAATCTGAATTTTCTCATCCATATCCCTATCTTTCTAATGACTTCCACAGCTAGAGTTGAGCCATTTTTACTCTTTGCTAATGATATCCCCTTACAGATTGTTTTCAATCATGATAGACTTGTTGCTTCCTTAAACAGTCTTCCATATTTCACAGTGAAATTTTTTTACCACTATTGAACACATTAGAGATGTTGTAGCCCTTTTATCTTTGCATAATATTATTAATGAAGACATATCTCTGAGGTTGTTAGTTGTTTCATTTAAAGGAAAATTCATTCAAAGGTATACGAACCTGATCTTAGGATCAATTAAAACTTGGAACCAATTAGTTACACCTTGTGCAAGCAATTTGAAGACAAATCTTAACATTTATCCCGTACTGAGCAACTTTCTACAATCAAACGTGAACCTCAAGAGTTCATGACCAATTTTGATTTGAGATTAACCAGGACTTGGGATATGATTCCACTAATAGTTAAGCCTATACCTAAGAAAGGTTTTCTATATTATTTACGTGTAATTAATAATGACATTATTTTCATGATTGAATCCATATGAGGAACTACACTTCGCACATCCTTTGAAATTTCAATAAGAGTTGAAAACAATCTTATACAAGCTGGAAAGTTGGCATCTAGACCATCTATACCCATTTTTGTTGAGTTAGCTCGTATTCCACCAACTAAAAACCACAATCAACTCATATAGTTCAGCCTAGTGAAATAGATGACTTAAGGGGAATTGTTTAAACTATGGAAAAAAATTTGTAATAGGAAAGGAATTAAGATCAAGCAAGTAGACCATATCAGCCACCTTTTCAGAATTTTAACAATTATAGGCCTCCTACTCAAGGTTATAGACCATATCAAGCACAACCAACCCTTATAATAACTAAATTACTTACAATAGTTGATCCTAATGCCCCTACAACTTCAAGAGATTTGGTTCCCATGTAAAAAATATGGTGAAAGATTATAATATGTAGCCTTACGAGTCAAATACAACCTTAGAAATGGTACCACAGGGTTTTATATGCCACGAATGAATTAGGATGAGGAATTTAACCATTTATGTGAAATTACTTACTTTGCAGAAACACGTAGATCAAATTTTGGCACAAGAACAATAGTAACAACGAGATGCAACATTGGTAAATTTTGAAACATCTAATCATGTGGTTATAAAATAGTGAAATGGGAGCCCAAGAAAAGGGTTGAATGTGTTGCAGATATTAATAAATCCAGGAAAATATCCATGCTTGTCTATATTATTGATCATATGAAGAAGTATAACGTCACTATGATCATATGAGATATGTTGTCTATTGCAGGGAAAAAATAATGGCTGGTCCAAGAGCTTGTAAGTCTGAAATTACAATCAAATTAGGTTGGCCATGTAGAAAACACAACCAACATGGTGATGGAAATTGCAGATCAGCAAAGTAAAGGTTCAACAAAACAAGTTTCTAAAGTGAAAAAAAAAAATTAAAGAGGTAAAAGTGGTTAAGCTTTCCCCTTTCTACCTTTTGTTAATTATTGGAGACTCATTAGTTCATAATTGCATGGTTGATAGCGGAGCTAGCAACACTATTATGCCAAAGTTAGTGGTTAAAAATTTGGGTCTTAAGTATGAACCAAGTACGAAAAGAGTCATGTGACTTCGTTGTTGATCAACTAAGACCATTGATATAATCAAATATTTGAAACTAACTTTACATGCATGTCTAAGTGTTATAATCTCATAGGATGTGATTGTAGTGAATCTATCACCTTATTTTTCCATGTGCTTATCTACGAGTTCATATCAACTATCGACGGCTACTTGTCAACACATCGGAAATGGTTGGTTTTTAGAATCCTATATGGAGCTAAGGTAACTATAAATTAAGAGCTCTTGTCAAATTTTCATATTGAGGCTTTTACACCTAGTGTTGTTAATGCAAATTATACTGTACGTGAAGACCAGCTAGATCATTCAGATTCTGAAACCATTTATTCCTTAGAATGTGTCCCAAATATTTTGAAGGATGAAAGAACTGATGAAGATCATGAGTATGATCCATGGAATATCATTGAAGAACATTTTATTGAAGAAAAAGGCCTTGGATTTTATTGTATTCATGAGGACAAGACTGTAATACTATCTATGGAGAGAGAAAATCAACAAGATAATGGTTTATGAAAACTTTATTTTAATGAATCCTCAAACCAACATGGTCTATGATATGGTTTAACATTGATTTTACCTTCAAAAAAACAATATTTTACAGCTATTAAGTTCCAATTTTATTTCTCTAACAATGTTGTAGAGTATGAAGCCCTTGTTCATGGTTTGGAGTGGGAAAGAAAGAAGAAAATCAAGGATTTGTAGATTTTTGGGGACATTGAGCTCATTATTCACCAGGTTAGAGGTTATAATACTTGTAAGAACCCATTAATGAGAACTTATAGACATAGAGTGTGGGATTTTCTTGATGATTTTCTTTCTATTAATGTTTAAGCTATCCCTAGAGATAAAAATAAACATGTTGATAGCATTGCTGCAATTGGTTCTCAATTTTACTTACCTATTTACATGGGAAGTGACAAATTACAACATCATATCAATTTTTTTGGTGACACTATCTATTCTAGATAATGATATACATTGGTAGGTTTTTCATAAACATGCACTTATAACCATATTTATGGAAGAAGAAGTTTAATGAAGGAAAACCGCATAACCGATATGAAAACAAGATAGTACCGCTGAAAAAGAAACATAATTCCAATCATCTTTGTTACTTTGGAATCCATTTTATGTGAAAATGATGAAATGAAGCATGAGAGGATTGCACATTCTGCGAGTAGATATTAACATGAAACAGCTTATCATTCTTAATGGTAAGAATCTCAATCTTGGTAACATTTGTTCACAAGTTGAAAAAGATGAATTTATTGAGCTTTGTAGAGAGTATACACATGTTTTTGTTTGGTAATACAACGATTTAAGAGAATTTGATCCCTCTTTAGCTCAATATATTTTTTAAGCTGGAGGCTGGTTCTAAACCAGTAAGACAAAAAAAAAGGCCAATTAATCCCATGTTGGAGCCCCGATGCGGATAGAGGTTCAAAACTCATTGATTCTTCCATTGTCTTCCCCATTAATCACTCCACTGGGTGGCTAATATTTTCTGGTAAGAAAGAAAAATGGTTAAATCAGGTTATGTGTTGATTTTGTGATTTGAATAAGGATTCTCTTAAGGATAAATACCCTTTACCTTCCATCGAGTATATTCTTCAGTTAGTTACTTGTTCAGAAAGACATTCCTTGCTTTCCAGATATAGCAGATACAATCAGATACCCGTCAAAGAGGAAGATCAGTTTAAAACAACATTTACTACTAAGTGTTGCACTTATGCTTACTAAAATATGCCATTTGGAATGTCTAATGTTGGTGTAACTCTTCAGCATGCTATGGACATTGTGTTGAAATAGATATCATAGTGTTTTCAAATCTTGCAAGTGATCATTTACCGCAACTCAAAGTAGTGTTTGAAATATGCATAGAATATGGTGTGTCACTTAATCCCAAAAAGGCATGTTTTCAATTCATGAAGGTAAGCTCCTTAGCCACATTATTTCCAAGCATGGTATGATGATTGATCCGGAAAGAGTGAGTGTTATTATTTCTTTAGCTTTTCCAAAACATAAAAAGGAACTTCAGAGTTTCCTTGGAAAAATTAATTTTATAAGAAGGTATATTGTTGATTTTGCTTCACTTTCAAAGCCTTTAACCAACATGCTTAAGAAGGATCAGAATTTCACTTGGTCTAAAGAAGGAGTTAGCAGTTTTGAGGCCATCAAACAAGCCATTGCTGCTGCACCAACACTTATAAATCTTGATTTTTTGAAATATTTCACGTTGTATGCTTATGCTAATTTGGATACTATTGCAGCAATGTTAACGCAACCAAATAAATAAGGTTTGGAATTACCAATTTCCTTTTTCAGTCAAAGTATGATGGATTATGAAATAAGGTACTCATTCATTCAAATATATGTACTTTCAATCGTTAGATCTCTTAATAATTTTAGGCATTTTCTCTAACAAATGTAATTAATCGCATGGTTGCATATCCAAACAATAAATAATTTTTGTTGAACAAGGATATATTTGAGAAAAGAGAAGGTTGGATGATAAGATTCGTGGATTATTACATCAGCATTAAAGTGTCTAGATTTATTAGAAGTGAAGGTTTGTGTGAACATATGGATCAAGACTTGCACGAGAGAAAATAAATTATTTATTTCCTGCAAAATAAACTTGAAAATGCATCACCGTTAGGTTGGGTTAGTTATCGGTGGTGGCAGTTATTACATCATATATGGAAGTATCTCTCTACTTTGGTTGGAGGTTATTCATAGTGGTGGAATTTGGATCATTGGCATTGGTGTTTGTGGTGGCATAAATACTACATCAAGATAGGCTAAGTGATCACGGTTTGTGTTAATTTAAATTGTAATATCTTGTTTGAGAAAATTATTGCAAGGTGGGGCCCCACTAACCCTATGGTTCATAGATCCGATCAAAAGTGTTTAATAATTTTTTTTTTTAAAATTAAGAAATGGAATTTTTCTATAGTAGATGTATGCAATGTAATATGCATTTTGTTTATATTTATCCATGATTTTTGAATAAATTACAGATATAATTTTTGTGTGCTATAGTAATATTGATTCTTCTACCCATATAAAAAGGGAAAGAACTAGGAAAAACCATATCTTGTAATAATGTCAAAGTTTGTGCACTATTAGTTGTTATATTAGTCTAAGTAATGCTATATATTTTTCTCGTAAATAATTTTAACACGTACAAACAAATCATAAATGAAAAAAATTATTTACAATTAAATATCTTTCCTTTTCTTCATTCAGTCAAAAATGGAGTGAAGAAAAGGGCTAGAGAAAGATGCAATACAAAAATAACTTGCATTCAAGTCATTGTGTGTTATAACTACCCCTAACATATGAGGAAGTGCAACTCCATGATTGATCGAGTAGTTAAAATAATAAAATTATGTTTTAATTTCATTGAATATGTACTTACAAATAGGAAAGCTTCTAATTATTAAATTCGTATTAATAAGCATTTATGTTGATATATATTCTCATTTTGGCAAAAAGTTTTTTAATCTTTGTTTTTAAATAAAAAACTAGATTGGTGTCTAGTGAGAGTAAATTATGTCTCCAAGAACACTAACTTGGCATTATTTTAGTTTCTAGTTTGGTTTCTTCCTAGAGTAACAATCCGTAAAAATTCTTCTAGAATTATGTTTTAGGAAAAAATATTTTGTTTCGATGTCAAATTATTAAATCTATTTTCACATAGAGAAGATTGAAGTCGAGTTGCTTTTCATGTATCATAAAGAAAAACTCTATCCTTTAACATATACAAAGGATAAGCACTATTAGTTCTACTACTAAAATACATATTTCTATGTTTGTTAAATCATCTTTCATTAAATAAAAATATTGTATTGATTGTTAGGCTTGGTTTGTGGAACAAACTCACTCCAATATAATAAGATTCTTATATCATTGTGAGTAGCCCTCTTAATAAGATAATGGTTGATCAAATTTGGGGTGAATATGTTTTCTTAATTATCCTTTCCCTCTTCATCTATAATGTAACTATAAAAATTAAATTTCTTCAATTGTGTCAAAAATAATCAAGCCTTATAGAAATATTTTTGATATGCATTTTATTACATCTTGTAATTCCATCTATGACTTTAATATCTAAACTCATTCAAAAAATTAATCCTATATTTGTTGGTTCTCAATTTTTCTTGCCCTATTGGGATTTGAAGATCCCTCATTTTCATGCCTCTATTATGTATTTTGACCCCCGGCTCAAATGGTGGTTCTCTTGAATTTTAAGGTTTAACGGTGTAGTTTCCCCGTCGAATTGCTTCTCGGCATCGTTAAAATGTTGCCCTTTTTGGTTGAATGTGGATATGTTGGGGACATTAAAAATTCCAAGGATCATTTCAAACTGAAACATGTCCATGTGGAGGATTCCGCTGGGCCTTCCCGTACTTAGAATTTTCATGCAACTTCCTAAAGGGGGCTAGGACACGTGGAGAGACCACACTTGTTTAGGGTTTCTACCTTTTGAGACCATCTCAAAATGGTCCATTAAGACACGTAGCAAGTGGGGAAATAAAGGAGCTGGCCCATGGGGAAAATGTGGAGTTTTTTCCTTTTTGAAAAATAAGTATAATGTAAAAAAATGAAGCGCAGATCCACCGGGATCCACATTTGAAGCCAAAGGTAGAAGGGTGGAGCTACGGGAAAAATTTGGAAAAAAATTATTTTTTCAAAAATGAGGTAAAATAGTAGAATCGAGACATATTTATTTCTAGAACCACATTGGGATGTGTGTCACAGCCATTTTCTAAGGGTGGAGGGTGGAGAAAATGGTGACATTTTACCTTTTCCGAAAATTATAAAATGACAAAAGGTGCCCACACCAGACATGTTCCAATTGCATTTTTCCATGTGGAGGACTCAGATTAGAATTTGAAACACAAGATCAATGATAGCTATGCATTTCATATAATCTTTCCACCATTAAAGCTTGAGGAAGTTTGGAAACGCATCTTTGCATCATTCTTCATCAATTTTTTGGCAAATTTTTGTCGTTTTGGCCTGCAAGGTTCAATTGAATCAATTTGGGAGCTCAATTTGTAAATTTGAAATACTTTTGAGGAGGATTTTTTTCTCCTCGTGCAAGGAAGAAAAATGCTAGATCCAGAAGTTACAAAATAAAATTTCAGAGGAGGAGGAAGGAAGAGGGATAAAATGATGAATGTACAAGTGTGAAAGATGAAAAAGGTGCTACCCCGAGAGAAAGAATGGATGACTGTCAAGACTGCTACATGGAGGATCCGAGAAATAATTAAAAATGGAATTTCTCACATGAAAAAATCAGAATGATTAAAGGAACTCCCGAGAAGTTGTGGCATTGAATCCTAGTCGGTAGTCAAGGGCTCAAAACTTGTTCTATTCAATGTTGGTCCACTGGCAGATTTCAGATCTGAATTTGTTAAATATATGTCCGAAACAAATTGGTAGCAGAAAAGGTATCTCAAATATTCTTCTCTTTTGATGGGAAAAGATGCATGCAAAGAAAGTGCTAAGAATCAATAATATGCCTCCCATTGATACAATGATGCAAATATTTGCAATGATTCACCTTTTTGGAAACACCTCCTAACCTTTTTGTGAGTCTATTGAATGTCACCTTCTGCAAATCATGATCTGATATGTGCAACAAAGGTTCTTCCAATATTCTTATTTTACAGGGAAAAATTAGATGTAGAAGGGTGTATACGAGAATTCTATGAGATTACTCTTACAAAAGATCAAAGTTCATTTTCATAAGAAAATTTTGAGAAAAGCTCATCCTTTGAGAAACCAAGTTAACCTCCTATGTGTTATATTTTCATTCATGTTGAGTTTTTACAAGTGTATATCCATCAACAAATGTTGAGATTGTTTAAATAACTCTCCCCGCCGATGAATCGATAATTTTGGAATTAAATTGTGTCAAATCTCGGCAAATTTTGTGTTTATTTCACTTTAGAATGTCTCCAAGTATTTTTCTTGTTCTATATTGCAATATTCTATTAAAATCTCTTTGAATCACACAAAAATCAATCCTTATGATAGGTCATTGGTATCTCCGTAATTTCATTTTTCAGAATAGCTTTCATTAGGGAATGAAAAAAATGATTTAAAATCACTCTTCTTTCATCTCGTTGACAAAGATTTTTGTAATCCTATGGGTGTACCTCGTGGATGAGTGATCTTAGATTTTGATGTTTTATTGGGTCTTCTAACTCAAACCTTTGTGCTAGTATCTCAAAGATTGTGTGAAAAAGTGCATGTCTAGGCCTCCATTGATGCACACCTTCTAGTTGAAGGAATGTTTTTACTATTTTGAAGCTTTCTGTTAGTAACTTATCCATTTGTTGTGAAGTTTCTCAAGGATCTAGAAAATTCCAATCTATCTCATTGATCTCCCACCAAAAAAATATTTCAACTAACCAATCCTACCTTGTACTACCCCTATCTTGCTTTGTATATCCACAAAAGAATAAAATCCATTTGCTAAAGTATGCAGAAAAAATTAGGATTCCAAATGTCTTTAGTAACCTTTGCCTTGTGTTGAAAATATCCCAATAATCTGGAAGTGACAACTCGTGAGAGTCATATTTGGTTTGTTGATCATATTTTCCCCAAGGTCTTCTCTATAAAATTTATGCACAAGAAGGATTTACCAACATCCTTCAATAATCAGAGGTTACAAAATAGGTTCTCTTACCTTCGTTGGAAGGCATAACCTCAAATAGTTAGGATAAGATCACATCCTTCTTGAGGTGCTACCCACTCTTTCAAATCCTTAGTACTAACAAGTCGAAAGATCTTTTCCTAGCTACAAAATGACACACATAACCATCTATCTAGCTCGAGTTTCATGTCGATCCATGATGATCTTTGCTCAACCTTTCAAGGAGATTTAATCCTAGTACTAACACCGAATGACGTCGTCGTTGGGGAATCTTTGACGAATTTAAAGTTTCCAGACCGTGGTAATGTTTCTTGTAGTTCTGTGTGTAGATACGTTTTGTAAACATCATTATCTGAGCAGATCTATAAGGATTGAACAAAATTATAAGTTCTGCGTCATCTCTGTCCATTTTTTCCAGCAGTTATTGTACTAAGTTTGCCTCACCATTGATAAATTTGGGTGAAGGAGGTTTTGATTTGTAAAACTTTGCATGATTTATAGTGCTGACAGGAATTTGACAGATTATTTTACTTTATTTACACATTTGAGGTGAAAATCCTTTGTGGTCTCGTGTTCATTTGATTTTGATAAATGTCATTGTCTTAACCTCTATCAATTGTGAATTTGTTACTAATCTATGCAAATATGGAAGGAAGAAGGTCTTTCTTTATTACGGACCTTAGTAGAAGTTTGTTTCCAGATTTGAAAAGTCTAATTCAGAAAGAGGGAAAATATAGAAGGTTGTTGGAGAACACCCATCAAGAAAAGAGATATATTATATTTCGCCCATATTGTAAACAAATAAACCATATAAAAACACAAAATTCAATTAATTCGGGACATCTTATTCATGATTGATGAGTTACATATATAGATCAATTAACCCCTACAATGGTGGAGTCAAACATGATCTTTAATCCCTACATAATCTCAACCCCATCTCCTAATATCTCTCTAACATCCCTTAGTTCTCTCACACTATATTATTATTAAATGAGTTTCACGTCTCATTTAAATAATAATATTAAATACTCACACACAATACAATATTAATAATGTTACAAACAATATATTCGTAACATTCACTCCCCTATTGTTAACATTATTAATTCCCCTACACTCCCCTAATGTGAACAATGTAGAAAAGAATAGTTACACTTTCTCTACAGCTTGCACACCCCTATTTGCTCATGATCTTGGTACACATATGGACCTCAGTCCAAGGTAAGAACCCCTGTTCATGAACCTCTATTCATCCCCTTCAAGTATCATGATGTTGACTTTGTACTTGTGTTTTCTTCTTTCTATTACAACATTACATCAAGGAGGTTTATAAAAGGAAATTACAATTGAACAAGAATTTCCTTCTGTTCTTATTATAAAACACACAATAATGGAATCAAACACACAAATGAAATAATTGGACACAAAATATAAGAAAGTTCAATGTTGTTGCATACCATCTTGTAATCTTGGGACCGAGTTTGATGTTTGTTTAATTTCCTCCAATTGTGAATATAATTTTGAAATACTAACAAGCCTATTCTCCCCTGACAATGTAAAAATTGGCAATTATTTAATGATGATGCCTAGGTGAAACAGTTTCTATAGAATAAACAGGAGTTTGCTGATCATTGTATTGATTGGAAGCCAATGGTGTGTACGGTAGAAGAAAAAGAAACTTTTTTCGGAAAAGACATCATTCAATTAAAAATGAATACTATTCCTAGAGGGCTGGTTTCTCTTGAATCAAACTTTGATAATGTTTATTGAGTTATTAACCTACATATAGAAGCCTCAAGGGATGTTGAAGAGCATGAAATTGGCACAAGGGAGAAACCAGGGAATATATGGTTGGGAAACAATCTAAGAAAGGAAGAAAAATAGTCCTATGTCCATTTTTTAAATAAATATTAGGACTATTTGGCCTGGTCTAATTATGAGATGAAAGCATACAGAGAGGATTTGTTTCAGCATGATATTCCTCTTGAAACAAATGTAAAACCATTTGGACAAAAGTAGAGGTCGATTAATCCACTCCTCTCCATGAAGATGCAAGACGATTTGAAGAAGCTAAGGGATGGGGGAGTTATTCACCAACAAGATATTCTTCTTGGGTCGCAAACTTAGTGCCGATTAGAAAAATAATGTTGATATTAGGTTGTGTGTGGATTTTATAAATAAGAACAGAGCATCAATGAAAGATAATTATCATTTGCCAAACATGGAAAATATGCTGCAATTAGTGATTGGATCTGAGTTTATTTCTACTTTGGATGGTTTCTATAGATACAATCAAGTTGTTGTGAAAGATTCAGAGAGAATAAATACCGCCTTTACCACTCCATGGGGCACATATGTTTATGTCAAGATGTCATTCGGTCTGATGACTGATGTAGCTACCTTCCAAAGAGCAATGAATGTTGCTTTTGTTGGTTACATTAATGATTTTATTGCTGTTTACCAAGATGGCGTGACTGTGTTTCCCAGAAAGAGAAGTGATCACTTACAGCACTTGGAAAAAATGCTGATAAAATGTAGAGAGTATGGCATTTCACTCAATCCAAAGAAGTGCCATTTTGGAGTGCAAAAGGCCAAGTTGCTTGGTCACATTATGTCAAAGGATGGGGTCATGATTGATCTCGAGAGGGTAGAAGCTATCAGCATGGTTCCAATTCCAAGAACCAAGAAGGGAATCCAATCCTTCTTTGGGTAAATCAATTTCATTAGAATATTTGTGTCTAACTTTGTTGAGTTCACTCTCCCCATCACTTACATGTTAAAGAAGGACCAGATTATCAAGTGGGAAGAATAATCCATTAAGGATTTTGATGGGATCAAAGAGGCACTAAAGCATGCCCCATATTTGGCCACCCCATATTACAATAAATTTTTTCAAGTATTTTCTTTTTTTCTTCAGAAAACACCATTTCCTTTGTTTTGTTACAAAAGGATGATGAAGGGGTTGAGAGACCAATTTCCTTTTTAGTAAGGCATTGTAGGGAATTGAGTTAAAATATACTATTATGGAGAAGCGGGTGTTTCCTTTGGTGAAAGCAACAATGGTTTTGAGACCCTACATATTGAGTTCTAAAGTTGTTGCTTATGTTCCCCACACCATGGTGAAAAACGTCTTATCAGAGATGGAGGCCTGAAGTAAGAGATGCAGATGGGTGAACAAGTTGTAATAGTATGACATGAATATCCAAACCAAAAAGTTGGTATGAGGTTTGGGCCTAGCTAAGCTTATGGCTGAGAGAAACCTGCAAACTATTGAGATGAATGAAGTTGAAGGAGAAAGGGTGGATGTTGTTGAAAAGTTGGTAAGATCTGAATGGTATAAAGATATAATATTTAATCTCGGACATCTATGCTGCTCTGAATATCCGAGTAAAAATTAAAAAGATCTCTTAAGTTAGCCTCTCAAAAATATGGCATTACTTATTTTGAGTTATCTTGTAAGAACCCCAAGGAGTGCTCTTGAAATGCATTACGAAAATGAGGCCCTAAAATAATTATCGATCTCCATGGAGGGATCTGGGGGACATTTTTCCGGTAGAGTTACGTCAAATAAAATTTTGAGGGATGGTTATTGGTGGCCGACTCTCTTCAAGGTCATGACTATGTTGGTTAGAAAATGTGAAAGTTGTCAAGCATTTCTCCGGAAGAATGAAAGCTTCAATCTCTCTTCCTTTACAACCAGTGTCAATTGAAGCTCCATTAAGACAGTGGGGAATAGATTTTATTGGGGAAATTTCTTACCTACCCAAATGCTGGTCATAAATGGATTCTTGTGGCCATCGAGTATTTCACTAAGTGGGTGGAAGCAATCCCCACTAAGAAAGTAACACACGAAGTTGTCATGGACTTCATGTTGAATCATATCATCTATAGATTTGGAGTGCCAGTCAAAATTGTTGCTGATAATGCCATGTGTTTCAGAGCTAAACCTTTGATGGAAATGTGCAAAGAATATGGGATAAATCTGACATATGCTTCTAACTACAACCCCCAAGGAAATGGACAAGCTGAGTCCAACAATAAAAACTTGTTAAAGATCATTAGAAGAACCTTGGAGCTGAACAAAAGGAAGTGGGGTGAGAAACTGAAGTTCATTGTTTGGGCTGATAGAATCACTGTCAAAAGATCTATTGGTAAAAGCCCATTTGAGTTGGTTTATGGAACACAAGCTCTGCTGCCCCTGCATTTGCAATTGTCTTCATTTCAGTTTGTTCAACAGATTGAAGACCAAGGAGTTAGTTCATATGATGCTCGAATCAATCAAATTATTGAGTTGGATGAGGAGAGAAGGGAATCCCATCAGTGACACGTGAAGTTTAGAGAAAATTTGAAGAGGCTATTTGATAAAAAGGTGACACCCAGAGCTTTCAGCATTGGGGATCTTGTGCTATTATGGGATAGCAGGCATGAAGATAAGGGCAAGCATGGTAAATTTGATGCATTATGGATGGGCCCTTACTCAATTGATATTCAAATTGGTGAAAATACCTTCTTCCTAAAAGACTTAGATGGGGAACTACTTGAATTTCCTATTAATGGCAGGCATTTGAAGCATTTCCTTGATTGACTTCTCAGAGTCAAGGTATATTCTTTTTATACAGTGTATAGTTCTTTGTTCTCGTCTGCTTTTGTGTTTTGTTCATTCTGGTCCTTGGTGACTTGGTTTTGTTGGTTTCTCGGTTTGGTTTTGGGAGGATGGTTGTGGTTGATATGCTATACTAGCTTGTTCTTTGACTCTGTTGCCCAATGCTCTGTTCTTGCCACTTAGTCTCAAGCTCTTTTGCTTCTTGTGGCACCCACGGGGAGTGACCATCCTTGAGTCGAGCACTGTGTCGGTGCTCGAATTTGTCTTGCCCCATGAGGATTTGAAGATCCCTTAGTTTGTGGCCTTTATTATGTTTTATGTCCCCCTGGGCTCAAATGGTGGCTCTCCTTCATTTTATGGTTTGACATGGTGTAGTTTTCGGTCATAATTACTTCTCGCATCAATTGAAACATGGTCATTTTTGGTTTAATGCATCTTTGTTGGGGACATAAAAACTCCAAGGCTCATTTAAAACCGAAACATGTCAACGTGGAGGCTTCCGTTGGGCCTTCCCATACTTAGAATTTTCAGGAAACTTCCTAAAGAGGGGTGGGACACGTGGAGGGACCGCGCTTTTTAGGGTCTCTACCTTCGGGACCATTTCAAAATGTGCCATTAATAAATGTAGCAACGGGGGAAATGGAGGAGCGGGCCCATGGGGAAAATGTGGATTTTTTCCTTATTTTTAAAATAAGTATAAAGTGAAAAAATAAATCACAGATCTGCTAGGACCCGCATAAAAAGATAAAGGCAAAAGGGCGGAGCTGGGGGAAAATTTGGAAATTTTTCCATTTTTCTAAAAATGAGGTAAAATAGCGAGAATCAAGCTTCAATTCCTCTACAAACCACATTGGGACATGTTTCAAGCCCATTTTCTGAGGGTAGAGCGGTGAAGAAAAATGGTGACATTTTAACTTTTTCCAAAAATTATAAAATGACAAAAGGTACCCCCAAACCTGTTTCAAATCACATTTTGCCATGTGGAGGGCTCAGCTTAAAATTTGAAATGTAGGATCAATGGTAGTTGTGCATTTCATTTGATTTTGCCACCATTCAAGTTCCAGGATGTTTGGAAATGCATCTTTACATCATTATTCATAAAATTTTCAGCAAATTTGTGTCATTTTGGCCTATAAGGTTCAATTGAATCAAATTGGGAGCTCAATTTGTAAATCTGAAATACTTTTGAGGATTTTTTCCTCAAGATCGTGCAAGGAAGCAAAATGTCAGATCCAAAAGTTACAAAAAAAAAAATTAAGAGGAGAAGGAAGGAAGAGGGACGAAATGATGAAGGTATAGGCACAAAATGTGAAAAAGGCATTGCACCGAGAGCAAAAATGGATGACCTGTTAATACCAACTACATGGAAGGTCTCGAGAAATGATTAAAAATGGGATTTTTGCATGATATAATCATAATGATTAAAGGGACTCCCAAGAAGTTGTGGCATGGCATGCTAGTCGGTGAGTCGAGGGCCCAAGAAATGTGATTTGGTCACTGGTTGGTCCACTGGTAGATTTCGGATCTGAATTTTTTAAATTTCTGTCTCAAACAAATTGGTAGCAAGCATAGGTCCCTCGAATATTCTTCTCTTTTGAGGAGAAAAGATGCTTTGGAAGAACTAAGAATGAATAATATGCCTCCCGTTGAGACATTGATGCATATGTTTGCAATGATTCACCTTTTTGGAAACAATTGGAAAACTTTTTGTGAGTCCATTGAATGTCACCTTCTACAAATCATGATCAAATATGTGCAAAAAATGTGCTTGAATATTCCTCTTTTGGGGGAAATTGGTTTTATAAGGGTGTATTAGAAATGCAATGAGATTACTCTTGCAAATGGTTGGAGTTCATTTTCATGAGAATTTTTTTAGAAAATCTCATCCTCCAAGAAATTTTTTTGAGAAACCAGTTAACTTCCTCTCGTGTTAGATTTTCATTCATGTTGAGTTGGTAACAAGTGTATATCCATCAAAAAGTTCTAAGATTATTTAAATAAATCTCCTCTCGCTAATGAATCGATAAATTTTGAAATTAATTTGTGTCAAATCTCTTGCAAAATTTGTGTTTATTTCACTTTAAGAATGTTTACAAATAGATTTTCTTTTTCCTATTGCAATCTTGTATCAAAATATCTTTGAATCATACAAACCTCAATCCTTTTGATAGTTCATTGGTATCTACAATTTCATTTTTTAGAATATCTTTCATCGGGAATGATATAAATGATTTAAAATCACTTTTCTTTCATTTGTTGATAGATATTGTTTGTAAGCCTCTTGGTGTACCTCAAGCATGACTGATCTTAGAATTTGATGTTTTATTGGGTCTTATAACTTGAGCCTTCATGCTAGGATCTCAAAGATTGTGTGAAAAAGTGCATTTCGGGCCTCCATTGATGCGCACCTTCTGGTTGATGGAATGTTTTAACTATTTTGAAGATTTTTGTTACTGATTTCTCCATTTGTTGTGGAGTTTCTCAAGGATCTGGTAAATTCCAATCCATCTTATTGATCTCCCACCAAATAATTATTTCAACTAACAAATCCTACCTTGAATTACCCATTTCTTTCTCTGTATATCCATAGAAGAACAAAATCCATTTGCTAAAGTATGCATAACAGATCAAGATTACAAATGTCTATAGTAACCTTTGCCTTGTGTTGAAAATATCCCCATAATCTGGAAGTGACAACTTGTGAGAGTCAGATTTGGTGTGTTGATCATATTTTCCCTAAGGTCTTCTCTATAAAATTTGTGCACAAGAAGGATTTACCAGCATCCTTCAATAATCAGAGGTTACAAAATAGGTTCTCTTACCTTGGTTGAAAGGCACAACCTAAAATAGTTAGGATAAGATCACATCCTTTTTGAGGTGCTACCCACTCTTTCAAAGCCTGAGTGCTAAAAAGTCAGATAGATCATTTCCCCAGCTACAAAACGACACACATAACCATCTATCTACCTCTCGAGTTTCCTATCGATCCATGATGGTGCTCTCGCCTTTGAAGGAGATTAAATCTAGGTACCAACAGGGTGAATATGTTTTCTTAGTTATCCTTTCCCTCTTTATCTATAATGTAGCTATTCAAAATTAAATTTCTTCAATTGTGTAAAAAATAATCAAGCCTTACAGAAATATTTTTGATATGCATTTTATTGCATCTTGCAATTGCATCTATGGCTTTAATATCGAAACTTGTTCAAAAAATTAATTATGTATTTTTGGTGTTTTACATCGTCCTCAACATGGAAACCTTAATATACCATGATTGTTATGCCAATGGGGGGAAAGATTCATTGAATGTGATATTCTTATTAATAAAATGATTCGTATGTTGTGAGGTAAGTATGTATTTATTGTTGGCCTTATACCATCTCATACAGAGTGTTTCTATACCAAAAATAATATCATTCACATCTACCTAAAATAAAATTTCCTTGCTACACTAAGTCATTTAGGCTTTCCAATCTATCTTGGAAATGCTATAACTATGAGTCAAAAATCTTCATTTATTCAAATAAATACTCACACATTAATTGATAGGATTTGTCTTTTGCATCGTATATTGAACCCTAATATCCCTTGAACATAATGCTATAGATTATATTTAATTTGATGATGAATATAAGAGTTCAAATAAATAATATCTTGCTAAATAATTTTATAGATTATAATGGACAATCTATTCGTGTTTTTAAAACATGAAATTGAATAAGCATGTCATGGAAGAGAATTTTGATAAGAGAAGATGGATTTCTTGTAAGGATCCAAAAAAATATCCTTCATTGAAACCTCCTTGTTTTAGTCTCTTAATGTCAAATTTAATGATTGTAGGCTTGAAACTAAATTTGAAGAATCAATGTAACAAACTACTTGATAAGAATAATTTTTGTCAATTTGAGGACTTTATATTTTATTTATTTAATATTATTATTTGTATCGCTATACTTGTATTTTCTCTCTTTTTCTCAAAGTATATCATCACATTTTACATTTGTTTCATTAGTATAACATTAACATATTTAAAAATATATATTTTTATTATTGTCATGCATTTCATACAAGATATATATAAGAAACTTGATAGAATTGTTAAATATCTTTATCTACCAAATCTCGTCTTAAAGTTATGAATTGATATCTGAATTGGATAGGAGATTGAATGTTCACTTAGTGAGAATTATTTTTTAAAAATCATTTAATAGCCATGAAGAGTGGTACCTAGGTTGTATGCACATAATTTGAGTCATTTTTAAATAGATCACTGTTTGAATCTTCATATGCTTCTAAAGAATGTAATACAATATGTTTAGTTGATAGTTTTTTTCCTTTTAAAAATATATTTATATACTTCTATTTTTAAATTATTTTCTACTTCTAAAACACATTTAAATGCTTGGATGTTTGAAACTATTTCGTCAAGTATTTATTTTAAATAAATATATTGGTTTCATTATTTTCAATCTCATTTATATTATCAATCATAAACCCCTCTTCATTTACACATTAGATGATGATATATATTTGTTTAAAATTTAGGGAAATTCTAGCTTTATCAATACTTTTGTGACTTCTTGTAGGATACGGTTCCTTTATCAATCAGTAGTGGCCTACCATTGAAAAGTATATGTAATGTTGTCACTATTTCTACACCGCCCTTAACTCTACCTTCTTCTTCCTCCGCCTTGATTCTTTTTGATGAAAAGCAGGATGCTTCTATGTTAAAAAAGGATACCCGGAGTACGTGTTTGCCCAAAAAATTTCCCTCAAATTTTAGTAGAAGCATTCCAAGATGTATGTGTCATGCCTGTATTCCTTATTGCAACATCAACGTTAGGTACATTAGTTATCCAAAGGGAAAATAAAATAAAACATGATTCACATTGTATTAAAAAGAGGGAAAAAGAACTAGACCTAATGGAAGTTGGAATACTATCTCAATATTGCCCTTCCTTGTAAATATGTGTGTTTCCTCTCCTTATTGTTTTGAATGATACTCACAAAATGGATTGCAACCCTATACTTCATGTGTGGAACAAATAAGAGGCTCAACTAAATTCTCTCGCCCCTTCCTCCCACTTTTGAAAAACAAAAAAATCCCTTCAAAACAAGTATGCTCTTCATGCTTGCTGTTATTGCAATATCTTACTTTAGAATTTTTTTTTGTCATTCGTTACAAATATATACATATGTTTCCTCCCTTTTTCTCTTATATTTTATCGTCGCTTCCCTCTACATGTTTACGGTTTGTTCACATTATGGTTTCTTTCTAGCACTACTAACTTTTTAAAAAAATTCTTCCACAATTTTTAACGACACAAATCCTTTTTGGCGTTGTCATTTCACTGCTCACATGTGATTTCTAGTTGTAAGCTAATATATACACTACACACATATAACAAAAATTCCAATGGAGGAGTTTTGATTTAATTCGAGTTGAATTGAAAGTAGAAAAAGGAAAAAGTTATGTTGAAAAAAGAATCCCAAAGTTACACGGAAGGAGATGTTGTTTATGGTATAACGTTGGATATTAACCTAAATTGTATTTCCCATAAGCAAGATTACAGAGTATGTACATGATTTTAGCAGTCTAAAATGCTAAAAAATTTATTGCTTGATGGTCATGTGAAGGATAGAAATAACAAGCCACTATGAGGGACTGTTAAGTTTGAGAAGGGAAAAAGAAAGCTTTTAAGGGTTGGAAGTCTGAGAAAAAAGGTAAAAAATGGGGCGTGGAAAGCTTGAATTTTAAAGGATCGAGAACAAAATTAATCATCATGCGAATTTTTCGAAGAGAAGAAATGGCCTGCTCAAAAGGCTTATGAAATTTCTGTGTTATGCGAGGCGGAAATTGCACAGATCATTTTTCAAGCAGAAGCAAAGTTTACGAGTTTAGAAGCACAGGGTAATATTTTTATTCATTATTTTTTGCTTGATGTTTTTATTAAAGTTTCTGATCACTATTTTTTAGGGTTTGTTTCTTTACTTTTAGGGAAAAATTATTTCTTTGGTAGGAGTGCGTGAATTTGTGACATTCTTTGAGAAATATGAGAAACTTTTATCAGGATTTTTGTTTTTGGTAAAAATGGAGTAAATATCAGCGTTCTATGAGGAAAATTTGAAGTATTATGTTTTGTATTTTTAATATTTTCAAAGGATGATGAAAATATCATTGATCCTTCAAGTAGAAAAGTGTTTTTTTAAAGATTACGAAACGTCCTTTAAGTTTTTTGGAGAAAATACTTAAGTGATTCGAATAAATTTTTGAGTATTTAAGAAAACAAACGGCCAATCTAAGTGTTTTACTCATATCAATAATTTTATTTTTCCGTTATATGATTTTTTTGGCAAAGAATGTTGAAAACATCAAGAAATTGGTGTGCCTTTTGAGTAGAGATTCAAATATTTCAAAAGATCGTCTGAATCGTAGTACTCTTTGTATTAGTAAACTTCTTTAGAGAATTTTATCATCCTTTACGGTTGTTTAGAAAGAGTCTATAAACCCTAGGGTTATACAAGGTGAAATTTATAAATTCAGTTGTTTCTCATAAAAGAAAATCACAAAGATCATGAAAACCTTGAACTAATGGATAGATATTTGAAGTATAGCAGTTATATTTGGATGAATTTGTAAAAAACATTGCGAGTATGAAGAATTAAAGGAATTTTTCAAGTGAATGCCTATACTTTGTCTAGATATTGCTAACACATTCAATGTATGAAGTAATAATTAAATCTGTGCAGTCTCAGAAACAGTTCTAAGAAAAATTGGCTCTGAATTTTATCATGATTTAGAGTATTGTTAACATTTTTCTTACCCCATGTGAAAAATGTTAAGTCGAAAATTTTAAGTTTCTCAGATTGGTCGGGTTATGATATAACAAAACTCTAGATTTGATGATAAAATTTAGCAACAACTATTTGAGATTAGCACATGAAAATAGGAAAAATCCAGAGACAAATAAAATATAGAAAATAATTGATATATTAAAACTCGAGAAATTACATGATGAGAGAGCTTACAATATATAGGAGAATGAACTCGTTAAAACAAGGATTAAACTTCAATATTTAATCCCATAATATCCTCAAATATCTCTCCTATAATCACTCCCAAACCCAACAATCTCTCACACAATGTGCAAATAGCTATGTGAGTTCTTTATTCAACAAACTCACAACTAATACATATTATCCTATATTATTAATAATGAATTGATTAATAACTCATATTAATAATATTACAAACTTTTATTTTTCTCACACAAATATGATATTAATATAACAATATTAATATCATACTAACACACTAACTTACTAATGTAATATATGAATATTACATTTAACTATTACAAACAATAATGTGAGCACTAATTTCCTAACATTCACCCCCTTAGTGTGAACATGGGTGAGTTCTTTCTAGTACCTACTCATGTTCTACAATACGATGGTTTTCAAAGAGTACCATCAACTCCAATAGGTTTTCTAGTGGAACCATTAACCACTTTGTATGTGATTTTCTAAGAGATTCACAAACTCTCAAATTAGTTTTCTAGTGGACCACCAACCACTTTCATAGCAGCGTACATGTTTCCCCACTCCCATTTTTACATTCAAGGGAAAATATAAGAAATATCACTCATGCAGGAGCTCACTTATTACAAGAGTGAACAGGAATAAATCATCTGTTCTTATTACAATACACAATAAAAATTAAACACACAAAAAAACTAATGCCACAAATTCATTGTGTGGCCCCTTCGCTTGCGGCTGGCGAGAGGTCACTGATTAACCTCCTTCCTCCATCGTGATGCTACTTAGTTAGAAAATGTAGCTTTTAGGCTCATTACACAATTTTTCTGAGTGTCGGATTCAACCGATAATGCACCCCCTGACTATGGACGTCGTGTGCAAGTGAAAATGCATCCAATTAAAAAATTACATAAATGTATTATGCACCACTTTTTCTTTTTTTTTTTCAAATCCCTATTTTTATTTCCACGTTTCTCTTAAACTAGAAACTGGGTTTTTGTAAAATTTAATACATTTTTCATATATTATATAAACAAACCCAATAAATTTCGTAATATTTTGAATCTGGGTTTTTTAGATACATTCAATCTATCAAATGTTTGTTTTAAAAAAAAACAAAAATTCACTCAACTTACACTAAATTTTACGCATAGATACAAGATGAATATGAAGCTGATGTAAACTGCAATATTGTGCATCTTGTTCTTATATTTCCAGAAAAAAAAATGAGACATCAATCGGATGTCATATGAGTAAACTATGTTCTTTTTACTATGATGTGTCTACTAGAAATTTTCTTACGGGATTCCTTCAACCATCTTCTTCTTCTTCTTCTTCTTCTTCTTCACTTGTAGAAGGAAACTTGCTCTGATACCAGATGATAAAAAACTCCAGATTTGATGATAAAATTTAGCAACAACAATTTGAGATTAGCACATGAAAATAGGGAAAAATCCAGAGACAAATAAAATATCGAAAATAATTGATAGATTAAAACTTGAGCAATTACATGATGAGAGAGCTTAAAATATATAAGAGAAGGAACTCCTTAAAAAAAGGATTCAACTCCAATATTTAAGCCCATAATATCCTTAGATATCTCTCCTATAATCACTCCCAAACCCAACAATCTCTCACACAATGCCAAATAGCTATGTGAGTTCTTTATTCAACAAACTCACAAATAATACATATTATCCTATATTATTAATAATGAATTGATTAATAACTCATATTAATAATATTACAAACTTTTATTTTCTCACACAAATATGATATTAATATAACAATATTATATCATACTAATACACTAACTTACTAATGTAATATATGAATATTACATATAACTATTACAAATAATAATGTGAGCACTAATTTCCTAACATAAGTTAGAAGTTTGACTATGTTTGGGATAGCCATCTGGAAAGGGATATAATTTTAATTGTTTGGTTTTGGACAGTCTTGGAAGTCACATTTGGATCAAAACTACAACTCGGTGTAGTTACAAAATGCCATGCCTCATAGATGTAGCCATTCCATTTGTTACCCTCATCAAAACTATGCAACAACCGTAAAATACCATTGTAAGGCCGCAAGGAAGGCAAGAATGGCAGCATGTATTAGACATAATGTTTTGAAGCTGCAAACAAGTTGTAGGTTTGAAGCATGGAAAAGGTAGTTTTACAAACAATTTGCATTTCCAATGAGCATCAAAAAGGTACATTTGATTTTAATTTATTTCCATGATTAAGTGAATTATTTAAGTGTTTTGAGTTGTATAAGTTCATTTATTATCCATACAAATGAATAAAGTACATAAAAGAAAGACATACATCTCATTACATGAAAATAGTTCATTTATTCATGAGGAATAACAAAGTATAGTGAACCAAAACAAGCCAGGGAATAACTATGGAAAGAAGTGCATAAAATAAAATGCATGTGTGTAAAGCTATGAGTAAAAGAGAAAGGGAGATCCATCATTTTTTGTTTGCATGGATTCTCCCAATTGGTTATAGCAGTCCTCAATACTCCCTCTTCATCATCTTCTCCATTTACCATTGTACTGATAGAGAAGTGGAAAACAATGTTAGAGCTCCGATTTCCATGTCTATTGTACTCACAATTTTAAACAAGTGGATTTTCTTAAAATGAGCTTGAATTCAGAAGTACAGGAAAGAAAAATGCATAGTGGAATGTCATTTTCTAAAAATTCAATAGATGATCGTGTACAAAGAACAACCTTTCTAAAGGGGATCAAGGGTGAAAAATCAACTCAAAGATATTTTCTCATACTTTCATAGTGAACAGAAAAGGAAAAGTAATGCTACAATTTTCCAAGTCATTCATTTGAACATATTTCATATTTTATAAAGTAAATTCTCAAAACTGAACTGCAAATACTCTCAATGGATGATAACAAAATTACATGATAAATTTTCAATTGATACAAGATAATGGACAACAATTCATCAAATAGAGAACTCAATATGTTCACAATATTTGTAAAGCCCATCAAAACAACGTCCTAGAACACGCTTCAACCTAACACTTAACCCGAAAATTACGACTAATTTTTTTTTTTTTTTTGTTTAAGTTATAAGAATGTTACAAGGGTTCTTGACCCCTTAGGGTTCATTAAATTAACTTACACCACTAAACTCACTTTACGATTGAAGAACCAGGTCTAGTTAAAAGGTTAACATATTTTCAAATTTATCTCTAAGGTCCATTAATCAATTATTCATTAGGAAGGTACCAAAGATTAATTTACTTAATTAAATATTTTCTTCTCTTTAAATAATGTTCAATCCTAACAAGGTTAACCTTATGTTAATTTATTTAAATTTATTATCCTATTACTTAGAGTCCTTTCCATTGACATCTTAAGGCTTGCTAAGAACTAACAAAGGTTAGCATTCTAAGGAAATTAGATGGCCCCATTCCCCAATTACACATACCCTTAAGGATTTAATTTAAACATTAAAATACATTTCTACCTAACAAAAGTAGGGTGAATTCTCTACCCTTAGATCAAATCCATCTTGACCACTAGATCCTAGGGTTCCAAACTTATCCCTAAAATCCTTATGAATTTCTATTAAAACCTTTCCTTCATTTTATTCTCCTCATTTAGCCTATTTCTTGTTAAACTTGTAGGTTGGAGAGGAGGAAGCCATGGGAGCAAAAGAGGAAGAGCCATGGAAGATTCTACAAGAAGATCTAGTTTAGATTAGCTTAGATTAAAGTTTTATTGTTGTTATTACTTCTATTCAAGGATTGGGAGGGGTTTCCTCTACCAATCTGGTTTTCATTTCAAGCTATTTGTATATTGGGTTTTTAATTTTGGGGCAAACCCTACCCCATTGTTATAAATGAAAGGAATGTTTTTAATCCACCATTTGGAGGTTTTTTTATTTCTCAATCCAAGGGATTTACTCATGGTTTTCTTGCTAGTAGATATCAGTTAAATTTTACATCTTATAAATTAGTAAAAACTAGTTAAAATTGGTGCACAGTGCAGATCCATCGAGAGTTCTATCAGAAGTGATATAACCACCTCCTAGAGCAGACTAGCAGCTTGGGACCGCCACCCTGCCTGGGTGACAAACCATGGACCGCCACCCTACTGAGTGTTGGTTTTAGACCACCTGTCTTAGCATGAGCGAAGCGGTTAGGTACCATAATTCTACAGAGGGTGGCAGATCCTTTCTAAAAAAACAAAACCTTTAATCCGAGATTTTCCCAAGGCCAAATTTTACTACAAGGTCCTAAAATACATTCGAACTTGATTACATGCTCCTCAAGTTCCAATTTTGGGATTTAATATTACTTGTTCATTCATTAGTTAAATCTACTTATATTTAAATTATTATCTAATCCAATAAACACATCTATTTTACAAGGTCATTCTATTATGTTAACTAGTTTTATTTGAATTCTAGGAGAAACATTAAAGGATTTATATCTAATTTCACATTGTTATTTTCTAATACAAAATGCAACAATTTCCCTATTTCAAATTTTTTTCTCTTCCATTTTCACTACAACTCAAATATCTAAAACAACTACAACAACTTTCTTTTACATTCAAATTTACTATGCATACTTTTAACATATTATCACTTTTCTATTTCTACTTTCTCATTTGCAACAACACAATCTCACAAAGAAATTAGACTTTCTTTTCCCATTGAGTATAACTCATTTCTTTTAACACAAAGAACTACTTTTCTCACAATACAACCAAGATTTCAAATAAAGAGAATTACTTTCTTTTCTATTTGCAAAACTAACTCTACAATATAAATCTTTCTTCTTTATTTTCTTATTTGTTTCTTTCCACATACAATACAATTTTAATAACAACTATTTGAATACAAATTTCCTTTACAAGACCAATATAATGTCCTCCACTTGAAGTGGAAAAATCCTACAATAATGCAAGCTAAAATAGAATACAATATTACAAGTTCTTCCACTCTAAGTGGGAATAACACAAAGGAATTTTATTACAAGAAGGATCTTCTTAGGGACTCCACCAAAAGCTCCAAGATTCAAAATACAACAAGATAGCTCCTCCAAGATTTTTTTGATTCACAACAAAATGGGGGGAGAGGCAATGCTCTCCACCTAACCAAGATACCCAATGAAGTGGAAAAACCATCCTCTCCATTGGCCCCAAGCCCCAACCACATTATAATGGGAGATGATTCCAACACAAGGTAAAAATAATTTCCACAACACAAAATTTGTTTTACAACCATTCCAACCACACTTCAATCATCTACAACACAACAATGAAAGGAAAACAAGAAAATAACAAGTAAACAACGCTTAAAACGAAATCCAAAGGAGCAAGACCTATGGGGAAGCCACTTATGCCTCCCAATGGGAATGGATGCCCACCTTAAATCCTCCAATGCATATCTCAAATCCCCTACATAATATTATGCCTCCCTCAAGTACCCCTTATACCTCCCACATACTCTTATGCCTCCCCCAATCTCTTATGCCTCCCTCATAAAAGAAATAAGAAATAAATGCAAGCATTCCTTATACAAGGTGGGGCATCCAACCTAAAATTCCTCCAAAAAAAGATAAAATCTTATGCCTCCCTACATGAAATATCCCCATAGTCTCCTCCTACTCCAAAACTTAGGCAATCTACCCACACCCAACAAGCATTCCAAAGAAAACAATACTCAACACAAACATATAAACACAAAATAAAGCATAACATAAACAAGTGAAAGCTCCTACCTTTCCATAGTATAGCTTGTTACAAGAGTAAGTCTCAAGATCCTCAAAGCCAAGCAAGCATCCATAAGCTCAAACAATACACAATCACTCCAAACAATCCTCTAACTCTCCAAAAATAGAAGAGCACAAAATAATGAAATAACTCCCAAACAAGTAAAAATATTTCAATAAATACAAAAAGGAGAGAGAAGGATGATGTGGCTCCAAGTAGGATGTCAACTTATTATTTTTCCACTCCACATAACCTTAGTTAACCTCATATTCTAATGCACAATGAATAAGTGGTTGAAGGAATGACATTATACTTACACACACAATAAGCGACACCCCCTAAGGACAAAATTAATTGCAAGAAAGGAAGTAAGATAAATATTTTACCTTTTTATCTTCCCAAAACACCTAATGGGGTCTTATTTTTACCCCCAACCCATAGGTAGGGTTGGAATAGAATATTTAGAGGTGTGGTACAAGTTTTACTTGTCCCACAAGCTTCCAAATTTCGCCTCTAAGGCCAAATTCGAGTTTCCCATGAAGGGTAGAGTGTACAACACTCAAGATCTCAAGTATTCAACACAAAAAAAAATCCAAGAGCACATCAAGTATAATAAATGAAATCCTTTGTTCAAATTTTAGATTAGGTTAGGACAAGGTTAAATTAGCTTAATTAAGACACTATAACCCATTAATAATAAAGGGGTAAAACATACATCAAAATCTAAATAATTAAAACAAGTAAATTACATTACTAAAAGAACACATACTAACATTAATAAAAGGGAACTAATAATAAAAGACAACACATGACCCCTTGGTCACAATTTTTCTTAACCAAATAATTCTAACACACACACAATTACATGTTGCCATGGTGACCCTTGTTGAATTCATCTAGAATTCCAATGTGGTTGGTCTCCAATCCCCCCGATGTTTGTTGTGAATAATTTAACCTATAAAACACATAAATACCCTCTTCGGCCTCATGGCCACATTAAAAACATCTATGATAAAATATACAATATAATTCTAAAATCACCTATATACGAATCAAATATCATCCATGAAAATACAATATCATTTACAATTTCTAGCAACATTTCTATTCCACATTTCATCCATGTCCAAATGATCACAACATTAGTCCAGTTATGAAAAGTCTACTCAATATGATGATATATATCACATGTAGGAAATATATATATAAATAACCATGTCAACAATATATCAACATCAATATGAAATGTCTCTAATGATCCACATGCATCATATATGAATCAAATCAACAACAGTTCAGTATTTCTAACATATAACATCATACTAAATCAAAAATCCATAATCATATCCATAAGAGTAGTCCGCAAAGATATCAAAATCAATAATCAAAAATTTCAAATACAGATTTTATAAGTACATTTCCAAGCCATGTTCCTTAGGCTATCATTGCCATTAGAGTGAAGCTATTGATCAGTACAAAGGTACAGTCATATTGGCACAAGTTGGAAAGACATCACAATATACAAATATGGTGAGTACATCTTACAAAAGATCACATATTATGGGACAAAATCATCAAACTTACAATATTCAAAGTATTAATCAAACTTTGAAGAATATTTTTTCTTCAAAAATAGAGTCATAATATTATGCCATAAAATATCTTAGATGCAGGTTCTCAATGAATGACAGGTTTGTATTCATGATCGAGATATTGTAAAAGCTATGAAGGAAATCATCATTCAAAACAACATGAAAAGTTTTGTTTACAACATTGATTGGATGTCTTATCAACCAAGGGTGAGTAATTAAGTTAGAGTTCCAGATCATGAGACATTATTGATGTAAAATTAATCAAAACTCTAACGTTTATTTTAGAAAAGTGAGCAACAATTTACAAGAACTTGAAACAATGATAAAGTCATCTCAAGAGGTAGATAATAATAGATTCTAAATATGAATGAGTATCAGAAATTCAAGTAAGTTTGTTCCCTTCACCATACTTTGAGGAAGGTATAAATTCAATTTTTACAATAAGCAGCAACCTAGGCACTATTTTCAATAGATACAACATCTTTTCAAGAGCTTAAAGTGCATCCAGAAGTGTCATTCACAGTTACAAAACCTCACTAGTAACATTCAGGAAGAAATAATTTTTACCAGACAATGAAATTACATTCATCTATACATTACCAATCAATAGATAATACATGATTGAAGGAGAATAGTAATCAACATTTCAGTCATATATTTTTCCAATGCAGATTTACATGTACAATTTCTAGCATATGTGACCAAGCCTTCAAGACATAAATTTCTTAGTATTACAAGATTGAATAGTAATTTCAGAGGTAGGATGAATGCAAAAATAGTGTACGAATCTGATTTTAAAGTTTTTTGATTAATCAAACATAATAAGTTGAAATCAAAGTGCATCCATGGTAGGAGAAACCATGGATGAAATAAAATAACATTTTCATAAGAGTTCAAATAACATTAAATTCATTCATAACAAGAGTAAAACGAACAATATGATGCAATAATAGCCACATGTTAACAAAAATACAACACAATATGCAAAGTAAGTAAGGTTCAAGCTATTGAATAATAAAGTCAAGTAGTTTTCCAACAATGAATATTCATTATTTGAACCAAAAACACCTTTGCAATAAACAAAAAGAAATATCAGGTAAAAACATTTAGAAACTTTTAGAGCATATAATATAATGCATAGATGAACTACATTCAGCTTAAAAGCTATGCATGGAACATGAACAAAATAAAAGTAAATAGAGATTTTCAGAATTAGTATCCTTTAGAATGAAGAAGTTACAATGAAGTACAAACTGAAAGAATGGATAGAAACCAAAAATTCACATCAAGATCTACAACTATTTGAAATAATTTGAGTATTTCAAATGTAAATCGAGCAATATAGCTATCCAATTAACTATATGATTATATCAAAATAGATGTTTATATGATGCAAAAAATAAGTCAAGAACTGAAACAAAGTCCAAAATTGAAGCATTGTATTCAGGTTTTAATAATAAATGATAGTAAATGATGGGGATTCATTGCGGTTTGTAGAAAATCAACTCATAATAATTTGAACAGGACCATATGGGCCATACACAAGCAACAATGGAAATGAGAATCATTTTATGCAGGTTACTATGGTCAACATGTGTAGTTTATAACCATAAGAAAGTAAATTTATGAATTCATACAATGGAGAACAAAGGTTCAAACACCGTGAGGTAGAGGTTCATAGTTACAAGTTACAAATAATGTAGAAAAATAGGGATAAACAAGACCTCGAGGGCAATACCTACAACATGCACAAAATCCCTACGACTTGAGGCTCTAACAGATGGCAAAAACCTTGAATGGCCCAATATCATTTCCATGATGGCAACAAGGAATCTTGAAAGAGTTTTATAACAAACCCTAAGATAAAGCTTCAATTAGTAGTTGAAGATCTATAACGATATCGCATTTATAGCCATTAGTTCCACAATAAGAACGAGACAAAATACTCAAATGGGGGTCCAACCAACAAATTCAAATAGTAAAACAAAGTCTCAAAACTAGAAACAACAGATGTCATAATGTGGAGTTATAATAAAATCCCATGGAATCCTTGTTGTAACCCATAAGAAATGGAGAAATCCTCGCGAGCTATAAATTATAATACCCACAAAATGGTTTCACTAGAGCTTCAAGCCCTCTAATGGCTGTAGAGAACACATAACAACAATTTTAAGGCTCTTCGAAATGGCCATCAATCTGAAAAAAATAGTTCAAAAATACATAATCCCAATTTAGAATTACGATGAATAATGATATAGAACAAACATAAGCATTTACAAATTCCAAGATCTTCCTCAAGGTGAACAACAAGCAGATGGGGTTTTCTTCAATAAAATACGAACCAATTAAAGTTTCAAATAACACATAATAATAGAGCCCATGATAATAGTTTCTTACCGGTTTCAAGGTATCGAACCGCGAAAGTGTTGAATTCTCACTCCAACAATAATTCCCAACTCGCATCACGAGTTTCAAATTAACAAGGCCCAGATCTTCTTCAAGTAAAATATCTCCAATATAATGAAATTCAAACCACAATGTCTCAAATAAGGGCGACCATTGATTGAATGTAGAGCTTGAATGGAAAAATTAAAACCTAAAACAATGAACAAGGGTGACTATCGATGTGTAAAACAAACATGATCTAGTGCAAGTTCAAGTCCTTTGAGCTTTAATGAGAATACACCTGAGCTCGTATACACTTACCTAGGTATTAGAAAACACCAAAAAAAATAGAAAAGAGCACCATCCTAGGCCAAGGAATCAAGCTTCAACATCAAAAACAATGGTGGAAACAAAAACTTTGTGAGAGTATACTTATCTCGAAGAGGAGCTTGAATGCAAAATAAAAATGATCGGGGTTTGAATGATGTTTTCCCACCTTAACTCAACCTGAATTTTAAAAATACACATGTGGAGATAAACAGAAAACCCTTACTCCATTTGATTTAAGCCATCACTAACACACTCAAGGGTCAAGCCAACATGATTAAGGTGACCAAGAATTACATTACATTTAACCTTAGTTAGGGACCGAGAATTAAATTACATTTGAATTTAGATAAGGTCTATAAAACCTTATAATATATTTTCCATAGAATCATTGAAGAGGGGCCCGACACCATGGAATATGCATTATACAGATCAAATTTGGGACCTTATCATTACCTTAGACTATGCCACATAAGTCAAGTATATGCCACATTTCCAAGTAAAGGTGGGTCATAGGAATCATGTGATTATTATTTTATTCGACATTATACTAAGGTTTGCAATATTCCATGATTAAATTAAACCATCCTAAGTCATATACACGGTTAAATAAAATAGATTTTAACCTTATTTTTGCAAAATAACCTCGTTCCCTCAAGGTGGTCAACATAAAGGTGGTCTCTACATGGTTTAAATATTGCTAATTATTCAAACCAAGGGTAATATCTTATGCTTATACAAGAGTGTATTTTTCATGTCATCCACTAGAAGACAAAAGAGGGAAAAGACAAAATCGAACATGTGCACAACAAAGGTGGTCCCCACATTGTAATTGGATAATTTTATTAAGTATTCAAGACAAGGGAATTATTTTTCATGTGCATCTAAAGGGGAAAAATTATAAAAATTTCAAATTTATCATTACAAGTGGATCAAATTGCAAGTGTCACATCAAGCAGAAGAAGAAAAAGATTACATGCACATTGGAGAATACTTACACAACAAGCAAGAGTTATTATTAGCTAAATTATTCATCCAAGTTTTATTAAAAATAGATATTAATGCCTCATTGCAATCAATATGTCTATTTGCATTCGTGTAGTTATTCATGATAAAGGGGTAATAGTAGCATGCATGGGCGAGTAAAAATTCTAGCCTATTGTTAGGATGGGTAGGGTGAATAATTTGGCTATATATTGTTTGTATTGGCAAAGCACTAAAGAGGAATTTTGGGACATAGGAGTGCTGAAGCAATTTTCTATCAGTTTCGTCTTGAATGAGAACTCATTTTTTCCTTCCAATTATTTACAATGATGTGTATCTCTTTATTAATTCTTGTGAACGAAAATTCCCTGATTAATCATCTTACCTTAATGTTGCAAAGAAAATATTTTCTACATAATCTTAGTGTGCATGTTTATCTTGTTGTTTTGTTGTGATTTATCCCTCAATACACAAGAGTTTTGCCTTTAAATTCATTCTCAATTTTGTGGTGCATATACTCAATCAAAGCCCTCAATAAGTTTTGTGTATCACTTGTTATCTCTCAAAAGTGCACCTTGTAGAAAGATGGCTACATGTTTTTAAGCTTGCAAAATTTGATCTCTCTCTTTCGTAGATACAAAGGAAACACCTCAAGTCTGTGTGTAGTGCCTCGTTGTAATGCTAAATTTTGAGGTGAAATTGTTGTTTCTTCCATTGCTTTCCTCCCACGTTGGTTATAGATGTGACAGGCTAGACATGAGGAGATATAGTTTTTTTATTATTCTCTTTGGTAGTGGTTGAAGCGCATTTTCCTTTCTCCCTGGTTAGCTGGCCGCACTCATTTATTTCTGATTTGCAAATCTTACCTGCTTCTTGTTGACTGTCTGGAGATCTCCCTTGGATATTCTACGCGTGGAGTGGTTGAGGGACGTTTTTTCCTGTTGCGTGGGCAGAAAGGCGAGTAAAATCCTTCTGTCATGGCGTTTTTCCTCCCTGTGCGTGTTTTGTTTGATGAAGCTTCAAGCTAGTGAGGTAGGCGTGTTACCTCCATGTTTCATTGGTTGCTGCGAGGTGTGGTCTTGTCGAAATCCATAGCAACGCCCTGCACAGTAATTAGACAGGCAGCAAGCTTGTTGCGGTATAGTCGAAGCTTTTGTGAGCGCCTCCACCAAGCGGGTTGCACAACCTTGTTGTTATCTGTTCAGTATCAACGCATCTTCAAATTCAGGATTCTCCTACAAGATATTGTTATCAAATCGACTATGTGACAGTGAGAGTGTTACCAGGAGACCTGACGAAACTCCCTTGCAAGTTTCTCTTTTGAGATCTCACTGTTTTACGATGTAGCTCATGGGAGAGGGTCTCTTGGAGGCGGATCTGTTTCAGATCAGAATATTCATGAAGCACGTTTGCTTTGCTATAGTAATGGCGCATGCTTTTTGTGTTGGTGACAGATCACACCCATAGGCACAGGAGATCTATACAATGTTGGAGAAAATGTCTTGGGAGATGAAGGTAATAGGATCCTAGCGTGGTGCCCTCCACACCAAGTTCAAAGCCTGAATCGTCTCAAAGCACAAAGAAGAGCTCCAATAGATTAAGCAGGGGTGCTGTGATTGCTATTGTTGTTGGGGACTTTGCGGTTCTATTGCTCATTGCTTGCTTTTTCATTTGGTATTACTGGAGAAAATACTCTAGAAAAATGGTGGATGGGAAGCCGTCAAAGAGATTGGAAACAGAGAAGATTGTGTATTCATCAAGCCCATATCAACATCCATCTAGTTCTGCAGAGAAGGGAAAGCTAGTTTTCTTTAAGGGAACTCGACAGTTTGAATTGGAGGATCTTCTTCGAGCTTTGGCCGAAATGCTTGGGAAAAGTAGCTTTGGATCTGTTTTTAAAGCCGTATTGGAAGATGGTAATGTTGTTGCAGTAAAGAGATTAAAGGAGGTGCAAGGGTCAGGTAAAAGGGATTGTGAGCAGCATATGGAACTTGTTGGAAGCTAGCAAAAGTCCTAACAGAAGACGGAATATGCAGGCCTCTTCAAAGCCTTCAAGATCTCTTACCAGTCTCACTCGTGTCCGTACAAGATGAGGTTGTTCAGTAAAAATCTTTCCACCATTGTTAAATCTTGGGCCATAAATTGTTTTGTAAACGTGCATCATAATTGTTGATAACAGTGCTTTGAAGCAAAGAATTGTTGCTCTTGCACAAGACAAGTTTTTTTTTAAAGGATGCACACTGTGAAACATTGAAAAAGGAGGTGTCAAGGCTAAGTCAACTTTATCACGAGCAGCAGCAACATTTGCAAAAAGAAATGCATGCATCCTCAACAGGGGCATATGACTTACAACAACACCAGTTTGGTAAGCTAGAGCAGGGTTCATCTTCACAGGTGATGGATCAAAAACCTGAGATCTCTGATCCTTCTCCAAGTCATCTGAAGACTACATCAGGGATTCCAGATCATAGAGAAAACAATGCTTCCCACAGCCATACAGCCCCTGGTTCTCAAATGTTGAAAAGCATGATGCCTGCAAGCTGCCTTATGGGAGAGAGAGCAACAGGAGCTGGGAAGAAAGAACTATAATCAGGCATGTTAATTCTACTCCTCGTAATAGTTTTCTACCTTCTTTCAGTATCTTGAAATGAATATTCTTTCCTCTTAAATGGCGCCTAGACAAGATGTTTTCGTAGTTGTTTATATCACTGCCTGATTGTGTGGTTGTTCCTTTAAATCTCGTTCCAATTTCGTTGGTTTTGCTTGGAATGTTCTTTCCTCTCTTATAGCTTACTCTGTTTATATT
Organism: Taxus wallichiana var. yunnanensis; assembly: GCA_018340775.1. Classification (NCBI taxonomy): domain Eukaryota; kingdom Viridiplantae; phylum Streptophyta; class Pinopsida; order Cupressales; family Taxaceae; genus Taxus; species Taxus wallichiana. The sequence continues at coordinate 193,067,382 of CM031237.1, read as the reverse complement.
TGTCTAATGGGCTACTGCAATATTGAGTGATGCAGTCTAGTTCGTAGGGAAGGAAACATTATTGAGTTTTGTTTGCTTATATGACCCTCTTTTAAAAGAATTTTGTGATGGTATTTATAATAGAAGGCTTACTATATGGAAGGTTAAGCCTTCATATCTCTTTTTGGTTGAGTAAATACGTATTTCCTGTTTAGGGCTCTCCTGTTTTGCTAAAGGTACATTAATAGTGACGTTGGGTTCTAAAACTTGTTTAAGCCTGTGGGCATTCCTTACTTTTTGTTTAATTAGAATATGACATTAGGGTTTTGCTTTAGAACTGTACATGGTTGACTTTTGTACCCAGTTCTAGAGGATGAATAACCCGACATCTATTTTGGCCTCTACGTGTTGAGAAAATTACTATACCTACTACCTGGTTCAAACTCTTGTTTGATTAAAGTAAGGGGGAAACATTGTAAGTTTTATTGAATGAAATCTCTACAAATTTTATTAAGGGTCGCAAGCAAGTTATTAATAGCTGGACCGAAACAAAAGTTGTAGGTGAATCCATGGTATTGGACTCGGGAACTCGTTTCCTGTTAGATGACAGCTGATTACAGTGATAATATAATAGGTGGTTATTATGTTCATCTGTTTGATATTGCTAGACATGTCCTTGATAAGCCCACATGGATCGGGTAAAATTTCCATCTTCTATACCATTGGCCAGGAGCTCATAGAACTTCTAGGCCTGACTGCACTGCGTAACCTTCCTGATGGATATGTGTGTTGGTTCCTATTTTTTTTTGTGCTTGCACTCGTGGTAGGGTCTTTTGAGTCTGGGGCATCGTTGGTGTTTTACCCTCTGCGTATCGAATCCCCTTTGTTTTCGGACTCGAATATCGTATTCTTCAAACCTGGTTACTAAAAGGTCCCATTTTGTGGCCTTGTTAAGGAAATCAATTTTTTATTTAATACTTATCGGCATTGTCGGAAATATATAAAAATTATTAACGAATTTTGGGTTTAGCCTTCCCTTATATTATGTAGAGGAGTTGACGTTTTGGGTTAAGGTTGTTGGTAGGATAATGGCCCTTTTTGTATCTCCTTTGTACGCTTCTGGAAGAGTGGTTTTGTTTGGTTAACTGGTCCTACGTTTAAAAAAAAAATCCTACATGAAGGTAGCGGTAAAACTCCTTGGTTAAAACTGAAACTATAGTTGTTTTTCTTTTAAGGGCATCGAACCCTAATTATTGCTATGAAGCCTTCCCCTGGGAGATTTGGATAACGCCATTTTGTTTCGTGCCTACGATCATTATTAGTATGTTTTGTCTTCTCTTGGACCTCTTTAGATGGGTGGATTGGGTATTGGGTTCCAATCACGTAATCTATAGGACTACATGAAGGAAATATATCAACACTCTTGACTTTCTTGTTCCTAACCCATAAGGTCTTGCCTTGATTTATGTGATTCTGTTCTTACTGGTATTTTGACTTTCTCCTTGTTGGATGGTTTAGATTTCTTTCTCATGCGAATAATTTTGGAGTTGTGGGTTGTGTTTTAAATCCATTTTTGAATTAGAACATTCCTTTCTTGATATTGTTAAATGTTAGCTTACTGTTGCAATGTGTAGCCTTAACATGCTCAGTTCTTGCGAACTGACTTTAGTTAATATTTGTGCAGATGGATTATGCGAGTAGACTAGAGGAAAAGAGTGTTAAAGGTTCATCTGTACAATTTATGAAGTACCTTGTAAAAATGTCGAATGTATTGTAGAGTATTGTTGTTGTAACTGTTGAAACTTTGGTTTGTTTGGATAACATGTGAAAGATGAAATTTGATTACCGCTTGGTTATGGGATATTCTAGTGTATTTTTAAATCCTTAGAATAGTAGTGTGGCATGTTCCATGTTATTACGCTCCTGTTCCCTAGTCATGGATTAATAGAGATGGTATGTCCCTTTTGTTTGTGCATCGTGTTGGAAAGAATTGATGTAACCTTGTTTTGTTTTCGCAAACGAGTACTGTTAAACTTTGCTCTTGAGTTAGAATGTTGACTTGTAAATCCTTCTAAGGCATAGTAGCAATGAGTTTGTAAGCACTATAAAGTGGACTGGATAGTCCTTATAAAAGTTAAACGAAAATTTATGTATATGAACATATTAATGTAGATGTGGTCCACTTGATAACCTTTGAGACCTGGAACAATCAAGAGGAATCTATCTTTTGTATCAAAATATGATTACTTGTTTTTCCCCGAGCTAAACTAATAAACACTATTTTTTTTTGGTGAAACCTTAAATGATCTCATGGTGAAATCAATGGTTAGATTTTAGAAGATGATAGGAATTATTGAGTAGGAGGGAAATTGATTAATAAAACCTTAAATATCTCTCTATCATTTGAAATGTTCTCCTTTGTCAAACTTAATAAAGTAAAGTCTAGATGGAACATTTAACCAATCTTGATAAACTCGTAGCCTCAATAAAAGATGGATAGTGGACAATGTGACCTTGAAGCTGAATTCTGTTGTCCTGTTCCGTTAACCCTTACCATGATTCATGGTGATATTTCCTAAGCAAGGTCAAAATTTGATCCTTAAACAAGAAGGTTTTTGTTATGAACCCTAAGCGGTACTTTCCACTCAATCGGAGCTTATGCCTTCACCTGTGCAATAGAGTTGTGGAACATGTGTTAGAAGCTTGAGTAAGATTAATTAACCTTGTAAGAAATGGAAAATGTTCTAAAATCAAATGAATAAGAAAGATTTGGACATAAAATTGATGATCCTAGTTTAGAAAGCTTGGCCTTAAGCTATTCAGTCAATAGTTGAAAAGAAAGAAGTTCTCCCTTGTGAAAAGAATTGTGTGAATCATTACATGAAATTTTATAAGAACGTAAGTTAAGAATTAAGAGACACTTTAGTAAACAAGAAAATTTAACAAGAATTTCCTCATGGGATGCCCCTAACTGTAAGTGTGTTTTGTGGTTGGACTCCAATGTTGTTCTGTCAAAAAGAGAAAAGTAGATTGTCCTTGATAGGTGTGAACGTTTCCATGCTGCCTTTATGGTCATCCTTGTATCAGGTTGTTCACAGTGTTAGTTGTATCCTTGGTGACGACTTGTTGCGTCATGTTATGTGTCAAGCAAGTTCAAAAAAAAATTATCCTGTATTTCACTGTGTTGTTCGTGTGTGTGATTTTTGGGTCGTTACACTGTGGGTATACCTATTTTGAGGTGAGTCTCGGTATCAAGGCTAGTTCCTTGTTGATGTATCCTAAACTGATTTCTAGGGTTTAAGGGGAAAATATGACTATAAAATAATTAAAACTAGGGTGATACACCAAATTTGTATAAGGGATTTGATTGATTATGTGCACAATTGATATGTGAAAGGATTATTGATGCACGAAAAAATAGTCTTCTGCAGAATGTTAAGGGGGAAAAACTTTGAGGTATCGAGGGAAATTATCACAAAATACTACTAAGATAAGCATGCACATTAATATCATGCATAAATCATTGAATTTTACAATAAGGTAAGATGATTAATCAGGTAATTTTCATTCACAAGACTAATTGAAACATACACAAGACTATAAATGATTGGAAAGGTAGAAAATACTTCACACTCAGAAGGTAAAAATTGCAGAAATTGTTTCAGTACTCCTATATCCAAAAAGTCCTCTCATTGTGCTTTGCAAAGGAAAACAATATATAGAAAAATAATTTTCACCCCCTTCCTAAAAATATCCTAAGGCTTGTACTCATCCATGCATCCTATTTTTACCCTTTTATTAATAATAGATAAAGGAATAAAATAGAATGTGCAATTACAATTAGGCATTAATAGCCTTTGATCACATTACAATCATTGAAGTTGACTATCCTATTTTTAAGAAAACAAAGGTGAATAATTTTCTAATAATAATCTTTCTTGCTGGGTAAGCCTCTTTCCTTATGCATGTTAATTCATATTCTTGTCTTTTCTATCCTCTTGTGAAACATGCAAAAATTAACTCTCCTTCGTGAGTAAAAATAATCGCAATACTTGCAATAATAAACATCCAAAGATGGGGACCACTTGTCCATGTGAACATGTTCTGATGTTGACATCTTTTGATTCTAATTGTCACAAGGGTGACATACTACAAATTATCTCTAGCTCCTCCAACAATGGAGACCACCTTTGCACTTCACCATGGTTTGGCCACCTTTGTGGACTTAAGAATCCTAAAAGCGGTGACCATTCTACATGGCAAATGCCACTATAGTCTCCACCACCTTTTGATTAATACATGCATGTGTATACTTTTCAGCCTTTGCATATTGGAAAATATATGTTTTAAAAGATCCACCTTTTCGGTGATCATTATGCCACATAATTTGGTCATCTTTTGCATATTTGAAGCTTGGACTATAGTTAATTGATTTAGACCCCTTTGTATATTTGACCACACATATATCACAGACCTTAAAAGGTCAAAGCAATGACTTAAAAAAAAATTGGTTGGCCTCGTTCATGATGGTATGACCCTTCAATCAGTTGTTGGTGGTGTCATACTCGGGTCGAGTTAGCTGTAACCCTGAGTATGCATTGATAAATGAAAAACCCATGTTGGTCATTGATCTTCTGAAAAGCTTCGGTACCAACCATTTATCTTGATATTTTATTAGTTTCGTATTGGCTTTTAATGTGATTGGTGACAATAACTTCAAGCTTTAATTGTATTGAGTTATGAACCAAATTATGAGTCTTTGATCTTTTACACGATGTGATCTTAGTCATTGGTTTTCTGGGCATCTGCCTTGCATTAATTGAGAATTTGTGATTTATCCTCGGCCATTCGATCTATGTCCTATCTGATCACAAATCATCAATTTTGAACTTGTGGTTATGGTTTTTAGGTTTGCATTGAATATGGTTGGTGACATCGTGATCCTAGTGGTTTTCTTTGAAATTTTTTGAATGTTTCTCAACCTTTGATTCCCACACGGATCAATCTCTGAATATTGATCGCTAACTCAGTATGAGTTAGGTTAAACTGACTGAGGTGGGTGAGTTTTAAAATGCTTGAGCTCTATCATTTTTGGTCATTTTTTGGCTTGCTTGTAGAGAGTGGCGAAGCCATGGAAAATTTTGTGTAGATACCATTTTGATCTGTGAAGCTCGGCTCTTGCATATTTGGTCTCTGTGAGTTTGTAACCTGGTAGCTCTTGCTTGGGAGCTCTGGAAGTGTTCATATATTCATGTTTTATGAGATTTTGTGTGAGATCTTTGGAGGATTTTTTCATCTTGAGTTTGAGATTTTGTGGTCATTTGTGCCTTGGTTTTGAGCTCGAGTCTCTGTACCACTTTCATGGCCGCCATCTCTGAGTTCAAGTGAGTCTGTACCTTTGTGGTTTCTACTTTGTTCACTTGTCACTTGAGAAAAATAGTTATGGGTATTTACCACCATTATCTTCAACTTCGAGCTTCTATGTACTTGTGAAGTCTCTAATTTCTTTGCCCCGAGCTTTCAAAGTGGAGCATCGTGGTTATGGCCATGTTTTTCTCATGAACCTTGAGCTCGGTTAAAATGGTTGTGGATGCATTTCGCTTTGTTTTGATCTCTCTATTTATAGTCTCCTTAGAAGTTATGTCAGCTACCTTCTTGATTCTCTTCAAGGCGGTCACCATTTTATGGGTTTGAGCTCAGTTAAATGGCTTTGTGAAGCCGTTATGCATATATCTTTTTCTTTAGCTCTGTTTGAACTTTTTGAGAAATTTTGGTTAGTTCTTCACTAGTTGGCCGCCATTGTTGAAGTCCTTCGAGCTCAAAATGTGCAACTGGTATCACTTGTTTGATGAGATAAGGTAAGTCTGGACCTCCTGAGTATCACTATTGATTTATCACTGCTATTTTGGCTTCAAAACACTGATGATCATTTCTTTTCTTTCATTTTCCATGTGATTTCTGAGGCAACCTTGGTCTCTGAGCCAAAACTTGTTCTGGGTCCTTCATTTTAGTCCTGATCTAACCATTTTTGGTGGGTTCACTCACTTCAACTCCAACTGGTAAGTTCTTGATCAAACCTTGTGCTCATTTCAAAATTTTGGAACCCCTGTAACAAATATTTTAATAATGTGTGGAAAAACTAAATGATTTCCTTCATCTGTACCTGTATGATCTCAAATTTCAATTCCAAAATCTTAACTTGGATAACCTAGGTTGAAAACCACTTCACATAGTTTCCTTTAAAGCTCGTACTTCCTTCTATTCGGCCATGTAATCACTGAGTTTGAATCTTGTGTTCGAGATTTGTGATCTCTGCTTATTTTAAATGCTTAAACCGACTTCTAATGTTCTGAAATGAGGAGATGTGGATCTCGATTTTTCTATTTCTGTAATTTCTCTTTTCCAGATTAATCCTCTTAACCTAAACCAGACTTTACATATTTTATTTTCAACATTTTGTTCATAGATAGGATTTCTAGTTTGTATGTTATCTTCTTGTAGTTCTATAATCTCATGTTTTCTTTGAGTAACTGGAAGATATCATTTTGCAATTCCTCTATTTTGGAGCTTTGTTCTAGTATAAAACTTTCCTTTACTTATCCTTTATAATTAAAAGAGTGGTTACACTTGATAGTTGCATTCACTCTCCTTTCTATTTTCTCCTTGTTCCTCAACTAAAGAAATTAACTTTTGGGTTGATCTTTTGCAACCTATAATTGCATATTCTTTGAATTTTGAACTTGGTTATGTAACTTGAGATGGGGTTCTTTACTCAAGGATAGATGAAGAATATATGTTTCACTTTGCTTACCCTTGATAGTCTGAAATACTTGCTTTCTTTGGATACCAAAAACAAGTTCGATTTTGATAAAACAAGTAAACTAAAAAGTCTAAAACTTGCATTCTTTTGTATTTCTTTAGTTCACCTTCAGTAATGATCCTTTGTAACCATGATGGTTACATACTTTGATTCTAATGATGATTTTGTGACTTGTTGGTACACTATAATCTTGTTTCTTTTACTTAGATGCTTTATTTCCTTGAAAGTAGTATTTCTGACATGCTAGAAAATTTAAAATGTTGATTTTTCATGGCGAAGCCCTGGAAAAATATTTCCATAATTTTTTTCATTTTGTTTTAGCTATAGTAGTTGTATTTTCTGGTTTAGAATACAAAAAGCAACACTTTTCTAATGAAGCTTATTTAGTGAATAAAATTGGAACATCGTAACTATTTATCTTGATCATGGAATTCTTTTCTAGTTTTTTTGTATCACTTACTTGATTTATATATTTCTTTTACAACATGTAACGGTTGAAAGTGACATGATAAAAGTTGTAAATGTCTATTTTACATAAATAAGCCCTCACAAAGTTTCCTAGAATGTTCTTTAAAAGGAATGATAACTAGATCATACCAAGCCAAGAACAAAGATGAAAGCAATTCACTAGAATAACTTTACATAAAACCTTTGCAAATAAATGAGAAGCAATGTCATATATTATTATGGAACTCAATGCAATACATTGAAAATGGTCCTTGCTTAAATAGGCAAGGAATAACAATCTAAGAACCACCAATGTCATAGATCAAGCCATAAATCAAGGAAATAACTAGTCATCAAAGAACTAATCAAGACCATAGATTTAGGAGAGAACTAGACATCAAGGATCTAGTCAATACCATAGATCAAGGAAAGAACTATACCTAACAACTAGATAATATCTCCTAATATCTAAATAAGATAAAAGAAATATCCACACACATAAGTGGGTGAGGATAAATACAATAAAGGTAAATAAATTACCTAGGTGTACATGAGCTAAGGTAAATACCTCCTCTAACACCCCCCCTCAAGTGAAGCTAGGGGCCAAAATAGAAGTGACATGTCCACAAGATGAGTCTCGGTAATTAGGCCCGATGAGATACTCATGTACAATAACTAGGAAAAAGGGACACCGTAAGGTACCCAAAATAAGTAACGATAAAGTAAAGAGAGTAAATATCTGCTCCAAGGAATCCTAAGAAGATCATATCAAAAAAATCATACAATCTTTGAAGAATTTTTGTGTGTACTGTGGTCTAAATCCACCGCTCAATCACAAAACTCAAAACGATCGACACTAGGCTCTACCGTAATATCTCCATACAAGGAGACTTTCAATAGAGTGATGTCGAAATTGAAAAAAAAACACCAAACATAATTGATCAACTACTTCAAATAGGTGTTCCACAATCCAAGAACAATAACCAAAGCAACAAGGCAAGGACACAAACTCTAGAGTGTTATGATCCAATAAAAGACAAGGTAACACAAGCGGGTACTAGAATAGATCCACCATAAGAGATACCGTGAACATGCCAAAAGTGTCGAAAATACATATACAAAATATCTCAACAAATAAGAGAGATACACTACACCTGCTAAAGAAAAATGCTCAAAAAAAGAAGAATCACAAGGCAAGAGTAAGGTATAGAAAGTGGAGCAAGAGGCCGAATGGTGGAGGATCCATGCCTTTAGAGTCCTCGAACAAATGTGTTTGTCACCGCCATGAGTGATTAGATATCCACCCCAAATCAACATGGATGGATGAAGAATATGCTCGCATATGACTTGGTGTAAAATGCACAATGGGTGCATGCAAAAGAACATCGAATGTGTGTCGGGTTGAACAGGTTTGATAACTGAAATCTTATGTTTCTCAAGCTCGAGTGAAGGTGCAGTAACTCATGTGTTGCTCATGATCCTTAGAAAGAGTCGAGTGAACGAAAAATGAGCTCACAATGTGTGATCCCAATGAAGTATCTCGCTAAAAAACTAATTTCATGATTAGAATTCTACTTAACATGTGGAATAGAGAAAACAATACCCTGTGAATCTCTGCCAATGACTCCACTAGTGAGACCCATAGAACGGAGCATGTGAGAACTAGATGCAGTAGTATGCTTCTCAAAAAAGCCATGCAACTGAGCAGAAATAGGATACACAACATGTGGTATTGTAATAGGAATAGATGTGGAAGAGCATGCAGTAATAAGCTTCGCAGGTGTATGAGCATCAAGTGCAGGAACAAACTCAAAGACTGACAAATCAATGTCAGTGGGTTCGAATAAATAGCTGTAGTGCAAGTGGACTAGGAGCATGGTTGTGGTTGTCCACAATATGATGGTGATGTTGAAGGCTAGGAAGTTTGTTCTGTAGGGATTGTATTATTGTATCCTTATCGTGAATGAGTGATTATAGAAGAGAATTTTGCTTCTTGAACGATCTATTTTCTTCAAAAAAATTTACAATATCCTCTTGAAGTCCATACACTTCAAAGAAAAGCATATCATTCTCAGAATCCATGATAGGTACAAACTACAACTCCCAAAAGTTTAGGACATCGGGCTCATCCGAAATCACATCCACAATTGATTACAACACTCCTCCATATTTGGCACTTTATAATTATAGTGCAAGTCTCAAAATAAATATTTCCAATGGAAAGAGCATGAAAAAACAAACACTTTTGCAAAAAACGGCTCTCAAAACTGAGTTACCGATTAAAACTTACAAGCTTTTTAATATTTTTCTTTGTTATTTATTTTAGGTGCCACCAAAACCAAATAAAATGTTGTTGCATTGACCACAAAAAAATTAAAGGGGGTGACGTTAAGCACCTACTAGTAGGAATCACAAGCTTTAAGCCCTCATATGACTATAGGATATGACCAAGGGCTAAGGATTTTAATGGGTGTATCTCGAAGAAAACAACAAGACCCAAAAAAATATTCCCGCAATTTCTTTTCGATGGGTGTGAATCCCAAGGCGATATAGTGTGCTTCTCTATAACAACAAAAAAACACAAAAAATGACTGTCTATAGAAACGACCAAGTTTAGAGTTGATCTTAGGATTTTCACACCTTCTAGATCCAATGGAGGCCTCTATTTTCCATAAAAATGTATGCAGCAACAACATACGACCAAATCCCAAATATATGAATATACAATTAATTTATTTGCAAAATAAAACTTACGTAAAGATGCCAACAATAATCTCCTATTATGATACCATGAAAGGAATGATAATTAGATCATACCAAGCTAAGAACACATATGTTAATCAAACACCACAATCTATAAGATGAAAACAATTCGCGTAATAGCTTTACATAAAACCTTTGTAAATAAATGAGTAGCAATGTCATATATTATTATGGAACTCAATGCAAAGTACATTGAGAATGAGCCTTGCTTAAATAGGTAAGGAATAACAATCTAAGAACCGATCAAGGTCATAGATCAAGCCATAAATCAAGGAAATAACTAATCATCAAAGAAATAGTCAAGACCATAGATTTAGGAGAGAACTAGACATCAAGGATCTAGTCAATACCATAGATCAAGGAAAGAACTATACCTAACAACTACATAATATCTCCTAATATCTAAATAAGATAAAAGAAATATCAACACACCTAAGTGGGTGAGGATAAATACAATATAGGTAAATAAAGTACCTAGGTGAACATAAGCTATGGTAAGAAACCTACTCTAACATTCTTTTCATTATGCCTTAGCTATATCCCTTTCTTTCTAGTTAACTTTAGCTTCTTGAAATTTGATTCTTCTTCTTTAGTTGTAAACTAAAACATGTACTTCTATTTTCCAGTCTCTCTTCTATACTATAACTTCTTCCATTTGTAGAAAATATTGAATTTGAGTTACATTAATCCTTCTTTCCAGCATGTACTTATGACTTGTCTATTTTTTCTTGGCTACAACCTGTACCTACACACTTAAGAAAACAATTAGAAAATACTTAGGCTTTTTGGCCTCTCTTGTGTCCATGTTTCTTCTTTTCTTTTCTCTTTATTCTTTCTGATTGAGTAAAGCATGTATGCAGTTTGATATTCAAGTAAATTATATCTCCTGTTTTAAAGATATTCATATGCACAAACTAGGACAATATATGAATATGAATTGATATCTGAGCTTATAACTGACAGTTTCCTCTCTTTTTCGTTTCACATACAGTGACTTCTAAAATAAATATGAAGAAGGACTAATCACGGGAAAATGGAGATACTTCCAACAATGAAGAAACCCCCCAAGGCAATGATGGGTTCACTCATACTCCTTTACTTTCTTTTTTGTGCATGCGTACTTCTTATTTCAAAGTAGCTATACTTTACTTTTTAGTTACATCCCATAGCTTGTGTGGGAACATTGAAATTCCTTATGAATAAAATATTGAAATCTAGAAATGAGTTGTGTATTTCTTTCTACATTTCATATTTCGTATGGATTGTATGATGAACTAAACAACTCAGTAATATAATTGAATGTCTTAATCATGGAGGAAGGAAACCTAAGAAAACCTGTAATATCCCGTAATGAACTCTGATTTCTGCAATCTGCACTTATGTTTGTTGTCCCAAAACTCAACATTTCACCTATTCTGCAATTGGATGTCTTCATCAGGACAACACAGCTATCCTTCAAGGCTTTGTGTTCTTTTGTTGAAGATAGTCATGAAATTGTAGACTATGTGATCTGTTATGTTTTGTAATAGCACACATAACTACAGATTTCATGTAATCGTTTAACTAAAACAACAGTAACAACATAATCTAAAAAATCTCCCCTAGCTTAGGTATACTTCAACAATATTATCCATTGTAACAAAGTTTCGAATTTCCCATTTTTGCACAAGTGTAAAAATTGTCAACATTTCTAGCGATCCTGTGGGGAAAGCTTCCTGCTAGCTTATAGACCAGTGCCTTGCTCTTGTCCATTAGGCATGGAGTCCAAACATGTAACCAAAATCTACCTTTCCAAAAGGTCCAACCCTTCCAAAATGAAAATAAAATTGGGAAAGGATCGAAAAACTAGATCACGTGCACGAATGCACTTATTAAATTGAAAAATAATGTAATGTGCAGAAACTACACTTATTGAAGGGAAATCCTACTCTAACAATCACTATAAGATTTTCAATAACAATGTTTGAGAAACATACCATTCACAGGAATGGGAAGTTCCTCTCCATTCAGCTTCAAAAGCTGAAAAGAATTATGTTCTTTGTAAGCTAAAATCATGTAAGGGCCACTCCAGATTGTATCAAACTTTGTGTGTCTTCTTGGCTTTGCACAATTAGCATCCCACTTTAACATAATATCTCCTTCATTGAAGATTCTGGATTTGGATTTATTATCAAAAGTCTTCTTCATCTATTTATGATTCTTTTTCATATTCAAATGGGTTTGATCTCTTAGCTCTTGTCATTTCATTAACTTTGCATAACGAACTCGTAATCATTCATTCTCAAGTAGCTCCATCTGATGCATCAAATATAATGCGGGTAACTCAACTTAAATATGCATTCTTTCTTCTTTTCCGTACACAAGTTTTAATGGTAAGTTTTGAACTAATCTTTTAGGAGTTACTCTATCATCCCAAAGTGCTAAATTCAACATTAGATGCCAAGCTCTTTGATTATCTTTGAGTGTTCTTATGATGATCCTTAAAAGGTTCTTGTTAGTACTTTTATCTAAACCATTACCTCGCAGGTAATAATTAGATGAAGAAATTAAGTAAATTCCATGGATAATAACTCAATCTATTATCTTTTCACCAAGAAATACTAAAGCATTATTTGATATGATAGTTTTTACAACACCAAAACTGCAAACTATTCCTTCATAAAAGGATAATATTGAATCTTCATTAGCATCTTTCAAGGCTATTGCTTCAGTCCATCTTGTAAAATAATCTATAGTAGTTAAGATCCATTTGTGTCCTTGTGACGAAGGTGGGTTTATCATGCAAATAAATTCGATACCCCACTGCATAAAAGAATGATCAACTGAAATAGGCTGTAAGGGAAACAAAGCTAAACATTCTTTTCCAACAAAAAGAAAGCACATTTTTACACTTTCTCGATCCATTCAAAACAGTCCTTGAATAAGCTAGGCCAATAGCAACCAGATTTCATAATTTTTAAGGATGTGGTATGTGATGAAAGATGACCTCCTGCAGTCCTTCATGGAATTCGACAATATTTTTGAGTTTTATCACAATCAACACACCACAACAAGATTCCATTTATTTTTGAACAACACACTATCGTTAAAGATATAAGGTACAACTTGTAATCTAAAATATCTTAATTTATTTTTTTCCATACCTTTCGGATAGGTTCCATACTATAGATAGTTAACAAAATTAGTCATCCATCTTGATTCCTGGACTTCTTGAGAAAGTTTAGGTTGCTAATTTCTGGGTGAACCATGATTTCTGATTGTTAATACTCAATTTTAGCATCTTGTTTTGAATCATCTAGTTCTGTAGCTTGTTGTTTTTCCATATTAGTAATTAGATGTTCACACAAGCCTTTACCTTGAACTCTCTTAGCACCCGAATATTAACATCATATTTCATGACCTTCGTTATCCAGTTTTCTCTTTTCTCATTCAATTATTTATATAGCAAGAAAGCTTTCACACTTGGATGAGAAACAATAACATTGATTTTATTATTCGAAAGCATGTATTTTAAATTATTTAGTCCTCTAACTACTGAAAGTACTTATTTTTAAGGAATGTGTACCTTTTTGTAATCATGTAAGCTCTATCTAAAGAAAGCAATAGGTTGCTCAATATTTTCATCATTGACCTGAGTTAGTATGGCTAAGATTGTTTCAGCTCTTGCAAGTGCATACATTGTAAAATCTTTATCAAAATTTTGATTTGCAAGAGTAGGAGCTTGAGAGATCATTGCTTTGATTAAATCAAATCCTTCTCTCCCTTCACTGGTCCAAGAGAAAGTTTTCTCTTTTTTTAGCATAGTTGTAAATGGTTTAACTAATGCTACAAAATATGGAACAAATCTTCTAACAAAGTTGATTTTTCCAGTAAAAATATGTAATGCCTTCTTATGATGAGGCACTGATAGTTGTGATATAGCTTCAATTATGAAAGGATCAATTGTTAATCCTTGCTTACAAATAATATAACTAAGAAATCTACCTTAATGTCTTGAAAAGATGGACTTTAACGAATTCAAAGATATTTCAAATTGTCTCGCATTCATCGAAAGGTCTCCTTAGATGTATTTGATGTTCTTCTGGATTTTTTGAGAATATGGTAATGTCATCTAAATAAACCAAAATGAATTTATTTAACAACCTACAGAAAGCCATGTCCATTACATATTGAAATGTTGCACCAACATTTGAAAGGCCAAAAGACATCATTTTGTAAGCATAATTAGCCCGTTTAATGGTAAAAGTTGTTTTGTACATATCCTCTTCTTGGATTAAAATCTGATTGTATCCATGTAACCGTTTAGGAGAGATAATCTATCTGCACAAGAAACTATTCTTAAAATCTGATCCATATTTGGGAGTGGGTAATGATCTTTTAATGAAGCTTTATTAAGATCTCTAAAATCTACACATAAGCTTATTTCACCATTCTTCTTCCTAATAGGAACAAGATTGGCTACCCAACTTTTATGCTTAACTAGAAAGATAATACCTGATTCAATAAACATAGATAATTATTTCCTCATTAGAGGCTCTATTTTAGGATTTACAAGCCTCTACTTACATTCTAACCAATTTAGAATTTTTCTGCAATTCGATAGTATGTTGTGCTAAATTGGGATCAAATCCTTTCAGGTCTTGGTATTTCAAAGCAAAAACATCTTCAAACTCCTTGAAAAGATTAATAAATAATTGTTTTTCATATAAGGAACATACTTTTCCAAGAAACAGTTTTTTTCCTTCATCAACTAAGATCTCTTCGTAATTATCAGCATGTGTTGACGTCTTATTCTTGACCTTCCTTAATTGATAATCAATGATGAAGATGTCTTCTAATGTGACTAGACATCGAGGCATTTTATTTGTCTTTAATCGAACAACCTGGTCACCATATAAGTGTTGTAATTTATCTTGATTAATCTGAAAAAAATCAACTTCTTCTTTGTCAAAAACCTAAAGATTTGAACATCACTTTCAAAAACTTGCCAATTGGAATCATTATCAAGTATTGAGGGCCTGAAAATTAGCTTTATATGAGGCTAAATTTTTCTATTCTCTATCTGTTCTAGCACTTCAAAACTAACACCACCGCTACAAGTCCTGTTTGCATGTTTGTTTTTAGTTCTAGGAATAGATGAATATTAAAAGCATCAAAATATTCCATTAAGTCTGAAACTCTATGTTTGTAAGAATTCATTAATGTATTCTTAAAAAAATTGAAATTCCTAACTTGATTGATAACCAACTCTAATCACCAAAAATATGTAGCATGATAATGCCTCTCTTTTTTGGCCCAAAGTAAGCCCCTGAATTAATGCTTTGTATTCAGCTATGTTACAGATGCATGAAAATTGGAGACTAAAAGATGAGAAATACCTTTCATCTGTAGGTGAAGTGAGCATCAAACTTGCTCCTTGTCCTTTCTTGTTCTTAGCTCCATCAAAATGAAGCTTCCAAATCCCTTCCGCTGAATTTTTGTTTTGGACAGCAAGGGAAGTGGTGTATCTTCTTCATGTGTACAATGCACACCGAAAAAATGTTCTTTGACTTCCTTAAAAGGATCATGAACATGCTCTTCCACTGTATTTTCATCCATAAACATGTTAGAAACACCATCTAAAGATAAAACCTGAGCTACATCATTAAAATCTGATTGATCTAAAGCTGAATAGTTAGCCATTGCATTTGGAGAATGAGGCTCAATGTGAAATCTAGTGAATCATTCTGAATTGATAGTAACTTTGGTGCCATAACGTGTGGTGAAAATAAGGACCAATTTGAAGAGAGACAACCTTCTATCTTTGTTGTGGAGTCTCTAGATAAGCATAAGGAAAAGTATGGAGGTAAATCTACAACAATAATATCTTACATAATAGAAACATTTGGTCAAGCATGTAATGTTACCTATAAATTTTTTATTACACCAAATGTATTAGTTTTAGTTCTATTAAGCTATAATAAACTCTTTTCTATAGGCTTATACTTGTAGACCCAATTTCTCTCCGCAATTGCTTTTGGCATAATTGTGCTACTTGCACCACTACCCACCATGTAATTATGAACTAGATGTTCTCCAATAATTAGTGATAGATAAAATGGTGGTGGCTTCTTGATGTCATGAGCATTCAAAAATTTATCAACCTTCCACATAACTTCTTTAATGTGGTCTTATTTGAACGCTCCAACGGCCATGTCTACCTTCTAAACTTCCTTTTCGTTGTTTTTAAAGAAATTTGTAGCTTAGCTAGTTCTGAGAAAGTAAATCTTGTTGTCTCCTGGGATACTTAGAGTGTCCCACATTGAGATGTTAACATTATGATTTTTCATTACATCAACAATGTTAAAAGAAGCAACAGTTTTAGAGACAGATTCAACTGTTTTAGCATAGGCCTTAGCAAAAACTGATTCTACTTCAGCTACCTTTGATATCTAAGGTATAAACAATCTTCTTGGGTCATGGTGTAGATTTTTTCATTGTTCTTTATGAACTGAAACACTTGTTTTTTTTTAGGAACAAGTGGGACTGTTAGCTGATTTTGGGACTACAAATTTTGTATTATCGTGATGAGAGGCGAGATCATGCCTATTTTTTTGTTTTTGACTTTCAACAGCTTTTCCTTGAGCCCTATTAGTGACTGCAATGAAATCATCCTCATTGAAACTGACTAAATTCTATTTAGGTGCTTTCTAAACTTGAGTTACTCCTACCCGCTCTCCATTTGAGGCATGAACAATGCTTGATTGATGTTCGCAACAAGATTCAGATTCATAAAATCATTTGGGCGATTTACAGTTGTATGAGGTTGGTTACAAGGTTGGAACCACTCTTTTATAGTCATGTATCAACTAGAACTAAATCATTAGATAAACTAGGAGCCTTTGGGTTGAATTTATTTTACTAATAAGGCTTCCTATAATTTCAATTCTATTGGTAAGGCTACCTATTTTGCTGATTTAGCTGATTTTGTTGATAAGGAGCTTGATAAGGTGTATTAGGTAATTCAAGCCTACTCTCAATTCAAGTGAGCTTATTCCCCATAGTCTGCAAAGCTTTAAAAATATCATCTAATGGGGCTGCAATAACAAGTTCTATGATTATGATAGGCTGAGGAATATGTACTAAATCTTCTAAAAAAGGCATTGAGGGCCTTGGCACTAATTTTATGGCTCAAATAAGACTATTCTCAGCTTGAATGGTGATATCATAGGATGTTGGAAGTGTATCTCCTCCCATAGACTGAACCATAGTTGAAATATCATTGTTTACTGCCCTAAGATAATAAAGAAAAGCATGGTCACTTGAGGGTTTACACTTATCTGGATTTCTTTCCCAAGTTCGGAAAACAGATGTTGAAACTTGACATAAATTTGTTAGAAGCTCTTTTAATGGTAGACAACTATTTTATAAGATATAAATTATCGAATTATCTTGAAATTGTTTTAGAAATTTATCACCGAATTCATCCCAAGTTATTATGCATCCGATCTCTAGATTTTTCTACCATTGCAAGACTTGTCCTTAAAGAGATTCATATAAAAGTCTTAAGGCTACATCCTCATGAGTAATATTATGAATCGCATAAGGTCAGTAACATATTTAATGTGCTCTATAGGTGTCACCTAATTTTCACTAGTGAATGATGGTAAAATTTTCATGGCAACATTAGGGATGTCATGGTAAATCGGGATTACTAATGGGTTGCCATTAGTAAAGGTCATAAAATTCCTTGGTGGTTGAATATCCATTTGAAAAATAGGATGTTAGTAGAGAAATTGAAATGTGGTGAAGGAATAACAGGAGGATGCTTGTTAAAACCAGGTCTATTATAAAGTAAAGTATTACAAACTTTTCTCCTTCTCAGAATTCAAAGGTAAAGAAACAAACTCGGGAGGAATTTCTCTTACCGATGATCTTGTAGTCAGTTTAGGCATGGAACATGCTACAATACTGGTTTGAAATCAGATTTACAGAGTCACCGAAAGATTTTAAAATATTTAGAATAAATTGCTGCAACTTGCTCCTGAAAGTAACTTTTTTTAACTATTGTAAGTTTGTTGTGGATATATTATAGATAGTCGTAACTTGCACGCATATCTAATTCATTGTCCCATCGAGCATGCCAAAAACTATTATCTCTCGAAAGTGCACCCTGTAGAGAGATGGCTGTAGGTTTTCTAAGCTTGCAAAATTTTATCTCTCTCTTTTGTAGATACAATGGAAACACCTCAGGTATGTGGGTATACCTACTTTGAGTTTATTGTCTGGTACCAAGGCTGTTTCATCGTTGATATATCCTAAACTGATTTCTGGGGTTTAAGGACAAAAGATGAATGTAAAATAATTGAGACTAAAGTGATACACAAAATTTGTATGAGGGCTTTGATTGAGTATGTGCACAATTGATATGTGAAAGGATTTTGATGCACGAAGCAATAATTTTCTATAGAATGTTAAGGTAAAAACACTTTGAGGTATTGAGGGAAAGTGTCACAACAATCATGCTAAGCTAAGCATGCACATTAATATCATGGAGAAATCACTAAATTTTGCAACAACGTAAGATGATTAATCAGGGATTTGCATTCACAAGACTAATAGAAACATACACAAGACTGCAAATGATTGGAAAGGTAGAAAATACTTCACAATTAGAAGGTAAAATTGGTTAAAATTACTTTAGTACTCCTATATCCAAAAAGTCCTCTCACTATGCCTTGTAAAGGCACGCAATATATAGCAAAATAATTTTCACCCCCTTCCTAAAAATAGCCTAAGGCTTGTACTCACCCATGCATCCTATTTTGTCCTTTTTTTAATAATAGATACAGGAATAAAATGGAATGTCCAATTATAATTAGGAATTAATAGCCTTTGATCACATTATAGTCAAACTAAAGTTGACTGTCCAATTTTTAAGAAAACAAAGGTGAATAATTTACTAATAATAATCTTTCTTGTTGAGCAAGTCTCTTTCCTTGTGCATGTGAATTCATCTTCTTGTCTGTTTTGTCCTCTTGTGAAGCATGCAAAAATCAACTCTTTGTTTGTGAGTAAAAATAATTGCAATACTTGCAATAATAAACATCCATTGTGGGGACCACTTGTCCATGTGCACATGTTCTGATGTTGACATCTCTTGGCTTCTAATTTTCACAAGGGTGACATACTGCAAATTATCTCTAGCTCCTCCAACAGTGGGGACCACCTTTGCACTTCACCATGGTTTGGCCACCTTTGTGGACTTAGAAAACCTAAAAGGGGTGACCATTTTACATGGCACATGCCACTATAGTCTCCACCACCTTTTGATTAATACATGCATGTGTATGATTTTCGGCCTTTGCATATTGGAAAATGTATGTTTTAAAAGATCCACCTTTTCGGTGATCATTGTGCCACATAATTTGGTCAGATTTTGCATATTTGAAGCTTGGACTATAGTTTAATGATTTAGACCCCTTTGTATATTTGACCACACATATATCATAGACCTTAAAAGGTCAAAGAAATGATTTTAAAAATAATTGGGCTGGCCCCCTTCATGATGGTCTGACCCTTCAATCGATTGTCGGTGGTGTCTTACTTGGGTCGAGTTAGTTGTAACCCTGAGTATGCATTGATAATTGAAAAACCCATGCCGACTATTGATCTTCTGAATAGATTCAGTACCAACCATTGATCTTGATATTTGATTAGGGTTTTGATTTGGATTTTAATGTGATCGGTGACAATAACTTTGAGCTTTAACTTGTATTGAGTTGTTAACTAGATTATGAGTCTTTGATATTTTACATGATGTGATCTTAGCCGCTATTTTTCCGGGAATCTTCCTTGCGTTAATTTAGAATTTTTATTTATCCTCAACCATTTGATCTCTATCCTATCTGATCACAAACCATCGATTTTTAACCTGTGGTTAGGGTTTTCAGGTTTTCATTGAATATGGTCGGTGACATCATGATCCTTGTGGTTTTTTTTTAATTTATTGAATGTTTCTCGATTTGATTCCCACATAGATCAATCTCTCGAATGTTGATCACTAACTCAAGTATGAGTTAGGTTAAACTGACTGAGGTGGGTGAGTTTTAAAATGCCCGATTTCTATCATTTTTGGTCATTTTTTGGCTTTCTCACGAGACCGTGAAGCCATGGAAAATTTTGTGTAGACTATCATTTTGATTTGTGAAGCTCGGATCGTGAATATTTGGTCTCTATGAGTTTGTAACCTAGTAGCTCTTGCTTGGGAGCTCTAGAAGTGTTCATATATTCGTGTTTTATGAGTTTTTGTGTGAGATCTTTGAAGGATTTTATCATCTTTAGTTCAAGATTTTGTGTTCATTTGTGCCTTGATCTTGATGTTGAGTATCTGTAAAATTTTCATTGCCACCATCTCTGAGTTCAAGTGATTCTATACCTTTGTGTTTTCTTCTCTGTTCACTTGTCACCTGAGAAAAATAGTTATGGGTATTTACTACCATTATCTTTAACTTCGATCTTCGTGTACTTGTGAAGTCTCTGATTTCTTTTCCCCAAGCTTTCAAAGTGGAGCATCGTGGTTATGGCCGTGTTTTTCTCGTGAACCTCGAGCTCGAGCTTAAAATTGATGTGGATGGATTTCTTTCTTCATTCGATATCTCTCGTTTAGAGTCTCCTTGGAAGTTATGTGAGCTACCTTCTTGATTCTCCTCAAGGAGGTCACCATTTTATGGGTTCGAGCTTAGTTAAATGGCTTTGTGAAGTTGTTATGCATATATCTTTGTCTTTAGCTCTATTTGAAATTTCTGAGCAAGATTCGGTCGGTTCTTCCTCGGTTGGCCCCCATTGTGAAAATCCTTTAAGCTTGGAAATGTGTAATGGTATCACTTGTTTTATGAGAAAAGGTAAGTCTAGACCTCCTGAGTATCACTATTGATTTATCACTGTTATTTTGGCTTCAAAACACTGATGATCATTTCTTTTCTTTCATTTTCCATGTGATTTCTGAGGAAACCTTGGTCTCTGAGCCAAAACCCATTATGGGTCCTTCGTTTTAGTCTTGATCTAACCATTGCTGGTGGGTTTACTCACTTCAACTCCAACCGGTAAGTTCTTGATCAAACCTTGTGCTCATTTTGAAATTTTGGAACCCCTATAACAAATATTTTAATAATGTGTGGAAAAAATTGAATGATTTCCTTCATCTGTACCTATATGATCTCAAATTTCAATTCCAAAAGCTTAACTTGGATAACCTAGGTTGAAAACCACTTCACATAGTTTCCTTTAAAGCTCTATACTTCCTTCTATTCAGCCATGTAATCACTGAGTTTGAATCTTGTGTTCAAGATTTGTGATCTCTACTTATTTTAAATGCTTAAACCGACTTCTAATGTTCTAAAATGAGGAGATGTGGATCTTTTTTTTTTCTATTTCTGCAATTTCTCATTTCCAGATTCATCCTCTTAAGCTAAACTGGACTTTACATATTTCATTTTCACCATTTTTTTCATAGATATGATTTCCAGTTTGTATGTTATCTTCTTGTAGTTCCATAATCTCATGTTTTCTTTGAGTAACTGGCAGATATCATTTTACAATTCCTCTATTCTGGAGCTTTGTTCTAATGTAAAACTTTCCTTTACTTATCCTTTAGAACTGGAAGAGTGGTTACACTTGATAGTTGCCTTCACTTTCCTTTCTATTTTCTCCTTCTTCCTCAACTAAAGAAGTTCACTTTTGGGTTGATTTTTGCAACCTGTAATTGCATATTATTTGAACTCTAAACTTGGTTATGTAACTTGAGATGGGTTTCTTTACTTAAGGATAGATGAAGAATATATGTTTCACTTTGCTTACCCTTGACAATTTGAAATACTTTCTTTCTTTTGATACAAAACAAAGCTCTGAGTTTGATAAAACTGTAAAATGAAAAGTCTGAAACTTGCATTCTTTTGTATTTCTTTAGTTCACCTTCAGTAATGATCCTTTGTAACCATGGTGGTTGCATACTTTGATTCTGATGATGATTCTGTGACTTGTTGGTACACTGTAATCTTGTTTCTTTTACTTAGATGCTTTATTTCCTTGAAAGTAGTATTTTTGGCATGCTGGAAAATTTAAAATGTTGATTTTTCATGGCGAAGCCCTGGAAATTTTTTTCCAGAATTCTTTCTTCATTCTGTTTCAGCTATAGTAGTTGTATTTTTCTAGTTCAGAATACAGAAAGTAACACTTTTTGATGAAGCTGATTTGGTGAATAAAACTGAAACATCATAACTGTTTATCTTGATCATGGCATGCTTTTCTAATTTTTCGCATCGGTTTCTTGAATTATATATTTCTTTTAAAGCATGTAACAGTTGAAAGCAACATGATAAAAGTTGTAAATGTCTTTTTACATGGCGAAGTTACTGTAAAAATTTTCCTTAACCTTCCTTTCATTATGATTTAGTTGTAACCCTTTCTTTCAAGTTAACTTTAGCTTCTTAAAATATTCTTCTTCTTATTTAGTTGTAAAACTAAAACATGTAATTCTATTTGATAATTCCCTCTTTTATCTGTAACTTCTTCAATTTGTAGAAAATATTGAATTTGAGTTACATTAATCCTTCTTCCCAGCATGTACTTATGACTTGTCTATTTTTTCTTGGCTGCAACCTGTACCTGCACACTTAAGAAAACAGTTACAAAATACTTAGGCTTTTTGGCCTCTCTTGTGTCCATGTTTCTTCTTTTATTTTCTCTTTCTTATTTCATATTGAGTAAAACATGTATGCAGTTTGATCTTCAAGTTAATTATATCTCCTATTTTAAAGAGATTCATATGCACGAACTAAGACAATATAGGAATATGAATTTTCTCTAAGCTTAGAACTGAAATTTTCCTCTTTGCTTCTTCTCCGTACATGGTGACTTCTAAAACAAAGGTGAAGAAGGAACATAAGCTAGAATGGAGATACTTCAAAAAATTAAGAAAACCCCAAGGAAATGATGGGTTCACTCATACTCCTTTACTTTCTTTTTCATGCATGTGTACCTCTTATTTCAGTAGTTGTACTTTACTTTTTAGTTACATCCCACGGCTTGTGTGGGAACATTGAAATTCCTTATGAATAAAACATTGAATTTTGGAAATGAGTTGTGTATTTCTTTCTACATTTCAGCTTTCTGTATGGATTGTATGATGAACTAAACAACTCAGTAATATAATTGAATGTCTTAATCATGAAGGAAGGAAACTTAAGAAAACCTATAATATCCAGTAATGAACTCTGATTTCTACAATTTACACTTATGTTTGATTTCCAAAACTCAATATTTCACCTATTCTCGCGATTGGATTTTTCATCAGACAACACGGTTGTCCGTCGTGGTTTTTGTTCTTGTTTGAAGATAGTCATGAAATGGCAGACTATGTGATCTATTACGTTTTTAATACCAAACATAACTACAAATTTCATGTAATCGTTTAACTAAAACAATAGAACAACATAATCTTAAAAATATCCCCTAGCTTAGGTATACTTCACCAATGCTATCCATCGTAATGAAGTTTCAAGTTGCTCATTTTTTCACAAGTGTAAAATTGTCAACATCGCCCATTTAAGTTTCGATTACAATTTTGCTTTTACCTTCAAAACCCTCAATAAGGAACCATCCTTGATACTGAGAGACTCACCCGAACAATAGGTATACCCACAAACCCGAGGTGTTTCCATTGATTCGTGAAAGTGGGAGATCAAATAAAACTTATAATATTTGTTGTCATCTCTCAACTAGGGTGCATTTTCAATAGATAACAACTATTTTACAATCAAGAGATAATAAGCATTTGAGAAGTAAGTGAAATATTAGACAATCATTATCGAGATGCTTTTCATATGTGTAATAAAAATCTAAAACATTAAAAATTATTTTTATTTAATATAAGGGTATCGACGGTGCTTATTCTAACATAGAGGATTCCTTGGTGATTCAATGTAGTCCCTATTTTATACATTTAACTTTTCTTCTCAAGAAATATTCAAAAAAGGTTATACGACTACAAATATTTAGTGAAATATACCACTGCATTTCAAAATATTCATAAAATATACGTAAAGGGAAGTGGTAAAGCATAAGAATAAGTCTCTCGGACATAGATATCATGTAACTAGTTTTTTTGAATTAGTTGAAACCCTAGAGTTAAGACTTATAGTTGTAGCGGGTTCTATTTAAGATTTTCATCACTTTAAGAATTTCTTTTTTAAATAGTATGGAATAAGTCATATTATTAGCACAGTATTAATGAGACTAAGTTTGAGAATTTTTATGAATAAATTATAATGATATGTACATGTGTTTTTGGGGTAACCTCTAATTTATCTCGGTTTTTATGTGCAAGTACATAAGGGAACAACTCTCTAACATTGTACTCGAGTTTTAGAGCCAATTTAGAGATATTATTTTACTTCTTTAAGGATGATATTTGGTGGATCTCATGTATCAAGTAAATATATACCACTACTAAATAAAAATAATGATCTTAAAACACATATCTTCTCATGAGTAGGTTGTAATTATAGACATTAATTTAAATAAAATGTTTTATACATAGTCGATGTCGGTGTTCAGATGAAAAATTACCTGCAAATAAACAATACAAATGTGGAAAAATGCATTCTTTGCATTTCTACCGATCAACAAAGTTCATGAATTGTGCCTTCAAAGCTTCAACTATCCCTAATTATCTAACCAAAAATAGTTAGTTTTTTGTGTTGGAATTTACAACGATTGAGAGGGGGGAGGGTGAATCAGTCCTATGATAAAAAAAAATTCTTTTATACTTCAAACAATGAACATTCATTCATATGCATACACTCTCATAAAATATAGTCAAGAATGTTTGATCATCAATAGATATAGTTTGTCATGGAATGCATAAAAGAAATGAATATAAGATATGCTTCTAGCTTCTTATTTATTAATAATCAAAATAGATGACTTAATACTTTATCAATGTCATAATACTACAAGATACAATCGGGATCATAAATAATGTGTCAACTTCAACATACTAGCATTCAACTAAACAACCACAAATTAGCTCTTCTTCATCAACCTGCTATCAAAAATACTTCATCATCTTCATACAACCACAACCAGCTACAAACCTGAAAAAGTTTCAGGGATTTTGAAGGCGCACCAAGGAATGATTTGTATATTGCTTGTTTCAAATGATACAGAGATCACGCCTTTATATAGGCTGAGAGGGAGGGAGCCGTGAAAGAAACGGTTACAAAACTGTTCTTTAACAAACAATAACAAACAAATGTATTAATGTGCTAACATTCCCCCCCTTAATACATTGCTCTTACAAATGTACCCCCTAAACAAATCAAACTTCACCTTGCCGAGAGGCTTGGTGAGAATATCTGCGATCTGAAAATCAGTAGGGCAGTACTGGAGCTGAATTTGGTGGTTCAAGACCTGTTCTCAAATGTAGTGACATTCGACCTCAATATGATTTGTTCATTCATGGAAAATAGGATTCTTCACAAGCTTCAACACACCTTGATTGTCGCAGTGAATGATGGGAGGTTTCTCTTCAGGAATCCCTATATCTGCAAGAATGCGACGTAACCAAATTTCTTCACACACAGCTCCTCGTGTAGCGCGGTATTCAGCCTCAGTGGATGAGAGAGCAACAACAGTTTGCTTCTTGCTGATCCATGAGATAGGTCCAAATACGAGATGAAAAACATATCCGAAGTGGATTTCTGTCATCAACGGATCCTACATAGTCCGAGTCTCAGATATCCTCGTAAGAAGAAGCGAGTGTTCTTCGATACTCCACCAAAGTCAATCTGTATTTAAGACATATCTCAACACATGATTTTCTGCTATCCAATGACATTTCTTTGGCTCCTACATAAATCTGGCGAGATAGCTCACTGCAAAGCAAAGGTCTAGTATAAGTCAAGTAAATGAGACTCCCCACAAGCTTCCTGTAGTGAGTGCCATCTACCTGCGGTGAATCCTGGAATCTAGATAATTGCAAACCTTTTTCCATAGGTGTGGACATTGGTTTACAATCTGACATTCCATACTTTTCCAGGAGTGTCTTGGCATATTTCATCTGGGAGACGAAGATATGATTCTTCTTTTGCCATATCTCTAAGCCAAGACAATAGTGAAGTAGCCCCAAATCGGTCATGTCAAAGGATTTCTTCAGATCATTCTTTACATCATCTACAAGATTGTCAGAACTTCCTGTGATCACAAGATCATCTACGTACAAAACCAGAATGACAATCTCTGTTCCTACCTTCTTGATATACAAATTTGTATCTGAGGGGCTATGAGTGAATCCATGCTGCAATAGGTGATCATCAATTTTTATATACCATGCCCTAGGTGCTTGTTTGAGTCCATAAAGAGACTTTATCAGATGACATACCTTGTGTGGTTGATGCTCGTCTACAAACCCTTCAGGTTGGGCCATGTACACTTCTTCTTGTAGATCACCATTTAGAAAAGCACTCTTGACATCCATCTGCTGAAGTTTCCATCCATTTTGTGCTGCCAGTGCACATACAACTCTGATGGTTTTGATCTTCGCAGTGGGTGCAAAGGTCTCGTCATAGTCAATTCCTTCTTGCTGAGCATAACCCTTTGCAACAAGTTGTGCTTTGTGTTTGTTGATTGAACCATCTGCCTTATATTTTGTTTTGAAAATCCATTTGTAGCCAATGGATTTCTTACCTAGAGGTAGATCGACAAGTTCCCACGTCTGATTCTGGAATCGGGAATCATATTCAGCATCCATAGCCTATTTCCACTATGGTTGGTCTAATGCCTCACAAACAGTGTCAGGTTCGGTGCTCTCAACAACTGAACTCATGAGTGCAAAATTTACCTCATGTCTAGCTTGACTTCGTGTTCTAACTCCCATAGAAGTACCTAGAAGTGAGTTCAGGTGTGCATCCCGAATAGTATTCTGGACCCATTTCAGATGTTGGTGCTGCTAATGTGAAGATGTGTTTTCCAAAGCGTGACAAGATCAACGAACAAGTCTCCACTCAACTCTTCTTCTCTCTGAGAAGAATCATCTTGCTCATCATCTGGATGTGTGAGCAATCTATGTGACGAGGTCGGTACTGGATCTCCATTGTGTGGTAGGGAGTCAAAGGATGACTCATCACATACCACATCTCGACTCTCATAGATCTTCTTCGTCTTAGGATCCATGAGACGATATGCCTTTGAGGTAGTACTATACCCCAAGAAAAGACATGGTAGTGTCTTTGGATCGATCTTCTTCCTTCTCTTATCTGGAACATGCATATATGCAGTACAACCAAAAACTCTCAAATGATGAATAGAAGGTTTACGACTAGTCCATACCTCTTCCAGTGTCTTGTTCTGCAAGATCTTTGTGGGTTCTGGTTGAGTAGATACACTGCTGTCTGGACTGCTTCTGCCCAAAACTGATCCTCTAACTTGGCGGTCGAGAGCATACAACGAGCCATCTCCATGACAGTCCTGTTGTGGCGCTCAGAAATCTCATTCTGTTGGGGCGTGTAGGGTGTAGTCAAATGTTGTTGAATGCCATGCTGCTTCATGTATGCTAAGAACTTCTTTGACACAAATTCCCCCTCAACGATCGAGAGAGAGGAGAAGAAGAGGCTTCCCAGACCGCCTAGTGGCTTGCTGGTAGAAGGTCCTGGAAATTTACAAGTGCCTCACTCTTCTTCTCGAAGGAAATATACCCACATTTTCCATGAGTAATCATCAATGATGAGCTGAAAGTACGCAAAACCTTAAAAGCTAGCTGGCAAGGGTCTGCATAGATCGGTGTGAACGACCTGAAGATGCTCTGTAGAATGATAAGAACTCTGTTTGAATGGACCTCTATGTTGTTTTCCCGCAAGACATCCCGAGCAAACAAGTAAGGAATGGGAGAGTGGAGGAAGCCCTCTTACCATTTCCTTTCAGACCGAAATGATGCAAAGCCCCGGCGAAAGATGACCATATCAAAAGTGCCAAAAGTGGACTCTGCCATTGATTCAGAGAGAGCAACGCTAGATGAAGTGACCGCATCCAGTGCAAATAGACGGCCCTTTAGAAATGCTTGAGTAGTGACTGACTCTCCCTGGGAAATGATGCAGGACTTGACCCCTTTCTCAACAAAGAATTCAACTCGCATTCTATGGTTAAGAAGTTGACTTACAGACAAAAGATTTGAACAAACCTGGAACATATAGCACCTTTGTGAGTGTACATCATCATGTTCCAAGAGGAATGATGACATCACCAATCCCTGCTGCAATATACTCTTGATTGTCTACAATGGTGATCCGATCTCCAGTGGGCCAGTCACTCAGAGTATGGAACAACTTCTTGTTGCCAGTCATGTGTTTGCTGGCACCTGAATCAATCAACCAGACATCTTCTGACGGCTGTGAAGTCTGTGAGACTAGAACAATGTCAGAATGAGTCGATATCGGTACCTCTTCATCGGAGGTGGCATCCTGCTAAGCAGCAATGTGGCCCTTCTGCCTCTGATTACGAGCATGCCATCGAGATTTCTTGGAATATCCTCGGCCATAAGTGCTCTCTTCGCCAGAATTTCCATACTTGCGACCATTGTAATAATAGTTCGCAGTCGTGTGCGTATCCATGGAGCAAATGTGGCACCACCGATCCGCCTTGTGATTATGTTGCTTGCAGGGTGGCGGCCGTGAAGATGGCTACTAAGGATGTTGCTTCTGATTCTGGGGGGCTGATTACCCTTTCCGAGGCTTATGTTTTTGCCTCGTGATGAGAGCCTTGTCTTTGAAGGCTTCTTGTACATTTTGCATGGCTTCTTCCTGCTAGAGATAATTCACCAGGGTTGCAAAACTCACCTCTTGTTGAGTGATTGTCAACGTGGTGATCAATGTCTGAAACTAGGAAGGAAGAGCTCGTAAGGTGAGCGGGACTAGCAACTTGTCGTCCCTTTGGTTCATCGAAAGTGCAGATAGTTCTGCACGTAATTCAGCTACACGACGCAAGAAGGCTTCTACTAATTCACCATCATGCATACTCATCGTATGAAGCTTTGTCTGAAGTTGCAACTTTGTCATTAGATTCTTAGCTTCGTAGATGGTACACAATGTGCTCCATGCCTGAGAAGAAGCGATTGCTTCCCGAATGTATGGCTGTACCTCATCAGAAAGACTCAGGGTGATGAGCATTAGCACTTTCGCATCAGCCTTTTCATATTTTTCCAACAGATCATCGTCTCGTGGAGGGCGTCTTCACAGAGATGATCCCCAAATATCTTCGAATTGAAGAATCGTCCGCATTTTGGTTTTCCATGTGGTGAAATTTGGCCCTTTCAAGAGTTGGGCATCGGATAGCAATATTTTTGGAGCAAACATTTTCAAAAACTCAAAAATGTATTTTATTTATTTATTTATTTTCAAAAATGGCTACAATGCTTACTGAAGGAATCTGTCCCGAAGATGGGCTCTATAGGCTCGTGCAGTGAGACGCCGATGCTCCTGTGGGTGTTCTATTTCACGTTCGTCATCTGCATCATAACCACGTTCAAGTTCTACATGAATCCACCGTGCTTGACATCGAACGTCGAACCAAAAATATTCCAACAGTCCTCGGCGCACAATCTCGTCAAAGAGAATGTTCCCAGTGTTGTGTAGCTCGTTGACCAAGGCAAAGAACAGCCCAGTGGTGTCTTCGTTGTCATTCAATGCCCAAATATTTGGTGCATTGCTCGCGGTGCTTTGTGCATCAGAAATTTGTGACATACGCACACACACTGTTTCGAAATTTGTAGGATTTCTTCACTTACACAGTTTTAATGGAGCAAAGAAGAACAAAATAGTCACTGAGGGCTCCTACCATGCACAGTTTTTCTCTTCTTCTTGTCTTCCACTCTGCAAATGATGGCAATGGCTAGAAATGGCACTGGCTTGAGCCAACAATGTCTCCTTCCACACAGGTATGTCTCCTTCCACGTGGGTAGAGGACGGACAGTTGCTCTGGGCTCCAGCAAAGAACAACAAACAACAAAGACGCACCAGCAATGAGTCTCCTCTCTGAATCTCCACGCACAGCCACGCACTCTCCTCCTTCCACGCAGGCAGAGGACGCACCAGCAAAGAACTCCACGCACAGGTTCACTGGTTTGCAAAGATATCACGTTCTTGCTGCTCCTCCACGCTAATCCACGCAGGTCAAAGCAAATTCACGCTCAGCACAGCCAAAATGGACACTTCCACGCATAGCACACCCAAACAGACAGGGAATCTGCGTCTCCTCTCCAACGCCAGTCGCAAAACGGACAAGGAACCATGTACAGCACGTAAAATAGACAGGGAACCACGCACAACACGCAAAACACTCTGATACCAATGAAGGCGCACCAAGGAATGATTTGTATATTGCTTGTTTCAAATGATACAAAGATCACACCTTTATATAGGCCGAGAGGGAGGGAGCCGTGAAAGAAACGGTTACTAAAACTGTTCTTTAACAAACAATAACAAACAAATGTATTAATGCGCTAACAATTTTGAGCTCTGCCCAAGAATTTTTCTTTACAAGAAGGTTTTCATCAAATGAAGAGAATGGGAATTTTGTATCAACATCTTGTAGGAAAAAGCGTCTCCCTTTTGTACATTATTTGAAAAACTATTCTAATTCTTTGACTTGACTCATTCTTTATCTTTTCCCTTCATCTTCTTAAAACAAGACACATTGAACATCAAATTCTTCTTTTCTTTGAAACTTTTTTTCTTATAGACATCCATTTAACTCTTCAAGTTTCTTTTCACTTCAACTCCCTTGGAGAAAGTCCAAAACTCTTCAACTTACCCTTGAAATTTAAGATGTAAAAAAATTCTCAAGACACAAGAAAAGTCTTCTTCTTCTACATTTATGAGAGGTTAGAGCTCCTTCAAATGCTTGGAGATTGTTTGAAACCCACCCACAACATTGAATATTCATTTTAACTTGGAAACTATTGAAATATTTTTGACTTGCATAAAAATCGGAAACTTAAAAAATTTGTTTTAGATAGAACTGGAAGGCATTGATGAGATGAACCTAACTAAGGGGAAGACATACAATTTCTTAAAGGTTTTAAGTTGCAGTAAGTGGATTAACAAAGAAAAATGTAAGCGTGTGTTGTTGCAGAATGCAACACCTCATGTATGTTGTTATTCCATGTTCACCTTCATCAAAGTTGCAAAAATTTCCGAAGAACTAAAGTACAACCTTGAGGAAGGCGGAAATTGCCTTGAGACACTGAGAAGTTGGACTCAAAAAAAATAAAACATACTTATTTTTTACATGGATGAGAGTTCATTTTTAATCTACAGGTACTTTAAATTTTATCATTTACTATGATTAAGTTTTATTTATTATGTTAATGAGTAGCTTAATTCATTTTATAATCATTACATATCATAAGAGCTAAAAGTAAAAGGAAGTACACAACTCAATTACATAAATAATATCATTTATTCATGAGGAAATTCAATGTTTCCCACACAAGTTGTGGGATGTAACTTATGATTATTGAAATAAATGATACATGTGCATAAAGCTAAAAGAAAAAGATTATAGAAGAAACTCATCATTGCCTTGGGTTTTCTCTTGGTCTTTATTGTTTTAGTTCCAACTCCATCTTTATCTTATGCATCATCCAGCCCATCAATGTGCACGAAAGGAATGGATACAAGACATCCATTATCGAGCTCAAGGTTTAATTTGTACTCATGTGCTATCTAGCTTCAAGAAAATGAACCTCTTGAAATCAAAAGGAAAAGATACATAAAGTAATAGATACAAAAATGAGAAATTAATATATTACATAAGCTCATGCAATTCTCATAATCATAAATGATATAAAAGAATGAAAAGAATATTCACAATGGAATATAAGATAGTCTAAAAGCCTATTAATTTTATAACTTTTTATCTTACACTACAACAAACAAGTCCTTTTACCACAATTATTCCACAAAAATTCTACAATTTGGAAGAATTGTAGAATAATTGTGGCATGTCAATGATAATTTGATTTATTCATTTTTTTGATATTGTGGATGTTCTACAATTTATGTATGATAATAATAATTTGTAGCGAACTCACATATCCAACTATTTCTAGTAGAAAATCAACAATTTTTAGAAAACAAAATTAAAATTTAGCATAAAATTGTACATATGGAATATTTGAAATAAAAAAGTTTATATTAATATCGATTTACTAATTTTAAAAAATTTAAAAATATCAAATCGTCAATATTTAAAAGTTTTAAATATCTCAAGAAAACATGTTAAAAAAACTAAAATATTACTCACATCATAATTTGTAAAAATATGTTTATTATAATTAATAAAAAATCATAACCATTAATTTTTTTCTTTGTATTAGCATTTACATTTTTTATTATTTATTTCATTGTATATATTTTTCAGCTATTTTATAAACAATAAATATTTGTATGTAGATTCCACTCTAGCATGTGTCGCTGATTAAACACCGTCAATCACTTGGTTGGATTTTGTTCAATTTCATAAATTTCCCTAATTAGAATACCGAGTTGAGATTTTTAATTACTAATCTCAATAAAATGTTAAACCATCATAATTTGAGACACTTGTATTGGTTCTCGAGTTGTGTTCAAATATTCTAAATACTTCCATGGCTTAAATAAAGATATAGTCGTGTAAGAAAAATTCAAAGAAATACTACATTCATCATGCATGTCAACACGTGGAAGTTAAGATGCGAAATACTTGTTGCATTTCATACCTACGCTAAAAAGGTGGATCCAAATTGATTGCTGCTAGTTAGAAAAGTGTTTCAAATATGCGGGAAATGGACATTTAGAGGTGACATGCAAACTATTAACAGTGAGAGATTCAAATGCAAATTCAACTATATGTGAAAAAGATAAAAAATGATAACAAAAGAGGTCGAAAGCAAATGATTTCCAGCAATTAGTTTTCGACTGGAACAGTAACTAGATGTGGAAAAATTTAAGGTGAAAATCATATGAAAAATAACGATTGTTGCTCCCTCAATCTATTAGTAACTCAATGTTGGACCTTGTGCTAGATAAAGCATGATTGAATTCCACTGCATTATAAATTCCAAGGATCTACTCCTCATGTGGATTTACAGCTAGTAATTGTGATTCAACGTGTTAGATCTATATTCTTGGAGTTTGAGTCTCTTTTCTTGGATCTTGGTTTTTATTTATTTTATAAGTTTTAGTTGTTCAAACGTGCCTTTCCTCCTAAATTTGACTCTAATATCCAGCTACTTATGTGTAGTTGGTAGTCGCTATGACTATTTGACAGATATGTGGCTGTTTTTTTTTGGAGACTTGAGTCTTGCATTGGATTCTCCACCGTTCTAAATGGTAAAGCAGAAGCACTCAAAGACTTCACTGATAGAAATCTTGATCTTCATGAGATGTGATAATTCCATGCATAATATTTTAGATCTATGACAGAATACCTGATAATAAAGTCTTGATGAAGTCAATTAAGACAACGAATTCGAAGATAAACAACCTGATTTTCTTGAATCAAGTCAGGACCACGAATAAATCTTGAATAAAAATAGGTAAAGGGGGACGTTTTCTTTAAGTATGATGATATAATTTAAATATTTCCTGCAATATGGTCCTAAGAACATTTTTTATAGTCATTTAGTTCTTCACTATTAAAAGTGATTGGGATACCTTGTTCGTGTGTTGTTTTTAAAATATTTTTACAGGTTTGACATCATCTCATAATTTTGTTTCAATGTGTGCAGATATTGATTGAGGAATTGTAGCAAAAGACCTGGATTATTGTAATAGGCAATCTGATAAATCCATTCCCTACATATTAGTTTGCATTACTTCAATTCTTCCTTCTCACCTTCTTATAATGTTTTCGTTGTCCTATATAGGTTTGATGGGAAGGCTCTTCCTTTCAAAAAAAAAAAAAAAGGAAAACGGGTTTTAAGTAGAAGTTTACAAGAATAATAGTGATTATTTAAATGTAGTTCATTATATTCATATAGTCTTATAAGAGTGTTTATGCATATTTGTAGTTCCAATACCATGGAATGCTCATCATTTTAGGCATTATTCGCATCCAATCTATAATATGCAAATATATATATATATATTCATGTCAATTTTTCTACGCCAATATTTTGGATCTATGTGGAATAATCAACTCTTATTCCAATAACTTGTAGGCAAGTAAAATTAAAGAAAACTTCAATATTTTCTACTGTTAGTGTAAATTCATAAATGGTTTCTCTAATAATATGATTTGTTCACATTGTATTGAGTGTAACATGGGCCATGTAAAGATATATTTAAATTAAATAAGGGCTATTTTAGAAGTGATATGAAGGCTTTAAAGTGTTACCTTTACTTGAAAATATTAAGAAAGTTTAAAAATATAATGATGTGCACCTTTTATAATAAATCGAACATATTTTCTCTCTACATGATCTTGTTCAAGTTTTTTTTTTTTTCTTTTTTAATATTTTAATTTATCATTTTACTTTGTAGTTAGAGATTTCTTTGTATTTAAAAATGAGTAAATACATAAAGGAAAAAAATTATTTAGATTGTTAAATTATATTTTTAGATTGTATAATATGAATAGTAAATATTTCTTTAAAATATTTTTTTAGAATATATTTAAGTGAACATTAATTTTTTTAGAAAGATATTCCCATTTAATAGTAAAATTATAGATTTGTGTGTCTTCTAAATGTAGACAATTTACATAAAAATTATCTAAGTGAATGTGAAATTGGTTGTCAATAGTAATTTTTCTACATTTTTCTAAAAGATAATTTCACAATTAATTATTGTGGCAATCAAATTGTAGCTTCCACCTACAATTTTTATGTGGTAAGGACAATTGTAGAAAAAATTGTTGAAATATCCACAAAAAAACATTGAAGAAAGATACGAAATTGTAAATTGTGAAATTTCTACAAAGATTAAATCTATAGAAAAACTACATTTTGGTCAAAAATGTGGAATACTAACAAAATCAAAATTGTAGAAATGTTACAAACATCAAGAAATGTGGAAACAATACAATTAAAAATTGGAGGTTAGCTATAAATTTTATGAATTGTGGACCATCCACGGTATAATGAATTGTAGAAAAACTACAATAATATATCAAAATGTGGATTAACTACAATTCCAATGCCACAATTTTATTTTTTGGAATACCATATAACCACAAAAATATTGTTGAAAAATTGTGGCAAAAAGTCTAGTTTGTTGTAGTGTTAGTATGAAAGTAGAGATAAATAACGTATCCTTTAATGAAACAATTTGTATCATGAAGAATAAAGGTAATGCATATAAATCACATGATCAAATGTAGTTTTGAAAATAGAGTCTGATGGTTCACATGAGAAGTGATTTTCCTTCCAAAAATGTATAGGAAACCAAGTCTTTCACAAGGTACAGTCATCAATATTAGTTGGAAGTACACAAAGTATTGCAAGTGTTGTATAATGAAAGGAGGTTGCAACTGTTACAACATAATTTTGAAGATACAATTATAAGAGTGGAACATATAAACGAGTTTTAAGTATAATAAGATATATTGATCAACTCAAAGAAAAGGAAGTGAAAAAGGTTCAACATCCTACATATGTGGAGGTATAATAGCTTCTATGAACAAAACATTATAATAATTTCACTAATCAAGATCAGAACCGAGTAGTGAAAGATTTAGCTTATGCAATGCATACTAGATCACAGTTGCATTATGCCAAGTATAGGCCATATCATACACATAATTTCAGATTTTGCTAGATTTACATTGGAAGTACAAAGTCCAACACACAGAATGTAAAATATCCATGATCTTCAAAATGATTTTTCAAGAGTAATAGCAAGCTACAAGTACTATTTTTTAAATTCAATTTGCACATGATTCATACAAACTGCCACAGTTAAAGACCTCATCTAGGTTTGAGAATAAATGAGTTGTGCAATAAGATCCATCATCCAGTACAGATTTCAAAAGAAGTAAGCTACAAATAATTAAAGGAAAGAACTATAACTTTTCCTTTTCCTTTTATGCAAGTGAAACCGTCAACTAAGTTGGAAAATAGGTAATATATCAAGTATTGAGCAACGTTCATTGGTAAAGATGCAAGGATATATACATCAGTCAAACATTGTCAATCTCGGTGAATGATAAGATATAATTTAAAACTTGAACACAAAATAAGGTCATAGACTCATGAGGCATGCTTTCCAATTAATTCTATACAACAAGGTACAATGGTGCATTTTTTAAAATAAAGGATAATTAAACACAAAGCGCATGTGTCAATATAATGGGTTCAAACCAATATTAACAAAACAATAAAATAAGAACTATGTAACATAAGCTCAGTTCCTCATATAGAAATCAACCTGTATAGCTTTCTTTTTTGTAGGGGTCATCAAAGGCTCAATAAAAGGAGTTCTCTTAGTGCATTAAAGATTTATGTACTTTCAAAAGTATAAGTAAAGAAGACTAGTAGTTACAGATATTTGTACTTTGAAAGGTGTAAGTAAAGAAGACCAAATAGCAGAGTTTGTTGAAAGCAAGGAAACATAAATGTAATTCGAGCACTAATACAGTATCGAATACTTTCAGAAGATCAACAATTTTCTAAATTCTCAAAAGCTTTGTAAATACTCAAGAAATCAGAGAATAAATAAGAACGCACGATTCACAGTTTCGAAAACCCTCAAGAAGATTTAGATGTTGTGGAAAATAAAGACACCCAGAATGATTTCTGAACTCGTTTTTGAGAAATAAAATAGACAAAAAGAAACATTTGAAATTATTAGAGCATATGGAAGCCAAGAAGTGTGAAGACAAACAATGAAAATGCTATAAGAAATCTTACCATTCTTTCATCAAATAGTAACAAATGAGAGTCACAGACTCGAAATGAGCCTGAGATAAACAAGAAAATGATATCCACCACAATCCAAAAATCTTTCTCATAAGCTTGCAAAGATAAAAATGGAAGAAACTATGTAAATGATTGAGAGGAGCTAGAAAATAACAAATTTTAGCAGGAGGAAATTACCAAAGAAAGCTTGAAACCTAGTCAAGAGCTTGAGAAATAAAGGATATAAACATTATACAGTTATAAAACAATGAACTCACCTTGTCATCGAAGTGATAGTCATTATTAGTTGAAACAAATAAACATTCAAACTAGAAAATGACCATGGAGATTACAGAAGTTACTAAAACTTCAAAATGAGTTCTGGAAACGACATGGAGAATCAAGTATTCACACTCACAGATCCTCAAATGAAAATAATCGATCTTGGATCACAGTTTCATGGTGGTGAGTGGAAAATTGGCCAAGGTTTTTCCCGCGAAACTGAATTTTTAAAGTGAAAATACTTAGGGTTCATTGCGTTTACTTTGATCGATTAACCATCCACAAACCTAACTCGAGCAGGAGTCAAGAATCAAAGGTGACGATCATGCTAATATAACATCAAAATTCGAGATTACAACCCAACTCAACTACCATGATCACTACAAAGCAAATGATCAACGGTTTAGAAGTATTCCATCTTTCCAGGATTTGACGGGAAACAACTTTTTTTTTTCTATGCCCTATGATTTTCGAAAGTTTAAATTTTGGAAACTATGCTATGCTTTACTCTTCTATTATAATGCGGGAACTTTATGGTGATTTACCTCCCCTCATCAAGACCACATAAAAAAATGTAGCGATTTCATCAGAAAAGGACTCAAAGCAATCCACCGTGGTTACTAAGTGGCCCACCACAGTTTGATTCTCATAACACTTTCTTCAATTTTTGGTCGTACACTCTACTCGGATAAAAATATTTGTCTATCCTGTTATAACAAAATCCCGAATATAGAAGGATTAAACTTGGTCATCTCAACAAAATTTGCATTTAAAAATCCTAAACCTAACTCGGTGTGGACAATGTTTTACTTATGCATATTTTAAGGTGATATTTATCTCTTTATACAATTTTGATAGCATATACCTATATTTATCCACAAAGCTAGTGGGGAGTTAGGTAATTATGGGTTCAACCCCTATAAAGTAATTCTTGTAAGGGGAGATTATTAAAAAGTGGGCATTCTTTTAAGGAGGATAATTTTTTTAAAAAGGGGGGAATATTTTCTTATCAAGGAAATATTTTTAAAAAATTATAAAGAGCCATTATTTTTGTAATTGGATGTATTTTCGCTATAAAATTACATTTAGGAATTTTTATAAATGGGGGTAAATACAAATCGGGTGCATCCCGACTATCAACAACAATGACGATTCATGTAATAGACGATGTTCCTCACCCCCATGTTAGCACTAAGGGGGGAATGTTAGGTATAGTCCTCACATGTGGGTGCATGTGTATAGATTTG
Organism: Taxus wallichiana var. yunnanensis; assembly: GCA_018340775.1. Lineage (NCBI taxonomy): Eukaryota > Viridiplantae > Streptophyta > Pinopsida > Cupressales > Taxaceae > Taxus > Taxus wallichiana. Next base: position 193,028,936 of record CM031237.1, on the reverse strand, counting down.
ATAATATTATTTAGGATATTTATTATAATATTATGTAAGTTGTTTTAACAACTTACATAATAAGGAGAAGAGTTTGTTCACTGTAGGATATTGGAACTCCCATTTAGAGGAGTGGTTATAGGAGTTTGAATAGGGATCCTTATTTTTAGGAGATCCCTTCCTATATATTTGTAATGGTTACATTATTTAATTTATATTGAATTAAGTTTTGATTGATAATATTCTCTTTCTTCATATTTGGGGTAAAACCCACAACACTCCCTTTGTATGGGGTTCCCTTAGCAGAGTTTAAGGTAAACTTTGGAAATTTTTAGGTAAGAAAACTATTTAACCTTTATACATCATCATTTTTATTTTTAACTTGGCCATGTTGCCTATAATAGTGATCTATTATTTTTCCCCCTTCGAATGAAAGTCATGGCATACATTAGTTTTCAAGAATTTTTGATTAATCATTGACATATACATAGTTTTTTGGGCCCCTTTGATTATTACTTGGTCTACCATAGAAAACATCTCGCACTGTTATAATCCTTAGACCCTTTTGAAAATTACTCATACACATTATAATGTTGTCAACTCCTTTTGGATTCTATGGCAACATAACATTTTTTTATACCTTAGAATGTCAATGCAATGATATTTAGATATTGGGGCTAGCCCCTCTCTAGTGATGAATCATACCCTCTTTCGTTTACAAGTGGCACTGTAACCATGGTGGTTTGCATGGAAGTAGATTATTTATAACTAACAATTTTACTTTCGAGAAAAAGGATCAAGTGTAGAAAAATTGCAAACAAAAAAATGAAATCTCACTTCCTTTAATCTAGTTCATTGGTATGGGCTTCTTGTCTGCACATAAACTTCCTACGACTAAAAAACCCTAAAATTAATAAAAACACTTATTATGTCCATTTCGGAGCATACAATGTGAATATAATCTAAGACATCTTGAACACCCTTTGAGACCATATTCATCCCCATGACATCTCTAGTGAAATAGTAGAATATCGTGTATAAATTCTTGCCTACAATTACACATTGTATACCTTACATCCTAGGGAATCTTATTTTCCCGTGGAAAATGTGGACCTACACAATCTTATCAGCCAAAATCATGGGTTAATAAAAAAAGCCTTAAAACACCTACCTAGTGAAGATGTCAGATAGATTCTCAGCATTTGTGGGATCCTCTATACAAAGTGCTTGAGATTATCAGTGTTTTTAGTCCTTTTTGAACATTGAAAGCTAACATATAATCCTTATAACACCACCAAACATAAGGATGTCCTTCAAACCTTTATTGGTAATCGACCACCACCGGCACTCTGTTTTGGTTGACATGGGCACCATGTATTCAAATCCATTATTGCTTTCTAGACTCAATGCCTATTTATTTAGGGGGCCTTTGGTGGTTGTTACTAATTTTTTAAGATAATGTTCCATAAAAATTTTGTGCCTTCTTTATAAGCCTCAATTTTTTGTTTGAATCTTATATCTTGTATAAATAGGAAAGAGGAATTATAGAGAACAAGCGACCTTGAAAGGGCACGAAAATTTCAATATGTTGATTTGTGCTTCTAGGTTGTTTCTTATTAGTTATTGCCAGATCAAGATGGGTTGATTCTTATTAATTAAACTTCTAACATCAATCATAAGTTTATAATTTTACAGTTTCAGGCTGCCCTAATTTAGTTACAGTGTTGTATTTCACATTAAATGTATCTTACCATGATGAAATCCAGCAAAATACAAGTGGATATCACTTAAACTGAAAAAATCCAAATGATTAATAGAACAATGCAAAATATGTAAGTGCTTTCACTCAAAAAAATGAAAAAGGACAATTATCAAGCAAAACAATGCAAAATCTATAAAACATTTTTCCGTGTGACAAATTTAGGTCTATCATGATTTGAAAATGGTAATTTTATTCCAAATATATGTCATCCCGACTACAACATACCACACACACAAAACCATGCCCTCAAGAATATTTTCTATAATGAAACAAAATCTCTATTTGTAGAGTTTCATGTGAGTATAGTTCAGGGGAGTTGAACATAATAAAAATCCAACAAAAATTCAGAATGTAACATCAACTCGTTTTTGTAAATAACTTTTTATTTATGATATAAAATAGAAAGGCAAAGCAAACTTTTTCACATGGTTACAATCGACAACGATACTATGGCGAAACCCTTCCCTATTTTTGATTACATAATTACACACAAAACCATATTCCCCTCGTATCCCGTCTTCATACAAAAAATCTGAGCAAGTAAAAGCCATCAAATCCAATTCTATATGACATTTTCAATTATTTAGAAAAATATTTAAATTTATTTGACCTTGGCCTTAGGCTCGGGTTACTTGGGAAATGTTATAGTCAACACTCCATTTTCCATGGAAAATTTCACCTCCTTGACCTTCACATTCTCTAGAAATCTAGATCGCGAGGAATCTTCCCCACGAGTGCTCCATACACCGATATTTCTGATTCTTGTGCTCCTCTTGTTTAGTGCATTCTCCACTTATCTAAAGAATCCAACCGTCTTCCACTTCTATTTTAACCTCCTCTTTCTTTAACCCTGTAAAATCAAGTTATATTTTGTTCCAATCAGTTCTATAAAAATTAAAAATAAATGAGAGGATTTGAAAATCATCACTAATATTTTAAAATACCTAAAAGATTGGTCTTGAAAATATGAGCTTTAGGAGTTTCCTTCAAGTCAATCTATGTATTCGAAACATTAATTGTATCCCTTGTAAAATTTGTTGAGGAAGGGCTTGATAAAATAAGGAATTGAAAACTTGAAAAGGATCACACACAACTAGTTAAAATGGTTCGAAAAAAGGCATATAGACCTCTTGTTGAACAAGCTTGGAATGCTCGACAAACATGCTTCCCATGGAGTCTTCTCAGAATAAATAAGTATAGCACTCCACACAACAATTTTCAGCAGAGTGAAGACTTGCACTACAACCTCAAATGACAAAACAACAAAGGAGTCTTAACATAAAATATATTTGATTTTAAAAACACCCACCAAACGACGTATACAAAAAATTATGCATACTTAAATAAAAACACAAAATCTGATTCATTCATGCAAACAAAAAAATTGACACAGAAAATCACAACAAATGGGCTAATATGACATTAAAGACAAACCCAAAGAACTAAGGGTAATGATGAAGATTGAATAAACATACCTCTGGAGGCTCATTTCAAATGGATTTTAAGGTGGACATTAATCGAAGCTACGCAGAAGTCAATGCCTTTTGAAGGAAAAAATTAATTAGATCTAGAGTTTGAATCCTCTCCCATCAACTGACAGATTATTTACATGGATCAAACCAATGCTTCAGAGTAATCGGATCTATCTACGGAGGCAGAAGAAACCCAACTTAATTGATCTAAAATCGTCCACCAAAACCTCAAACTCGAAGTAGGGATTTAGAGTGTTGGAAACATGCACCCTACACCACTAAAGCATGTTTTCCCCCCTCCACGGCCTTCACTTGAAACTCCCTTATCACATTTAAACCTTGCCATGAATAATTAAATCCAGTGGCCCACAACTCATCTGCAACAATCTACCACTCAATCCACCATTCTTATCTCCCACACCCAGTACGCTATTAAATCCAGTGGCTCTTTTGTCAAGTTTCTAAAGGAGGCAGTTCACTTTTGTATGCTAGAAAATGGGCAACGACTTCTACAACAATGTAAACAACATCTCTCGTAGATTTTCAAGACATTTCCATTATTTTTTCATCTTTAATGACATGTCATCGCTTGTCTACTCGGGAGAAAAAAGGGAAAATGCATGAAATTTATCCAGCGATTCATTCACTTAGAAAAAGTTAAACACCAACCTACAATGAACATAATTAAAAAAAAAAACACATGGAAAACACTACTTTCTTCCTCTTGGCAATGGCTCTATTGTAACCCTACTTCCTCTCACAAAGCATGGGTTACCATTCATAACAGGGGCAACCATAATTTTTCTTCCATTTCAGTAACCTGTACCTTGTTTTAGCGAACATTCATATCTAACGCCCAATAATCATATGTGCTTCATGAAATAATCAATCATGTGTGTTCATATCTCTATTCGTGTTAGAGCCCGACATGTCTTCCACATTATTATACAAAATAGTTTAATTTTGCTCCAAAAAAGTAAAAAGTAGCTTGATTTTACATGCTTTTAAATTTTTACGTAGTTCACTTTTAGATTCCTACTTTTAGGAAAAACTATTAAAGCAAATGAATCAAAAGTTTTGTATTGCAAAAAGCATGTGATTTTTAGTTCTATTTTAAAGAGTTTGGAATTTTATTGTTAGATGAAGCCATCTCTTTATTAGAGGCAATTGTAAGTGTTTTCATATCAAACTCATTCAGAGAGATTGTATTGAGCCAAAGATCTTTAACTAGGACAAGAAATATATACACGAAGTGTTGATCTAAGTTTCCAATAATATGTTATTTGTAATTCTTTATTTTATTTCAATTAGTGTTATTTTATTGCCTAACTTCTACATATTGGTATCGGAGCGTGAATTTTTTCAGCAGGTTTCTAATTGTTAGCAATATTTTAATATTGTGAACATTATTATTATTGTGCAAATAATGAGTTGGTGACAACTCGTAGAGATCTCTTAGAGAGATTCTAGGTTTGTTGAGTGATTAGTGGATCACGAGATATTCTAGGGAGTAGTTTGAGATTGAAGTTGACTCCTTAAATTAAGGAGATCAATCTTCTATATATTGTAATCTCCCTTGTCTAATAAGACATCCCGAATGAATTGAAAATCATTGTGTTCATGTTTACTGTTCTGTCTGTTTCACGGTTATAATCTGAGCAAAATAATATCACTGGTATCAGAGCATGGTCGATCACTGTTGTGGAGTCTTCAGTAACGATGGTCTGATTTATCAAATGCCTTTGATCATCAAAGCCCTGCACTTGATCCTGTAGACGGAGACACCGTGCAACACTGATTCGTGGAATTACATGTGGATTCGGCTCATGCATTTCTGCCGACATTTGTAGATATGCCTGACACATGCACACATCTGCATTTACATTGAAGATTGGTTCGGTTTGCTTTTAGATGATTGGGAAGACACGACTTGGCAGAGATTTACATCAACAACTCCAGGGAATACGGTTTCCACCTATGCTTGCATGTCTGTGCTATTCGTTTTTTACAATCATCACCATTTAGATCCATTCAAATATGAGAGTCATTCAGATCTGCACTCAGTAGAAGTTGAAGCCTTCCATTTCAGGCTTTCCGCATGGATCAGTCGATACGCATGGATAAAGGAAGGAGAATTGGTTTTGCGTGGGAGGCTTCATAGATCGGGTATTATTCCAGCAATGATCAAATCTATTTAACAGTTATGTAGTCTTGCATGTCTGCCATATGTCCAATTCTGCCGTATGTTCATTCACATGCCATTAGTTTAATTAAATCTTAGAATAGGAAATCCCTTCATTTTGTGTCTTGGTTTAATATTGGTATTGTAAGTTTGTGGTGGTCCGTAGTTATGAAATAGTCTTTCTTTTTCGTGAGAGTCTAAAATAAGTCTAATGCCATTACCTTTGGCTATTTGTTATTTAAAAAAAGTAATTTTTGAGTTATTATTTTATTTTCGTTCCCCATTTGTCTCTTGTTATAAATAGTGTGTATGTGTGTCATAGTAAAAAGTAATATCTAATTACTTTTTAATGTTATTGTCGTTTTGTCTAGTGTAGTAAGTCAAAGCGTCAATCTAGTCAGTATTGTCAAGACGTTAAAAGAATTTTAATAGTGTCAAAATTTTAAATTGTTTGTAAAAAGGGTGTATTTTCGGTTGAAACCGACACCTATTTGTGTCAAATTGTGAAGAGTCATAATGGATAAATTGGGTTATGTTGAAAAATTTGATGGAAAGGATTTTCACACTTGGCAAGTACGAACTCAGTTGACACTCATTAACAAAGATTTGTGGGAAGTTGCGGATGGAACATTCAAGAAACCAACTGATGCTGATGAAGCAATCAAATGGGAGAGTAGAGATCGTAAAGCAACAGCAATCATTGGACTTGGATTGTCTGATGCATATTTGCATCATATAGACCTTTCAAAAAGTTCAAATTTCATTTGGACAACATTGAACAAGTTGTTTGGATCCCAAACTGGAAGCGCAGCAGTGACCTTGAAGCAGAAGCTGTTTGGACTCAAGATGGATGAAGGAGAAAACATGGTACAACATATAAGTAAGTTTCGGTCTATTTTGAATCAATTATCAGGGATAAAACTTAAAGTAGAGGATGATGATGCAAAAGCTGTTTTGTTGAATAGTATGCCATCTCGCTATTCAAACATTGTTTTTACTTTGAGCAAGATCAATCCCAGCCTAGAAGATCTAATTTCTTCACTGATAGATGAAGAAAATAAGAATGTTACACCAGAAGAAACTGCAATGTATGGTAAAAACAAGTCATATGATAAAGGGAGATTTAAATATTCTTTTAAACAAAGATCAAATTTCAGAGATACAAAGAAACATATCACTTGTTACTATTGTAAACAAGATGGACATGTATCTATAAACTGCAAGAAAAGAGCACGAGATTTACTTGATGGAAAAATAGAAGAAAATGCCATGGTTGCTAATGAAGAAGAAGACAGTGATAAAGAAGAACCTTTGGGTGATGGTTATGAATCTGAAAACTTCCTTCTTTAGATAACTTTCAGATGGAGGCTGGAGGTAACGGAGGAAGGAGGTTGATCGGCGACCTCTCGTCAGGCACCATCGACGAGGCCGCGGTATTGATTTGGTGGCCAAGTATTTCAGTTGTGTGTTTGATTTCATAGTTGTGTGTTTCATTGTTTGTAATAAGAACAGATGTTACATTCCTGTTCAGAATTGTATTTCCTTTTATAACCTCCTGATGTAAATATGTGATAGTAGAAAAATAAAAGCACAGAAAAAAAAGCATCATGTTTTTCTTGAAGAGGATGAACAGAGGTTCATGAGCAGGGGCTCGTACCTAGGACAGAGGTCCGTTATTGTCGAACAGGGGTTCGTATTTGTTGAACAGAGGTTCAACGTACCAAGATCATGAGCATGCAGAGGCAGGCAAGCTGTAGAAGACGTGTGAATGTTTTTCTCTACATTGTTCACATTAGGGGAGTGTATGTGTGGAAATAATAATGTTAACAATAGGGGAGTGAATGTTAGCAATATTTTAATATTGTGAACATTATTATTATTGTGCAAATAATGAGTTGGTGACAACTCGTAGAGATCTCTTAGAGAGATTCTAGGTTTGTTGAGTGATTAGTGGATCACGAGATATTCTAGGGAGTAGTTTGAGATTGAAGTTGACTCCTTAAATTAAGGAGATCAATCTTCTATATATTGTAATCTCCCTTGTCTAATAAGACATCCCGAATGAATTAAAATCATTGTGTTCATGTTTGTTTTTGCATTCGTCATTTCACGGTTATAACTGAGCAAAATAATATCACTAATTGACAACGAGTTATGGCTTCTATATCTGGTTTTCGGACACCACAATTTATAGGAAATAATTATGAGTATTGGTCATTAACCATGAAGGCACTATTCAGATCCTAGGATGTGTGGGAAATCATAGAGAATGGATACACAGATCCCGCAAATGCAACAACATATAACACACTCTCATAGGAAGAGAAAGACACTTTGAAGGAATTAAGAAAGAAAGATAGAAAAGTATTTTTCTTCATTCATCAAGCCATGCATAAAATCATCCTACCTAGAGTGGTAGCATCATATAAATCATAAATTGCATTGGAAATTCTGAAAGTTGTGTATCAAGTTTTATATCAATATTTTTCATCACAGGTATCAAGAAATCATTGAGGAGGAAGAGGAAATTTCAGCCCTAGAGGTAGAGGAATAAGTTCAACTAGAGGACATAGTAGTGGTCTTTCAATCTCAAGTGGAAGATAACATATCCAAGAGCACAATCATAATCATTTTTCAGCTCAGAGACAAGATAAATTGAATTTGCAGTGTCACTATTACAAGAGATATGTGCACTATGCTTTTGAATGAAGGAAAAACAAATATGGTCAGAACAAGCAAAATAAAAATTAGGTCATAAGATCTAATCCAAGCTCCAAGTTCATTACATCTAAAAATATTGCTGAAGCATCACCTATTGAGTGTAATCTGTAACACCCACTAAAATCTCCCACTTGAGACCCATGAACAACCTAGGTTTAGTTACAAAATTATGGAATAATTTTTTTAAAGTGTTAACAACCAAAGTCTCAAGGACAATTAAATTCAACTGATAACTTTTCCCATTATAATAATTACTAATTCCACATTATAAAGCAACAAGTGTAATAAGTCCACACCTAGCTCAAATCTCCTTAGAGATTAATTTAATCACCGATTAAATTGACATTTTAGCTAAATATTCCCTTATTAAAATTTTAGGGTTAAGGGACAAAAACAATTAAAAGCTGAAGGTATTTAATTCCAAAAGATCTAAGAAAAGAGTAAGGTTTAATTACAGTGGGGAAAAATAATACATATTTAAAATTATCAGAGTAAATTCTTACTTACCCAATCCCAAAACTTGGTTAAAGATTCAATTTTATTTTTTCCATGATTAACGCATTTGAAACTTCCTTAAAAAATTCCCATTAGATAGGAAATTTGCTCACCTTTCCAATGATATAAATAAGTCCTCCTAACTCATATTTCTCAAGTTATGGGCCAGCGAACCTTGGGAGGAACATCTTCCCAAGAGCGGTCTCAGTAGGACTAGGGGAGAAAATATTGCCATGTGCGGGTTTGCAGGACTATGGGAGAAAATTTTCCCAACTCAGTCTGTGGAATTTGGAGAGAAATTTCACTTGGAGGAGGAATGCGGACTAGTGGAGCGGGAGAACTTTAGCACTTTGAAAAAGAGTGATTTTCTCCTGTGCACCCCGATTTGGAAAGGACTCGTGTTGGCATTTCCCAACTTTGGCGAAAAGTCAGCCGCCAGAGAATTTTTAGACATTTCTCCTTTTTGCTAAAAAGCACAAGGGATCAAAGTGATTTGTGCCTTTGTCAACTCCCAAAGTGCCACGTATCACCACGCATTGGTCACGGGTTGGCGGGGTGGCCGGAGAACTTAGAAAAATTTTCCCAAAGAAAATTTTTGAAGTGCTAAGTTTTTTAAGGATCCGCTCCTCCGTCGATGCCTCATGACACCACGTGGCAACATGTGATTGGTTACGGGACGACGGGACCGTAGAGAAAACTTATAAAATTTTCCAAATTTTAATTTTGAAAATAATAAGATTTAAATGGGTTCTACACCTCCGTTGTTGCCTCATGAGGAAACAAAGCAAACATCGATTTCTAAAGGTAGGCGGGGTGGTGGGAAAAATTAGGAAAAATTTCCAATATTTTTTTGTTTAACTTAGGTGATATTTACCGAAAGAAAGGCTTGCGGGTCAGCAGAGTGGTGGGAAAATTCGTGCCTTTGGTATTTTTACCAAAAAATGTGCTAAGGGAAAAATCCTACCCACGGGTCTACCAAGGAAAATCTCATTCATTTAAAATTTAACAGTTAGATTATTTTGAGCCCGAAATGAAGTAAAATATTCATAAGGCCGTAACTTTTGATTTGGAACTCATGTTTTGGAAAACGAGGAATTTATTGAAATCTCTCGACATCCTCTCTACACGTAAAAACTTAGGAATTTGATTTTGATAAAATTTAAAAAGTAAATTTTGAGAAAACGTCTTTTCTGTCACTTGGGAAGTGAACTGGTATTTTTAACTTATCAATTTTGTTCAAATTTGTCAATTATTTTTCCACTTGCCAAAAAGGCATGGAAGATTTTACTTGGACGATTTTAGGACACATTGCAAGGTTAATTAAGGGACTAGTATTAATTGTAATCAAAATCAAATGGGGAAAGAGTTTACAAAAGTAGTTTCGTAAGGGACTCATTAGAACTTTCTCTTCTTCCTCAATTACATTATACAGAAAACAATTTCTTCCACATTTATTCAAACATATAGAACAGAGTATATATCTTTCACAATTCAATTTACAACTTTCATAGCCCATACAGACCATCTTTCCATCATAGATAATGTACAAGTTCATCCACTTCAAAGTGGGAAGGGTTATAATAAGTAATAATCTCAACAAGGACTGTCAAAATTTTCTTTTCTTCTCTACTCCGAACATTAACATGAATATCCTCCATTTTTATTTATTTCAATTTTATCACAATAGAATAGGGAGAAAGGCAACGCTCTCCACCCAACCAAGACATCTAATGAAAAGGATAAGTCATCCTTCTTCATTGGCCCCGAGCCCCAACCATATTGCAATTAGAAATGTTTTTCAACACATGGAAACAACATGTTTCCACAACACAAAGACAAACTTCTTATTCAAAACACACGGTCCCAAAAAAATTGCATTTTGCACCATACAAAAAAACAACAAACAATACTCAGCTTCATCATGCAAGCCAAAGGAGCAAGAAACTATGGGGGATGTTGCTTACGCCTCCAAAAGTGGAAATGGGTATCACCTCCTGAGAACAAACCGCTAAAATATATATCAATTCAAATCCATGAGATGCCTTTATACCTCTCCCAAGTACCCCTTATTCCTCACATTTCATTATGCCTCCCCAACCTCTTATGGAACCCCATAATGAGTAAAGAAATGCAAGCTATTTATTTGTAAGGTGGAACCCAAATCCCAACTCCCTCCACACTTATACCTCCCACAAAATGCCCCATAGTATTCTCCTACACCATCCCTAGGCCATCTAACCAACCAACCAACAAATAAAACAACACATTCAAACATTCAACCATTCACATATGCATACAAATAAAATGAGAGTATTTCAAAGATCTAAGCTCTTACCTCTCCATGATGGAGTTTTTTTCAAGTTCCAACCAACAAGCTTTCCAATGCAAAATAGCCCAAGATCAACAAAACAGATGTGTGTAAAATCCTCAAAACTCTCTCTAAAAGGAAGGGCTCCAAACAACAAAATAATTTTCCCCAAAAGAAGTATCCAAAAGTGAAGCAACCAAAAGAGTGTAACCCCCAAACAATAAAATGAATTCAAATATATAGAGACGGAAGAGAAGAGGATAAAGTCGATTCAAGTAGAACACCCCATCACACATACTCAAATCCAACTCCTAAGTCAACTTCAATCTCCAAATCACAATAAATAAGTAGGTTAATAATACGACAAATTACTTACACACTCCTAAACAAGCCCACACCCCAAAGGACTGAAATTAAACCATGTAAGAAAAGTGCAATTAAAGCATACAACTTGACTTACAAAAATGCATAATGAAGGCTAGATTTAAACCCTCCCATAATAGGTAAGGTTGGCATGCAAATTTAAGAGGTATGGGACAAGTTTAACTTGTCCCACAATCCTCAAAAATCAACCTCCAAGGGAAAATTCGAACTCCAAAGATGATAAATTTTTTCATGCTCAAAATTAAACTTACACATCTCTTACACATCACTTACACATTGCTTACACATATCTTACAACATTTAATACAATATTCAACCACTCCAATAATTACTTTCTTATGACCCAAGTTGGTTAATTTATTTTAACAATATGATTACTCACATTATGTACCACAATTTATTTAAATAAAAAGGGGTGAACACATCACTTAATAAACACATACAAACACCAATAAAAAGGAACCAAATAAATAAATACACATAACCCTTGGTCACATTTAAAGGTGATGACCCCCATGGAAATCAGAGAAACAATTAAACACGCACACACACGAACAATACAAGTTGCCATGGTGACCTTGTTGAATTCATCTAGAATTCCAATGTGGTTGGTCTCCAATCCCCTGATGTTTTTGTGATATTTTAACCTGCAAAACACAATAACTCCTTCGGCCTTGTGGCCATATCAGAACATCCGAATGAATATATATATATCAATCACAACAATATCCAAATAATCAACAATATCACTTAAAATTTCATCAGCAACTATTTCATCATCAATCTTAATTCAATTTTCTCGATCTACTCATGAATATATCCAAATATCATATGTCCTAAGAACATCGATAAATATATATAACCATGTCCAACAGCATGTCAACTTCTATATAAAATGTCTCTAACAATAATCATGCATCATATGGGAATCAGAGTCAATAATAGTCCATGATCTAAGATCTAACACCATACTAAATCAAAAATATAATAATGTCCATAATATAGTCAAGACTAACATGATCAATATCAAAAGTTTCAAAGGAATCGGGCGCTACATCCCCCTCCCCTTAGACTTGACTTCCTCTTAGAAGTCACAGGAAGAGAGATAGGAACAAATGCAACAAAAAAGGATCACTCCTATTATGGGATTGCTTGCTTCAAACAAGTGTGGGTCCACAGAACCCAAGTTTGGTCCAATGTAATTTAGTAAGAATAAGGGAGATTTTAAGGGATGAGTTCTAAAATTTGTACATGTAAGGCTACGAATATTTAAATCTAGAGAGTAATCAGCGTATGCTATCAACCAACATATAACACAAAAAAATATAACAAGTGTTCAAAAGAGTATTAAGAGTAACCATCAAGTAGAGGAATAATAAGGAGGATTCCATGAGTTTGAGAAAGACCACATAGTTTCCAAAGGAACATGACATGTTGCAATAACAAAAGTGAAGGTTTCTACTAAGGTTAAGTATCATGATTTCAAGGTTCGTCATCTAGACAAGGCTAGCGAAAAATACCATGACCAAAAATTTACACAAGGAACAAGGCTACTCAAGGTCTCACAATTCGAGGTTCACATAGGATGAGGTTAATCAAGAAGGAAGGACATCTAAATTGGCAAAAATTTAAAATCAAGGAACTATTCAAGAGAAGCACTTCTATACTCAACAAGGTATATATAACTTTTCATGGTAATACTAAGTTAAGTCAAGACCATAAGTTTTCCTAAACCCTAACTTACATACTAAATAAAAAAAATTCCAACACACAATACTAACCAAATTAGAGGCATCAAACATTTAGTAAATAACTCCACTAACAACTAACATAACAATGCAAGAAGCACCATACACTATAACACAATGGGATTTATTTATCTTATTTCCTACTCAAGCTCAGAATAACCATAAAGAGAGCACAAGAAACACCAAGGAGCACTCAAGATAGCTAGGGAGAAAAACAAGTAATAAGGGGGTCCAACTACAATCCAAGGTGCATTATGACAAAAGTGAATAACATCATCTTGCACTTTCCATCCTAACGGAAAAGGGGCAACAATAACAAGGTGACACAAGAAAACATAAAGAAAAGGATACTTCCCAAAGTTATTTTATATCCTTAACATATGTTTCCTTAAAATTACAATCACTTAGGTCTCCAAGGACAAGACTACATGCAGGAAGGTTGCTTCTAAAAAAATAAGAGATAAGTCTCAATCCAAGAGGGCCACAACTCATACTCGTCGAGCTGTGAGGCAACAAGGGTACAACAACCCAAAATCCTGCAAGGGAGAAGCACATACGGCAATGAACAAAGGAGAAATTCATAATTAAGACACATCACTATCCACAAGGTGTTTCGAGCTCTAGGTAAGCAAAGGAATTAAAGGTTCAACTATACATTGTACTCAAAACATAAATCTTACTTATTTTATAAATAAACTAATTAAGTCAACAGTTGTAGTTTAGTTTTCTAAGCACATTTCCTTATGATTTTTCTTAATTAAACTTCCTCCTATTATGACATCACATGTTGTGTTATAAGGACCACTAAGGTTTTTTTTTCTATTAATCTAGCAAGGTAAAAGCAAGGACCATTTTCTCTTTTGATGTTCTAGTTTATTTGTTAAGCTTATAGGCCAAATCTCCTCAATTATAGTTTTATGATGTTTGGGTAAGTCAACTTGTCAATTACAATTTTAATAAGAACGAAGGGTAAACATGTCACACTATTACTTTAATGAGAGAGAGAGAGGTAAATCAACACATCACATTTTTAATTCTAAGGAAACAAGGGACATTCAACATACAAACACATTATTAATTTTGTAAGAGCTAGGAAACATTCAACCAACATGGATAACAACAATATTTCAAGATTTTTTTCCACTAATTACAAGTATCTTACAACATTCCTAATGGATCTCCACAAGTCTCAAAATAAGTTACGAGAAAAGAACCATTAAAGAGGCATATTTACTTTTATGAATTCTAGATGTTTACCAATGTTTGTTGTTTAGGCTCAAATATTTTACTCACATAATAAGACAAGGAAGGAATTCAAATCAAAACTCATATTTCCACAAGATACTGCCACCAAACAACCAAAATGACAAGGAAATATTTTACTCAAGGACACCATATCACCCACTAGAAAGCATCAAAAGCAAGCGGACAATTACCTAATCTATTCAACATGTACTTTATGACCAGGAGTTACAGTTTCTTTTTTAAAAGACAAACCATAGTATAAGCACCACAGAGATTAAAATATCAAAATCTACCAAACTATCTCTACTAGGAAGGTCCAAAAGACCCAAAATCATCCATAAGTGTCTCCATGTAACCCAAAGATTAATAGGTCATAGAGTGTTATTCATAGCAATTTAAAATGTTAAGGCAAGGGTAGGCTCATTTATAGGTCAACGTGAGAAAAACAACCATACTTAATTAAACACATTGCTCAAATGGGCTTAAACCTAACCATAATTACCAAGATGCATACAATCAACAAGTCAATACTTTTTATAATGAAACAAGGAAATCATGATAAAGCTTAGCATGTCATCGATGAAATGCCACTACCAAACAAAAAATTTCCACTAACATCCACGGTCAACCAAAAATCAATCCGATCCTAACACAATCCAAAAGCCCATAACCAAATACATCTACTCTAGTGAGAATAAAAGCTCTTACCAGATTGTAAGAGAATCACCACTACTGCTATCAAACCACCAACAGGACCACACGACACAAAGAACTCCTTTTTTGCAAGGTCGAGTAACAAAATAGCCACTCTGAAGATCCTAAACACACTCAAGGTTCTGTGCACCCAAAACCAAGGCATAACTTAAAGCACCTAAGAGGACATTCCAGGCACCTAGGATGTACCCCGATATGACAAAATGACACAAGAAAAATAGCGTAGAACCAGCTCAACAACATACAAGTGAGGACAACGTAAAATTTAGCTAAGTAGTCAATGATAAATGAGCTCGAATCATCAATCAAAATAAAATCCAAGAAATATCAGCAATCAAGGAAAGTGGCTAAGTAGCTACATTGCAAAGTATGAAAATTCTCACAAAAATAATAATAGCTGAAAGAGCCTTAGAGCTTCTCAATCCAATCATAAAATAAGATGTTGGTCCTTGATCAAATAACACAAGTTTACAAATATAAAATACAGAAGTCAACATCATAGTCACTTCGCAACCCTTCATGGCTACCAATAGGGGTACTATACATCGAGATCAGTTCTAAGGATCACATACGCAAAGATGGATCAAAAGCGACACCAAGACCTTATATTCTACTTACTCATATGGGTTGCAGAACAACAACTAACAACCAGGCCATCTCTCCTGACCACTAAAGGAAGGAAGTTCTAAACATCTTCTAATTTACTCTGTCGGACTCCCGAACATAACCACTAGCACTAAGCCACAAGAGTAACACCATATAATTTATCCTTCCAACAACTCCAATAAGGAAGGGTCTAAAAATATCTCAACACATCATACCATTAAATCAAGATTTAGGACTTGTAAAACAACACATTTTCAAAGGAGAACCAAGTTTCCATTACACTAGAAGTTCACAAAAATCAATAAAATTTAACATTTTTAGTTCTAGGGTTTAGAAAAATGCCACTAAGTAAGCAAAAAAACTCAAGCAACTTGTTATTTTAATTCTCGGTAGTTTAAATGAACAAAGTAATGTAATATTTTTAGACATTTTTTTTTCAATTTTCAAACAAGGTTGTTTTCTAGATTTAAAAGTGTGCTAGGTTTACAGTTCATGTCTCAAGTTTTCTAGTGTGCCCAAGGGTCCAAGATTTGAACCCACACTCTGATACCAAGTGTAACACCTGCTAAAATCTCCCACTTGAGACCCATGAACAACCTAGGTTTAGTTACAAAATTATGGAATAATATTTTTTTAAAGTGTTAACCAAAGTCTCAAGGACAATTAAACTCAATTGATAATTTTTCCCATTATAATAATTACTAATTCCACATTATAAAGTAACAAGTGTAATAATTCCACTCCTAGCTCAAATCTCCTTAGGGATTAATTTAATCACTGATTAAATTGACATTTTAGCTAAATATTCCCGATTAAAATTTTACAGCCTAAGGGACCAAAAAAATTAAATACCCAATGTATTTAATTCCACAAGATCTAAGACAAGAGCGAGGTTTAATTACAGTGGGGGAAAAGTATACTTATTTAAAATCATCAGAGTAAATTCTTACTTACCCACTCCCAGAACTCGGTTAAAGATTCAATTTTATTTTTCTCATGATTAATGCAATTAAAACTCCCTGAAAACATTCTCATTAGATATGAAAATTCCTCACCTTTCCAGTGATATAAATAAGTCCTCTTGACTCATCATATTTCTCAAGTTATGGGCATGCGGACCTTGGGAGGAAAATGTTCCCAAGAGTGGGTTTGCAGTCTAGGGGAGAAAATTTTCCAAAACTCGGGTCTGCAGACTTCGGAGAGAAATTTCACCTGAAGGAGGAATGCAGACTAGTGCAGCAGGGATAACTTTATCTCTTTTTCCCCTTTTGGGACAAAAGAGTGATTTTCCCCCTCATGTCCTTGAGCCCTAAAGGACACGTGTCGGAATTTCCCAACTCTGGTGAAAAGTTGGGCCACTAGAGAATTTTTATACTTTTCTCCTTTTTGCCGAAAAGTGCTAAGGGATCAAAACAATCCATGCCTCGCATCGACGCCCAAGGCACCATGTGTCAGTCATCCATTAGTCATTGATCGGCGGGCCGACAGGAGAACTTAGAAAATTTTAACCAAAAAAAAAGTTTGAAGGACTAAGTATTTAAGGGATCCGCTCCTCGCCAATGCCTCATGATGCCACGTGATGTGACCCCGATTGGTTGCGAGCCAGCGAGGTCACAGAGAAAACTTATAAAATTTTCCAAATTTTAATTTTGAAAACACTAAGGTTTAAACGGGTTCCGTGCCTCCGTCGTTGCCTCGTGAGGCCATGTAGCTAAAAGATCTCGATTAGTTTGTGGATAGGTGGTGTGGTAGGAAAAATTAGGAAAATTTTCCCAAAAATTTCTTTTTAACTTAGGTGATATTTGCCAAAAGAAAGGCTTGTGGGTCAGCGGAGTGGTGGGGAAATTCATGCCTTTGGTTTTTTTACCCAAAAAGGTGCTAAGGGAAAATTCGGGCCCGCGGGTCCGCCAAGGAAAATTTCATTCATTTAAAATTTGATAGATTATTTTGATCCTAAAATGAAGTAAAAAGTTTAGAAGGCCATAACTTTTGATTGGGAACTAACTTTTTGTAAAACGGGGACTTTCTGGAAATATCTCAACATCCTCTTTGCATAGCAACCTTAGGAATTAAATATTGATAAATTTTAAAGGGTCAATTTTTAGAAAATGTCTTTTTATCACTTAGAAAGTGAACTGGTATTTTTAACTTATCAATTTTGTTCAAATTTGTCATTAATTATTTTTCCACTTGCCAAACAGGCATGGAGGATTTTACTTGGAATATTTTAGGATAGATTGCAAGGTTAAGTTTACTTGATTGATTTGCATTCAAAATTTATCAATTTTATACAACAAGAAGTCTGCAATTTTGCCTTTGCCCAATTTGAAAGGTTCTATAAAATTTTCATAAGTATTTTGGTATGTTTGGGGTCGTTTTGACCTTACAAATAAAATTTGATATTTCATTTTGTATTTTTGATGTTGCATAAGGTCAGTCTGTGCATTTTGATAAAATATTTTCCAGTTTTGAAAACATCTAACAAAGATCTAATTCGAAAGGATCTATTTTCCATTTATCGTCTTCTAAGTATTAGAAATCATTCTGGATCCAATCTAACTCATTAAGTTGATTCAAATCAACGTATTCAAATGCCAAATTACAATTCTGATTTTCAAAACTTTCATTTCTAAAGAACAAAGCATTATGACATTTCTTCATACATATTCACTTTTTTCATCTTTCCAACAGAGATTTCAAATTACATTCAACAATCAGATTTCCAATGAAAGCAATATCATTTGAACAAAGTAACCACTTCTATTTATATAGATCAAATACAACTTTACATTCACAACTCTTTCTCATTACATTCCTTCTTAAAAATAGAATACAGAGCAAATTTATTTCACATTCAACAGGGATTTTATTTCCAAAACATAATAAATCTTCAACACAAAATGTATATTAATTGTCATCCACATCAAGTGGGGAAATGGTTTACAAAAGTAGTTTCGTAAGGGACTATCAGAACTTTGTCTTCTTCCTCAATTATAATATACAAAAACAATTTCCTCCACATTATTCAAAAATAGAGAACAGAGTATATCTCTTCCATAATTAAATTTACAACTTTCATAGCCCATACAGACCATCTTTCCATCACAGATAATGTACAAGTTCATCCACTTCAAAGTGGGAAGTGTTACAATAAGTAAAAGTATCAACAAGGACTATTAAAATTTTCATTTTCCTCTACTCTAGAACAACAACATGAATATATTCCATTTTTCTTTATTTCAATTTTATCATAATAGAACAGGGGGAAAGGCAATGCTCTCCACCCAACCAAGACATCCAATGAAAAGGAGAAGTTGTCCTTCTTCATTGGCCCGAGCCCCAACCATATTGCAATTAGAAATGCTTTTCAACACATGGTAACAATAGGCTTCCACAACAGAAAGAAAATTTTCTCATTCAAAACACAATCACAAACAAAAAAATAGTTTTCCACTATAGAACAAAACAACAAAAACACTCAGGATTCATCATGCAATCCAAAGTAGCAAGAAACTATGGGGGTGTCTGCTTATGCCTCCCAAAGGGGAAATGGGTATCACCACCTAAGAACAAACCACCAAAATATATATCATTTCAAATCCCTAACATGCCCTTATGCCTCCCCCAAGTACCCCTTATTCCTCACATTTCTTTATGCCTCCCCAACCTCTTATGGCACCCCATAACGAGTAAAGAAATGCAAGCTATTTCTTTGTAAGGTGGAACCCAAATCCTAACTCCCTCCACACTTATACCTCCCCAAAACACTTATGCATCGCTGTAATGCCCCGTAGTCTTCTCCTACACCATCCATAGGCCATCTACCCAACCAAAAAACAAATAAAACAACACATTCAAACATTCAACCATTCACATATGCATACAAATAAAAGGAGACTATTTCCAAGAGCTAAGCTCTTACCTCTCCATGATGGAGTTTGTTTCAAGTTCTAACCAGCAAGCTTTCCAATTCCAAATAGCCAAAGATCAACAAAACATAGGTCTATAAAAGCCTACAAACTTTGTCCAAAAGAAAGGGCTCAAAACAACAAAATAATTCACCCAAAAATAAGTATCCAAAAGTGAAGCAACTAAAAGAGTGTAACCCCCAAAAAATAAAATGAATTCGAATATAGAGAGGGATGAGAAGAGGATTAGGTGGATCCAAGTGGAATTCCTCATCACACATCCTCAACTCCAACTCCTAAGGCAAATTAAATCTCAAAAGCACAATAAATAAGTAGGTGAATAATATGACAGATTACTTACACACTCCAAAACAAGCCCACACGCCAAAGGACTGAAATTAAACAATGTAAGAATAGTGCAATTAAAGCATACAAATTGACTTACAAAAATGCATAATGAAGGCTAGATTTAAACCCTCTAACAATAGGTAAGGTTGGCATGCAAATATAAGAGGTATGAGAAAATTTTAATTTGTCCCACAAGTCTCCAAAATCAGTCTCCAAGGAAAATTCGAATTCAAAGAAGATGAAGTGTTTCATAATCCAAATTCAACTCACACATCACTTACTCATTGCTTACACATATCTTACAAAATTTAATACAAGACTCAACCACTCCAATAATTACTTTCTTTGACCCAGTTTGGCTAATTTATTTTAACAATATGATTACTCACATTATGTACAACGATTTATTTAAATAAAAAGGGGTGAACACATCACTTAATAAACACATACAAACCCTAATAAAAATTAACCAAATAAATAAATACACATAACCCTTGCTCACATTTAAAGGTGATCCCCCCATGGGAATCCCTAACAACAATAAAATATGCACACACATGAACAATACAAGTTGCCATGGTGACCTTGTTGAATTCATATAGAATTCCAATGTGGTTGGTCTCTAATCCCTTGATGTTTGTTGTGATATTTTAACCTGCAAAACACAATACCTCCTTCGGCCTCATGGCCATATTAGAACATCCAAATGAATATAAATATAGTTTCAAAATTATCAATATATATATATATATATAAATATAGTTTCAAAATTATCACTTACAATTTCATCAACAACTATTTCATCATCAATTTTAATTCAATTTTCCTGGTCTACTCAATATATCCAAATATCATATGTCCTAACAACATCAATAAATATATATAACCATGTCCAACAACATGTCAACTTCTATATAAAATGTCTCTAACAATCATCATGCATCATATGGGAATCAGAGTCAATAATAGTCCATGATCTAACATCTAACACCATACTAAATCAAAATATAATAATGTCCATAATATAGTCAGCAGTATCATGATCAATATCAAAAGTGTCGAAGGGAAGTGGGCACTACATAATCTATCCAAAGAGTGTCCTAGTGAAGTGTTGTATTTGGATTCGGTTACCGTAATCACATATTAGATAGCTTAGATTTATTTTCTAATTTGGATGAGTCAGTGAAAATAGAAGGTATCATTGGGAAAAATAATATAGTGATTGTAAAAGGAAAAGGAACAATCAACATTCTAACAAAAAAGGGGGAGAAAAATATTATGCAGGATTTTTATTATATTGCAGGTTTGAAGAAAAATCTTATGATCATTGGTCAATTAGTACAAAAGGGATACATAGTTTACATTTAAGATAATGAATGTGTGATCGTGGATAAAGCTCCAAGTACCTAGGTGATTGATAAAGTGCAGATGAAAAGCAACAAAATGTTTCCTTTGAATATTTTACCAGCCACATCCGAAGTTCATACTATAGTTCAATCTAAAGCTAAGGAGATTGAATCAGATTTTCAGCCGATTAAAAAATATGAATCGTGGCTATGGAATCTTAGCTTTGGTCATTTAAACTTTTGTGGTTTGAATTTATTACACAAAAATATCGAAAAAGGTTTTCATTTGATTCGAAACTAGATCTAGTTTGTGAAGGTTGTATTTAGGGGAAGCAACATAGAGAATCCTTCCCAGATTGGAAAACAAAAAAACAACTACACCATATGAAATTGTTCACTCAAATTTATGTGGACCGATGCAAAAAAATCTATTAGAGGTTTCTCATACTTTATGACATTCATTGATGACTATACAAGGAAGACATGGGTGTACTTTTTGAGACACAAATCAGATGCTTTTGATATATTTTAGAAATTTAAGGATTTAGTGGAAAAGCAAAGTGGGTAATACATCAAACTTTTGAGGACACAAAGAGGAGGTGAGTCTGTTTGCAATGCTTTTGTGAATTTTTACAAATATCATGGTATACACAAGTAGTTTACTTCCAGGTATACACCACAATAGAATGGTGTGGTAGAGATAAAGAATAGAACCATCATGGAGATGAAAAGAAGTATGATGAAGGAAACACATATTTCAAATAAGTATTGGGGAGAATTAGTAGCATTTGTTTTTACATCATAAACAGGTGTCCAATGAAAATTGTTAGAAACATGGTTCCTCAACAAGCTTGGAATAAGAGAAAACATAGTGTTTCACAATTTAGATTTTTATGTTCTGTGGCATACGCGCATGTTCCCGATGAGTTAAGTATGAATTTAGATAATAAAGGAGAAAAGTGCATATTTGTTAGATATTCAGAGAATACAAAAGCTTATAAGTTGTTAAATCAAACTACCATAAAGGTCATCATCAATAGAAATGTACAATTTTTTGAAAATGAGGCCCTGAGATGGAAGTATTGAGAAAAGAGTGAGTGTAGCAAAAGCTATTTCTCATGATGATATGGTAGATGAAATAATAGAGCAGAAAGTTATCGTATCTTTTCGAATCTTTCACATGCACCACAAGTTTTATCATAAGCTACACATCCATCTACATCTAAGAGATCTCCAAGATTTTAGGCATATTTAACAATCCAGTAGACACAATAAAGAACACTAGAAGCTACTCCTTCAGTATAAAATAGTCCATCATTAGATAGCCCTTTGCAAAGGGAAAATAAGGAGTCTTAGTGAGATTTATAATGTTGATACAACTAATACTTTTTAGTTTTTGCATTGTTTTCTCAAGCTGCAAATCCAATATACTTTGAAGAGGATATAAACAATGAAGTTTGGGTTCAAGCCATGGATGATGAGATAGACACCATAGAGAAGAATTAGACATGGGAATTGGTAGATCTTCTAGAAGGAAAGGATGTGATAGGAGTGAAGTGGGTCTATAAGACCAAATATACTACTGATGGTAAAGTACAGAAATATAAAGCAAGGTTGGTTGTCAGAGTTTTTTCACAAAAATATGGAGTAGATTACAACAAAATGTTTGTACTGTATCACGTTTAGACATGGTAAGAATTATTTTAGCAATTGCAGCTCAAAACAAATGTCCTATTTATCATATGGATGTAAAATCAAATTTCTTGAATGGCTTTCTTGAAGAAGAAGTTTATGTGAATCAACCAGAAGGTTATGAGATTGAAGGTCATGAAGGAAAGGTATACAGGTTGAAAAAAAGTGCTCTATGGTCTCAAGTAAGCACCTAGAGCTTGGTACAACATGATTGATTCTTATTTGATATAGAATGGTTTCAGTAGGAGTAGCAATGAGCCTACCTTATACATCAAGAACAAATTCATTCAAATAAGCTATGAAGAAAGAATTTGAGATGACAGATCTAGGCCTCATGCACTATTTTTGTGGATAAAAGTTCAAAATCAGAAGTTGGAGTTTTAATTTCATAATAAAGGTATGCTAATGATATTTTGAGGAGATTTAACATGTTACATTACAAGACAATGCCAACACTTGTTGCAGTAGGTTTGAAGTTAAGTAAATATGATGGTGTATCATTTGCAGATCCAAGATTTTTAAAGGAATAGTTGCAAGTGTCATATATTTGATAGCAACAAGGTTGGACATTATGTATGGTGTGAGCCTCATCTCAAGGTTCATGGAATATCCAAAATATTCACATTGGCAAGCTAGAAAAAGGATTTTGAGGTATGTATGTGGAACTAAGAATCATGGAATTTTATATTCAACATCAAATGAGTTCAAACTCATAGGTTACATAGATAGTGATAGTGTCAAAAGTATGGATGTCAGGAAGAGCACATCTTATTATGCTTTTAGTGATAGAACTAGTTTCTTCAAAATCGAAGAAGAATCCCATAGTCACACTATATTCAATAGAATCAGAGTATGTAGCAGCAACATGAGCAACATGTTAGGTTGTTTGGATGAGAAGAGTGTTGAAATATTTGAGGTAGAATCAAGAGGATGCTACATAGATTTTTTGTGACAACAATTCAGCAATAGTATTATCCAAAAATCATATTTTTCACAAGAGGAGAAAGCACATAGACATGAGGTATCACTTCATCAAGGAGTTGGTTAACAACAAGAAAATTTATCTTGAACTTTCCAGCTCCAAGATCATTTTTCTGATATCTGTAAGAAAGTTTTGGAAATAACATTCTTGAGTATTTGAGAACTTGTTTGGAAGTTTGTGATCAAGAATATGTCAGATCTCGAAAGTGCACACTCGGCTCGAGGAAGAATAAAAGTTTTAAGGTCAAAATTAATGGGGAGTGCTATTAATAAATTTTTAATTTTACCCCAAGAAAAGAAAAAGGAAGTTTTTTTTTACATGCTTTTGTCTTTTTAGGTAGTTATTAGTTTCCTACTTTTAGGAAAAACTATTAGAGTAAATAAATCAAAAGCTTTGAGTTGCACAAAAGAATGTTCTTTTTATTTCTTTTTTAATAGTTGGGTTCTTTTTTGTTAGATGAAGCCATCTATTTATTACACGAAATTGTAAGTGTTTTCATATCAAAGACATTCAGAGAGATTATATTGAGCCGAATATTTAGAACTAGAAGAAGAAATATATGCACAAAAGTGTTGATCCGAGTTTGCAATAATATGTTTATTTGCAATTCTTTATTTTTCTCTGTTAGTTGTTATTTTATGTGCCTAATTTCTATACCCATTGTAGAAATGCCTTTCAGCATAACAATCATTGAAATTTTGCACTCTCCTAAGTAGTGCGGAGTGAATGTGACACTTTTATTATTTGTTTTCCATCTACTTTTTAAAATATGAAAGTGATGATTCAATCTTTCCAACGTTCCTATATAGATGTAATATCTAGGGGATTGGTGGTAAAATTATTTCATCTCTTGATGTGGAAAAAGTATTAAAGTTTTTCACTATGGACAAAGTTCGTGGAATATTTAAGGTGGTTCCGCAAAATAAAATGTGAATCTTAACATGCATCCTAGAACTTTATTTTATATAAAAACCTTTCCCAACATCTTGATGGTGATATTTTGTTTTCCCCATTGTCGAATTATAGATAGGTCTTTGTATCCTTAGGTTTGACTTGGGAGTTATTGTATTAATCATTTTTTTCCCAATCGGATGACCGTGCCCAAGAAAATACATATCATTTTTTTGTTAGTTTCCACTTAAACATGGGCATTGGGCACCCATGTTTTCCACATAAAGAATGTAAGCTTATAACATAATCTCATTATAATTTATGGCAATCATGTTCATTAACATCGTTAAGCCTAGGTTATGCTTGTCTTTAATCTATTCAGTGCATACATAACATCTCAATTAATATGATAAAGTTTATACAGTAAAGAGGATGGTCTATTGGTTATTTGATCTCACTTTGCACATAATATTGTTATATTAGATATCATCCTCATGTCACATACTATTGTAGGCCTACAACGACACCTTGACATCTTAAGCTCTTTTTGTGATACTCATGGTTTACAAGTGAACTTGAGGAAAACTAAGGTCATGGTATTTAATACAACCAAGAGGGTTTCCCATGCAACTAACCTCATGTACAAAGGAAACTTGGTGGAAGTGGTCTCCTCTTACACTTATCTTGGAGTGACTTTCATGGGCCCTCCTTTGAACATGCTTCATGCAGCAGAAGAGAGATTATGTAAAGGTTATGCAGCCCTCAATACACTTGAGAGACAATGTTTCCAGCTTCAATTTCAAGATGCCAAAGCAAAATTGCGTATTTTCCAAACTCTAGTGACACCAACAATGTTGTATGGTTGTGAGATTTGGGGCCCTGATCTTTGGCACATTGGTTGGGCTCGTGTTGATAGAGTACTCGTCTCCATGCTATCTAGGACTCTCTGGGAAAAATGCTCAGTTCCACATGCAATCATCTTGGCTGAATTTGGCATGCACCCTCTCCGTATCTCAACTATATTTCATCTTGTGATGCTACTTCATAGACTAAGATGTATGGAAGATACACCAACTGGGCAGAATAGATATCCCCTTCAAGGCTCTCCAATCATCCATGAGGCTATGTGAATTGGGGATCCAAACCACTTGGTATGCACATTGTACAACCTTCCTCCAAAGCATTGGATTGGATATTAATCATCTTCCCCCTCTCACATTCTCTATTAATTCTCCCCACATGCTAAGAAGGGAAATTCATAGAGGAATTAGAGAGGAGATCTACAAAGCTTACATAAAATCAACTTGGATTGAACCAATAGAACCATTGCCAACAAAAATGCACCACTATTTGGAGCATTATCTCCAAATTGAAGATGAATGTGTCATTCCCCCCAAATACATCAGTTTCCACTTGGTTTGAGATTCCCCTTGGGCCAACTATGAGTTTTTCTCACCAGCTTTGCATGGAGACAAAGCATTACATTCCTAGAGACCAACGCACTTGCACACTTTGCAACAATGAACCTGAATCAGAGGAGCACTTTATATTTCATTGTCCTATGTGTACTATGAGATCTATGGCAGGTACTATTGTCTCTTCCGAGAAACTCAAGGCTCATTACGGGCCCTTATCCATTATGAAGACCAAAGGTGTGTAGCTTTATTTATCAGGGAGATGACCCAACATAGATATGGCCTCCTCAAACATCATCATGGCAGCCTTGGGTCTCAGACTATTGATTCATTCCTTCAACCTTCTACACAACATTGGTGGCATAAACGAGCTCATGACTCCACACACCAGTCACGATCTACTAGGCGTAGAACCTCTTAAGCATGACACATAGACTTGTTGTATCTTGTCTCTTTCTTTCTTGTTGCTTCTTTTTATTCTTTTGTCTTTATTTTTGTGTTCCTGCATCGTCTTGTACTCTTTGCTCCTCTTGTATTCCCATTAACCTTTATGATTACTTCTAGACATTAATCTTTATATTTAAATTTAAATATATAATAACTATCGTAATGACTTTAAAAACTTCTAGAAGAACAGCTAGGGGTTAAATTTTATCATTGTTTAAGCATTTTTTTATTTCAGCCATCAAATACTTGTAAATTTTTGAAATAACTGTCACATCCGACCTACATATTTATAATGTATCTGTCATTATTAATATATATGTATATATATATATATAAATTATATTAATATGTAATAATGGAATTAAATAAATATAGAATAGAATTTTCTAGATTTTATTAATAATAGACAACTAACCTTTTTTGACTTTTTAAACTGAAATATTAGAAAATAACCATCACAAAAAAATTATTTGACAGAATAGGTGGTCAACAAATTTAACTCCTTCAACAAACGATTTAAGATATGCCATTACACTAGGTTCAATGCGCATAAAACAATTCACATTAAAGCTCATTCTTGGATGACGTCAACAAGCCCTTTTAATCGATTTGTGAATATAACTAAAAATTGCATGTGAAATGTCCGATGTGAATACCGAAGAGGAAGTGAATGACGAGGTTGATTTTGAGGGTGTTGATGCTCAAAATAGTCTACCGATTTTTCCAACAAAATCTATCAATTTAGGGTCTATTTCACATTTTATCTCCCCATTTTGTCCCTAAAAATTCTCCACCTTCCTATTGTTGCTGTAATCAGTCCTTTCCTAGACCAAGGATCATCTATAGATCGAAACTTGTTTTCTCATTTCTCTGTTCATCCGAAAAGGTCTCGTATTTGGGTGTAAAAACTCGGGATCTCCCACTC
This sequence comes from Taxus wallichiana var. yunnanensis, assembly GCA_018340775.1. NCBI lineage: Eukaryota > Viridiplantae > Streptophyta > Pinopsida > Cupressales > Taxaceae > Taxus > Taxus wallichiana. The sequence continues at coordinate 193,001,366 of CM031237.1, read as the reverse complement.
TTTCCATTTTTCGAGTTAGAATTTGTTGTCCTTGTCATTTTTCCCTAAATAATTTAACAAAAATGAATGGATGTAGCTCATGGGAATGTGTTTGAGCCTTGTAATATTTCTAAATTCTCCTTCCTTGGAGAAAATTTCATCTCCGAGCTCAAATGGTCATTTTTCTGCATTTTATGGTTTGACGGGTGAGTTTTCTATGTCAAATTCTCATCTCGCATCGGTGGAAACATGGACCCTTTTGGTTAGATGTGGCTCAGTGGGGAACTCTAAAAATTCTATGGATCACGTCAACCCAAAATAGACCCTCTCCATAATATCTGAGGCGGGCGGGGTGGGGGTCGACTCAACTCAATCTCTGCCGGTCGCCCTATCGGAGAGAAGCGGTGTTGCCCAATGAAGGTATATATGGCACTGGTCGGTAGAGAGGCCCCTCTCTCTAATATCATATCTATTTCAGCCATATATAGATAGGGAAGAGATCTATAGAGTATAGGGAGCACTGAACCGATAGGGTGGATAGGGCGACCGGGGAGATGGAGATAGATAGCTGCGCCCCCTGGGCCAACCGCTCCAGGTTAGGTAAGTGTGATCCCGGCCATCCGCCCGGGGGGCCCTATCTAGAGTGAGGGGTGGTGCGGCCGACTCGGTGAATAAACCCGAATGAACACGCCTACCCCGGGCCCCCCCGGCATTAGAGTTTGCCGGGCGAGATATGATATATAGATGGGGGCGCCCCTACCCCCAAGGCCTAGGGGGTGGATAGGGGCCGGGAGCGGGGCCCCAGAGTTCAGATAGGGGGCCCCCCATCTATATATATAGATAGGGGAGATAGGGGCGGGTCGATCGATAAGTCCATACGATATGACTGGCGCCCTATCTAGAACTGCCCTATATAGATATATATCTGGAAGCCGTCAGATATATGGGGTTAGCCCATGGCGCCTATGATTCCCAAGAACATGAAGGGCAAGTGAAGAATAGAGGGGCGGGGAAAGATCCTGAATGGAATGAGGTCCGGGCATGTGCCGATATATAGTATAACCCTATCTATAGATCTATATATAGATATAGAGATCTATGGCCAGAAGTCCCTCTAGGAATGCTCCACTGCACCCCCGACCATTCTCCATTCGAGACCGAGAACACACTGAATGCCTATATATATATATATCTGAGGAGAGGATCTCTCCGGGTTGGTTCCCAACCCCGCGTCTTGTTCCCCGTTACCGAGGATGCCAACTATATATACTACTCCAAGTGATATATTCTATAGGCCGGTCGGTCCCTCTATACTCTATATGCCGAGTACACCTACTGCTTCGAAGCCCCCCCCCATATCTGAACTATAGGGCGCCTCTCTACTCTATATATATAGGGTAGGGCAGCATCTCCCTATATAGAGATCTGTCCCATATAGAATGAGGACGATCGGGCGGCGGAGTAGTATATAGAGTTGGCATATCGGCATCCTCTGGTCCCCATATAGAACTATAGAGGGCTTCGGATCGCCATATAGAATCTCCTATAGCATCCCCGCGCATGATCCGCGGAGCTTCATCGTAAATAAACAACATCGTCAGCACTCTCCCCTATAGAGATATGGCTGGTGTGTGAGTGATTGATCGAGTGCATCAATGCCCATATAGATTCTAGGGGATGCGGTCGAGTGCATCACTGCTTCACCGTTATTCTCTTGATGTTGTCGACCATGTCGAGGACCGGGCCGCTCTGATTAATGGTTCCGAACCAGCATTCCCCTAGAGTTCTATCTGAACTATCTGGGGATCCCATTCTATATAGAGGGGGGGCCCTCTATATAGAAGGTCACCGGTCAGATATGGATCCGGGTTCCACCAATGTCTCCAATCTGGTAGACCGGGCCGATAGGGGTTTCCGCCCGAACCGTGTGTCCAATCCGGTAGAGCCAGATGGGCCCAGCCAAAAAAAATATAGATATAGATATAGATATAGATATAGATTGGTGGCCCTCTATCTTCTGGTCAGTGCCCAAGAGTCACGTCCTTATAGATATAGGGCCCCGATAGGGCGCCCCAGGGGGCCGATAGGGGCTGAGATTCAAAGAGAATCGATGGGGGCTATCTTCCTCATATGGGGGACTGGGATGCTGTATCCAGCTGCACCCAGATCTAACATGCCCCAATCTCTCCAGAGATACCGTTAGGGAAGCTGAGATTGGGATAGGGGATAGGGCCCCCTCTCTCTATTTTAATAGAGGGCGGCCCGGGAATCATGTTGGATGCAAGATCCCGGCCAGTTCTCTATATAGGGGCTCCGCTCGGCCCCACGATTAGGCCCCATATATAGATAAGGCCCAACCCCCTATCTCTATATGGCCCTCTAGAACTATGGGGCCCTATCTATATCTATCTATATATATATAGATCTATCTATAGATAGATAGAGATATAGAGAGAGAGATAGATAGAGAGAGAGAGATAGAGATATAGAGAGAGAGAGAGATAGAGATATAGAGAGAGAGATAGAGAGATAGAGAGATATATGAGTTCTCTATAGAGGGCCAACCCCCTATCTCTATATGGCCCTCTAGAACTATGGGGCCCTATCTAACTATATGGGGCAACCCAACTCTCTATAGGTGGAGATATAGGGCCCCGGATGGAGGATGCCCTATCTATATGGGGGGCCCCAACAGCCTATAGTTCAGGATCTATATAGAGAGAGGGGGGATCTCTAGAGAAGAGATCTGGGCGGGCGGTCCCCCTACGTATCCTCTCCACAGAACTCTATGATATGGGCCTAGACTGTTGGCCTATATAGAACTCTATATGGGGGGGCCCCCAGAGAGATAAGATCTATAGAGAGGGGGGCCCCAGCTATAGTAAACTCTATCCCGATCGCTCACAGCTATATATGGAGAGAGGGCCCATCTCCATCGGGGGAAGGGAGGCGTCGGGGGAGTGCCCCATATATATATAGATAGGGGCCGTCCTCCCATATAGTTAGATAGGGTCGCCATATCTGTCTGTATAGAGGCCCATATCTATATACGTGATGAGGACAGACCCATATAGTCTAGATAGGGTCGCGATATCTCTATATAGATCTCTATAGAGGCCCATATCTATATACGGGAGGAGAGCAGCCTATATAGAGTTCCCTGACTCAACTTGAGGCAAGCTATACGCTAGTTAGATTCAGGCCATATGGGGACAGAGGTGCCGACCCGACTCTATATAGGATCTCTATAGCCGCCCTCCTATCCCTACCGGTCGAGAGCAGCCTATATAGAGTGCCCCGTTCTCAATCAGGGCAAGCTATATCTAGTTAGGGTAGGCCGTCGGGGAGGTCATGCCCGGTCCCAGCACATTCCCAGACCTAACTTGGAGGAACAACGCTCATTTGAAGATTCACTTTTTGGTTTGGCCTTGGAGTTACATTGGGAAGACACATGGAGGCTTTTGTTACTTCACCCAAACTTAGACAATTTTTATGTAGCTAGTACAATTTGGTGGAACAAGGACACGTGGTGAGCCCATGCTCATTCAGGGTCTCCACTCTTGGGCACCATTTTGAAATTGTGCCATGAAGACATGTGGAGTCTTCCACCAGTTCTTCCCATATTTACTCATTTTTCAAAAGGTTAGAAAAGGCCACGGGACATGTGGAGGGACCGTGCATGTTTGAGGACCAGCCCTTGAATTTTATTTTAAAGAAGCACCAAGAGGACACTTGGAGGCCTCCGCTCACTTTGCATTTTTCTTGGACTTTTCAATGGCCAAAAGAAATTACCTCGTACCCTGACACATGGAGCCTTCCACTGAGCTTCAAGCCTTCAAACAAATTTTGTCAGGCCAGGACACGTGGTGAGCCCGCGCTCATTCAAGGTCTCATGTTTTGAAGACCATATGAAGATGTGCCATTATGATGCATGACAGTTTGAAAAGTCAAAGGGGCAAGCAAGCAGACCATCAGAGGCAACTTGGATTTTTTTCCTCTTGTCATCAAAAGGATTAAAATATCAAAATGGACCACAAGCCAGATAGAGAATACTCAAATTTTTCTCTAGTCAATGGCAGAGGTGCAAAATTTTAGGGGAAATTCAAAATTTTTTACTTTTGTGGAGAAGGGAGTTAAAATTGTAAAATGAAGCATGGTTCTGTTGGGATCCACATCGAGACTAGAAGTAGAAAGATAGAGCTACGGGAAAACATGGAAAATTTTCCTTTTCCAAAAAAAAAAGAGGTGAAATAGCGGATTTTGGCTACAGTTATTTTGGGACCCACCTTAGGACATGGGTCATGCTCATTCCCGAAGAGTGGAGGTGCAGAGAAAAATGTGAAAAATTTACATTTTTGCAAAAGTGGTAAAAGTAAAATAGAACCCGCATGCCCATTTTAAATTATATCTCCCACATGGACGGTCCAAACTCAAAATAGAAATCAATGACACTTGTGCATCTGAATCTAATTTTTCTACCATTTTCACTCCAAAACTCTTGGGGATGCATATTATTATGGTTTTTATCATTTCTTAGAGTCTCTTGCATACTAAATGAAAAGGAAAATTAATTTGGTAGCCTGGTTTGGTGGGGAAGGTCTGTAAATGTCTCTCACCATTAAATATGCAGATCGATTGTTGGATTTGACTGAATTTTTATTTTCGCACGCAAAATACCTATTGATATCTTGGTTTGGTGAGGAAAATACAGGGATGTCTTTTACCATTAAGATGAAATGTGGCTATCGAGTTTCATCTCGATTTTCCAGTCTTCCTCCCCAGGTAGGTAAAGAATCAAATTTGTGATTAGGGGTGGAAGTGGTTGACAAGTAAGGGGAAGAGTGTTATACTAGGTGAAGAATTGAATACTGGAAATATTTGGAGAGATTTTACCTCTGCAAACCTGACATCTTTTTTACAAATCTGATTCTGGAGTCACAACATGCAAATGGTGCTTTGAATGTTTATAGTTGTTGGGGGAAAAGGCTCTGTTGTAAAATATTATAAATAGTATGAATTTATAGTGAAAAGGGTTGGAATGTTGGGGTGTTAAAGGTTAGAACTGATTTTCTAAAGGAAATCTTAATAGAGCCCATATTTTTTTATGATTGTTTGAGAAACTTGTATATCTCTTTTGTGTTAAACTTGATCATGTCAAGGTGGTTACGAGTGTACACCATTGAAAAGCTTTGAGATTGTTCTAGAAACTTTCCCCTGCTGATAAATTTAATCAAATTTGAGTTATTTTGTGTTGACTTTGAGCAATTAGTGTCTTCTTTGTTTTAGAATGTCTGCAAATAGTTCTATTCATTCCTATTGCAATCTTATACTGAAATTTTTGTGAAATCACACAGGATCTCATCCTTGTGACAGTTTAATGGTATTTACAATTTCATTTCAAGAAGAGCCTTCATCTTGGATGAGATAAACAAATTTAAAATCAATTCACTATCATTTGTTGATAAAGATTGTCTGTAAGTCTTTGGGTGTACCTTAGGCATGGTTAATCAGAAACTATAGTGTTTAATTGAGTCTTCTAATATAGGCCTTCATATTAGAGTCTTAAATATTATGTGAAAATGTGATGATTTGGGCCTCCATTGATGCACACCTTCTAGGTGAAAGAATGTCTTGACTGTTCTGAAGCTTTTTATTGTGAAGTTGCTCATTATTGTAAAGTCCCTCAAAATATCTATTATAATAAAATTTATCCTACTTCACGTCCAACCAAAAATTCAATTGCTTGTACTACCCTTTTTGTCATGTATGTATACAAAATAATAATTTTTACTACTAGAACATGTAGAAACAATCAGGTTTTCATTGTCTTTAGTGGCCTAAACATTGCTTAGAAAATATCTCCATTATCTAGAGTGACATCTCATGAGAGTTAAGTTTTGTTGCATTGATTATATTTTCTTCAAGGTCCTCTTAACAATCTCACAAGGAAGGATATCTCCATCTCCTCCATAAATAGAAGCCTACAAAAAGGGTCCTCTCATCCTGGTTGAAAGGCACAACCATAAAGTAGTGAGGATATGTCAAATCCTCTTGAGGGTGCTACCAATTTCTCCACATCTGAGTGACAAAGAGAAAGTTGCATTTCATCCCCAGCTACAAAATGACACACTACATTCTCTACTTGTCTCTAACCTTCCTACCAACCCTATGACGCTGCTCATATTCTTAGGGAAAATCAATTTGGGCACCAACACCCGATTGACACTGTTGTCGGGAACAATTTTAGTTGTTGAGAAAGATTTGTTTATATGTTTCGTGTTCGTATCCATTTGTCCCATCAACAACACCTAATTGGCACCACTATCGGGGACATAGTGGTTGTAGTTCACATTCATACCCCCTGTAAACACTTCTTATATGCTCTAAGTGCTACTTCATTATTTCAAGTATTATCCTATGTTGTGTGTAATTATCCAGTTTCTACAGTTATTACACTAGGTTTAATTGATAAATCTAGCTAAAGAAATGTCATATCATCCCATTTCAAGTTTCTAGTATTGAGAGACATTTAACAGATCATATTTTAGTGCATTTTTCAGAACTAACGTGGAAATCTTTAGTGGCGACTCCTTGTTGATCTCGATTCTTGATGAGTACCAGTGTCTTAATCTCTTTTAAGTGATATTTGTTACTAATATTTGCAAATTTGGAAGGAATAAGATCTTTATCTGCTAGGGATCCTACTAGGACATTATTTCCAGAGCTAGGAAAAACAAAGTTAGAAGGAAGAAAATCCTAGAGAGTTGTTGGAGATCAGTAGACAAGAAAAGGGATCTCCATTGATGAAAGTGATTGGCCTATCATCGATTTAACTACAATTCAAGTGTTTTAGAACCAGGTAGCCTCTTTGTGGAATTGAATTCTCCAACTAGAGAGGGGCCTTTGTTTGAATTTAAAAATTTAGGTCTCATTATGCTCTTATCTTTTCAAAAGTTGATAGGGTTTTCCAAGAAACAAGGCCTTAAGGGGATATCCATTTTGAAATTTATACTCCTATGTTTCAAAGACCCTCTTCCCCTTATCAATTTGTCTCCCCTCCAGGGTCACCTCCTCAGAACAACATGGCCCAGCCCCTACCTAGACATCCATTTTTTGTAAACACCTTTGGTCCTATAAATTTTATAGGGATGACTGGTTATCAAAATGTAGTTCCCCAGGATGTAAGAAATAGATTACCAAAGTTCCAAGGAAACAACGTTATAAATGGTGATCAACATTTAAATCTTTTTATCAATATGATGGAAGACTTTGAGATTGAACATGAAGATGTATATATCAAATTGTTTCTCCATACTTTGGAAGAATGTGCAAGGGAGTGGTATAAATATTTACCAGATAATTCCATTGATTCTTGGATAGAGATGAACAATGCATTTAGATTCTAGTATGGTGATAGAACTGACCCTAGGTTTCTTCTATCAGAATTTGAAAACATCAAGAAGAATCCTAATGAGTCAGTACATGATTTCAACACAAGGTTTAATAAGACCTTGAGGAGATTTCTTGTTAGCTTAAGGCCATATAATGAATCATTTTTGATCAAATATTCAGATGCATTTGATAAAAATGTTACTTACTACTTGAGGGACAAAAACCCTACTAATATGAGGCAGGCCTTCACCATGCCTCTACAAATAGAGAATAACATCAAGGAAATTGGAAAGCCTCCAAAAAGGGAGGGTTTCAAACTAATTAACCTAGAAAAGCCTCAAATAAGTAAGGTTGCTGATTTGGAGGAAGTTGTGAAAACTTTGGTAGGGGCTGTCAAAGAAATATCATAGAAATTAGCCCAGGAAAAAAAAGGTATTGGGCAGAGTTCACAAGGTTAGCACAAGCAGCAATGCCAAAATAGGTTTACAAATCATCATAGAAATGATTAGAGATTTGATGATAGAGGCAAGGGACCTATTGGATTTGGAAATAAACAGTCCCAGTGCTAGGGAAAATAGAATGGTTCTTGATCCTTTGGCTGCCAAAGTTGTTGTTGTGGAGGAGATAGATGTCATTGATTAGTGTGATAGATGTTTAATGCCCCATGCTCCATGTGAGGAAGATCAGTAGGAAGAAGAAGAAGATAATGATGATAATGATGATAATGTTTGCATGATGGGTTTCTCTACGAGATCCCAACAAGGAAAGATTAAACCGAGGTAATAACTGCTAGAACTGCTGCTTATTTTTGGGATTGCATCCATTGGGTACCTATTCTTCCTCCCTCGCATACTTTAGAAGTAGATATTGTAGAATATTTTGAATTGCCCAATAATGACTTTGAATATTTAAGGGCTTTAATGATAAATAAGTATGATGGAGGCATCTCATCTGAGGAGGACAGATAGTTGTTGATGAATGTTGTTATGGCTCAAGAAAAGGAACACAACATAAGAATTAGGGTTTTCAAAGTGATAGGGCCTCACGCCAAGCCAAAAAATTCATTTCTTTCAAATATTTCTAAAGTTTCTCCTAAGAAAGATGCATCTACCAAGGGCCTTACTATCGCAAAAAAATCATACCCTTCCTCATGCCCAAGTTGTTAAAAATCATGTGCCATCTAATGAGTGTGTCAACCTTCCTTCCAATGTTGCCTTGGCAAAGTCTATCCCTTATGATATTTCCCAAGTCTTGAGTTAGATCAAGATCTCAGTTCCAATTGTTGATTTGCTTAGGATTCTTGAGCACAAGAAGATGGCATTGGAGTATTTTGGATTGAAAGAAGAGAAGATTTCCCTAGGTAGAAATATAAACATTGTGGAGACTCCACCAGTCATTGAAGAGTTAGAGACACCACCAGTGTTGGAGGAACTAGGTGAACCACCCGAGGTTTATTTGGGGATGTCCAATGTGGATCCATTCTTCACCACTCGATCATTAAAGATAGATTGCTACACAACCGTATGTTTGACTCAAGGGCATCATGCAATGTTATGCCTCTAGAAGTCATGAATGAGCTAGATATCAAAGTAACATCTGCATATGGGAAGTGTACTGATATGGACTCCCAAGAAGTGTCGGTGGTGGAATGTGTGAATGGTTTGGTGGTGTAACTTGTAGCTTACCAGGTAAAAACATGATGGTTGATGTTGTTATTGTTGATTACCTAGCCAAGTGGCATATGTTGTTGTCTAGAAAATGGGTTGTAAGTGTTGGTGGGAGTGTTCAAATGGACATGTCCTATGCCAGCATCCCAATTGATGGTAGACTTGTCACGTTGTATGTAGAAAAGGAGATGTTGCACCTTATTGAAGATCCCAACAATGCACATTATGAAGTATTGTACACAAGTGTTGATGCTGATAACTTTGTTGGATTTTTGATGGAAAAGAGCACAAGATTGAAGAATGCAAGTGTCTTGAACATGCGAGGCTCTCCTTGGATGTTATTGTTTTATGGGGCTTGCTCCAAGTTTGAAAATGGTGTTGGTGTTGTTCTTATCTCTCCAGGCTAGGAAGAGTTTATCTTTTCTTTCAAACTCAACTTTGAGTACACTAATAACATTGTTGAGTATGGGGCACTATTGTTAGGTTTGAGGATTTCTTGGAAATATGGTGTTAAAGACATCATTGTCAAGAGAGATTCAGAATTAATTGTAAAGAAAGTCAAAAAACTTTATGCCACAAAAATCAATGAATGAAACAATACAAGCATGTAGTTTGGGATTTCATTGAGATGTTTAATTCATTCAACATTGTGCATCATGATAGGAATTTCAATGATTTGGTAGACAAAATTGCAGTATTGGGATCTCGGTTTGATAATTGTGTAATGTCCCCACATTGTGAATATGATGTTGAAGTATTGACAAGGCCATCTTGTCCCTGACAACATTAAGCATTGGAAAGTTTTTTTATGATGATGCTCAGGTCAGAAGATTTATGCAGAACAAAGGGGAGTTTGTTGATCAAAATATTGATTGGGAGCCAATGGTGTGCATAGCAGAGGGTAAAGAAACCTTGTTTGGAAAATGCATCATCCAAATGAAGACTAATACCATTCATAGAGGGCTGGTTGCTCTTGAATCCAACTTTGATAATGTTGATTGCATTATTAACAGATGCATAATAACCTCAAGGGATATTGAGGAGCATGACCTTGGCACAAAGGAGAAACCAAGGAAGATTTGGTTGGGAAGCAATCTTAGCAAGGAGGAAAAACAATCTTATGTCCAATTGCTGAAAAAATATCAAGATTGCATGGCTTGGAATTATTCTGAACTAAAGGCATATAGAGAGGATCTGTTTCAACATGAGATTCCCTTGGAATCTAATGCAAAACCATTCAGGTAGAAACAGAGGCCAATCAATCCACTCCTATCTCTTAAAATGCAAGAGGAACTAAAGAAACTGAGGGATGGAGGGATTATTCAGCCCACAAGGTATTCTTCTTGGGTTGTAAACCTAGTACAAGTTAGAAAGAACAATGGTAACATTAGGATATGTGTGGATATCAGAAATTTGAACAAAGTGTTGGTGCTTGTTTTGATCTCTCACCATTTTTCCATAATTTTTCTTTATCGCATTTTTTTTTGTCTCGATGTGTGTTATACAAAACCTTTTACTTCCATTTTGAATGCCTCAAGTTGTTTGCAAAATCCATTGTCATGTCCCTCCTTGAAGAAGTCTCCAATTTTGCCTGTTTTTGCCCTAATTTCTTCAAAATCCATAGGATTTTCCATTTTTCATGTTTTTCCTCGACCACGGAAGCTCGAGAATGATCAATTTATATTTGCATTCCTTTGAAAATCCAAATCCATGGTTGAAAGATGCTCAGAACCATGATTCACTTGGTTTTGTTTCAAAAATTTTCATCCTTAACGAAAAGTTAGGTTCTAGGCATGAGTGGTGAATTTCTATGTTTTTTTGACAGTCTAACGAGTGTATTTTTCCTCTCAAGTTTATTCCTCAGCATTCATTAGTCACTTGGATTCTTTTGGTTGGTCAAGGGATGACAGACAAATGCTTTAACTTATCACTTTTTGCTTTTTTGGCAAAAAGGAAAATTTGATCCTATGGCTCTGCTCAATTTTGATTGGTTCTTTTGGTGCTTACGTGGCTTCTTATAATTTGATGGGGCGTGGTGGGTTTATTTTTGAATTTGTTCTTTTTGGCTACTTTGGAAAAAGGATTGAACTCGACCCAAGGCCTTGCCACTCTCTGATTAAAGAAAATTTAAGTGGTGGGGAAATTTTCTTATTTTCACCCCGAGGGTGTCCATGTGTTCATTTTTATTTGATGCGGCTCGGTGGGGCACTCCTGAAATTTTGGAAAGTTTTAACCCAAAAATTTTCCATGTGGAGAAACGACAATCTTTTGAAAGTTCACTTTTTGGTTTTGCCTTTTAATTGTGCCAAGAAGGCACGTGGAGGTTTCAACGCTTTTCCCATACTTAAAAATAAATTATGAAGTTGGTACAATTTGGCGGAACAAGGACACGTGGCGAGCCCACGCTCATTCAGGGTCTCGCTTTGGGCACCATTTTGAAATTTTACCATGAAAACATGTGGAGGCTTCTGCCAGGGCTTTCCATACTTAGTATTTTTCAAAAGGGTTTTGAGAGGCCAGGATACATGGAGGGACCACGCATGTTTTAGGACTGGCCCTTGAATTTTAGTTTAAAGAAGCACCAGGAGGACACTTGGAGGCCTCCACTCACTTTGAATTTTTCTTGGACTTTTCAATGGCCAAAGGATATTGCCTCGGACATTGATACATGGAACCTTATGTTGAGCCTTAAGCCTTCAAACAAATTATGCTAGGCCAGGACACGTGGTGAGCCCGTGCTCATTCAATATCTCAACTTTTGGGGACCATCTCAAGATGCACCATTGTGACGTGTGGCAGTTTGAAAAGTCAAAAGGTGGGGATGCGGAAAATTCAAGCAACTTATATTTTTTTCCTCTTGTTACCAAAAGGATTAAAACATCAAAATGGCCCGCAAACCCGATGGAAATTAGTCAATATTTTTCCCTAGTCAATGGTGGAAGGGTGGAGCTGCAGGGAAATTTGGAAAATTTTCCCTTTTCCAAGAAGGAGGTGAAGTATCGAAATTTTCCGTGGTTGCTTTGGACCCACCTTAGGAAACATGTCAAGTTCATTTTTAAGGTCGAGGTGTGGAGCAAAATATGAAAATTTTACTTTTTCCAAAAGTTGTAAAAGGAAAATCGGAACTCATAGGCCCACTCTAAAATGGATCTCCCACGTGGATGGTCAAAATTAAAAATAGAAATCAATGGAAGTTGTGCATCTGTATATGATTTTTCCACCATTTTCACTCTAGAACTCCTAGGGATGCATATTCTTATGGGTTTTTATCTTTACTTAGAGTCTCCTGCATGCCCAAATGAAGAGGAGCATTAATCTAGAGGCCTGGTTTGGTGGGAAAGGTCTAGAAATGTCTCTCACCATTAATATGAAATCTAACTATCGGATTTGGCTTGAATTTTCTTCCATTGGAACGTAAAAGACCGTCGATATCTAGGTTTGATGAGGAAAATCCAAAGACGTCTTTTACCATTAAGATGAGATTTGATTTTGGGCTCAATCTGATTTTTCGTTTTCTTTTCCCAAGCATGCAAGGAGCGCGATTTGAAAAATGAGGAGTGGAAGTTGTTGGTGAGTAAAAGGAAGAGAAATATACCAGGAGAGGGAGTTGAATGTGTGAGAGGCTCAAAGAGATCGCCCCGAGCACTGAAAACTTTTACAGATCTGATTCTTGGAATCGCAATCGAGATCATGGCGAGCACTTGTACATTTAATGTCTCTGGTTTTGAAGGGGGAAAGACTTTGTTATAAAATGATATAAATAGGCATGATTTTTCCGTGAAAAGGGTTGGGAAATTGTGAACATTGGAGTCTTAGGAGTTAGAAACTGATTTCCTAAGAGAAAAGCATGATAGAGCTCATCTTTCTGAGAAACTATCTCAAGAAGCTTGTTGATCTCCTTTGTGTTACATTTGATCATGTTAAGGTGGTTGTGAGTGTACACCCATTCACAAGCTCTGAGATTGTTTGAGAAACTTTCCCCTGTTGATAAATTTTACCAAAACTTATTTAATCTATGTTATTCTTGAGAAAAATTTGTGTTTGGTTTGTTCTGAATGTCTTTAAGTAGTTTTCCTTCTTCTGTTGAATTTTTACATTGAAATCTATGTGAATCACACAAGATCTTATCCTTGTGATAGTTTGGTGGCATTTGCAATTTCATTTATCGAAAAGCTTTGATTTGATAGTGAATTAAACAAATTTAAAATCACCGTGACTTCTAGCATAACTATAAGATTGTTTATTAGCCTTTGAGGGTATCTTAGGTGTGATGAAACAAAGATTGATAATGTTTAGTTGAGTTTTCAAAATTGATACTTCATATTGGATCCTTGAATTTTGTGTGGAAAGTGATGATCTAGGCCTCCGTTAGAGCACATATTCTTGTTAAAGAAACATCCTAGCTACTTTGAAAGCATTTTCTTGTTTGATATTTCTATTTCAAGTAAAATTTCTCAAATATTTGGTACAAATCAACTTTATCCTACTCCACCTCCCACCAAAATCCATTCAAAAACAATTAATCATACCCGTACTACCGTTATTTGTCATGTCTCGTATACAAATGCCAAATTTTTACTACCAAAAATGTAGAAAGAATCAAGTTTTGATTGTCTTTAGTGGCATGAACCTTTCTTAAGAAAATATATCCATTATCTTGAGTGACAACTCATGAGAGTTAGGTTATGTTGCATTGATCATATTTTCTTCAAGGTCTTCCTAATAATTTCACAAGGAAGGATATCTCCATCTCCTCCACAAACAACATGATACAAAAGGGTTATCTCACCTGCTTGAAAGGAACAACCATAAAGTAGTGAGGATAGATCAAATCCTCTTGAGGGTGTTATCCATTTCTCCACATCTAAGTGATAAAGGGCTAGTTAGATCACATCACGACTACAAACTGACTCACTATGATCAATCCATCTTTAAGCTTCTGTTAAACCCGTGATGCTGCTCAGAATTTGAAGGAGAATCAATTTGGGTACCAACACCTTACTGGCACCATTTCCGGGGACATAGTGATTGCAGTTCATATTCAGACCCTGGTAAACACTTCTTGTGTGCTCAAAGTGCTAATACATCTTTTCAAACATCATTTTGTGTTCATCTGTAAGAATTTTTCAAAGTTACAAGTGTATGTGCAACTCTTTTAGTTTCTACACCTAGTGCACTAGCTTTCATTGATAAATCTAGGTAAAGAAGAGTCAGGTCTTTCCATTTCTAGTTGCTAGTGTTGACAGACATTTAACAGAACATATTTTAGTGCATTTGCAAAAGTAAGATGGAAATCCTTAGTGGTGACTCCCTGTTGATCGATTCTTGATGATTTGAGTGTCTTAACCTTTGTCAAGTGATATTTGTTACCAATATTTGCAAAGATGGAAGGAAGAAGATATTTCTTTGCTAGGGATCCTGCTAGGACATTATTTCTAGAGCTATGAAAAGCAAAGTTAGAATTAAGAAAATCCTAAAGATTTTTGGAGATCAGCTCACAAGAAGAGGAATCTCCATTGATGAAAGTGATCGGCCTATCATTTAAGACTGCCATTCAAGTGCTTCTAAATTAGGTAGAGTCTTTGTGGAATTGAATTCTCTAGCTGGAGAAGGGCCTTCATTTTATTTTGAAAGGTTTTATTCTCATTCTACCCCTATTGTTTCAGAAGTTGATAGGGATTTCCAAGAGACTAGCCTTTTAGGGGATATCCATTTTGAAAACTATACTCCTATGTTTCAAAGACCCTCTGCCCCTCATCAATTTGTCTCCCCTCCAGGGTCACCTCCTCAAAACAACATGGCCCTACCCCCACCCAAACCTCCATTTGTTGTAAATACCTTTAGACCTATAAATTTTGTAGGGATGGTTGGTTATCCAAATGCAGTTCCTCAAGATGTAAGGAACAAACTACCAAAGTTCCAAGGAAACAACACTATAATTAGTGATCAACATCTAAATATTTTTATCAATATGATGGAAGACTTTGAGATTGAACATGAATATGTATATCTCTCAAATAGTTTATCCATACTTTAGAAGAGGATGCAAGGGACTGGTATAAAGATTTTCTAGATAATTCCATTGATTCTTGGACATAGATGAGCAATGCATATAGATTGTAGTATGGTGATAGAGCTGATCCTAGGTTTCTTTTGACATAATTTGAAAACATAAAAAAATCCTAATGAGTCAGGACATGATTTCAACACAATGTTTAATAAGACCTTGAGGAGATTACCTATTAAGATAAGGCCATGTGATGAATCATGTTTGATCAAATATTCAGATGCATTTGATAAAAAGGTTGCTTACTACTTGAGGGACAAAAACCTTACTAATTTGAGGCAAGAATTTACCATGGCCTTGCAAATTGAGAATAACATCAAGGTAATTGGAAAGCCTCTAAAAAGGGAGGGTGTAAAAATAATTAACCCAGAAAAACCTGAGACAAGCAAGGCTACTGATTTGGAGGAAGTTGTAAAAACTTTGGTAGGGGTTGTCAAAGAAATATCATACAAATTAGCCCGCATATAGAAAAGAGGATTGGGAAGAGCTCAAAAGGTCAACATAAGTAGCAAGACCAAGACAGTTCACAAATCTCCAAAGATCTTATGAAAGAGGCAAGGGACGTATATGATTTTGAAATAGGTAGTCCCCTGTGCTAGGGAGAATAGAATGGCACATGATCCCTTGGATGCTAGAGTTACTATTGTGGAGGAGAAAAACGTTATATATTGGTGTGACAGATGTTTCATGCCTCATGCTACATATGAGGAATATCAGCAAGAAGAGTAAGAAGCTTATGATGACAATGATGATGATGTTTGTATGATGGGTTGGTCCACAAGCTTACAACAAGGGACAACTTCAACTGAAGTGATAAGTGCTAGAACTGCTGCTGATTTTTGGGATTGCATTCCTTTGGATACATTTATCTCTCCCTTTCATACTTTAGAAGTAGATATCTGTACAATATTTTTAATTTCCCAATAATGGCTTTGAATATTTAAGGTCTTTAACAATAAAGAAGTATGATGGAGGCATCCCATCTAAGGAGGACAGGCAATTGTTGATGAATGTTGTTGTGGCTCAAGAAAAGGAACTTAACATAAGAAGTAGGGTTGTTAAAGGGACAAGGCCTCAGTCCAAGCCAAAAACTCCATTGGTTTCAAATATTCTTAAAGAGATTCTTAAGAAAGATGTATCTACTAAGGGCCCTACTATCTCAAAAAAATAATCATACCCCTCCTAATGCCGAAGTTGTCAAAAATCCCTGTGGCATTTAATGAGTGTGTCAACCTTCCTTCTAGTGTTGGCTTGCCAAGGTTATTACATTATGATATTTCCCAAGTCTTGAGTCAGATCAAGATCTCAGTTCCAATTGTTGAATTTCTTAGGATTCCTGAGCACAAGAAGAGGGCTCTTGAGTATTTGGGGCTGAAAGAGGAGAAGACTACCCCAGGTAGAAATATAAACATTGTGGAGACTCCACCAGTCATTGAAGAATTAGAGGCACCACTAGCATCAGAAGAGCTAGATGAACCACTTGAGGTTTATTTGGGAACATCCTTGGTAGATTCTCAGCTAAATGTGGATCCATTCTTCACTACCCTAATCATTAAGGACAAATTGTTACACAACTATATGTTTGATTCAGGGGCATCATGCAATGTTATGCCTCTAGAAGTTATGAATGAACTAAATATCAAAGTAACAGCTACATATGGGAAGTGTACTGCTATGGATTCCAGAGAGGTGCCAGTGGTGGGATGTGTGAAGGGTCTGGTGGTATAACTTGCAGCCTATCCAGGTAGGAATTTGAAGCTTGATGTAGTTATTGTTGACTACCCAGCCAGGTGGGGTATGCTGTTATCTAGAAAGTGGGCTACAAGTGTTGGTGGGAGTTTTCAAATCGATATGTCTTATGTCACCATCCTAATTGAGGGCAACCTTGTAAAGTTATATGGGGAAAAGAAGATGTTGCACCTTATTGAGGATCCCAACAATGAATGTTTTGACGTATTGTACACAAGTGTTGATGTAGATAAATTTGTATGATTTTCTGATGGAAAAGAACACAAGATTGCAGAATGTAATGTCTTAAGAAGGAAGGCTCTCTTTGGACTTTATTGTTTGATGGAGCTTGCTCCAAGTTTAGTAATGGTGTTGGTGTTGTTATGATCTCTCTAGGACAGGAAAATTTTGTCTTTTCCTTCAAGCTCAACTTTGAGTGCACTAATAACATTGTTGAGTATGAGGAACTATTGCTAGGTCTGAGGATTGCATGGAAATATGGTGTTAAAGACATCATTGTTAAAGGAGATTCATAATTAATTGTCAAGTAAGTCAGAAAACGTATGCCACAAAAAATCAGTGAATGAAATAATACAAGCATGTAGTTTGGGATTTCATTGAGATGTTTGATTCATTCAACATTGTGCATCATGATAGGAAGTTCAATGATTTGGCAGATAGGCTTGTTGTGTTGGGATCTCGGTTTGATAATTGTGCAGTGTCCCCATATTGTGAATATGATGTTGAGGTGTTAACAAGGCCATCTATACCGACAACATTAAGCATTGGTAGGTTTTTGATGATGATGCTCAGGTCAAAATATTTTTGTAGAATAAAGGAGAGTTTGTTGATCAAAATATTGATTGGGAGCCAATGGTGTGCATAGTAGAGGGTAAAGAAACCTTGTTTGGCAAAGGCATCATCCAACTAAAAACCAATACCATTCCTAGAGGGTTAGTTGCTCTTGAGTCCAATTTTGATAATGTTGATCACATTATTAACAGATGCATGGAAGCCTCAAGGGATATTAATTTGCATGACCTCAAAGATAAAGGAGAGACCAAGGAAGATCTAGTTAGGAAGTAATCTCAGCAAGGAGGAGAAGCAGTCCTACATCCAATTGCTGAAAAGGTATCAAGACTGCATGGCTTGGACTTATTCTAAGCTGAAGGCATACAGAGAGGATTTGTTTCAACATGAGATTCCCTTGGATTCCAATGAAAAACCATTCAGAAGAAACAAAGATCAATCAATCCACTCCTATCTCTTAAGATGCAACAGAAATGAAGAAGTTGAGGGATGGAGAGATTATTTAGCCTATAACATATTCTTCTTGGGTTCAGTAAACCTACTACTAGTTAGAAAGAAGAATGGTGACATCAAAGGTTGTGTGTGGATTTCAGAAATATGAACAAAGCATCAATGAAGGGTAATTATCTTTTACCAAGCATGGAAAACATGTTGTAGCTAGTAACTAGTTATGAGCTACTTTCCACCTTGCATGGTTTCTCTGGTTACAACCAAGTTGTGGTGAAGAAGTCGTAAAGAATTAAAACAACCTTTACCACTCCTTGGGGACTTATGTGTATGTCACGATGCCCTTTGGTTTGATGAACATTGGAGAAATTTTATAAGAGCAATGGATGTTGCTTTTTCTTTTTACATCAATGTTTTACCAGGATGATGTGATCCTGTGATTTATAGAAAGTGAGGTGATCACTTGCTGCACGGGAAAAGATGTTGATAAGATGTAGAGAGTATGGCATTTCAATAAATCCAAAGAAGTGCCATTTTGGAGTGTAGAATGCAAATTTTCTTGGTGAAATTATGTCACAAGGAGTGATAATTGATCCAGAAAGGGTAGAGGCCATCAACAAGGTCCTAATTCAAAGAATCAGGAAAGGAATCGAGTCCTTCTTTGGGTAGATAAACTTCATTAGAATATTTATCTCAAACTTTTTTGAGTTGACCATTCCAATCACCTCCATGTTAAAGAACGATCCGGTCATCAAGTGGGAGGAGGATGTTGTTCAAGCTTTTAATGGTATTAAAGAAGAATTAAAGCATGCACATGTTCTAGCAGGTCTAGATTATAAGAATCCCTTTCAACTGTTCTCTTTTTCTTTAGAGAACACCATTGCATCTGTCCTATTGCAGAAGGATGATGAAGGGGTTGAGAGGCCAATTACCTTTTTCAAGTAAGGCATTGCAGGGGCTGAGCTAAGATACACTATTATGGAGAAACAAGAATTTTCCTTAGAAAAAGAAATAAAGGTTTTTAGGCCTCACATTTTGAGTTCTAAGATTATTTCTTATGTTCCCCACATCATGGTGAAAGACATCTTATTAGAGATGGAAGTCTCAAGCAAAAGTTGCAGGTGGGTGAACAAGTTACAAAAATAGGATATGGATATTCAAACCACGAAGTTGGTGAGAGGTTTGGGCTTGGCTAAGCTTATGGCTGAGAGAAACTTGCAAAATATTGAGGTGAATGAGGTAAGAGAAGGAAGGGTAGATGTATTTGAGAAACTAATGAGTTCTGAGTGGTACAAGGATGTGATTTTCTATCTTAGACATTTATATTGCCTTGAGTATTTGAGTAAGAACCAGAAAATGGCCCTTAAGTTGGCTTCCTAGAAATATGTCATTACTGATTACGGCTTAGCTTGGAAGAACCCTGAGGGAGTCCTCTTAAGGTGTATTACCAAATATGAATCCCCAAGATGATTATTGATCTCCATGGAGGATTTTGTGGGGTGCATTTTTTTGAAAGCGTCACAACACACAAGATCCTAAGAGCATGTTATTTGTGGCAAACTCTTTTCAAGGATGAAACATTTTTGTTAGAAGATGTGAGAGTTTCCAGTAATTCTCTCTGGAAGAATAAAAGCTTCAGGCTCCCTTCCTTTACAACCTATATCAATTGAAGCTCCATTCAAGTAATGGGGAATGGATTTTATTGGTGAGATTTCAGACCCTTCAAGTGTTGGCCATAAGTGGATTCTTGTAGCCATAGATTACTTCACCAAGTGGGTAGAGGCAATCCCCACCAAAAGGGAAACACACCAAATTGTCATGGACTTCATGTTGAACCATATCATCATCAAGTTTGGGGTGCCAGTCAAAGTTGTTCTTACGACAATGCCATGAGCTTCAGAGCTAAACCCTTGGTGGCAATGTGTAGAGAATATGGGATAAATTTGACATATGCCTCTAATTATAATCCCCAAGGAAATGGACAAGTTGAGTCCAGTAATAAAAATTTGCTAAAGATTATCAGAAGAACCTTGGAGCTTAACAAGAGAAAATGGGGTGAGCAGTTGAAATTTTTTGTCTAGGTTGACCGAATTACTATTAAAAGGGCCACTGGAAAGAGTCCATTTGAGTTGGTGTATGGAACTCATGCCCTGCTGCCCCTACATATGCAATTATCCTCATATCAGTTCATGTAAAAAATGGAAGATCAAGAGGTAAGTCCATATGATGCCCGCATTAACCAGATTGTTGAACTTGAAGAAAGGCGGGCATCCCACTAAAGGCATATAAAGTTCAAAGAGAAGCTGAAGAAGTTGTTCAACAAGAAGGTCACCCCAATTGATTTCAATGTTGGAGATATCGTGCTGCTATGGGATAGTAGGCATGAAGTTAAGGGAAAGCATGGCAAATTTTCCACTTTATGGATGGGCCCTTACTCCATTGATATTATGATTGGTGAACATGCCTTCTTCCTGAAGGACCTGAATGGGTAATTACTTAAATTTCTGTTAATGCCAAACATTCAAAACATTTATTGGATTAATTCTTCATAATCAAGGTGAACATCTTTTGCATGCAGATGTTGTATAGTTTGTTGTATGTTTCTGTCTTTTGTTTTTTCTCTCGCTCGGGTCCATGGTGACATGTTTTTCATAGTTTTTTGTTCATTTTGGGACATGCCTCTATTTCTCTACTCTGCAAGCTGACTCCTTTTCCCAATGGATATTTTGGAACTTTGTCTACCTTTGTTCTTGTGGCACTCACAAGGAGTGCCCATCCCCAAGTCAGAGCCGATGTTGGTGCTCGTTTTGATCTCTCACCATTTTGCCCTAATTTTCCTCTATCTGCGTGTTCTGAAATATTTTGTCTCTTGATGTGGGTGTTTTAAAATATTTTACCTCCATTTTGAATGCCTCGATTTGTTTGTAAAATCCATTGTCATGTCCCTCCTTGAAGAAGTCTCTAAGTTTGCCCTGTTTTTGCCCTAATTTCTTCAAAATCCGCAGGCTTTGTCATTTTTCCTATTTTTCCTTGACCATGGAAGCTCAAGAATGATCAATTTATATTTGCATGCCTTTGAAAATCCAAATACATGGTCGAGAAGATGCTCAGAACCATGATTCACTTGGTTTTGTTTCAGAAAATTTTCATCCTTAATGAAAAGTCAGGTTCTAGGCATGAGTGGTGAATTTCTGTGTTTTTGATGGTCTGACGGGTGTCTTTTTCCTGTCAAGATTATTCCTCAACATTCAGAGGTCACATGGACTATTTTGGTTGGTTAGGGGATGGTAGACAAATGCTTTAACTTATCACTTTTTTCTTTTTTGGCAAAAGGAAAATTTGATCCCATGGCTCCACTCAATTCTGATTGGTTCTTTTAGTGCTTACGTGGCTTCTTCTGATTGGATGGGGTACACAGGGGTTTGTTTTTTAACTTGTTATTTTTGGATACTTTGGTAAATGGATTGAACTTGACAAGTGGCCCCGCCACTCTCCGATTAAATAAAATTTAAGTGGCAGGGAAAATTTCTTATTTTCACCCCGAGGGTGTCCATGTGTTCATTTTTATTTGATGCGGCTCGGCGGGGCACTCCTAAACTTTGTGGAAAGTTTTAACCCAAAACTTGTCCATGTGGAGGAATAGTGCTCATTTGAAAGTTCACTTTTTGGTTTGGCCTTGGAGTTACGCTCCGGAGGACACGTGGAGGTTTCCACTACTTTTCCTAGATTTAGATAAATTTTTATGCACGGTAGTACAGTTTGGCGTAACAGGACACATGGTAAGCCCGCGCTCATTCAGTGGTCTCCTATTTGGGCACCATTTTGAAATTGCACCATGAATACATGTGGAGGCTTCTGCGAGGCTTCCCATACTTAGTATTTTTCAAAAGTGTTTTAGAAGCCTGGGATACGTGTAGGGACCACGCATGTTTGAGGACTGGCCCTTGAATTTCATTTTAAAGAAGCGCAAGAAGAAGGACACTTGGAGGGCCTCACTCACTTTGCATTTTTCTTAGAATTTTAAATGGCCAAAGGAGATTTCCTCGCACCCTAACACATGGAACCTTCCATCGAACCTTAAGGCTTCAAATAAATTCTATCAAAGCCAGGACATGTGGTGAGCCCGCACTCATTCATGATCTTAACTTTTGGGGACCATGTTAAGATGTGCCATTGACGCGTGGCTATTTGAAAATTCAAAAGGAGGGAGGTGAACCATTGAGGGTACTTGGATTTTTTGCCTCTTATTAGTAAATGGATTAAAACATCTAAATGGCTTCGCAGACGATGGCAAAAAAATAGTCAATATTTTGCCTTGGTCAACAATGGAAGGGGGCGAAGTTGTGGGGAAAATTTGGAAAATTTTCTCTTTTCCAAAAAGGATGTGAAATAGTAGAATTTTGCCACGGTTGCTTTGGGACCCACCTTAGGACATGTGTCAGGCTCATTTCTCAAGGGCGAAGGTGTGGAGAAAAATGTGAAAATTTACTTTTTCAAAAAGTTGTATAAGGAAAAGGGGAATCTACAGGCCCACTCTAAAATGGATCTCTCACGTGGATTGTCCAAATTCAAAATAGAAATCAATGAAATATGTGCATCTGTATCTGAGTTTTCCACCATTTTCACTCCAGATCTCCTAGGAATGCATATTCTTATGGTTTTTAATCATTTCTTGGAGTCTCCTACACGCTCAAATGAAGAAGAGCATTAATCTAGAGGCCTAGTTTTGTGGGGAAGGTCAAGAAATGTCTCTCACCATTAATATACAATATGACTATCAGATTCACTGATTTTTCTTTCCTTGGCACATGAAAGACCTGTTGATATCTGGGTTTGATGAGGAAAATCCAGGGACATCTTTTACCATTAAGATGAGATCTGATTTTTGGGCTCGATTTGATTTTCCATTTTCTTTTCCCGAGCACGTAAGGAGCCAGATTTGATGATTAGGGGCGGAAGTGGTTGGCGAGTAAAAGGAAGAGTGATCTACTAGGAGAGGGAGTTGAATGCGGGAGAGGCTTGAAGGGATCTGGCCTCCGAGCACCGAAAACTTATACAGATCTGATTTTGGGAATCTCAATTGAGATTATGGTGAGCACTGGTACACTCAATGTCTCTGGTTTTGGGTGAGGAAAGGCTCTGTTGTAAAATGATATAAATAGGCATGATTTTTCCATGAAAAGGGTTGGGAATTTGTGAACGTAGGAGTGTTAGGAGTCAGAAACTGATTTCCTAAGAGAAAATATTGATAGAGACCGTCTTTCTCAAAAACTATTTGAAGAAGCCTATTTATTTGCATTTTGTTACATTTGATCATGTCAAGGTGGTTGTGAGTGTACATCCATTGAAAAGATCTGAGATTGTTCGAGAAAATTTCCCCTGCTGATAAATTTAACCAAACTTGAGTTAATATGTGTTATTCTTGGGAAAAATTGTGTTTGCTTCATTCCTGAATGTCTGTAAGTAGTTTTTCTTGTTCTGTTGCATTCTTACATTGAAATCTATGTGAATCACACAATATCTTATCCTTGTGATAGTTTGGTGGAATTTGCAATTTCATTTATCAGAAGGGCTTCCATTTGATAGTGAAATAAACAAATTTAAAATCATTGTGACTCCTAGCATGACTATAATATTGTTTGTTAGCCTTTGAGGGTATCTTAGGCATGATGAAACAGAGATTGATAATGTTCAGTTGAGTTTTCCAATTTGAGCCTTCATTTTGGATCCTTGAAGTTTGTGTGAAAAGTGCTGATTTGGGCCTCCATTGGAGCACATATTTTGGTTAAAGGAACACCCTAGCTACTTTGAAAGCATTATGTTGTTTGAGCTTTCCATTTTTGTAAAAGTTATCAAAGATTTGGTACTATTGGTGCTCAAAATAGTCTTGCCCCATTTCACCTTTGAAATCTGTCCTTTACGGCCTTTATCATATTTTATCCCCGTGTAGTGCTGTGAAGTCTCTACTTTCCTTTTTTTTGCCATAATTAATCATTCCTTGAGCCAATTATCATGTATGGGTCCATATTTGTCTCCTTGTTTCTCGATCCCTCGAGAGGGTCTCAGTAATTTTGGTCTCACGTTTTGTGCTCATTCAAAAACTTAGGATTTCTTTTTCTTTCCATTTTCCACGCTTGGGATTTGTTGCCCTTGTCATTTTTCTCAAATACTTGATAAAAAATGAATGGATGTAGCTCTGAAGAGTGTATTTGAGCCTTGTAACATTTCTCGAATTCCCTTTCCTTAGATAAATTTTCATCTCCAGGGCTCAAATGGTTGTTTTTCTCGCATTTTACGGTTTGAGGGTGTTTCTCCTACCAAATTTGAATCTTTTCATCGATGGGAATGTGGCCTCTTTTTGTTGGATGCAGCTCACCTGGATACTTAAAAAATTCTATGAATCACCTCGACTTAAATATTTGTCCACGTGGAGGAATGACACTCATTTGAAGGTCTACTTTTTGGTTTGGCCTTAGAGTAGCGCTAAGAGGACATGTGGAGGTTTCCACTACTTTTCCCAAACTTAGAAATTTTTTTATGCAAAGCTAACACGGTTTGGCGGGACAGGACACGTGGCAAGCCACGATCTTTCATGGTCTCATACTAGGGCATCATTTTGAAATTGTGCCTGGGCTGCAGACACATGGAGGTTTTTTTGGGTCTTCCCATACTTAGTCCTTTTTCAAAAATATTTGGGAGATTTGGGACATATGGAAGAACCGCGCATGTTTGGGGACCAACCCTTAAGTGTCATTTTAAAGAAGCACCAAGAGGACACTTGGAGGCCTCCGCTCACTTTTTGTTTTGCTTGGAGTTTTTAATGACCAAAGGAGACTACCGTGGAGCATGACACATGACGCCTTCTATTAAGCTCCAAGCCTTCAGAAAAAAAAAAAAATTTTACCAAGAACGTGGCAATCTCAACTTTTGGGGAACATCTCAAGATGTGCCATTGTGACATGTAGTAGTTTGAAAAGTCAAAGGGGTGGGGAAGTGGACCATCGGAGGTAACTTGGATATTTGTCCTCTTGTCATCAAAAGGATTAAAATATCAAAATGGCCCATGAGCTCGATAATAAGAATGTCAAAGTTGGTGTTGAAAATTTCAAAAGGCGGGGAGGCGGGCCATCAAGGGAAATTTGGATTTTTCGCCCCTTGATATTCAAATGACCAAAATCATCAAAATGGCCCAAGGGCCCAATAAAGAAAAGGTCAAAGCTTTATCAAGTCAACGGTGGAGGTGCGGACTCTTAGGGAAAATTTGGAAAAATTCCTTTTGGGAGAAAAGAGTCAAAATTGAAAAAGGAAGCATGGTTCAATTTTGGGACGCACTTTGGGACACATGTCAAGCCCATAATTTAAGGGTGGAGCTGTGGGGAAAACTTGGGAAATTTTCCCTTTTCCAAAAATAAGGTGAAATGGTAGAATTTGGCCGCAGTTCCTTTGGGGCCCACCTTAGGATACATTTCGGGCTCATTTCTCAAGGGCATAGGTGCGGAGCAAAATGGAATTTTTTTCAATTTTTTCAAAAGGTTGTAAAAATTCAAAGGAAACCCCGAAGCCTGTGTCTAAAATTTAATATTCCATGTGGACGGAAAAAATTCAAAGTGAAGATCAACGGAAGTTATGTGTCTAAATCTAATTTCCCCCAATTATTACCGAAAAGCCCCTGGAAGTGTGAGTCTTCATGATTTATTGGTATTTCCTACATGCCAAACAAAGAGGAGAGTTAATTTTGATATCTAAGTTTGGTGGGGGAGATTTGGAGATGTCTTTTGCCATTAAAATGGTCTGACTCTTGGGCTCGATATGATTTTTTGTTTTTCTTCTCCCGAGCACGCAAGGAACCAAATTTAATAGATTAGGGGCGGAAGTGGTTGGCGAGTTGAAGGAGGAGTGTTCTACCAGAAGAAGGAGTTGAATGCTAATATTTTTACAGAGATGTTCCCCATGAGCATCTGACAACTTTTACAGATTTGATTCTGGGAATTGCAATCGATATCATGGAGGGCACTGGTACATTAAACGTTTTTTTCTTTTAGGGAAAAAGGGGCTTTCTTATAAATGATATAAATGGCAAAAAATTTTCATGTAAATGGTTGGAGTGTTAGAGGTTGAAGAAAATTCCTAAGAGGAAAAGTTGACAAATCCTATCTTGTTAGAAGCCATCTCGGAGAAGTCTGTATAATTATTTTGTATTAAGTTTGATTTTGTCAAGGTGGTTGCAAGTGTACCACCATTGACAAGATTTGAGATTGTTCTAGAAACTTTCCCTGCTTGATAAATTTAATCAAACTTGATTTACTCAGGTTGATCTTGAGTAATATGTGTTTGTTTCATTTCCGAATGTCTCGCAAATAATTTTTCTTGTTTCTGTTGCAATCTTGTATCAAAATTTTTCTTAATCACATAGGTCTCAATCATTTTGATAGTTTAGTGGCATATGCAATTTGATTTCTCAGAAGAGCTTTCATCTGGGAATGAAATAAATGATTTAAAATCACTTTTCTTTCATTTATTGATAGATATTGTTTGTAAGCCTCTGGGTGTACCTTAGGCATGATTGATCTTAGATCTTGATGTTTTATTGGGTCTTCTAACTCAAGCCTTCATGTTAAAATCTCATAAATTGTGTGAAAAAGTGCTAATCTGGGCCTCCATTGAAGTACATATTCTAGTTAAAGGAACATTTTAGCTATTTTGAAGTATTTTGTTGTCTAGACTTTCCATTTTTTAAGATTTCTCAGGGATATGGAAAATCAAGTCCATTTTACCTCACCTCTCACAAAAATTTATTTAAAAACTACCAATCCTACCCATACTACCCTTTTTTCACGTGTGTATAGAAATGCATAAACTTTACTACAAAACATGCAGAAACAATCAGATTCTAAATGTCTTTAGTATCCTAAACATTACATAGAGAATATCTCCACTATCTAGAGTGACAACTCGATGAGAGTTAGATTTTGTTGCACTGACCATATTTTCTTCAACGTCTCCTTAACAACTTCATTAAGAAGGATATCTCCATCTAAGGTTGAAATCCTTAACAAAGGGGTTCTCTTACCTTGGTTGAAAGGCACAACCTAAAATAGTGAGGATAGATCAACTCCTCTTGAGGGTGCTATCCATTTCTCCACATTTGAGTGACTAAGGGCCAGTTAGATCCTGTCCCTAGCTACAAAACGAGTCATCATGATCTATCCATCTCTAAAATTCCTACTAAACCTATGATGTTTCTCAGAATTTGAAGGAGAATCAATTTGGGTACCAAAACATAAGTGGTACCACTACTGGAGATATAGTGGTTACAATTCACATTAGGGCCCTAGTAAAACACTTCTTATATACTCTAAGTGTTGTGTGTAATTCTTTCAGAGTTTCTACACCTAGTTCACTACCTTTCATTAATAAATTTGGGTGAAGAAAATTCATTCCTTTCCATTTCGAATTTATAGTATTGATGAGACATTTGTGAGATCATATTTTAGTGCATTTTACACAACTAAGGTTGAAATCCTTATTGGTGATTCCTGTTGATCGATTATTAATGAATAGTAGTGTCTTAACCTCTGTCAAGTTATATTTGTTACTAAACTTTGCAAATGTGGAAGGAAGAAGATCTTTCTTTGCTAGGGATCCTACTAGGACATCATGTCCGAGCTAGGAAAAGTAAAATCGAAGGAAGAAAATCTTGGAGAGTCATGGGAAATCAGTGAGACTAGAAAGGGAATCTCCATTTATGAAAGTGACCAGCCTATTATTGAAGACTTAAATTCAAGTGCTTCTAAATTAGGTAGCCTCTTTGTGGAAATTAATTATCCAACTAGAGAAGGGCCTTAGTTTGATTTTAAAAATTTGCTTCTCATTCTACCCCTATCTTTTCAGAAGGTGATAGGGATTTCCAAGAAACTATGCCTTTAGGGGATATCCGTTTGAAATTTATACGCTTTGTTTCAAAGACCTTCTATCCCTCATCAATTTGTCTCTCCATCTCCAAGGTCACCATGTCAAAATAACATGGCCTTGCCCCCACCCAAACCTCCATTTGTTGTAAATACCTTTGGACCTATAAATTTTTTAGGGATGGCTAGTTATTAAAATGCAGTTCCTCAAAAGTAAGGAACATATTGCCCAAGTTCCAAGGAAACAATGCTATAACTGGTGATTAAGATTTAAATATTTTTATCAATAATGGAATAATTTGAGATTGAACATGAAGATGTGTATATCAATTTGTTTATCCATACTCTAGAAGAGGATGCAAGGTATTGGTATAAAGCTTTGCGAGATAATTTGATTGATTCTTGGAGAGATGAGAAATGCATTTATTGTAGTATGGTGATAGAACTAACCCTAGGTTTCTTTTGACAAAATTTGAAAACATTAGAAAGAATCCTAAAGATTCAAGTACATGATTTCAGCACAAGGTTTAATAAGATCTTGAGGAGATTTCCTGTTAGGATAAGGTCTTGTGATGAGTCATGCTTGATCAAATATTCAGATGCATTTGATAAAAAGGCTGCTTACTATTTGAGGGACAAAACCCTGCTAATTTGAGGTAGGCCTTCACTATGGCTTTGCAAATTGAAAATAATATCAAGGCAATTGGAAAACCTCCTAAGAGGGATGTAGTGAAGCTAGTTAACCCAGAAAAACCCCAAACAAGGAAGGCTACAGATTTGGAAGAATTTTTGAAGACTTTGGCGGGGATATAAGAGAATATCATACAAACTAGCCCGAGTAGAAAAGGGGATTGGGAAGAGCTCACAATGTCAATAGAAGCAGCAAGGCCAAGACAAGTTCAAAAATCACCAAAGATCTGATGATAGAGGCAAGAGACCTTTTGGATTTGGAAATAGGCAATCCCAAGGAAGGGAGAAAATAATGATGCTTGATCCTTTGGCTTCCATAGTTGTTTTTGTGGAGGAGACAAATGCCATTGATTGGTGTGACAGATGTTTCATGCCCCATGCTTCTTGTGAAGAAGATCATCAAGAAGAAGAAGATGATGATGATAATTATGATGATGTATATATGATGGGTTGTTCCACGAGCTCACAATAAGGGAAACTTCAAATGAGGTGATAAGTGCCCGGACTGCTGCCACTTTTTGGGACTACATTCATAGGGTACCTATTCTTCCTCCCTCTCATAATTTAGAAGTAGATACTATACAATATTTTGTATTTCCCAATAATTAATTTTAATATTTAAGGGCTTTAATGATAAATAAGTATGATGGAGGAATTCCATATGAGGAAGATATAAATTTAATGATGAATGTCGTTGTTGTTCAAGAGAAGGAATATAACACAAGAAGTAAGGGTTCATCAAAGGAACAGGGCCTCGCCAAAGAAAAACTTTGTTGCTTTGAAATGTTCCTAAAGAGGCTCTAAGAAATATGCACCTACCAAAAGCCAGCCCAAACAAAAATGATACCCCTCCTCATGCCCAATTTGTCAAAAATCATGTGCCATTTAATGAGTGTGTCAACCTTCCTTCCAATGCTGCCTTGCCAAAGAATGTCTCATAGACATTGCCTAAGTTTTAAGTCAAATCAAAGTCTCTGTTCCATTTTTTGAGTTGCTTAGGATTCTTGAGCACAAGAAGAGAGCATTTGAATACTTGGGATTGAAAGAAGAGAAGACTGCCCTAGGTAGAAATGTAAACATTGTGGAGACTCCTCCAATCATTGAAGAGTTAGAAACACCACCAGTATTGGAAGAATTAGGTGAACCACCTGAGGTCTATTTGGGGACATCCTTGGTGGACTCTCAACTAAATGTGGATCCATTCTTCACTACCCTAATCATTAAGGACAAATTGCTACACAACTACATGTTTGACTCAGGGGCATCATGCAATGTCATGCCTTTGGAAGTCATGAATGAGTTGGATATTAAGGTTACAATAGCATATGGGAAGTGTACTACTATGGACTCAGAGAGGTGTTAGTGGTAGGGTGTGTGAAGGGTTTGGTGGTGTAGCTTGCAGCTTACCCAGGTAAAAATTTAAAACTTGATGTTGTCATTGTTGACTGCCCAGCCAAGTGGGGCATGCTATTGTCTAGAAAATGGGCTGCAAGTGTTGGTGGGAGTGTCCAAATGGACATGTCCTATGCCACCATCCCAATTGAGGGAAGCCTTGTTAGGTTGTATGGGGAAAAGAAGATGTTGCACCTTATTGAAGATCCCAACAATGCATCCTATGAAGTATTGTACACAAGTGTTGATGTTGATAATTTTGTAGGATTTGTTGATGGAAAGGAGCACAAGATTGAAGAATGCAAATTCCTTGAACAAACGGTCTCTCCTTGGACTATATTGTTTGATGGAGCTTGCTCCATGTTTGGGAATGGTGCTGGTGTTGTTCTATTTTTTCCAGTCGAAAGAAAAATTTTTTTTCCTTCAAACTCAACTTTGAATGCCTAACAACTTTGTTGAGTATGAGGAACATTGTTGTTGGGTTTAATAATTGCTTAGAAATATGGTGTCAAAGACATCATTGTCGAAGGAGACTTAGAATTAATTGTAAAACAAGTCAGAAAACTATATGCCACAAAGAATCAGTGAATGAAACAATACAAGCATGCAGTTTGGGATTTCATTGAGATGTTTGATTCATTCAACATTGTGCACCATGATAGGAAGTTCAATGACTTGGCAGAAAAACTTACAGTGTTGGGGTCTCGTTTTGACAATTGTGCAGTGTCCCCATATTGTGAATATGATGTGGAAGTATTGAAAAGACCCTCTATCCCTGACAACATTAAACACTTT
This sequence comes from Taxus wallichiana var. yunnanensis, assembly GCA_018340775.1. Taxonomy (NCBI): domain Eukaryota; kingdom Viridiplantae; phylum Streptophyta; class Pinopsida; order Cupressales; family Taxaceae; genus Taxus; species Taxus wallichiana. Next base: position 192,970,491 of record CM031237.1, on the reverse strand, counting down.
GACAAGTATTTGATGATGATGCTCATATCAAAAGATTTTTGCAAAATAAAGGTGAATTTTCTTATCAAAATATCAATTGGGAGCCAATGGTGTATGTAAGAAGGTAAAGAAACCTTATTTGGAAAGGGTATCATCCAGCTAAAGACTAATACCATTCCTAGAGGGTTTGTTGCTCTTGAGTCCAATTTTGATAATGTTGATCACATTATTAATAGATTCATGGCAGCCTCGAGGGATATTGAGGAGCATGACCTTGGCACAAAGGAGAAGCCAAGGAAAATTTGGTTAGGCAGCAATCTTAGCAAGGAGGAGAAGCAGTCATACATCCAATTGTTGAAAAAGTATCAGGATTGCATGGCTTGGACCTATTCTGAACTAAAAGCATATAGAGAGGACATGTTTCATCATGATATTCCCTTGGAATCTAATGCAAAGCCAATTAGGCAGAAATAGAGGCCCATCAATCCACTCGTATCTCTTAAAATGCAAGAGAAGCTGAAGAAGCTAAGAGATGGAGGGATTATTTAGCCCATAAGGTACTCTTCTTGGGTTACAAACCTAGTACCAGTTAGAAAGAAAAGACATCAGTTTATGTGTAAATTTCAGGAATCTAAAACAGAGCATCAATGAAGGATAATTATCCTTTACCAAATATGGAGAACATGTTGTAGTTAGTGACTGGTTTTGAGTTGTTCTCCACTCTAGATGATTTCTTTGGTTATAACCAAGTTGTGGTGAAGGAATAAGAAAGGATGAAGACAAACTTTACTACTCCTTGGGGGATGTATGTATATGTAAGGATACCCTTTCATTTGATTAATGCTAGAGCTACCTTTCAAAGAGGAATGGATGTTGCTTTTGTTGGTTACATCAATGAATTTAATATTGTTTATCAAGATGATGTAACTATATTTTTCACGAAGAGAAGTGATCACTTGCTACATTTGGAGAATATATTTATAAGATGTAGAGAATATGGCATCTCACTCAATCCAAAGAAGTTCCATTTTCGAGTGCGGAAGGCAAAATTAATTGGCCATATTGTGTCACAAAAAGGGATGATGATTGATCTAGAAAGGGTAGAGGCCATGAGCAAGTACCCAATTCTAAGGACCAAGAAAGGAATTCAGTCTTTCTTTGGGAAGATAAACTTCATCAAGAGATTCATATCAAAATTTGTTGAGTTGACCATTCCAATCACTTCCATGCTAAAAAAGGACCAGGCCATCAAATGGGAGGAGGCTTCCATCCAAGCTTTCAATGGGATTAAAGAGGCACTAAAGCATGCCCTTGTTTTGGTAGCTCTATACTATAAGAAGCCTTTCCAACTATTTTCCTTTACTTCAAAGAACATTGTTGCTTTTTCCTGCTGCAGAAGGATGATGAGGGGGCTGAGAGGCCAATTGCCTTTTTCAGTAAGGCCTTGCAAGGGGCTAAGCTGAAATACACTATTATGGAAAAACAAGCATTTTCCTTAGTAAAAGAAACAAAGGTTTTCAAGCCTTATATTCAAGTTCTAAATTTTTACTTATGTTCCCCACACCATGGTCAAGGACATCTTATCAAAGATGGATGTCTCAAGAAAAAGGTGAGGGTGGGTGAACAAGTTGTAAGAATATGACATGGATATCCAAACCATGAAGTTGGTGAGAGGTTTGGGCTTGGGTAAGCTTATGGATGAGAGAAACTTGCAAAATATTGAGGTAAATGAGGTAGAGGAAGAAAGGGTAGGTTTCTTTGAAAGTTTTATGAGTTTGCTTGGTAAAAGCGATGTGATTTTTATCTTAGAAACTTATACTGCCCTGATTATTTAAGTAAGAACTAGAAAAGAGACCTTAAGTTGGCTTCCCAGAAATATGTCATTACTGATTATGGGTTAGCTTAGAAGAACCCAGAGGGAGTCCTCTTAAGGTGCATTACTAAAGAAGAATCCCCCAAGATAATTGTTGATCTCCATGGAGGAGTTTGTGGGGGGAATTTCGTTCTGCAAGACTCACAACACAAAATATATTGAGGGCTTGTTATTGGTGGCCAAACATCTTGAAGGATACAACTCTTTTGGTTAGAATATATGTGAGAGTTTCCAACACTTCTCGGAATAATGAAAGCTTGGATCCCTTCCTTTCGCAACCCTGTATCAATTGAATCCCCATTCAAGCAATGGGGGATGGATTTCATTGGTGAGATTTTAGACCCTTCAAGTGCTAGCCATAAGTGGATTCTTATAGCCACTGATTACTTTACTAAATGGGTGGAGGAAATCCCCACCAAGAAGGAACACACCAATTTGTCATGTACTTTGTACTAAACAACATCATCTATAGGTTTGGGGTGCCTGTCAAGAGTGTAGATAATAATGCCATGAGATTAGAGTTAAACCTTTGGTGGAAATGTGCAAAGAATATGGGATCAACTTGACATATGCATGTAATTACAACCCCTAAGGAAATGGACAAGCTAAGTCCAATAATAAAATCCTACTTGAAAATTATCGAGAAGAACCTTGGAGTGAACAAGCTAAACAAGAGAAAATGGGGTGATACAATCACCGTTAAAAGAGCCTTTGGAAAGAGTGCATTTGAGGTTGAGTATGGAACTCAGGCCCCGTTGACCCTATATATTCAATTATCCTTATATCAATTCATTCAACAACTAGAGGATCAAGAAGTAAGTCCTTACGATGTTCACATTAACCAAATTGTTGAACTTGATGAAAAAAGGATGGCATCCCACTAGAGGCATGTAAAGTTTAGAGAAAAGTTGAATAAATTATTTAAAAAGGTCACTTCCATAGCTTTTAATGTTTGAGATCCTGTAATACTATGGGATAGTAGGCATGAAGATAAGGTAAATCATGACAAGTTTGATTTATTATGGATGGGACCTTACTCCATTGATATTAGAATTGGTGAACATACCTTCTTTTGAAGGATTTGGATGGTGAATTGCTTGAGCTTCCTATTAATTGTAGGAATTTGAAGCATTTCTTAGATTGATTCCCTAGGATCAAGGTAAAAATATTTTGTACAATGTATAGTTTGTTTTTGGTTTCCTATCTTTTACTTTTTCGCTTCTTTTTATGGTCCTTGGTGACCGGTTTTTGCTAGTTTCTCTACTCTACAAGTTGACTCCTTTACCTAATGGATATTGTGGCACTTTCTCTACCTTCATTCTTGTGTTACTCAAGGAGTGCCCATCCTTGAGTCAGAGCCAATTTTGGTGCTCAAAATAGTCTCACCCCATTTTTCCTTTGAAATCTATTCTTTTATTGCCTCTATCATATTTTATCCCCTTGTGTTGCAGGAAGTCCCTAATTTCCTTTTTGTTTCCATAATTAATCCTTCCTTTAGCCAATGATCACGTATGGGTCCATTTTTTCTCCTTGGTTCTCTGATCCTCTAAGGGGTTGTAATTTGGGTCTCCAATGCTCTGTGCATTCTAAAAGCTCAAGATTTCCTGTTCCTTCCATTTTCCATAGTCGGGATTTTCTACCCTTGTTGTTTTTTCCCTAAATACTTAATTAAAAAGAATGGATGTAGCTCGAAGAGCATATTTGAGCCTTTTATCATTTCTAAATTTACTCGCCTTAGAGAATTTTCATCTCTTGGGCTTAAATGGTAGTTTTTTGTATTTTACATTTTACATTTTGGGCATTTCTCCCAGTCAAATTTTCATCCTTACATTGACAGGAGCGTGGCCTCCTTTGATTGGACAACAACATTTGGATACCTCAAAAATTATATGTATCGGCTCAACTTAAAGATTTTTCCACATGGAGGAACGACGCTCATCGAAGGTCTACTTTTTGGTTTGGCCTTGGGGGTAGCATCGGGAGGACACGTGGAGGTTTCCGTTACTTTTCTCGGACTTAGACAAAATTATATGCAGCTAACACAGTTTGGTGGGATAGGGACATGTGGCAAGCCCACGCTCTTTCAGGGTCTCAAACTTGGGCATCATTTTGAAATTGTGCCAGGGAGACATGTGGAGGATTCCGTCAGGTCTTTCCATACTTAGTCATTTTACAAACAGTTTTTGAAGATCGGGACAAGTGGAAGAAACACGTATGTTTAGGGACCGGCCCTAAAGTTTCATTTTAAAGAAGTTCTAGGAGGACATTTGGAGGCCTCTGCTCACTTTGCATTTTGTTTGGACTCTTCAACAATGCCAAAGGAGAGGCGCCTCGAGCATGACACATGGCACCTTCCATTGAGCTTCAAGCCTTTAGAAAATTTTTGTTAGGCCGGGACACATGGCAAACCCATGCTCATGCAAGTTCTCAACTTTTGGGGGACATCTCAAGATGCGCCATTATGTAGTAGTTTGAAAATTCAAAGGGGCGGGGAAGCGGACCATCAGAGGCACCTTGGATTTTTTCCTCTTGTCATCAAAAGGATTAAAATCCCAAAATGGTGTGTGAGCTCGATAAGAAGAAGGTAAAATTTGGCATTAAATATGTCAAAAGGTGGGGAGGTGGGCCCCTTGATTTTCAAATGACCAAAATCATCAAAATGGCTCGAGGGCCTAATAAAGGAAAGGTCAAAGCTTGCTCCATTGGGACCCTTGGGGGAAATTTGGAAAAAATTTCTTTTGGGAGAAAAGATTTAAAAGTGAAAAAGGAAGCGTGGTTCCAATGGGACCCACATTGGGACACATGTCAGGCCCATTTCTAAAGGGTGGAGTTGTGGGGAAAATTTGGAAATTTTTCCCTTTTCCAAAAAAGAGGTGAAATGGTAGAATTTGGCCACGGTTCCTTTGGGACCCACCTTAGGACACGTGTCAGGCTCATTTCTCAAGGGTGGAGGTGTGGAGAAAAATGGAATTTTTTTCCATTTTTTCAAAAGGTTGTAAAAAGTCAAAGGAAACCCTCGAGCCTGTTTTTAAAATTGAATCTTCCACGTGGATGACCCAAATTCAAAGTGGAGATCAATAGCTACTTTGTATCTGAATCTGATTTTTCCTCTCATTTTTATTGAAATACTCCTTGAAGTGTAGATCTTCATGCTCTTTATGTATTTCCTACATGCCAAACAGAGAGGAGAGTTAATTTTGACATCTAAGTTTTGTGGGGAGATCTAGAGACGTCTTTTTCCAATAAATTGGTCCGACTCGTCGGCTTAATATGATTGTTGGTTTTTCTTCTCCCGAAAACACAAGGAACCAAATTTGAAAGATTAGGGGCGGAAGTGGTTGGCGATACGAAGGAGGAATGTTCTACCAGATGAAGGAGTTGAATACTAAATTTTTGAAGAGATCTGCCCCATAAGCATCGACAACTTTTACGAGATATGATTCAGGGAATGTGATCAAGATCATGGTGGGCACTTTGGTACATTAAATGTTTTTGTCTTTTGTGGAAAAGGGGTTTTTTTGTAAATGTTATAAGGTGCACAAATTTTTTTGTGCAAATGGTTGGAGTGTTAGAGGTCAAAGAAAATTCATAAGAGGAAAATTTGACAAACCCTGTCTTACGAGAACTCGTCTTAGAAGTCTATATATTGATTTTGTATCAAGTTTGATCATGTCATGGTGGTTGCAAGTGTACAACCATTGACAAGCTCTGAGATTGTTCTAGAAACTTTCCACTACTGATAAATTTAATCAAACTTGAGTTATTTTGGGTTGATCTTGAGCAAAATGTGTTTGTTTCATTTCTGAATGTCTACAAATATTTTTTCTTGTTCCTTTTGCAATCTTGTATCAAAATATGTATTAATTACATAGGTATCAATCCTTGTGAGATTTTAGTGGCATAAAAAATTTCATTTATTAGAATACATTTTTCCCGGGAGTGAAATAAACGATTTAAAATCACTTTTCTTTCATTTTTTGACAGATATTGTTTGTAAGCCTCTAGGTGTACCTCAAGCATGATTGATCTTAGATCTTCATGTTTTATTGGGTCTTCTAACTTGATCCTTCATTTTAAAATCTCATATATTTTGTGAAAAAGTGCTAATCTGGGCCTCCATTGAAGTACATATTCTAGTTAAAGGAACATTTTAGCTATTTTGAAGTATTTTGTTGTCTAGACTTTCCATTTTGTAAGAGTTCTCAGAGATTTGGAAAATCAAGTTCATTCTGCCTCACCTTAAAAAAAAAAAAAAAAATTATTTTAAAAATATCAATCCTACCCATCTACCCTTGTTTGTCATGTGGGTATAAAAATGCATAAAATTTACTACCAAAACATGCAGAAACAATCAGGATTCCAAATGTCTTTAGTAGCCTAAACCTTGCCTAGAAAATATCTCCACTATCTAGAGTGACAACTCGTGAGAATTAGATTTTGTTGCATTGATCATATTTTCTTTAAGGTATCCTTAACAACTTCATTAGGAAGGATATCTCCATCTCCTCCATAAACAACATGCTACAAAAGGGTTCTCTTACCTTGGTTGAAAGGCATAACCTAAAATAGTGAGGATAGATCAAATCCTCTTGAGGGTGCTATCCATTTCTCCACATCTGGGTGACTAAGGGCTAGTTAGATCCCATCCTAGGTTGTAAAATGACACATCATGATGTATATATCTCTAAGATTCTTTCTAAACCTATGATGCTACTCAAACTTTGAAGGAGAATTAATTTTGGTAGCAGCAGAACAGTACAAATCAACTTTATCCTATTTCACCTCCCACAAAAATCTATTCAAAAAATTTGAAGGAGAATCAATTTTGGTACCAACACGAGCATCAATGATGTAATGCCTTTTCAACTACCACTTGCAAGATACAAAGAAAATTATGGAATAACTAGAAGGTCTACAAACAAGTAGAATACTAGTTTGAAAACTAGATAGGTTCGGAATAATTCTAATTAACCAAACACAAGATTTCTATCTTTATCTTATAACAAGTTTACAAGGTTCCAATTTTGAGGTTACAAGTTTTACTAAGGTTCAGGGAGAAATTTATCGCCAGGCCTGCTCTCTATCAAGCCCTAAACTTCAAATAGATTTTCAAACACTTAGAGTTATCAAAAATTTCCTAAACTAGGCTCATTGGATAGGAAATTTCCTCACCTTTCCAACCATATAAAGAAGTCCTCCTAACTCCTTGTAAAACTCAAGTTATGGCCGGGTGGAGTTTTAGGGGAAAATTTTCCCTTGGAGGTCCATGGGGTTAGGGAGAAAATTGGGAAAATTTTCCCAAATGCCACGTGTCATCACGTGATTAGTGCGGGATAGCGGGTCGTGGGGAAAATTTTGAAATTTTTCCCAAAACCAAAGTCTTAATTTTTCCAAAGGAAAATTTTCCTCCATGCCTCCGCACTTGCTCAAATGGCCACGTGGCGCTTTGTGATTGGCCGTGGGGATGCGGGTCGGCGGAGGAAAAAGTGAAATTTTTCCAAAAGGGAAAAATGTTAAGTTTTCATTTTTAAATCCATGGGCCCCCCCTGCCACGTGTCGTGTCACGTGATTGGTGGGGGCCGCGGGGTTCGGGGAAAATTTGTGAAAATTTTCCCAAGGAAAAATTTTCAAAAGTCAAGTTTTATTAAGGGCCCACCCCTCCAAGGTGCCACGTGGCAACTTCTGATAAGATGAGAGGGTGGCGGAGGCACGGAAATTTTTGAGAAATTTTTCCAAAGTTCAAAATTTAAATTTTTCTAAGGTCGAATTATTTCATTTTTTTGTTTGGGATGGCCATTTTGAAGTAAAACTTCAAATGGCCATAACTTTTGATAGGAAGCTCCATTTTTGGCAAACTTGGACTTTCCGGAAAGCTCTCGGAATCCTATTTGCATAGAAAACATAAATTTTGGAATTTGATGAAGTTTAGAGGGTCAATTTTAAGAAATCGATCTGCAGGGTTTTAAGTTACAAACTGGCAGTTTTAAACTTGCAAATTTTATAAAAATTGGACTCTTCCTTCACTCAACATGTCAAACAGACATGGAGGATCAACTTAGGGAAGAATTAGAATGTTTTAAAGGTGTCAATTTGATCAATTTATTTAAGTTGTATTTTTCTCCAACAAGGGATAGAAAAATGACCTAGGAAGGGGATTGTTTCAAAATTTGAATTTGTTGGATTGTTTCCTCGAGTTTACTTTGTCAATTTGAGTTTGGTGTAGTCTTGGCATAGTAACATATGACATTTTTAAGTTAATTAAGAAGTATAAATGTGAACTGTTCATTTATTCAAATGTACATTACCAGTTTTAACTTTAAAATAGTGAGTTTATTCCTCTAAACTGATTTTGCAATTTATCAACTGAATGTGCATATTGTTCTAATTCAGACAAATACAATGCTCCTTAGATTATACATTCAATATGCAAGATTGATTTCTAGTTCAAAACTCATTTCAAAATATAAATCTTCTATCATTTCTTTTATACGTACTCTCTTTTCTAAAATAGAATTTGTATAATATAACAACCATGTGATTTCCAAAGAATACAAGTATATCATTTCAATTTCATTTCTTTACAAGTAAAACAGAGAATTACAATTCTTCTCTACATTCCTCAAATTTGATTACATCTTTCAATAACAAGGTAAACATCTCACATATCTATATCAATTACATTCATCCACTTGAAGTGGGTAGGGTTACATTAAAACTTGCTCAAAGGAATGACTGTCAAACTGATTTCTCCAAGCTCCAAACAAGCAACATGCTGATTTCTTCATCCTTTACTTTTAATCACAACAAGGAAGGGGGAAAGGCAACGCTCTCCACCCAACCAAGACATCCAATGGGAAAAGAGAAGCCATCTTTCCCCATTGGCCCCCAAGCCCCAACCATATTGAAATGGAGCATGATAATACAACACATGGCAACATGGCTTCTTCACATACAAGCATACATTCACAAACACAAATAAACACAAGGAAAGAAGATGTAGTTCTCTACTACAAAAATCAATTCCAAACAAAACAAAGGCTCCTTCTCAAGCAAGCAAGCCAAGAAAGAGCAAGAACTATGGAGGTCTCCTTATGCCTCCCAAGTTGAATTTTGGGCATCCACCAAGAGCAAACCCCAAGATCATAGCAATCCCATAAACCTTATCCCTCCTCAACCCCTCCTTATCCCTCCTCCAAATTTATCCCTTATACCTCCCCAAAGTAGGAAATGCAAGCAATTTCCTTTCCTAGGTGGATCCCAAACCAACACTCCCTCCCAAGAACAAATAACAATGGCAAATCCCTTATCCCTCCTCTGATAAACCTCATAGTCTTCTCTCCACACCATGCCCTAAGCATTCTACCCATCCCTCTAAAAAAATTGCAAACACAACACATTCAAATCATGCTAAAAGAGGAAAAACAACAATTTTTTAAAAAAATGAGAGCCTACCTCTCCATAATGGAGACTTGCTTCCAAAACAGCAGTCTTTAATTCACCAAAAACCAGTCCCAAATCAGCAAGGGGAATGCATGCACAAGTAATTCCACTTCTTCCACCAAGCAAGCTCCCAAAAAGCAAGAGAAATTTGACCCAAGAGTGCAATCTCCAACTTTCAACAACCTCAAATGAGAGGAAATTTTAATTTTTAAAGGAGATGGAGGGAGAGGATGATGTGGATTCCAAGTGGGATGCCACATCATTGTTCCTCATCCCAAAAGCATTCAACATCAAGGAAAAATAAATCATAATAAATGAAAATGAAAAAATTACTTACATACACAATGTAGCCCATACCCCAAAATGAATGCATTTAAATTTTGTAAGACAAGTGCAATCAATACTTACACAAAAACATGTCAAAATGCAATAAAATAATCTGATTTTGACTCCAAATTAATAGACATGGTTGGTGGAGGATTTTGAGAGGTGTGGGACAAGTTTAACTTGTCCCACAAGCCTCCAAATTTGTCCTCCAAGTTCAAATTCGAATTTCAAAGAGGAGGAGTGTTTGACCTTCCAAAATCAGCCTTACAACCTCTTACACAATCTATCACTTCACTTACACAACCCATACTTGGTAACTTACACACTCTTTTAAAATGCATTTATTTTTATGACATTTTTTTTTTTACAAACTTTAGACACAACCATCAAATTTAATTTCCATATGGTTATAAAATGTAAATAAATTTCATTTTCAACCAAGACAATAACATTTAATTTCACCTTCCACATCCTATTTAATTTAATTAAATTTTAACTATATGACTCTCACATAATACTATCACTTTTAAATAATTAAAACAAAAGCACATTACAAATAAAATACACACAACAATAATTAAAAAGGGAACACATAATAAAAACACACATATGCCCTATGGTCACAATAATGGAAATCCCCCATGGGAAATCCTAACAACTAAACACACAATCAAACACAGTTGCCATGGTGACCTTGTTGATTTCATTTGAATTCCAATATGGTTAGTCTCCAGTCCCCCAACATTGTTGTGATTTTAACCTGCAAAATGCAAAATACCTCCTTCGGCCTCGTGGCCACATCAGAACATCCAAATGATATAAGCAACATAAAATTATTAATTTTAAATCACAACAATATCAAGGATTCAATATTTATCATTAAAATTCAATTTGTAACTATATCATCATCCAATAGATTTCTATACTAGAGCTATTCATAATAATCAATACCACATGTCTAAAATTAACATCAATAACCTGTCCATATCAACTAGTATACATCATCCACATCATAATAATAAAAATGTCTCAATGATCCTCAAGCACAATAACTGAATCCAAATCAATATTAATCCATAGTCTAACATCTAACCATCATACTAATCAAAACATAATAATGTCCATAGGAATCCATGATCTAGCATATACACATCATACTATATCAAAACATAATTATGTCCAAAATATGATCAATAGTGTCAGGGTCAGTGTCTAAACAGTGTCAAAGGAGAGTGGGCACTACATCTCCCTCCCCTTAGACTCGACTTCCTCCTGGAAGTCACTGGAAAAATGTGGAAACTGCACTCGTAACACAGTAGCATCCTCCCAAGTGGCTGTAGTCTCATCATATCTGTCCCACTGCACTCGTACCTGATCAATCTCTCTGCCTCGAAGGCCCAGGGTCCTGCGATCGATGATATGGATGGGCTCCACCATCACCTACCCTGATCCTGTACCTGCAATGATGTCCAATCAGCACATGAGAAGGATCTGTGATGTATCTCCTAAGAATAGAAACATGAAACACATCATGTACGCGAGACAAGCTGGGTGGCAATGCTAGACGGTAAGCCAATGGGCCGATACGCTCCAAGATCTCAAAAGGTCCAACGAACCGAGGAGCTAACTTAGAACCTTTTCCATAACGGATCGGGCTCTTATGTGGCCTAACACGAAGGAAAACCTTCATGCCCACATCAAAATTATGCTCGGTTCTATGTTGATCAGTGTACTTCTTCTGCCTATCCTGTGCCTCCTGTAATCTCTGCCTGATCAACACTACCTACTGCTCCATGTCCTGTAAAAGAGCTGGTCCAAGAGATACTCTATCCTCCAACCTATCCTAGCTAAGGGGTGTCCTGCACTCCCTACCATACAAGGCCTGAAAAGGAGCCATGCCTATAGAACTCTGATAACTATTATTGTAGGAAAACTCCACAAGATACAGATACTCCTCCCACTTAGACTGTTGATCCATCACATACATCCTGAGCATGTCCTCCAAAATCTGATTCACCCTCTCAGTCTGTCCATCTGTCTCTCAGGGTGATAAGTTGTGCTGAAGTTAATCTTCATCCCGAGAACATACTGCATGGTAGTCCAGAAATGTGAAGTGTATAAAGGATCGCGGTCACAAATGATCTTCCGCGGGATTCCATGTAACCTGACGATCTCATCCAAGTAGACACGTGCCACTGCACTAGCTGTATAGGTGGTCTTCACTAGGGAAAAGTGAGCTACTTTTGTCAATTTATCAACCGTGACCATGATGGCGTCATGGTGATATCTCGACATCGGTAATCCAACAATGAAATCCATGGAAATGGTGTCCCATTTCCACTCTGGTATAGCATGAGGATAGAGAAGGCCAGCTAGATGTTGATGCTCGGCCTTCACTTTTTGGCACTCTAAACAACGTGACACAAACTGAGCCACGTCCCTACGAAGTCCTCTCAGTGATATAACTGTCTCAAGGTGGCGTGCATCTTCTTCACCCCAGGATGGGCTGAATAGGGTGCATGATGTGCCTCTGTCAAGATGTCCTGCCTCAAGCCTCCGTCTCTAGGAACATAAATCTGACCTCTGTGCCTGAGAAGACCATCTACCTCTAGTGAGAAACCATCAAATTTCCCCTCAAGGGGTCTCTGGGACTCAATCTCTGCTCGGGCTGCAATGTAGAAACTGTCAAGAGGAAGCTGCTGAAGGATCCTGCTCCGTAAATCTGTGCTCACTAAAGTAGCCATGCTCAAATGCCTCCATCTGCTGAGGGCGTCTGCAACCACATTCTCCTTCCCCTTCACATGCTCTATCTCCATGTCGTACTCACAAAGCAACTCCATCCAACGTCTCTGATGAGCGTTTAGATTGGGTTGCGTGAAAAGGTGGTGAAGACTCAAATGATCTATCCTGAGTGTGAATCTCTCGACCAAGAAGAAAGTGTCTCCATCGAACTAAAGCATGCACAACTGCCACAAGCTCAAGATCATGGGTAGGATAATTAAGCTCGTGATCCTTGAGTTTGCGAGACTCAAAGGCTACAACTCTGCCCTCCTGCATAAGAACACCTCCAAGGCCTGCCAACGAAGCATCTGTGCAAACAAAAAACTCACCATGTGGATCCGACACTGCAAGAATGGGTGCTGAAGTGAGATATTCCTTTAGTGTCCTGAAGGCCTTCTCACACCTGTCTGACCAAACAAACTTCTTCCCTTTCCAGCTGAAGGGAAGTGATGGGGTGTGCTATCCGAGAGAAGTCCTGAACAAATCTCTGTAGTAGCCTGCTAACCCCATGAAGCTGCGCACCTCTGTCACTGTAGTGGGTGCTGGCCAATCCATAATGGCTCTAATCTTGGAAGGATCAACTACGATACCTTCACCTGAGATGATATGACCCAAGTATTGAATCTCTGACTGAAAGAAAGCACACTTCTCCAAGTTCCCGTAAAGCTGCTGCTCACGAAGACACTGAAGAACCTGACGAAGGTGCCCCTCGTGCTCCTCACGCGTACGTGAGTAAATCAGAATGTCATCAAGAAAAATGAGCACGAAGCGATCTAAAAGGTCTGAATACCCCATTCATCAAACTCATAAACACTGCGGGGGCATTCGTCAAACCAAAAGGCACCACTGTGAACTCATAGTGCCCATACCTCGTACGAAAAGCAGTCTTATGAATGTCTACCTCCGTAATCCTCAACTGATGGTACCCTGACTTGAGATCAATCTTAGAGAACACCGTGGCTCCCTTCATTTGATCAAACAAGTCATCAATGCGAGGAAGAGGATAACGATTCTTGATTGTTACCTTATTCAACTGGCGGTAGTCTATGCACAACTGCAAGGATCCATCCTTCTTCTTAACAAATATAACGGTGCACCCCAAGGGGATACACTAGGATGGATAAGGCCTTTCTCTAGAAGGCCCTCCAGCTGCAACTTGAGCTCACAGAGCTCTGGGGTGGTCATCCGATAAGGAGCTCGTGAGATAGGCTCTGCTCCTGGAACCAGATCAATATGGAAATCAATCTCACGTGGGGGTGGCATCCCGGTAGCTCCCCTGGAAAAACATCTGCATACTCTCTCAAAATGGGATGGTCATCTAGTGATGGCCCACTAGATCCATCCTTTGTCTAGGTCACTGACTGTGACTGCATACATCTGACAACCCCGTCGCACACACCGCTTGAGCTGCATAGTGGAGATAGTGCGAATAGAAACAGGTCTCCTGACTCCAGAAATCACCGAATTCAACTCCAAGATCATCTACACAAGATATAGTCTTATGATAGCAATCCATCCTAGCCCTGTGTGTAGACAACCAATCCATGCCTAAAATGACTCCATACGAGCCCAAAGGAAGTATGCGGAGATCTGAAGTGGTGGTGAAAGGTCCCAAGTTAACAACACACTCCTTTACTAAGGAGTCTACAGAGACTTTGGCTCCTAAAGCCATCTCGACATCCCAACTATGACCTTGTCTAATGCCACCAGCCTGCATCGCTCTACCAAGGATGGTGCAATAAACGAATCAGAAGAACCAGAATCAAACAATATAGAAGTAGGAACACCTCCAATGCTACCTGTAGTCTCAATGACCGTGCTCTGGTGCTCGGCTGGCGGTTCTCGACCGCTACATAGATCCTGTGACTCCGTCCCATGTCTCCGACTATAGGCTCTGAGATGGGTGCCTTACCCTTATTAGGGTTCTGGGGGCAATCTCTCCAAAAGTGTCCCACTACTCCACACCCAAGTAACCCCTGAAGCTCTCCAAAGTGCAGCACCACCAGAAGGTGCCCTAGAGGTAGGTGTTGTGGATCCTGATGATCCAGCTATAGTCTATTGTGGCCTCTGTGGTCGAGCTCCTACCGACTGAGCTCTAGCTCCACCCTGTGTCCTGGTGGGTCCCCTAGGAGGAGGCCCCATACTGCGACCTCTCTGTGCATCAGCTCTCTGAGGAGGCCTAAACGGTGGGTGGACTGCTGCTGCTGCTGTTGTGGTCTGAAAGATGACTGCGAAGAATGCTGACCACCACGAGGAGGAAGAGGAGCTGACCCCCTCGATCTACTATCCTACAACTGTTGGATACGGCTCCTGACCCGGTCTCTAGCCTGCTGGGTTTTACCCCAAGTCTCCTCTATAATGTAGGCCTTCTCAATGGCCTCTGCTAATGTCTGTGGGTAGTGGATCCGAACTGCACCTCAATGTCTATATTAAGGCCCCGGATGAACCTGTGAATCGCACACTGCTCATCCGCATGTAATCAACGTCTTGAAGTAGGTCAGGAACCTACTCTCATACTCGGCCACTGTAAGGGAAGCCTGTTGAAGGTCATGGAACTCATCAATCCTCTAATGTATGAATCTCCGAGGTAAGTATCTACTCCTGAATCTCTCCTCAAACAGCTCCCAAGTGACTGTCTCTGAATCTATATGGAGCTTTTGCTCCTCTATCCTCCACCATACTCCAGCTCCATCCTTCAGTAGATGGATCGTAACACGAGCTTTGTGTTGCTAGAACAAGGACAAAGCTTGAAGCAACCGCTCAAGCTAACCAACCAGGCCTCTGCCTGGAATCCCCTGTGTCACCTGAATAATGTGATGGCCTAAGCTTCAGGATTTCCCTGATGTGATCTGCAGCTGTGGTCTGACGGCCTCTGGGCCTCTCTGCTGCCTATCCCCGAGCCTAGGGCTCCGAGACCTCTCTCTCTGTCCTGAAATATGGTCACCATGTCCCCTCAAAGGAGACTCTGCTCTAGCTGACTCTCCATGAAAATTCTCTCCTCCATCCTCCTCACCATGTGGAGGAGGTGCATGTCCCTCAATGGAAGTATCTCTGTCTGTCTTCCTGAGTGCCCTCCTACTGATCCTCCACGTAAGGTGGCATTAACATCCTGGAGGGTCTGTAAAATCTGTGGTAGGATAGTTGCTAAACCTTGGTCTGGTGGTGGTGGTGGTGGTGGTGGAGGTGGTGGTGGTGGTGACTCTGAGCCTCTGTGAATGTTCCTCCTACTCCATCTGAGCTCCCTGCAGACCAGAGTGGGAGTTAGTTCATCACCTTGAGTTTTCTTCAGTTTTCTAAGTTTACTAACATGTTCAATTTTCAATTAGTTTTATTTTCTAGATTATCAATTTGCTAGTTTTAGGTTTCAAGTCTCAATGTTTTGAGTGTGCCCAATAGTCCAAGCTTTTGAACCTTCGCTCTGATACCAAGTGTAATGCCTGTTTCAACTACCACTTGAGGCCAAGAAACAAACCAGGAAAATTATGGAATAATTTTTTGTAAGAAGGGTCTACAAACAAGTAGCAAGATACTAGTTTGAAAACTAGATAGGTTCGGAATAGATTCTAATTAACCAAACACAAGATTTCTATCTTTATCTTATAACAAGTTTACAAGGTTCCAATTTTGAGGTTACAAGTTTTACTAAGGTTTAGGGAGAAATTTATTGCCAGGTCTGCTCTCTATCAAGCCCTGAAACTTCAACTAGATTTTCACACACTTAGAGTTATCAAAACTTTCCTAAACTAGGCTCATTGGATAGGAAATTTCCTCACCTTTCCAACCATATAAAGAAGTCCTCCTAACTCCTTGTAAAACTCAAGTTATGGTTGGGCGGAGTTTTAGGGGAAAATTTTCCCTTGGAGGTCCACGGGGTTAGGAGAAAATTGGAAAATTTTCCCAAATGCCATGTGTCATCACGTGATTAGTGCGGGAGAGCGGGTCGTGGGGAAAATTTTGAAATTTTTCCCAAAACCAAAGTCTCAATTTTCCAAAGGAAAATTTTCCTCCATGCCTCCACACTTGCTCAAATGGCCACGTGGCGCTTTGTGATTGGCCGTGGGGATGCGAGGGTCGGCGGAGGAAAAAGTGAAATTTTTCCAAAAGGGAAAAAAGTTAAGTTTTCATTTCTAAATCCATGGGCCCTCCCTGCCACGTGTCAACACGTGATTGGTTGGGGGCCGCGGGGTTGCGGGAAAATTTGGGAAAATTTTCCCAAGGCAAAATTTTCAAAAAGTTAAGTTTTTATTAAGGGCCCACCCCTCCAAGGTGCCACGTGGCAACTTCTGATAAGATGAGAGGGTGGCGGGGCCATGGGAAAAATTTTGAGAAATTTTTCCAAAGTTCAAAATTTAAATTTTTCTAAGGTCGAATTATTTTGTTTTTGTTTGGGGTGGCCATTTTGAAGTAAAACTTCAAATGGCCATAACTTTGATAGAAGCTCCATTTTTGGCAAACTTGGACTTTCCGGAAAGCTCTCAGAGTCCTCTTTGCACAAAAAACATAAATTTTGGAATTTGATGAAGTTTAGAGGGTCAATTTTAAGAAATCGATCTGCAGGGTTTTAAGTTACAAACTGGCAGTTTTAAACTTGCAAATTTTATAAAAATTGGACTCTTCCTTCACTCAACATGTCAAACAGACATGGAGGATCAACTTAGGGAAGAATTAGAATGTTTTAAAGGTGTCAATTTGATCAATTTATTGAAGTAGCATTTTTCTCCAACAAGGGACAGAAAAACGACCTAGGAAGGGGATTGTTTCAAAATTTGAATTTGTTGGATTGTTTCCTCGAGTTTACTTTGTCAATTTGAGTTTGGTGTAGTCTTGGCGTAGTAACATAAGGTATTTTTAAATTAATTGAGAAGTATAGATATGAACTGTTCATTTAATCAAATGCACATTACCAGTTTTAACTTTAAAATAGTGAGTTTATTCCTCTAAACTGATTTTGCAATTTATCAACTGAATGTGCATATTGTTCTAATTCCGACAAATACAATGCTCCTTAGATTATATATTCATTATGCAAGATTTATTTCTAGTTCAAAACTCATTTCAAAATATAAAGCTTCTGTCATTTCTTTTATACGTACTCTCTTTTCTAAAATAGAATTTGTATAATATAACAACCATATGATTTCCAAAAGAATACAAGTATATCATTTCAATTTCATTTCTTTACAAGTAAAAAAGAGAATTACAATTCTTCTCTACATTCCTCAAATTTGATTACATCTTTCAATAACAAGGTAAACATCTCACATATCTATATCAATTACATTCATCCACTTGAAGTGGGTAGGGTTACATTAAAACTGCTCAAAGGAATGACTGTCAAACTGATTTCTCCAAGCTCCAAACAACAACATGCTGATTTCTTCATCCTTTACTTTTAATCACAACAAGGAAGGGGGAAAGGCAACGCTCTCCACCCAACCAAGACATCCAATGGGAAAAGAGAAGCCATCTTTCCCCATTGGCCCCGAGCCCTAACCATATTGAAATGAAGCATGATAATTCAACTCATGGCAACATGGCTTCTTCACATACAAGCATACATTCACAAACACAAATAAACACAAGGCAAGAAGATGTAGTTCTCTACTACAACAATCAATTCCAAACAAAACAAAGGCTCCTTCTCCAAGCAAGCAAGCCAAGCAAGAGCAAGAACTATGGAGGTCTCCTTATGCCTCCCAAGTTGAATTTTGGGCATCCACCAAGAGCAAACCGCCAAGATCATAGCAATCCCATAAACCTTATCCCTCCTCAACCCCTCCTTATCCCTCCTCCAAATTTATCCCTTATACCTCCCCCAAAGTAGGAAATGCAAGCAATTTCCTTTCCTAGGTGGATCCCAAACCAACATTCCCTCCCAAGAACAAATAACAATGGTAGATCCCTTATCCCTCCTCTGATAAACCTCATAGTCTTCTCTCCACACCATGCCCTAAGCATTCTACCCATCCCTCTAAAAAAAAATTGCAAACACAACACATTCAAATCATGCTAAAAGAAAGGAAAAAAACAGTAGTTTTAAAAGAGTGGGAGCCTACCTCTCCATAATGGAGACTTGTTTCCAAAACAGCAGGTTCTTTGTTGCACAAAAACCAGTCCCAATCAGCAAGAGGAATGCATGCACAAGTAATTCCACTTCTTCCACCAAGCAAGCTCCCAAAAAGCAAGAGAAATTTGACCCAAGAGTGCAATCTCCAACTTTCAACAACCTCAAATGAGAGGAAATTTTAATTTTTAAAGGAGATGGAGGGAGAGGATGATGTGGATTCCAAGTGGGATGCCACATCATTGTTCCTCATCCCAAAAGCATTCAACATCAAGGAAAAATAAATCATAATAAATGAAAATGACAAAATTACTTACATACACAATGTAGCCCATACCCCAAAAGGAATGCATTTAAATTTTGTAAGACAAGTGCAATCAATACTTACACAAAAACATGTCAAAATGCAATAAAATAATCTGATTTTGACTCCAAATTAATAGACATGGTTGGTGGAGGATTTTGAGAGGTGTGGGACAAGTTTAACTTGTCCCACAAGCCTCCAAATTTGTCCTCCAAGTTCAAATTCGAATTTCAAAGAGGAAGGAGTGTTTGACCTTCCAAAATCAGCCTTACAACCTCTTACACAATCTATCACTTCACTTACACAACCCATACTTGGTAACTTACACACTCTTTTAAAATGCATTTATTTTTATGACATTTATTTTTTTACAAACTTTAGACACAACCATCAAATTTAATTTCCATATGGTTATAAAATATAAATAAATTTCATTTTCAACCAAGACAATAACATTTAATTTCACCTTCCACATCCTATTTAATTTAATTAAATTTTAACTATATGACTCTCACATAATACTATCACTTTTAAATAATTAAAACAAAAGCACATTACAAATAAAATACACACAACAATAATTAAAAAGGGAACACATAATAAAAACACACATATGCCCCTATGGTCACAATAATGGAAATCCCCCCATGGGAAATCCTAACAACTAAACACACAATCAAACATAGTTGCCATGGTGACCTTGTTGATTTCACACTGAATTCCAATATGGTTAGTCTCCAGTCCCCCAACATTGTTGTGATTTTAACCTGCAAAATGCAAAATACCTCCTTCGGCCTCGTGGCCACATCAGAACATCCAAATGATATAAGCAACATAAAATTATTAATTTTAAATCACAACAATATCAAGGATTCAATATTTATCATTAAAATTCAATTTGTAACTATATCATCATCCAATAGATTTCTATACTAGAGCTATTCATAATAATCAATGCCACATGTCTAAAATTAACATCAATAACCTGTCCATGTCGACTAGTATACATCATCCACATAATAATAATAATAAAAATGTCTCAATGATCCTCAAGCACAATAACTGAATCTAGATCAATATTAATCCATAGTCTAACATCTAACCATCATGCTAATCAAAACATAATAATGTCCATAGGAATCCATGATCTAGCATATACACATCATACTATATCAAAACATAATTATGTCCAAAATATGATCAATAGTGTCGGGAATAGGGACACATGGTGAGCCCATGCTCATTCAAGGTCTCCGTTCTTAGGCTCCATTTTGAAATTTCACCATGAAGACACCTAGAGGCTTCCTCTGGGTCTTCCCATATTTATTCTTTTTCAAAAGGTTTTGAGAGGCTTGGGACACGTGGAGGGACCGTGCATGTTTGAGGAATGGCCCTTGAATTTTATTTTAAATAAGTGCCAAGAGGAAACTTGGAGGCCTCTGCTCACTTTGCATTTTACTTGGACTTTTCAATGGCCAAAGGAAATTTCCTCGACCCGACACATGGCGCCTTCCGCTAAGCTTCAAGCCTTCAAACAAATTTTACCAGGCCAGGACACGTGGTGAGCACGATGCTCATTCAAGGTCTCAACTTTTGGGGACCATCTCAAGATGTGCCATTGTGATGTGTGGCAGTTTGAAAAGTCAAAGGGGTGGGGAAGCGGACCATCGGAGGTAACTTGAATTTTTTACTCTTGTCATCAAAAGGATTAAAATATCAAAATGGCCACAAGCCCGATAGAAAATAGTCAAAAAAAATAATATTCAATGGCGGAGGTGTGGACTTTTGGGGGAAATTTGGAAAATTTTCCTTTTGTGGAGAAGGGAGTTAAAAGTGTAAAATGAAGCGTGGTTCCACTAGGACCCACATCAGAGACTAGAAGCGGAAGGGCGGAGCTGCGGGGAAAACTTGGAAATTTTTCCTTTTCCAAAAAAGAGGTGAAATACAGAATTTGGCTGCGGTTCCTTTAGGACCCACCTTAGGACACATGTCAGGCTCATTCCTTAAGGGCGGAGGTGTGAAGCAAAATGTGACACTTTTACATTTTTCAAAAAGTCGTAAAAGGGAAAAAGGAACCCGCATGAGCCCATTTAAAAGTGGATCTCCCACATGGAAAATCCATATTCAAAATAGAAATAAATGACAACCATCCATCTATATCTGATTTGTCCTCCATTTTCACTCTAGAGCTCATGGGGATGCATATTCTTATTATTTTTATCATTTCTTGGAGTCTCCTACATACCAAATGAAAAGGAACATTAATATGGTAGCCTGGTTTGGTCGGGAAGGTCTGTAAATGTCTCTTACCATTAAATATACAATCTAACTGTAAGATTTGACCTAATTTTTCTTTCCTTGGCATGCAAAAGACCTGTTGATATCTTGGTTTGGTGAGGAAAATCTAGGGATGTCTTTTACCATTAAGACGAAATGTGGCTATCAAGTTTGATTTGATTTTCCATTCTCCCTTCCTAGGCATGCAAAGAACTAGATTTGACAGATTAGGGGTGGAAGTGGTTGGCAAGTAAAGGGAAGAGTGTTCTACTAGGTGAAGAATTGAATACTAGAAATATTTGGAGAGATTTTCCCTCTACAAACCTGACAGCTTTTTTGCAAATCTGATTCTTGAGTCACAACATGCAAATGGTGCTTTGAATGTTTTCGGTTTTGGGGGGAAAAGGAACTATTGTAAAATTTTATAAATAGGCATGAATTTACGGTGAAAAGTGTTGGAATGTTGGGGTGTTAGAGGTCAGAACTGATTTTCTAAGAGAAAAGCTTGATAGAGCCCATCTTTCTTAAGGACTTTTGGAGAAACCTGTATATCTCTTTTGTGTTAAAATTGACCATGTCAAGGTGGTTATGAGTGTAAAACCATTGTCAAGCTATGAGATTGTTCTATAAAATTTCCCCTATTGATAAGTTTAATCAAATTAGAGTTATTATGTGTTGACTCTAAGAAATTAGTGTATGCTTTGTTTAGAATGTCAACAAAGAGTTCTATTCATTCCTATTGCAATCTTTATCTTGAATTTTTGTGAAATCACACAAGTATCACATCCTGTGACAATTTAATGGTATTTGCAATTTCATTTCAGGAATATCCTTCATCTTGGATGAAATAAATAAATTTAAAATAAATTCACTTTCATTTGTTGATAAATATTATCTCAGTAATTCTTCGGGTATACCTTAGGCATGGTTAACAAGAAACTATAGTGTTTAATTGAGTCTTCTAATCTAAGCCTTCATATTGGAGTCTTAAAGATAATGTGAAAAATGCTGATTTGAGCATCCATTGAAGAACACCTTCTAGTTGAAAGAATGTCTTGACTGCTCTAAATTTTTCATGTTGTGAAGTTTCTCATTTTTGTAGATTCCCTCCAAACATACGGTATAATCAAATTTATCCTGCTACACCTCCAACAAAAATTCATTTAAAAATAAAAAATCCTACCTGTACTACCCTGTTTGTCATGTGTGTATACAAATGCATAATTTTTACTACTAAAACATACGAAACAATCAAAGTTTTCATTATCTTTAGTGGCACGAACCTTACTTAAGAGAATATCTCCATTATCTATAGTGACAACTCGTGAGAGTTAGTTTTTGTTTCATTGATCTTATTTTCTTCAAGGTCTTCTTAACAATCTCACGAGGAAGGATATCTCCATCTCCTCCATAAACCTTAGGCTAAAAAAGGGTCATCTCACCTGGTTGAAAGGTAAAACCATAAAGTAGTGAAGATAGGTCAAATCCTCTTGAGGGTACTACCAATTTCTCCACATCTGAGAGACAAAGAGCAAGCTACAATTCATCCCCGGATACAAAATGACACACTATAGCTCTACTTGTCTCTAAGCTTCCTGCCAAACCTGTGATGCTACTCAGCTTTTGAGGGATAATCAATTTGGGTACTAATAGAGGGACCAAAACATATAAGAAAGAAGAGGGTTGTAGAAGAGGGGGTTAGAGGGAGGAGTAGGAATTGGGAGCGGATAATGTTGAGACGCGATTAAGGTTCCCTCTCATAAAATTTCATATTGACCTATAGAATAGATGTGAGACACGATGAAAGAAACAATGAGTAATATGAGACATACAAATAGAAAGCATTTTTTCGATACAACTAAGAAAACTATCAACATGGTATAATATTTTTTATATTTTATCAAAATTTATGTAACTTTATCTCGAGTCCTTGATCCTTGTTTTGTTGGAATTCAATTTTTAAAACATTTGTGGAAAATTTCAGGTACATATGGTAAAATTAAATGATGAAGGTAACATGGTCCCATTTCATCTTTTTGAAATTTCTATTTTTAAAAGGGTTTCAAATGGCCATTTCATCCTTGATGGGTTTATGTGAAAGTGGTTATTACTATAGTGAGACACTAAATACAATGGAAAAATATGGCCATTTTAGGATTGATGAGGAGAAGCTTGTCCGCTTAATTTTAATGGTTGTAATATAATGTCATTTTCCATGTTTGTTCTTTAAAAATAATAATATTCACTTGATTTAGACTACCAGCACCTCTTGCCTATAGTAACTCAAACAAACGACCACTTTTGAAGCAAAGCTATGGAATGAGAAATAGCGAGAGATAGATTTATCTTATATTATTCATGCAGAACAAAGCACACGTACAAAGTATATATAGCTATGAAATCTGAATGACTCCTAACTAAATTGAGAAGATCCACAATATCAGCGAGAGAATGATGTGATAAGAGATAAGAGATAAGATAGACACCTAATCTAATAACCAACGTATCCTAACATTCCCCCCCTTATTACATTATTCTTGCAAATGTGACCTCTGAAAGATTCAAATTTCACTTTTCCAAGAGATTTAGTAAGAATGTCAAGCAACTTGTGCTTGATGGGAAGATCTTGGACCTGAATTTGATGGTTCAAGACGTGCTCTCGAATGAAATGGTAGTCAATTTCAATATGCTTTGTTTGTTCATGAAAGACTGGATTCTGCACGAGCTTCAACACACTTTGATTGTCGCAATAGAGAATAGGTGACTGTTTTTCAGGAATTCCTAGGTCATCCAAAATGCGACGTATCCATATCACTTCGCACACAGCTCCTCGTGCGGCGTGATATTCTGCCTCTGTGGATGAGATAGAAACAACATTTTGCTTCTTGTTTATCCACGAGATTGGTCCAGATCTAAGATGAAATATGTATCCTGTAGTTGAATTCCTATCATCAACAGATCCAGCATGGTCCGAGTCGACATATCCCTGTAGGAAGAATTGATCATTCTTTTTATATTCCAGACCATAATTAGTTGTTCCTCGGACATATCTCAAAACATGCTTTGCTGCATTCCAGTGACATTTCTTTGGCTCTTGCATGAACCTGGAAAGATAGCTGACAGCATAGCAGAGATCTGGTCTGGTGTATGTCAAATAGATGAGCCCTCCAACCAATTGCCTGTAGAGAGTAGCATCTACTTGAGGTGAGTCCTGGAATCTTGAAAGTTGCAAGCCTTTTTCCATGGGAGTGGATATAGGTTTACAATCAGACATTCTATACTTTTCCAGGAGTGTCTTGGCGTACTTTGTCTGGGAGACAAAGATGTGATGCTCCTTTTGCCATATTTCCAAGCCAAGACAGTAATGTAGTAGCCCCAAATCTGTCATGTCGAAGGTTCTTTTGAGATCATTCTTTACAATATCAACCTGATCTTCTGAACTACCAGTGATCACAAGATCATCTACATAAACAACCAGAATGATAATTTCTTTGCCTACCTTCTTTATATACAAATTTGAATCTGAGGGACTACGAGTGAACCCATGCTGCAAAAGGTGATCATTGATCTTGATATACCATGCCCTGGGAGCTTGTTTCAGTCCGTAAAGAGATTTGATGAGACGACATACCTTTTTAGGCTGATTTTCATCAACAAATCCTTCAGGTTGGGTCATGTATACTTCTTCTTTCAGATCACCATTTAGGAAAGCACTCTTGACATCCATCTGCTGAAGTCTCCATCCTTTCTGTGCTGCAAGTGCGCAAACTACCCTGATGGTCTTCATCTTCGCAGTGGGTGCAAAGGTTTCTTCATAGTCGATGCCTTATTTCTGAGCATATCCTTTGGCTACAAGTCGTGCTTTATGTTTTTCGATGGATCCGTCTGCCTTATATTTTGTCTTGAAGACCCATTTGCAGCCTATGGGTTTTTTCTGTGGCGAGATCGACAAGTTCCCATGTCTCGATTTTTCATGAGTGAGTCATATTTTGTTTCCATAGCTTCCTTCCACTAAGTTTGGACCTGAGTGCTTCACGAACATTATCTCGGCTCGGAGCTATTCATCGGTGTACTCATGAGTGCAAAGTTTACCTCATTTCTTGTTTGACTCCTTTTTTGACTCGGATGATGTATCGGGAGTTGTTACAAATTTGAGTCCTTGATAGTTCTTTGTACCCACTTCGGATGAGAACTTGACTGCTTTTGAGAAGAACTATGTCGTTGCCGTGAGGATTGATGTGGAGTCACATTCTGCAGTTCTCCAAGGTCAACAAATAGTTCTCCTGGTAGCATTTCTTTTCTCTGAGTAGTCTCCTCCAGCTCATCATCTGATTCAGAGACTAATCGGTGAGATGTGTTTGGAAGTGGATCTTCTGTTGATACTATTGAGTCAAAGGATGACTCGTCACAAACCACATCCCGACTCTCGTATACTTTCTTTATCTCAGGATCCATGAGACGATATGCCTTCGAGGTAGCATCTTGTGTGGCAAGAAGGATACACGGGAGTGTTTTTGGCTCTACCTTCTTTCTCTTCTGAGCTGGGACATGCATGTATGTTGTGCAACCAAATACTCGCAAATGAGAAATTGATGGCTTTTTACCACTCCATACCTCTTCTGGCGTCTTGTTCAGTAGAATCTTTGTTGGTGCCCTGTTGAGAAGATATACAGCCGTTTGTACTGCTTCAGCCCAATAGCGTTCTCCTAGCTTTGCAGTTGATAGCATGCAGCGAGCCATCTCCATCACTGTGCGATTGCGACGCTCAACAATGCCATTTTGCTGGGGCGTGTAGGGAGCAGTCAGGTGCTGCTTAATGCCGTGATGGTTTAGGAAGGCCAAGAACTTCTTTGATGTGAATTCCCCCCCTCGATCTGAGCGGAGTAGAAGAAGTGGTTGTCCAGACTCTTTGACAACACGATGATAGAAGTTCTGAAAGTGTTGAAGAGCCTCACTTTTCTGCTTTAGGAAATATACCCACATCTTGCGAGAGTGGTCATCCACGAACAACTGGAAGTATTTGTATCCTGAAAATGAAGCAGGCAATGGGCCGTTCAGATCGGTATGAACTACCTCCAGACACTTCTTGGCATGGAAGGTGCTCGCTTGAAACGGATCTCTATGTTGTTTTCCTGCAAGACAACCAGGGCAAATAGGCAAGGAACTGGACAATTTGGGTAGTCCACGGACCATTACTTTTAAACTCATCTAGTGCAGTGAACCGACCGACAAGTGTCCATATCTAAAATGCCATAAGGCAGTTGATTCTATTGTTGAAGCAGATAAAGCTACTGCAGAAGATGAAACAGTATCTAAAGCAAATAACTTATCTTTTACAAAGGCTTTAGCAAGAACCATACCTTGTCGGGAGATTAAGCATGATTTAATGCCATTTTGAACAAGAAATTCAACCTTAAGGTGATGATTCAAGAGCTGAGTAACTGACAAAAGATTGCTAGTCAAGCCAGGAACATATAGTACCTTTGTAAGTGTACATTTTCGTGGCCCCAGAGGAATGGTCACATTCCCTATTCCTTCTGCAATGTACTCTTTGTCATCCGCTATCCGAACTCGATCTCCAGTTGGCTCTTCGTGTAGTGAATCAAACAGCTTCTTGTCACCTGACATATGCTTGCTTGCACCAGAGTCTATCAACCAGACTTTCTTCGTGGGCTGAGAAGTTTGAGAGACAAGTACAAGATTCTTACTACAATGGGCTCCTTCTGATGTCTCCTCATCAGATTCATCATCCTCTTGTTGGGCTGCAAGATGTCCTTTTTGCTTTCTCCAGCGGGGACGTCGTTTAGACTTTTGAAAATCTTCGCGCCCGAGATGTGCTTGTATGGCTTGAAGGCCCTTGTTTCAGGCTATTGTGCCAACAGTGATCAGTGTCGTGAGTATTGGTTCTGCAAATGTGACACCATCTCTTTGAATTTTGATCTTTCTGTTTGGATTTATTTGGATTTGGATTCTCCGTGGGACCTTTCCGATTCTTCTGGCCACGATTAGGCTTTGAGAACAAGGCTTTGTCCTGAGACTCCCCATGCGATGAAGTGATAGCTTCTTCCTGCTGTAGCAAATTCACAAGCTCTTCGAATGTCACTGTTTGTTTAGACACATTCAGTGTTGTAACAAACACTCGAAATTGAGAAGGGAGTGCTCTCAAGGTGATTGGGACGAGTAGTTTATCGTCTACCGTTTCACCGAGCGCTAATAACTCCAATCTCAACTCAGCCACGCGACGCAGGAATTCCTCCACTTTCTCGTCAGACCCCATAGAGAGGGTATGCAGCTTCGACTGAAGATGAAGAATCTTTGTCTGATTTTTGGCTTCATAAATGGTTGCCAACTTGTCCCAGGCCTCCTTGGGTTTCTCCGCATTCGAACATGCGGTTGCATGTCATCACTAATACTGAGCATTATCAGCATCAAGGCTTTAGCACTAGCCATGTCATATTTTACTAGTTCATCGGGGGCTGTGGGAGCAGAGATTCACTGTGACAATTCCCCATAATCCTTCAAACTGAAGGATTGTCTTCATTTTTGTCTTCCAGGCTGCAAAATTAGGCCCTTTGAGCAACTGAGCATCAGACAGAAGTAACTTCGGAGCAGACATTGTAATTAAAAAAATTTATTTATTTGAAAAAGTTATTACAATTTGGACTCACTATCGAGAATGATTGGCTCGTAGATGCTCGCGATATTCGCGTGCTGTGAGACAGCGACGCTTTGCAGGGTGTTCTTCTTTGTCGTCACAATCTGCGTCATATCCGGCTTCTAATTCTTCCCGTACTCGCTTTGCTTGGTAGCTGACGTCGAAAAGAAAGTACTCAAGGAGTCCTTCTCGAACAAGTTTGTCGAATGCAAGATTGCCGCAATTTGAAGCTCGTTCAGCAAGGCAAAGTAGAACCCGGAGCTCTCAGGAGCTTCTCCACGGTGTTCTCTGGCTGGCGAGTTGATGTTGTGGCTTTCAGCTGTGGCGACCGTGTTGTTGACGCTTTCAATCGAGTTGTCTACACTCGACATTCGATGTAGTGTAGAAGAGACTGTTGTAGACTCAAAACTACCTCGACAGCGTTTGAAGGTCTCCGCGCACAGAAATAAATTCTCTCACCCGGCGAGATCTCCACGTCCAACTTCCACGTTACGGAGAACAGGTTTATCTTCCTCCGCTGCGTGATATACAAAATCTCAGCAGGTACTCACGCCTGTCCTGGAGCCGCGTGTTTTTGGCTGAGCGATTCAGCGTTGTGGGATTGGTGAGCAGCCTGAAGCGGCGCTACTGGATCTCGCAGGGCCTTCAATCCAAGCTGATTGATCTCCCCAATGGCACCACCATGCACTGCTGGATCAAATATTCTTCCGCTTCTTCACCCTCCGCGCTGCTCATTCACGGTATTTGCTACGTTGTTTTTATCCTCTTCCTCACGCAGGCTAAAAAGAGACTCCACATGCAGCAGATCTCCACTAATCTCCTTCGCACCAACAAGAATATTTCTTCTCCACGCAAAGCACACTATTCCATGTAGCAGCAAGATTCTCCACGTGAATTTTAGCGCTGGGATATACCGTTTTGCTGGAGGAGGCGGATAAGAAGAAAGTTGCTGTGTTTTTCGGCACACAGACTGGAGCAGCCGAGCGCTTTGCTCAGGAAATTGCAGTGGAAGATAATTATTTGAAGAAGATGACAAATATGAAAAAAAAATGACGCCGTGCCCAGGCTGTGCCCCACAATGGTTATGCTCACGTCCTCCGCCCTGTACATTGCATCCACGTTGATTGTTTGGCGAGAGAGCGGGTCGATTCTTTGCTGCACTGCGAAGAAGAGGCACTTGAGGGATTTCAGCGTCTGCAGCAAGATCCACTCGCTAGCATCTGCGGGACTCCTCGGGACAATATATTTCACTCGATACCAAACTGAAGCAAAGCTATGGAATGAGAAATAGCAGAGATAGATTTATCTCATATTATTCTGTCTAGAACAAAGCACACGTACAGTATATATAGCTATGAAATCTGAACTGACTCCCTAACTAAATTGAGAAGATCCACAATATCAGCAGAGAATGATGTGATAAGAGATAAGAGATAAGATAGACACCTAATCTAAAAACCAACGTATCCTAACACTTACAATGTAATCATGCAAAATCTCTAAGGAATATTCCATGAAGATGATTAAAAGAAAATAATTGTCGCTCGCATCCCTATTAGATGATGGAAAACCTTTCACTATCACCAACTACTCCTATCCATGTTCATCCTTTCTTAAAGAAACTACAACTGAGAACATTTTTGGTAAAAAAATAGTGATGATATAGAAGAGAACTACTTGGAAACTCGTGGGGTTCATACATGGAAATTACATGAAATGTGTTTCACGAAGGTGATGTCAGCGGAGTAGGGGGAAGTGAAATTGAACGATGACAATATTTTATTAAGTGTCTACACATGGATAAAAATAACAAAATTTGTCTCGTCCCTTTAATGTCTTGCACTTGTTAGTTTTAGCGAGTCTTTCCTTAGTGAAAACACCTTTGGTGTATTAATATGCAAACAAGTATTTGAATTGTTATTGTTGTGTAAGATCATTTGTTTCATCCAACCACAAAAAAATCTATCTTCGTTTTGTCCACACAATTAAAGAACCCTAGGTTTTACTCAAAGGAAAAATAGATACATTATGTGGAAGTGGAGCGGAATATGGAATTTGGGACACGAGATATAAAATTTATGAGTTATTAACATTCGAGATTACCATAAGTAACTTCTCTCGACAAGATTATTTCTCTTACTAAAGGAAAATTTAATTTTTTGACCTTAGCATGGGCCCACAAAGGACATCAACATTTAAATTAGAGTAAATGAAATTCATTAAATATAATCGGTAATACCCTTTTAGGCTTATGAAAGGATTAAAAGGCATTACCAATATCATCAAATCAAAGATATAACACATACGGAGTTCATGGTCTGTGGTGGTTCTTTGGAGGATGTCACCTATCGACCACCCCCACCCCAACCCACATCTAACATGCATTGTACGTATATATATATGTATATATATATATATATATATATATATATATATATATATATATAACCTTTACATTTATGATAAAATAGTGATAATGTCATCGTTGGCACTAGACAAAAAAACATTTAAACAACACGTGGGAATTCGAAATAATGGTAACATGTGACCGTCATCGAAATGAATGAAATAGGAATGGATTTACATCTACTGATTGGAAAATTAAATAATATTAATTTGGTCTACAAATATTCAAATTCATTAAAACAACATTAGCATATAAGAAAGACCTCAATATGGTATGGGAAAACACCAATATAAACTTATATTTGAAGGAAATAGTGAAGGTGTGTGTTAAATAGATCATAAGAAATAAGCTAACATTCGGTTAGTCTGTTTAAATATATGAAAGAGACTCTAAACACATCATTTAGAATGAAGATATTGGCACCCAACATAGCAACTCCCGATCAATGTTTTTTTATAGAAAGAGAGGAGGTCCTTTACTACAAGGTGTGACATGCATTTGAGGTGAGATACATAGATTATGGGGTGTGTATTTATTGGTGACTTAGAACCACAGTTAGATGAGATGGTAAAAATTAACAGAGTAAAAATTTTTACAGAGGGCCAAAATAAATAAATAAAATGCCACCTTGTATGTGTGTTGTATGCCTTTTTATCAATATTTCCTTGATATGACAAGTATAATAATGAAATTTTAGGGTTTGTAGGTTATAGATATTTTAGATTTATCCTCATGGTGTACACCATTATCAATATTTTCTTAATAAGACAAGTTTAATGTAGGAAATTTAGGATTTTCTAAGTTAGGACACATATTCGATTTGTTTATAAGGGAATCCGATATAAATATTCATTAATGTGATAAGATTCCCGAGTTGAAAATATATTATATGAATTACATAGTTTCAAAATTACCATATTTTTGTTTCTTTCCCATGTATTTAAGATGAAAATGAAATTTGAATGGGAAAAATAGACCCATATCAAACAAACCCATTTATCGAGTTAATTGTTCTTTAAAATGCAAAGTAGAACATTGAGAACGACACATCCTAAATGGGATTTTAGACGTGTCATTTTCCTTGCATAATAATATAAGCATTTTATTTGAGATCCAAACACATTAACCATATTGAAACCCAAGTTAGCATTGTAAATTTAGCAGTAATTGGATAGTTTTAGTGAAATTAATTTTAATAAATAAAAAAAAGTATAGAAGAAGACTTATTGAAAAATTCAAGCTGTAGAGGTGGAAAATTCCATTTAAATCTTGTCTTGTATAATGTCATCCAAATCCATAGTTTTGGTGAGAAGGTTTTTATGCGGCATGGTTTCCCGAACCCTTGAAACTATTACATCGATCTTCTTCGAGCCATCGCCGTACGCGATCAACACCCAAATATTATGTCCACTCTTCAAAGAGATATCTCTATTAGACCACCATGGCCTCTATAATGCCCACTCCTCTTCAACACTTATTATATTTTGATTTTGATTATTGTTGACTATAGACATGGATATTATTGTATCATTTTGGTTTAGCATGATGTTAGATGATAGAGATATTCTGACTATTGATGGATTGTGATTCATAGTATGATTTGTGTGGATTCTTAGATACATAGAGAGACATTTTATATTGATGATGATGATGTGTTGTTAGCATATATATTATTAACATTTGTAATTCTCATCATGTTGACTAGGATTTAGCATTTGAACTAATCTTGTAATCTTACTTGATATTGATAAAAGATAGAATTGAGATGTTGTTGAAAATTTTAGACAAATGATAACATTGTTTAGTTGAGATGATGATTTATCTATATGAGGATGGTTATTGATTTATATGCATATATTTTATCTTTGATATTTTTGATGTGGCCATGAGGCCGAAGGAGGTATTGTGTGATTTTACAGGTAATTATATCACAACAATCAAAAGGGGGATTGGAGACCAACCACATCGGAATACTAGATGGATACAACAAAGGTCACCATGGCAACTTGTGTAATGTTGTTGTTTTTTTTTTTTTTTCTAGGGGTCCCCATGGGGGATGACCTCCAATTGTGACCATGGGCTTTGTGTGCAATTCTTTCCCTTTTCTTTATTTAATTGTGGAGTATGTGATTTAATTTGTGATGTAATCCATTTTTATCATTGTTGATTAATGTGCCTTAATTAAGTGAATTAATCATGTTTATTAAGATATTTAGGGATGTGACAAAAGGGGCCATTTATTAGAGTAGTTGGTCCTTTGAATTTTTTGATTTAAGTTGAGTGTATGTGACCTTGAGTGTTGTACACCCTACCTTACTTGGGAAATTCATATTTGGGCTTAAGGACTATTTTTGGAGGCTTGTGGGACAAGTTAAGCTTGTCCCACACCTCTTAATTTCATATACCAACCCTACCTATGGATTGGGGGGTCAAAAATAGACCCCATTATGTGTTTTTAAGACAAAAAGTTACATTTATTGTACTTTTCTTACATAGGTTTTAAATTATGTCCTTAGGGGTGTGGGTTTAGATTGTGTGTGTAAGAAGCTTGTCATTTCTCTCAACCACCAATTTATTTTGAATTGGGGTTGAGGTTTGACTTGTGATGTGGAGTTTAGGATTAGTGAAGTGACATCTTACATGGAGCCACATCACCCTCCTCTTCCCTTTTCTATATATGAAAGTTTATTTGTTTGTTTGGGGTTACTTCATTTTATTGTGCATGTGCATTTTTGGAGTTAGAGATTTTTTGGAGTGCTTGTTGAAGTCTTGGAGCTTGTTGGAGTTGGATTGATCTTGAAGGAGCTTGGAGTGTGATTCTTTGATCAAGTTCTTACTATGGAAAGGTAGGAGCTACACTCTTTTTACTTGTTTGTTTTTATATGTGTGTATTGCATGTATGTGAATGATTTATGTGTTTGTTGGGATCTTGGGTAGAATGCCTAAGTATGGTGTAGGAGAAGGCTATAGGGATTTTTTTATTGTAGGGAGGCATAAGAGTTTACTTAATTTTTAGAAGGGATTTTAGGTTGCATGCCCCACCTTTGATAAGAAAATATTTGCATTTCTTACTTGGTTCTTTTGATGGAGACATAAGAGATTGTAGGGAGGTATAAAATAATGTGGGAGGAATAAGAATATCTTGAGGGAGCCATAAGAGTTGCATAATGGTTTGAGATGTATTTTGGAGGGCTTTTAGGTTAGAACCTAATCCCTTTGGGAGGCATAATTGATCTCCCCATAGATCCTTTCTCCATTGGCTTTGCATTTTCAAGCCTTGCGTATTTTCATAGTTTCATTTTTGTGATTGTATATTATGTTTGAATGTGTTTTTAAATGGTTTTGAAAATATGTATTGTGATGTGGAAGCATTGTGTTAGTTTTCATGAGTTGTATCCATCCCTTATTACATTTTGGTTGGGGCTCGGGGGCCAATGAGGAGGATAGATTCTTCTCCTCATTGGATTATTGGTTAGGTGGAGAGTGTTTCCTCTCCCCATTTTTGTTGTTTTGATTAAAGTGAAGAAATGGTGGAGCTCTTGTTGAAGAATTGGGACTTGGAGCATTTGTTGAAGTTAAGGAAATCCTTCATTGTAGAAACTTTTCTTGTGATTCCCACTTAAGGTGGAAGACTAGTAGCATTGTATTTGAAAGAAAAGTTGTATTGTATATTTTGTTTATTAAGTTGTAATGTATTGTGGAAAGGAAGGCTCCTTGCATTGAAAGAAATGAGCTATGCTCAAAGAAAAATAAATTTCATTATTATTTGTTGAAGTTACATTATTGTAAGAATGAAGGAAGAACATAGAAGTTGTAAATCATTAACAATGTATTCTTAACAAATATGAATGTGAAATAGAGTTGTTTGTAGTTGAACAAATGGTTGTAGTAGTAATGGAAAGATGCAATAAATTATAATGAGTTATTTTGTTGAAAAATTGCATTTGGTTGTGGAAAGGAAAACAATAATACTAGAAATAGATTAAGCTTCATTCCTACTTTTAAACTTGAAAGAAATTTTGTTGGAAGAAAATAAAAATGATCTTGTAGTTGTGTTTCTTGTTACTATAGAAATGGAAAAAAAAATTTAGTAATTTTAAGCATGGAATGAATAAATGGTGTAACCTTTCAACTGGAGACTATAGACACTTAAATTCAAGCTAAGGATAAACTGTAAAGCACCCTTGTAAAACTTGTTTTTGAAAATTCATGGAATTGATGGTTTTATTTTCAAAGAACGAACCGCTACCCTGTGCAGAGTATGGTATTTGAACTTCTACCTAGGAAAGGCAATGTTTCATGAATCATCACCTAGGTAGGGTAGCATTCAAAGGACCGCCAACCTTCTTTTCGACTGCAGTTTCATCACTATCGGTGGAAAATTACAAATCTATGACTGTAAAATTTTAAACTTGTTCTATTAGAACTTTAAGCCTACAAATATGAAAAGGAAATCAACATTAGGCCAAAGGGGCATAAATTCATTGTT
Organism: Taxus wallichiana var. yunnanensis; assembly: GCA_018340775.1. NCBI lineage: Eukaryota > Viridiplantae > Streptophyta > Pinopsida > Cupressales > Taxaceae > Taxus > Taxus wallichiana. Next base: position 192,935,895 of record CM031237.1, on the reverse strand, counting down.
CTAAACATGTAAATCTTTAAATGAGAATTTAAATGTATTCAATCTCATAGATTAAAAATGAAGTAGGGTTTTGTCCAAGTAGGAAACTCTAAAATGGAATCAACTAAATAATAACTCTAGATTTAGAGTGGAAACCTCTATAATCTTCAAATGGAATACATTACACTAATAAATCCATAATCCAAACTAAACTAAGAAATATTTCTCCAAATGAATCCCTCCATGGCTTCCTTCCTTGCTCCCATGGCTTCCATTTCTCCAACCTGCAAATTAAACAAAAGAAAAGAGACCAAATGAGGAGGCTAGGGAAAAGAAAAATGTTTAATAAAATTCCATAAGGATAGTTAGGGTTAGTATGGAACCCTAAGATCTAGTGGCCACCTACAATTGTTAGGTAAGAATGAATATTTTGGGCTATTAAATAATTTAAAGGTATGTGTAAATGGGTGAATGGGGCCACTTAATACCCTTGTATGTTAAGTTAATTATGTAACCCTTCTAGTATGTTTTAGTAAATGATCCAATGGACATTAAAGAAAATAATTTAAGAGAACTAAGGATAAGGGTTGATTAAATGTGAGCTGAATGTTAATTCCTAAGAGGGAAACTATTTAACCTAGTAAAAGAAATTAATGGACACTTATCTAGTGGATGGTAATTAAATTAACATTTGAAATGGATTAAGAATTTTTAAGTATTAACCTAGACTTGACCCATTCATTGTAATATAGAAAATTGTTGGTAGGAATTAATTAAACATATTATAGGGTTGACATCCTTGCAACCTAAAACAATTTTATTACCACATCTTTCTAGTTAGTTATTAAGCTTTAATGTAGTTTTAGAACGCGTCAAAATTCTTGGGCCTTACATCCTCTGCCATCTCATTTTCATCAGGATCTCACGAGTAAAGGATTGTTGTATTTATTCTTGTGACTCGATCCCTATAACCTATTACATTGTGAACACCTGTAAATAAAAAAAATCGCTTCTACAATTATAGAGAAACAACTAATTTAAAAATCAATATAAATATTCCTTAAAGTGATAAGATTCCAGTTGAAAATATATTATAGGAATCATATAATTTCAGAAGTATTGTATCTGGTTTTTGTTTCTCATGTATTTAAGAGCAATATGAAATTTGAATGGAGAAGATAGACCCATGTCAAAAAAACCCACCAATTGGGTTAAGATCTCTTCAAAACCCAAAGTAGAATGACTGGTCATTTTCCTTGTATACTAATACAAGCATTTTATTTGAGATACGAGAGGAGTTAACCACACTGAAACCAACGTTAGTGTTGTAAATTTAACGATATCTAGATAGTTGTACAAGAATTAAATAAAATAAATAAAATGAATGTATAAAACAAATATTATAGAAAAATTCACTGGAGAGATAGAAAACCCCACGTATATCTAGTCTTGTATAACATCATCTAGATACAAAGTTATGGTGAGAAGGTTTTTCTACGGCATGGTTTCCCCAACCCATGTAATGATTATGTTGAGCTTCTTTGAGCCACCGTCATATGTCCAAAAACATTAACAAAGACTACAAAATCACATACAAATTATTTTTAAAACATTCTAATCCGAGAAAATCAAGAACATCTATTTTCTTGTTTCATGTCTTGGAAATGTTTCCGATATCTAAAACATTCCCAAAATCTAAGCGACATGTTACCCTCCTAGTTGAAACGTCTCTTTTGACATTATTGAGTCAAATTAACAAACAACAATCTGCTACTTCGATTCAATTCCTTCGAATGCAAGCCAACATGGCTCAATTAGTCAATCATCGCATTAACAGGCTCCTAGGGTACCACATCCCCTCCTTTTCCAAATGGACTGAATGGGGTGCCCATCACTCAACCTCCTATCCAAAACAAGGTCTTAAGAGCACCAACACAAACCTATAGAACCTTACATTATTAGCATGGATATATTTGGCATTTCTCCTTCTATCTCTTGTGATGGGTTTTCTAATCCCACCCTCCACATCAAGGCCTTTTGCATCTTACACAATGAGTGGAACAAAACCAATTCATACATTGCCACCAAAATCATAGATAAAAATCTCACTGTAGATGCTTTGGATTGGTACCATATTTTCCTCCTAATTCCATTGTTTAGATAGAGTCCTTTATTATAGCCCCTGGTGAACAAATTTCAATATCATGATCTACTTGAGAAAAATTTCAGTTCTTTCATCGATCGCCAACATTCTCAAAATGAATTAACACAAGATTTTAGCAAGTGTTGGTAGACCCTATCCACATGAGATGAACATAATATGGCTAAAGATATCCTCATCCAAGTATTATGTTAAGCTCTTGAAGCTTGCCTTCATTACAAGGTGACGTATTTTCTCCTACTTCCCTAGAAGAAGCATTTGAAAAGCCAAAATGAAATACTAGATCTCATGAGGGAATTTGAGAAATCTCCTCCTAAGACACAACCCGACAAGAAAGTACAAATCTTTCAACATTCTAAGAACAATAAAATGACAGACGACATAGTCTCCGATACTCTTCCTCTTGTCACTTCTTCAAATATTACTATGCTTAAGATTGATCAACAACATAATAACAAAAAAATAACGTAATTATCTTTAACAATTGAGGAAGGAAGATTTAAAACTTCAATTCCCCGATATGTTTACTACGATCTTACATCCTTTCAACCTATTCATCATTGGCATGATGAAAAAAATATTTTGTAGTATGCTTATTTAGGCCACTCCGATGAAAATTTTCGTGCACTACAAATGGTTGCCATCAAGTTCTTATTAGGTTCCCATTTTGACTATGATGCCATCATGTGAGTGAATTTAACCGAGGTGGTCAAAGGTCATGATGAGGATCAACAAAGGATTGTCATGAAGATATCCACCAAGATAATGAGAAGGCACATATCTTCTCTAATACTACATTTATTCACAATTTTGCTTAAAGTTCTAAGAATGAAGAAAATGCAATAGATAACTTAGTAGCCTTAGATTATCCTGCTAAAAATACAGTCAAAATTAATAATGTAAAGTGTTTCATACCTTATGTAGAACCTAAATATTTTGTAGCATTCTAGCCTCATTATATTTCATTAATGCTCTTGTTTATTCTCTTAATAAACTAAAATATACACGAACCACATGTCAAGGATATGATCACCAACACATGCCTCCTTTGGGATGTATTTAGTTACTCATCATCGTATCTCCTAGACTTTCTACATCAAAGTCATGGTTTTAACTTTTCCTCTATCCTATAATATTCTCCTAGGGCATCCTTAGACTCATTGTATATGTTCTATTACTTCTTTCACGTGTTATTGTGTGAATTTCACTCACCAAGGAGAGATTTATAAGATTCATTGGGAAATAATCCTCGTATCTATGATACAATCCAACAAAAGGGGTCATTAAAGCTCCCAACACTCGAATTATCTCCTATCATGTTTCAATAATATTAACATTTTAACTATACCATAGATATTCTTCATGGTAATGCTGCTCATCCCAAATTTGTCGGGTGTATGCCTTCTTATTACTTGGAGTTGGATGATGAAAATTTTGATGAGGGTGAGTTAGAATCAATACTTCAGATCTTCATGAGCTTATCATATCCTAGTTACCTCCTTCCTTGTGGCCTTGCATGAAACCTTTTGTTCTAGCAACCATCTCACGTGACAAAGTGCAACTCCCATTAGATCATGTGGTCTACTTAGAGACCATAGTTGACTCTTGTGCAAAGTGGATACTTACACATCGACTATGATGACAGCATACAAATTAAATGACCATAACATAGCTATATATGCCTATATTTATGATAGGAAGTCTTGCATTACCAAGATACCCTTCACACCAAAGTATCTCATGATGTTAACATCATCATAATACTATATTTTTCTCTTTGTTGTCTTTCTTGTAGTTGAACCCATCAATTTTGTCTAACTTTTGTAGAGGAGTTTTAAGAACCCATAGAGTCCTATGAATAGGAGGTTTTTAGCTTGGAGTTTGGTTTCCCCATAAATGTGCTTCTAATTAGCAACAAGAGTTCGATAACACGTTCATATTGCACCTAGAATTTTTATTAACCTTATAATAATCCTTAGGATCAAATCTATTAGCTTGCTTTAAGAGCTCACTTTTCCCTCATTTCACCAATGTTTGTGAGTCAAGGGAATTTTCTTGTGAAACAGCCCAACATATGCCATTTAACACATCTCACCTGAAAGGAATTCATAAATAATTAGTTTCTTCTAAGCTCCAAACCATGTTTGAAGAAGGACATGATCTGCTATCTCTTGCTCCATGTCAGTAGAGACACATAACGTCTCAAAAGGTAGCCAAGATCTATTTTTTTAACTATTTGATCCTATTGGAGATCCAATAGATTTGGTAATATTTAGTAGGACATCATCCTCATACTCATGTAATGGTAACCCTTGAAATATACACTGTAAAGGGATGGTATTATTGTTCTTATTGAAAGGACCAAATCTAGGGTACTATCTTTTAATGAAAAGCCACATGTTCCCTAAACAACATGGTCCTCCTAATAAAACAAGATTTATATCTTCTTGGAGACTAAACTTGATAAACAAGAAGCCATTAGCCATAGATGAAATAATAATTTCTCCCAAAAGGATTCCAATTTCTTAATGGCCATTTCCTAACAAAATAAATGTTAGGTTGAGGACATGCTAGACAATTTTTCCTCTCGGAAAAATTGAACAAACACAACCTTGCACAAAGGGAAAAATGGAGAGGTTGGTTTAGTCATGCAAGTTCACGTTCGATTCCAAAAATCAATTTGCAAAAAGTATCGAAAATGGAAATGCAAGGTCACAAAATAAAGGGTGGCCAAGGGAATGTCAAAGGAGATCAGATCTCTAGTGGAAGGATGGAGTTCCAAGCCCAAAAATTCATAGTTTCGACATTTGATATTTCGGAGAAAAGGTAGGTGAGCAGTGAAAAAAATCCCAAAATCAAATTGTGCGAAAGTTTGAATTTCATACTTTCTAGTTTCGAATTTTGGAGTCTTCACTTGGAAAAATGGAAACAATGGCCTTAAAGTCCAAAATCCCAAACTTTGAAAGTCTAAAATTTTGGAATTTTTGGTTTTGGGGTTTCGTAAGTCTCGGTGAGAAAAAAATGGAAAAGGCAAAGTAGCAAAGTCTAAAATCCCAAACTCGAAAGCCCTGAAATTTTCTACTTTCAAGTTTGTGGTTTCGTAGATCTCTGAAGCAAGTTCGAAAGGGTTCATATTTCAGAAGTCAATGCAGGTTTCTGTGGTGTGAGCGCGGTGGCATTTTTAGAATTCATAATTTCAAGGACTTCATAGGTTCATGGTTTTGGATTTGAGTCTTCAACAAGCAAACATGGAAAAGTAACCAAGAATGTCTAAAATTCTGAAGTCTAAAATTCAAAAGTTTGGACTTTTAGACTTTAAAACTTTAGGGTTTTAGAGTTTGGGGTTTTAGAATTTCATAACAACATAAAAATCACACTTCAAATTCTAAAACTTGGAAACTGAAACACCAAAATTTTAGACTTTAAGACTTTTGGATTTTCGAACTCTCAGTCCACCATTTTTACAGAATGACACCTCGACCTTCAGATGGCCATAATTGTTTACTAGGAGTTCAGATTTATGCAAGAAATAACTTTTAGAAGGCTCTTGGGATAACTTTAAATTATTGGGACTAAGTTATTCAAAATTAATAAATACATTCCACCATTTTTAGGGTGTTAGGCTTCTCACCTACCCCAATACTGAAGGTATGGGCTTCCTTCTTGCCCAAAAAGGAAGATTACATGGAGGTATGGGTTTTGTCATTAAACCCATGCTTTTTGTAGGAGAATTCAATGCATTCTAGGGGGTTGAAGAAATAATCTGAATTCTTCTCTCCCCCCTTATCTCATTTTCTTCCTAAATATTGTAAGGAGGGACATTTTTCTAAAGGTTGGACATTTTTCTTTACACCTTCCTTTTTTCTGTTTGTAAGTGATCTTGTGGAGTTCAAACCTCCCATCTAAACTATAGATGCAATATTTCCTCTTTGCCATTGTAATGAACTATATAAAATTTTTAGAGCAATAAAATAAGTTTGTGGATGATTTCAACCCTCTCTTATGTTCATTTTATCTTCCTGATCTCTCATTGTAATTTTGGTTAAATGTGCAAGGTGATTGCATTACATGTTTTATGGTTTGTGTTTAATATAAAATAAGGTATTCAACATTCCTTTAGTGCATCAACTCTATTAGAATAAGTTTATTTTATAAAATCTTCTTAACCTTGTCTCCTTGGCATGTTAGAGTAGGTTTTAGGATAGATACTCTACAATTTGTTGTGTGTGCATCCGAACAGAGGAATAGGAACCAAATTTCATCCAAAGAAGTTGTTGATGGAAAATCACATCACCCCTGAATGTCTACAACCTGATGGGTTGAGACTCTCAATGTGATTGCATAACATGGAGCTTTTCCCAAGTGTGGGACCTTGCGAAATCAGAAAAGCTCTCTGGATGAAGGCCAGTTCCTATTCCTCTGTTCAGATGCACACGTAAAAAATGTAGAGGGTTTACTCAAAACCTAAACTAACTTTCCAAGGAGACAAGGTAAGAAGATGCATAAAATAAAACCTAAAGTACAAAGGTGATGCACCGAGGAATGAAGAACACCTGTCTTGCCAATAAACACAAACCATTAAAATGCAATGCAAGATAATGCACAGATAACCAGATTTGCAGTGAAAGATCAAGAGGATACAAATGAACATAGAGAGGGTTGAGAATCATCCACAGACATGCATTATTTTCTCGAAAGATTAACAAAATACACTACAAAGTGCCAAGAGGCAAAGTTGCATTATAGTTTTAGATGGGAGGTTTGAACTCCACAAATTCACTGCCAAACAAAAGAAGGGAGGGGAAAAACAAGAATGTCTAACCTTTAGAAAGAATCCCCTCCTTAAAATTTATAGGAAGAATAAGAGAGGGAAGAGAGAGGAACTTTAAATCTACCCCAACCACCTCCAGGTTACATTTAATTCATCTCATTATGGTCAGAGGTGAGAACCCTAGCAAACCAAAAAGTGGCAAACAATATTTTACATTTTTAAGAATTTTTTCTCATCCAATTAAAGATATCCAGTCGTAGTTGGACATAGGACCTCATAATATTTCCGAAAAGTCCAACCTTGCATGAATCCGAGCTCCCTGTGAAAAGTTATGGCCATCTGAATATCTGCGCCAGGGTTTGCTTCCTGTCAGCGCTCAAAATGTTGTGCCTCCCGAAGATGCGCCATAGGCACTGAAAATTACATGTCAACACTCTTTTGCCTGTGCCTTGGCGCATCCTTTTTCATGTCGACATCCTTTGCTGTGCGCCTTAACTTGTGCCTTGGCACATCCATTTACGTGTCGACACTCTTTGCTGTGCGCCCTTAACTTACACCTTGGCGCATCCATTTACGTGTCGACACTCATTTTCCTGTGCCTTGGCACATCCTTTTTCATGTCAACATCCTTTGTTGTGCACCCTTAACCTGCGCCTTGGCGCATCCATTTACATGTTGACACTCTTTTGCCTGTGCCTTGGCGCATCCTTTTTCATGTCGACATCCTTTGCTGTGCACCCTTAACCTGTGCCTTGGCGCATCCATTTACGTGTCGACACTCTTTGTTGTGCGCCCTTAACCTATGCCTTGGCGCATCCATTTACGTGTCGACACTCTTTTTCCTATGCCTTGGCACATCCTTTTTCGTGTCGACATCCTTTGCTGTGTGCCCTTAACTTGTGCCTTGGCACATCCATTTACGTGTCGACACTCTTTTCCTACGTCTTGGCACAATAAACATCGGGCTTTGAATTTCTTTGATTTCCATATTCTTCTGCTTGTCTATATCTACCCGGGGGGAAAGATATATACAATAGAAGTTTCCCGATTCCAAAGTCCCACACTTTGGGAAACGATCCATGTTATGCAATCACATTAAGAGTTTCAACCCATCAAGTTATAGACATTCAGGGGTGATGTGATTACGCATCAACAGTGCATCTTAAAAATTCTTTTTACTAAAATTTCCATGATGAAAAATAGGTGCATCTAATGAAGAATTATTTAAGTGATAAGATGTTATGGTGTGTAAGTGGTGCATAATATTAAGTTATTAAGTGATAAGGTGTTCAAACAAGGTAGCAATCTATAATGATTGGATATTAGAGACATCTAATAATAGATGTGAGTCTAAAAATTTACATTAAAAATGACATACTTATTAAAAACTAGAAAAAGTGGTACATTTCATCTCACTAGTGATGGGAGATATATCAAGAAAAAGACATAGGTAGTAAGAATTTAATTCCCTATTGTTGAAAATTTTTGCACTTGTGCAAAAATGGAAAACTCGAAACTTCATTTCGATGGAAATATTGATGAGATGAACCTAACTAGGGAAAGATATATAGTTTCTTAAAGGTTGTAAGCTTTAGTAAGTCGATAGACAAAGCAAAATGTAGCTATGTGTGTTGTTGTAGAATGCAACACCTCACGTATATTACTATCCCAATGTTCACCTTAATCAAAGTCACACAAGAGATGTAAAGGACTAAAGAAGAGCCTTGATAAAGGAGGATATAACTGTAGACCTAATGAGTTGAACTAAAAACAACAAACATAGTTGTTGTTTACATGACTGATTTTTCGTTATTAAGTTACAATTATTTTAAATTTGATCATATCCTATGATTAAATTTTATTAAGTAAGTTATTGATTTGTTTAACTCATTGTAAAATCATTACATATCATAAGAGTTGAAAGTAAAAGGAAGTACACAACTCAATTATAGAAATAATATCATTTATTCAATACAAAATTCACTATTCCACTTTGATGCCCACAAAAAAAAACCCACTTGAGACCCAAGAACAACCTAGGATTAGTTAGAAAATTTTGGAATATATATTTTTGTTTAAAATAGTCTACAACTAAGTTACAAGACAATAGTTGTCACTAACAAGTTCTAGATCAATTCTAATCCACTAGAATATACTTTTCTTTTATTAATAATTATTAGAGGTCACAAGGTCCCAAAATTTAGGGTTAGAAAGTTCAATTAGGTTTAGAGGGTAATTCCTCACCATACCCACTCTCTAACATGATTTAAAGATTCAACTTTATTTTCTCAAAATCAATGATTTAAAAATTCCCTAAATCATTCCCATTAGATAGGAAATTTTCTCACCTTTCCAATGATATAAAGAATTCCTCCTAACTCCTCATATTTCTCAAGTTATGGGCCAGCGGGCCTTGGGGGGAATTTTTTTCTCAAGAGCACGCTGCGGGCCCAGGGGAGAAAATTTTCCCTAGGGGCGGGTTTGCGGGCTGCGGGGAGAAATTTTTCTTGGAGGAGAAGTCGGGTCGGCGGGGCCATGGGAGACATTTTGGAAATTTCTCGTGTGGGGCGTAAAGCCACATTTGCACCCCTGCTCCCGCAACTCCACAATTTTGCAAGGGACATGTGGCACCTCCTAAACCATCACAGGGAAAACAAGGCGGCGGGGATAAAAAAAATTTAACCCACGGAAGAGTGAAAAGGGTAGAATTCACCCGCACCTCCTCCGATGCCTTGCAATGCCATGTGACAACTCCGATTCGGGTCAGTAGGACGATGGGGCATCGGGAAAATGTAGAAAATTTTCCCAAAACTTTCTGAGAACGAAAAGGGAAGAAAGGAACCCACTTCCTCGCCGATGCCTCGTGATGCCACATGGCAGCCCCTGATTGGCACAGTAAGTAGGCCACCGAGGAAAATTTAGAAAATTTAGAATTTTTTTTTAAAGTGCTAAGTTAAAAAAGGATCCTCCTACACCAATGCCTAGTGGTTCCATATGGCAGCGTTTGATTGGATGCGGGGTGGCGGGAAAGTTTAGAAAATTTCCGAAAATTTTATTTTGACAGTTCGAATTATTTTTTTGACGCCAAATGAAGAAAAATTTCAGAAGGCCATAAATTTTGATAGAGAGCTCGGTTTTGGGGAATGGAGGACTTTCTGGAAATCTCTAGACATCATCTTAACACATGATTCAATAATTTTTAATTTTGATGAACCTTAATGGTTTACATTAAAGAAAATGATCTCGTAAAATTTTACAAAGTGCAAACTAGTAAATTTTAACTTATAAGATTTGTTCAATTTGATCTTATTCCTCTCTCAACATGTCAAATAGACATGGAGAATTGTTCTTAGATGGATTTAAGAATGATTTCAAGATTTAATTTGTCTGATTGATTTGCAATTTGAAAATTTACATCTATTGACAACAAAATGATTGTAAGAGGGTTGAGCCCATTTTTGCTAAGTTTTCTAAGAAGTTCCTTAAGTATTTTTCCAATTGGATTCGTTTAGGGCATACTACTTCAATTTAATCATTTAGTTTGTTATTTCATTGTTGCAGGTTTGAACTGTGCATTTTTGGATAAAGTATTTGCCAGTTTGAAAATACAAAACAAAGATCAAATTTTAAAGGATCTATTCGCCATTTTCATCTTCCAAGTATTATGATTCATTCCAATTCTAATCTAAAACATTTAGTTGATTCAATTTAACTATTCAAAAGCTAGAATACATCTTTGATTTCTAATTTTCACATATTTCAAAAGACAGAGTATTACACTTCCTTCATATGCATTTCTTTCTTTCAAACAGAGATTACAACTCACATCTAGGTGATCGAATTCAATATAATAATGTAATTTCAAGAAGGTTATGCAATCCTTTATTGATTCAAAAAGACAACTTTAAAACTTCCTTCTCGCATGCTTCAATTACATCATACAAAACACAATTTCTTGCTTTCAAAAGAACAAAATGGAGTATGTCTCTTTCACATTTTAATTTACACTTTCATAACTAATACAACATCTTTCTAGTACAAAAATGTACAAGTTCATCCACTTCAAGTGGGAAAGGTCTACGATAAAATTTCATTTCACAAGGGACTGTCAAAACTGTTTTTTTCTCAGCTCCAGAACAACAACATGCAAATTTCTCATTCTTCTAATTTGATCACCACAAGTGTAGCGAAAAGGAAACGTTCTCCACCCAAAAGAGGCATCAAATGAAAAGGAGAAGCCATCCTTCTTCATTGGCCCCGAGCCCCACACACAATGCAATAAAACACGTGATCCAAATCATGGCAACAACAAGCTTCCACAAACACACAAGCAACATTTTTACAATAAAAACATAGTTCAAAAACAGAATGTAGTTTACAACTACATTAAAGCATGAAAAACATTACCGAGACTTCATCAAGCAAGCAAAAGGAGAAAAAAACTATGGGATGATTTTTATGCCTCCAAAAAAGGGAAACGAGTATCACCACCTGAATTACAAACCACCAAAATATAGTATATCAAATCCCTTACATTACTTATACCTCCCCCAAATACCCCTTATTCCTCACATTTTATTATGCTTTCCCAACCTCTTATGAAACCCCATAATGAGTAAAGAAATGCGAGCTATTTCTTTGTAAGGTGGAACCCAAATCACAACTCCCTCCACCCTTATACCTCCCTAAAACCAATTTTTCCTCCCCAAAAATAAACCCCATATTCTTCTCCTACACCATTCCTAGGCCATCTATCCAACAGCCCACAAACTTGCCAAAACATTCACACATTAACATTTACATTAAAAAAAGAAGAGCATTTCAAGAGCCAAGCTCTTACCTCTCCATGATGGAGTTTTCCAAGTTTCAAACAACAGTAATTTCCAAGAAACCAATCCAAAATCCACCAAAAATAAGCATGCAACAATCTTCAAGCTTCCCCAAAACCAAGAGCTCCAAAAACAAGGAATTCACCCAAGAATGAAGTCTCCAAAAGTTGAGAAACCCCAAAACAAGGCAAGGAATTCAAACTTAATAAAACAGGGAAGAGAAAAGGATGAGGTGGATCCATGTAGAATGCCACATCACACATCCTCAACCCAAACCCAAAAGTCGATTTCATTCTCCAATGCATAATAAATTGGTGGGTGAATAATATGACAATTTACTTACATACTCAAATCCAACCCACACCCCAAAGGACTGAAATTAAACCATGTAAGAAAAGTGCAATTAAAACTTACAATTTGACTTACACAAATGCATTATAAAAGTCTAAAATCAACCCTCTAACCATATGTATGGTTGGTAAATGAATTTAATAAGTATGGGACAAGTTTAACTTGTCCCACAAGCCTCCAAAATCAGCCTCTAAGGACAAATTCGAATTTCCAAGAAAGTGGAGTGTTTCACACTCAAAATTTAACTTACACATCACTTACACATCTCTTACAAATTACTTATAACACTTTAAATCATGGCCAACAACTCTCATTAATTACTCTCTTATGACATATTTTAATTAATTAACTTAACAACATGATTACGCACAATTTTACACACCATTTAATGAATAATGAAATGGTCAATGCACCATAAAATAAAGACATGCAATCATAAACAAAGGAACCAATAAATAAATACACATAGCCCCTTGGTAACATTTAAATGTGATCCCCCATGGGAATCCCTAACACACACAAACACAAAAAAAAATACTAGTCGTCATGGTGACCTTGTTGAATTCATCTAGAATTCCAGTGTGGTTGGTCTCCAATCCCCAAATGTTTGTTGTGATATTTTACCTTCAAAAGAAAAATACCTCCTTTGGCATGGTGGCCATATAAGAACATCTAAAATAATATAAATAAAATTAAAAAATCATCTCGATATATGGATCACAACAACATCCAAGCAACCAACAAGATCATTTGCAATTTTACTCAACAACTATATCATCATCAAATAATTTCCATTTCTAGGTCTACTCATAATATCCAAATATCACATGTCCGAACAACATCCATAATATAACAATGTTAAACAATATATCAACATCAATATCCAAAATGTCTTTAATAATTATCATGCATCATAACTGAATCAAGTCAACAATAATCCATGATCTAACATCTAACATCATACTATAATAAAGTCCATAATCATGTCCATAATATAATCAACAATATCATGATCAGTATAAAAAAATGTGTCAAAGGAAAGTGGGCACTACATCCCCCTCCCCTTAGACTCAACTTCCTCTTGGAAGTCATTGGAACAAATGTAGAAACCGAACTCATAGAAGAAGAACATCCTCCAATGTAGCTATAGTCTCATCTTATTTGTCCAACTATACTGGGACCGATCAACCTCTCTACCTGAAGGCCTAGGGTCCTGCAATATAGGATGTGAATGGGATCCACCATCACCTACCCCTTATCCTACACCTACAATGATGTCGAATCTAACACATGAGAAGGATCAAACATATTTCGTAAAATTGAAACATGAAACACATCATGTATGTGAGAAAAGCTAGGTGGAAATTCTAGATGTTAGGCCAAAGCACCGATGCACTCCATGATCTCAAAAGGACCCATGAATCTAGGAGCTAACTTAGAATATTTTCCATAACAGATAGGGTTGTTATGTGGCTTGACACGAAGGAACATCTTCATGCCCACATAAAAACTATGATCGGTCTTATGCTGATCTACATACTTCTTCTACTTGTCATGTGCCTCCTGTAGTCTCTATCTTGATCAAAACCACCTACTACTCCATGTCCTACAAAAAAATTTGTCCAAGAGTAACCATGTCCTCTAGCCTATCCTAGTTAAGAGGTGTCTTGCACTCTCTACCATGCAAATCCTCGAAAAGGAGACATGCCTATAGAATTCTGAAAACTATTATTGTTGGCAAAATCCACCAATTATAGGTACAACTCCCATCTAGATTGTTGATCGATCACATACACTTGAGCATGTCAACTAAAATCTCATACATCCACCTAGTCCTGTCCATTTGTCTCGGGGTGATATGTTGTATTGAAATTGATATTTTCCCAAGGGCATACTACATGGTAGTCCAAAATGGGAAGTGTACAAAGGATCACGGTCACTAATCATCTTCTGCAAAATCCCATGCAACCTAAAAATATCATCAAGATATACCTACGCCACTGCACTAGATGTATAAGTGGTCTTCACTGGAGACAAGTGAGCTACTTTTTTCAATTTATCAACTGTGACCATGATGGTGTCATTGTGATATCTCGACATCGATAGCCCAATAATGAAGTCCATGGAAATGGTGTCCCATTTCAACTCCAAAGTATAGCACGAGGAAAGAGAAGCCCAAATGGATGCTTTGATGCTCGACCTTTACTTTCTAGCACTCCAAACATCTTGACATGAACTAAGCCACATATCTATGAATTCCTCTCTAATGATACAATTGTCTCAAGGTGTCTTGTGCATCTTCTTCACCCTAGAATGGGCTGAATAGGGTCTATGATGTGCCTCTGTCAAAATGTCCCGCCTCAAGCCTCCATTTTTGGGAACATAAATTTGTCCTCTGTTATTGAGAAGGCCATCTGTCTCTCATGAGAATCCATCAAACTTCCTTTCAAGGGGTCTCGAGACTCGATCTCTTCTCAAACCGCAATGTAGAAGTTGTTAAGAGGATGTTTCTAAAGAAACCTACTCTGCAAATCAAATTTGTGCTCACTAAGGTGGTCATAGCCACATGTCTCCGTTTGGTGAGAGTGTCGACACCACATTCTCCTTCCCTTTTATATGCTCTATCTCCTCACAAAGAAACTCCATCCAACACCGCTAATTGAGCATTGATATTGGGCTACGTGAAGAGGTGGTGAAGACTCAAGTGATCTGTCTTGAGTGTGAATCTCTGACCAAGAAGAAAGTGCCTCCATCGAACCAAAGCGTGCACAATTTCCATAAGCTCAAGATCATGAGTTAGATAATTAATCTTGTAATCTTTGAGTTTGCGAGACTCAAAAGCCGCTACTCTGACCTCCTACATCAACACACCTCCAAGCCCTGCTAAAGAAGCATCCATGCAAATGAAAAACTCACCATGTGCATCGGGCGCAAGGATAGGTGTTTTAGTGATGCATTCCTTCACTGTCTTGAATGCATGCTCACACTGTCTCGACCGAAAAAACTTCTTCCCTTTCGTTGAAGGGAAGTGACGGGGTGCAATCAATCGAGAGAATTCTGAACAAATCTCTAGTAGTAACTGCTATTCCTATGAAGGTGCGCACTCTCACGTCATAGTAGTGGGTGCTTGTCTAATCCAAAATAGCTCTAATATTTGAAATATCGATGGCAATACCTTCCCTAGAAATTATAGGTCCCAAATAATACACCTCCATCTGGAAGAAAGGACACTTCTACAAGTTCCCGTAGAGATACTACTCCCGAAGACACTGAGGAACCTATCGAAGGTGCCCCTCGTGCTCCTCATGCATACATGAGTAGATGAAAATGTTATTAAGGAAGATGAGCACAAAGTGATCTAAGAAATTCTGAATAGCCCATTCATCAAATTCATAAACACTACAGGGGGCATTAGTCAAACCAAAAGGTACCACAGTGTGAACTCATAGTGGCCATATCTCAAATACGGAAGTCGGTCTTATGAATGTCCACCTCTTAAATCATCGATGATGGTAGCCGACTTAAGGTCTATCTTAGAGAAAGTTTTGGCTCTGTTCATCTTATCAAAGAAATCATCAATGGATGGAAGGGGATAATGATTCTTGATTGTTACCTTATTTAGGTAGTAGTAATCAATACACAACCACAAGGATCCATCCATCTTCTTTTCAAAGATCATCGGTGTACCCCAAGGGGACACGCTAGGATGAATTAGGCCCTTCTAAAGAAGGCCCTCAAGCTGCAACTTGAACTTGCAAAGCTTTGGGGTGGTCATCTGATAAGGTCCTCATGAGATAGGCTCTACTCCCGAAACTAGATCTATATGAAAATCAATCTCTAGTGGGGGTGGTAACCCCGGTAGCTCTTGTGGAAAGACTTCTATAAAATCTCTCAAATGGGATGACCATCTAGCGATGGTCCACTAGACCTATCCTCTAATTTATCACTGATTGTAACAACATACATTTGAAAACCCCATCACACGCACTGCTTAAGCTGCATAGCGGAGATGGTGCGAATAGAAATGGGTCTCCTAACCCCCACTATCACTGTCTCCACTCCTAGATCATCTATGCAAGATATAATCTTATGGTAACAATCCACTCGGCTCTATGTGCGAGATAACCATTCCATACCCAAGATGACTCCATAAGAGCCCAACAAAAGGATATAAAGATCCGAGGTAGTGGTGAAAGGTCCCAAATCCACCACACACTCCCTAACTAAGGATTCTACAGAGATCTTGGCTCCATAATCCATCTCAATATCCTAACTATTGATGGCAAAGATAAGAATGATTTTCATTCAATGCATGTATATCATCAAACAAGAGTGCAGAGCCTTATAAAGGCTGTGGGAGGAGAGAAGGAGAGAGGACAGTTATAACTGTCCATTAACTATCCATTAACAATAATGGATTAAACTAATGCTAACATTCCCCCCCTTAATACATTGTTCGTACAAACATACATTTCCAGATAGAGAGTCCCCCCCTTAATGAGAACACCGCAAAGAGGGTCTTCACACAAGCATGCCTACATGGTCTCGATTCACATGGTTTTTCTAAGGTTGACCATAAACCTAGAGGGATAGGAACACTTTCTCGACTGTTCACCTCGGTGGTTTTACAGGATTACCATGAACCAAGAGGATTTTACCTCGGTGGTTTTACAGGTTTACCACGAACCCAAGAGGATGATACCTCGGTGGTTTTATAGGATTACCATGAACCCAACTTCAAGTACCATGTGCTGCTTTCAGTGCTTTTCTGCTCCCCATGACACTCTTCAGTTTAGGAGGTCCCAAACAGGAAACTATGCACCATCTGCACTTTATTCAACAACTAAACAACGTAGGAAAAAAACAAACAATACTAAAAATATTCCACATTCACTTCTAAGAATCATAGTAATCATGTTCTTATTTGTAGCCACTGATGTTGATTTTCATTTAGCCAATCTTCAACAGAAAGGAAAACAATAAGCACATGAATGTTGCCCTTGACTAAGTCATTTTTGCCCATAATGTGAAATAAGAACACTGAGAAATAAATCACATCAAAGAACATGCTCCTCGAATAATCCATTTTCAGCATCCGATCACAAAACAACAGAACACAGAAACAACACTGAAATTGAAATAAACTCAAACCAAAAATTGAGGAATAGGTCCTCAATACCTTATTCTGCCACAATCTCTATCGGTGGCCTCGTCACACTGTGGGCGTAAGAGGTCGCTTGATTTCCTCTAGCCTTCATTGTCCTCTGCCCTCCTTCAATTTTGCTTACGAGTAATTTAAATTCTCGTAAGATAATGAGTCGATAATAATCTCCCTTCATCTTGTAGTAGAAGACTGTGGACTCACCAGTGCAGAAGAGGGAATAATATGCTCATCAATGATTGTAAGAATGTCATTGCAAATCCTGCAAAGTTCATCCTCAACTTTGTGATGGTACTCTTTGATCCATTTAACATTAACATCATTGCCCTTTGCCTCTTCTTTTTTCTCAATGGATGACATAATCCGCCATGAAGCTCTTCGTGCCCTAATGACATTCTTGTAGCCAACTGAAAGCAGGTTCCTTTCCTCTACTGTGAGCTCAACATCTAACTTGGCAACTTTCTTCATTGACTCCACCATTTCATCATATCATTCAGCCTACTCCGCAAGCTTTGCCATGTACACATGGTTCTCCCTCTCTTTTTCCGTCATTTTCGATGTGAATTGGCATGCAGAACCCTCAAATTTGGGGTTAAAAAGAGTGGAATCAAACTAACTAGATGAAAATCATAGTATCAAAAGAGGGAACCTCAAACTCCTTGCATAAGCTTTCCTTTTTTCTCGCTCTTCACACAAACCCTCCATGATGAAGTAGGAAGTAAATTACCGTGGTTTGTAATTATTGACAAAATAGGTCGTAAATGTCCGCCGATTCTTCACACCAAGTTTTCACCAGTGAGAAGAAGAGCTGCCACGTCCAAAAATATTCTGACTTTCACGCTTGACAAGGAGAAAGAAAATTGCTGCCAAAGATGCCACGAAGGTCTCAGCAAATTATCCATGCCAAGGATAGATAATAAGCTCTGATACCAATGATGGCAAAGACAAGAATGATTTTCATTTAATCCATGTATATCATCAAACAAGAGTGCAGAGCCTTATAAAGGCTACAGGAGGGAGAGAACGAGAGAGGGCGAGTTATAATTGTCCATTAACAACAATGGATTAAACTAATGCTAACAACTATGACCCCGCCTACTTCCACCAACCTGCATCTCTCTACTAAACATGGTGTAATAAAGTAATCAAAAGAACCAAAATAAAACAAAATGGAGGTAGGAATGCCTCCAATGTTACCTGTAGTCTCAAGAAATATACTCTAATGCTCTACCTAGCAGTTCTCAATTGCGTACATCCAATGAATACACCCCATATCACCAACAGCCAGAGGCTCGAGATATGTGTCTTACCCTTGTTATTAGAGTTACGTGGGTAGTCTCTCCAAAAATGTACAAAGTAACACCACAACCAAAACAACCACCTAATCCTCCCCCTTATGTACTAGGTCTGTTCGGTACTTTGGAGTTCTATGGTGTGGATCCACGATGATTCGGATACGGTCTATTGAGTTCTCTACTAGAGAGCTCTGTTGAGTGAGCTCTCTAGGAACCCCTGTGTCTTGATAGGACCCTTAGGAGGAGGCACCATATTCGACCTCTTTTTACATCAGACCTTTGTGGAGGTCTATAAGGTGGGAGGGACTATTGTTGTTGCTTCTTTTGTGGTCTAAAATATTACTTGTTTTGAACCCTATCCACCACAAGGAAAGGTACTCGACCCCTCGATCTTGTCTCTGCATCTATCAGATGTAGCTTGGACTCGATCCGTAGCTGTTGTGTCTTTCCCGAGTCTCCTCTACTATAAAGGCCTTCTCGATGACCTCATCTAATTTCTATGGACAATGGATCCACATTGCACCTCCAATGTCTAGATTCAAAGCACTGAATGAACCCGTGGATCTGCACCTACTCATCCTACATGTAATCCACATACTGGTGTGGATCCATAAATCTACTGTCATACTTAGCCACTATAAGAGATGCCTATCGGAGGTCATGAAATTCATCTATCCACTATTGTATGAACCTTTGTGAAGAATATCTACTTTAGAAACACTCCTCAAAGAGCTCATAGGTAATCGTCGTGAGAATCAACATGGAGTTTATGTTCCTCTATCCGCCACTGGACACCAACTCCATCCCTCAGTAGATGGATCACAACACGAGCTTTTGTGTTGTTAGAAATAGGAAAGAGCTTGAAGCATCACTCAAGCTCACCAACCAAGCCTCTACCTGAAATCCACCTGTGTCACCAGAATAATGTGATGGCCAAAGCTTCAGGATCTCCCTGATGTGATCTCTGGTGTGGTGTGGTCCGATGGCCTCTAGGCCTCTCTGCATGCACACCACTAAGCATAGGTCTCGAGACCTCTCCCTATGTCCCGAAACTTCGTCACCCTACCCCCTTTGTGGTGTGACTGTACTCAGGTGACTCTACATGGAAGTTCTCTCCTCCATGCTCCTTGCTAGGTCGAGGAGATACATGACTCTCAATGGAAGTGACTCTATCATGTATGGCTACATGCCCTCCTACTGGTCCTCTTTATGTAGAGCAACATTAACATCCTGAAGAGTCTGTCAAAATCTATGGTAGGATAGCTGCTACGACATGCTCTAGAGGTGGTATGCCTAGGTCTATGTGAAAAGGCTCCTCATCTTTTCTGCACCTCCTGTACAAACCAAGGCTAGAGTTAGTTCATCTTTCTAAGTTTTATTCAGTTTCCATGTTTACTAAAATATAATAATTTCTAAACTAAGTTGTTTTCTATATTTAAAAGTGTGCTAGGTTTAAGGTTCATGTCTCAAGTTTTCTAGTGTTCCCAATGGCCCAAGATTTTGAACCACTGCTCTAATACCAAGTGTGATGCCCACTAAAAATAACCGACCTAATACCCAAGAACAACCTAAGATTAATTAGGAAAATTATATAATATTTTTTTGTTTAAAAGGGTCTACAACCAGGTTACAAGACAAAAATTTTCACTAATGAGGTCCAGATCAATTCTAATCTAGTAGAATATACTTTTCTTTTATTAACAATTATTAGATGTCACAAGGTCCAAAAATATAGGGTTAGAAAGTTCAATTAGGTTCAGAGGGTAATTCCTCACCATACCCACTCTCTAATAGGATTTAATGCATTCAAAAATTCCTAAATCATTCCCATTGGATAGGAAATTTCCTCACCTTTCTAATGATATAAAGAAGTCATCTCAACTTGTAATATTTCTCAAGTTATGGGTCAATGGGCCTTGGGTTTAAAATTTTCCCCAAGAGTGGTCCTGCGGGCCGGGAGAAAATTTTCCTCGGGGTGGGTCTACGGGCGCGGGGAAAAAATTTTCCCAGAGGAAAAGTAAGGTCAATGGGGCTGCAAGATATATTTTGGAAATTTCTTGTGTGGGGCAAAAATCCACATTAGTACCCGCGCTTATGTGAGTCCGCAGTTCCACAAGGGACATGTGGTGCCTCTTACGCCAATGCGGGAAAGCACGACAGTGGGGATAAAGAGTTTTAACACCCCGAAGGGTGAAAAGGGTAAAATTCATCTACACCTCCGCCAACACCTTGTGATGCCACATGGAAACTCCTAATTAAGCTGGCTCGGGCCGACGAGCATTGGGGAAAATGTAGAAAATTTTCCCAAATTTTTCCTCTTGAACGCAAAGGGTAGAAAGGAACCCACTTCCCCACCGATGCCTCGGGCACTACATGGCAGCGCTTCATTGGTTGCATGGGATGCGGGGGAAAATTTAGAAAATTTTCCAATTTTCTTTTGAAGCGCTAAGTTAAAAAGGATTAGACCCTTTGGCAATGCCCCGTGGTGCCATGTGGCTGCCTCTAATTGCCTACAGGATGGCAGGGCAATGGGGAAAATTTTGAAAATTTTCTCAAATTTGTTTTTTGACAGTTAGAATTTATTTTTTAACACCAAACGAAGACAAACTTCAGAAGGCCATAACTTCTAATAGAGAGCTCTGGTTTTGGGAAAACGAGGACTTTACGGAAAGATCCCGACATCCTCTTTACATAGGATTCATTAATTTTTAATTTTGATGAAGCTTAATGGTTCAATTTCAAGAAAATGCTCTGTAGACTTTTACAAAGTGCAAAGCTGGTAGATTTTAACTTAGAAGATTTGTTCAATTCGATCTTCTTCCTCTCTCAACATATCAAATAGACATGGAGAATTGTTCTTAGATGGATTTAATAAGGATTTGAAGATTCAATTTGTCTAATTGATTTACAATTTTAAATTTACATCTATTGATAGCAAAATGAATGTAAGAGGGTTGAGCCCATTTTTGCTAAGTTTTCTAAGAAGTTCCTTAAGTATTTTTGTCCAATTAGATTCATTTAGGGCATACTACTTCAATTTAATCGTTTAGTTTTTTATTTCATTGTTGCAGGTTCGAACTGTGCATTTTTGGATAAAGTATTTGCCAGTTTGAAAATACAAAACAAAGATCAAATTTTAAAGGATCTATTCACCATTTTCATCTTCCAAGTATTAGGATTCATTCCAATTCTAATCTAAAACATTTAGTTGATTCAATTCAACTATTCACAACGTACAATACATCTCTGATTTCAAATTTTCACATATTTTAGAAGACAAAGTATTACACTTCCTTCATACTTATTTATTTCTTTCAAACATAGATTACAACTCACATCTAGGTGATTGAATTCAATACAATAACGCAATTCAAGGAAGGTTATGCAATACTTTATTGATTCTAAAAGAAAACTTTACAACTTCCTTCTTTCATTCTTCAATTACATCATACAAAACAAAATTTCTTGCTTTCAAAAGAACATAATGGAGTATGTCTCTTACACATTTCAATTTACCCTTTCATAACCAATACAACATCTTTCCATTACAAAACATATACAAGTTCATCTACTTCAAGTGGGAAAGGTCTACGGTAAAATTTCATTTCACAAGGGACTGTCAAAACTATCTTTTTCTCAGCTCCAGAACAACAACATGCAGATTTCTCATTCTTCTAATTTGATCACCACAAGAGCAGGGGAAAGGAAACGCTCTCCACCCAACCAAGACATCTAATGAAAAGGAGAATCCATCCTTCTTCATTGGCCCCCGAGCCCCAACCACAATGCAATAAAATATGTGATCCAACTCATGGAAACAACAAGCTTCCACAAACACACAAGCAATATTTTTACAATAAAAAAATAGTCCAAAACATAATGTAGTTTACAACTACATTAAAGCATGAAAAACATTACTGAGGCTTCATCAAGCAAGCCAAAGGAATAAGAAACTATGGGGATGCTTCTTATGCCTCCCAAAAGGGGAAATGGGTATCACCACTTGAATTACAAACCACAAAAATATAGTATATCAAAACCCTAACATTTTTTTATGCGTCCCCATCCTCTTATGGTACCCCATAACAAGTGAATAAATGCAAGCTATTTCTTTGTAAGGTGGAACCCAAATCCCAACACCCTCCACCCTTATACCTCCCTAAAACACACTTGTTACTCCCACAAAATAAACCTCATAGTCTTCTCCTACACCATTCCTAGGTCATCTACCCAACAGCCAAAAAACATGCCAAAACATTCAAACATTAACATTTACATTCATAAAAGAAGAGCATTTCAAGAGCCAAGCTCTTACCTCTCCATGATGGAGTTTCCCAAGTTCCAAAAAATAGTTGTTTCTAAGAAACAATCCAAAAATCCACCAAACAACAAGCATGCAACAATCTTCAAGCTTCTCCAAAAGCAAGAGCTCCCAAAATAGCAAGGAATTCGCCCAAGAATGAAGTCTCCAAAGTTGAACAACCCCAAAACAAGGCAAGGAATTTGAATTTTATAGAAGAGGGAAGAGAAGAGGATGAGGTGGATCCATGTAGGATGCCACATCACACATCCTCAACCCCAACCCAAAATTCAACTTCATTCTCCAATGCATAATAAATAGGTGAGTGACTAATATGACAGTTTACTTACATACTTAAATCCAACCCACAACCAAAAGGACTGAAATTAAACCATGTAAGAAAAGTGCAATTAAAAATTACAATTTGACTTACACAAATACATTATAAAAGTCTAAAATCAACCCTCCAACCATAGGTATGGTTGGTAAATGAATTTAAGAGGTATGGGACAAGTTTAACTTGTTTCATAGCCTCCAAAATCATCCTCCAAGGAAATATTCGAATTTCAAATAAAGTGGATTGTTTCAAACTCAAAAGTTAACTTACACATTACTTAAACATTACTTATAATGCATTAAATCATGGCCAACAACTCTCATTAATTAATTTCTTATGGCATATTTTAATTAATTAACTTAGTAACATGATTACTCACAATTTTACACGCCATTTAATAAATAATGTAAGGGTCAATGCACCACAAAATAAACACATGCAAACATAAACAAAGGAAACAATTAATAAATACACATAGCCCCTTGGTCACATTTAAAGGTGATCCCCCATGGGAATCCATAACACACGCAAACTCGCATAAATAAATACTAGTTGCCATGGCGACCTTGTTTAATTCATCTAGAATTCCAATGTGGTTGGTCTCCAAATCCCTAATGTTTGTTGTGATATTTTAACCTGCAAAACACAAATACCTCCTTCGGCCTCGTGGCCATATCAGAACATCCAAAATAATATAAATAAAATTCCAAAATCATCTAGATATATGGATCACAACAACATCCAAGCAACCAACAAGATTATTTGTAATTTTACTCAATAACTATATCATCATCAAATAATTTTCATTTCTAGGTCTACTCATAATATCCAAATATCGCATGTCCAAAGAAAATCCATAATATAACCATGTCAAACAAGATATCAACACCAATATCTAAAATGTATTTAATAATCATCATGCATCATAACTGAATCAAGTCAACAATAATCCATGATCTAACATCTAACATCATACTATAATAAAGTCCATAATCATGTCCATAATATAATCAGTAGTATCATGATCAGCATAAAAAAAAATCTATCAAAGGAAAGTGGGCACTACACCCACATGAGTCGTGGGGACGTAACTTATGATTTTTGAATAAGAAATATATGTACAAGAAGAATAAACAAAAAGAGTATAGAAGAAACCCATCTTTACCTTGGGTTTTTTCTTGGTCTTCATTACTTTAGTTCTAGCTCCATATTCATCTTCTCCATCATCCATTATGTCACGGTACTTGTAGAAAAAAAGAGAAAATATCATCAATTTTTGAGCTCAAGGTTTAATATCTACTCATGTGTTATCTAGCTTCAAGAAAATAAATCATTTAAGATCAAGAAGCATAAGGTAAATCAAAATAAAAAATACAAAAAATTGAAATACTTATCTTATGTAGTTCCCAATTCCCTTTGACACTTTTTATATTGTTCATGATATCTTCTGACTATATTATGGACATTATTATAGTTTTGATTTACTACGGTGTTAGATGTCAGATCATGGATTATTGTTGACTCTTATTCATATATGATGCATGATGATTATTAGATACATTTTATATAGATGTTGACATGCTATTGGACATGGTTATATATATTTATGGATGTTGTGAGCACATGTGATATTTGGATATATTTAGTAGATAGAGAAAATTAAATTTAAAATTGATGATTATATAGTTGTTGATAAAATTGTAAGCGATATTGTTGATTGTCTAGATGTTGTTGTGATTCATATATATATTGATGATTTTGAATTATATTATATTTGTTTGGATGTTCTGATATGGCCACTAGGTTGAAAGCAGAGTTGTATTGTGCGGAGTTAAAAATATCACAACAAACATCGGGATTGGAGACCAACCACATTGGAATTCTAGATGAATTCAACAAGGTCACCATGGCAACTTGTATTGTTCGTGTGTGTGTTTGTTTGTTGTTAGGGATTCCCATGGGGGAACACCTTTAAATGTTACAAGGGACTTTATATTTTTCTTTTATTTTGTCCTTTGTTAATGTTGTATGTGTTTTATAAGTGATGTGTTCCCCTTTTATTTAAATAAATTGTGGTAAACTAATATGAGTAATCATATTGGTAAAAATTAATTAATCAAATTGGGACATAAGAAAGTAATTATTAGGGTTGTTGGCCTAAAACTAAAGTGTTGTAAGAAATGTTTAAGTGATGTGTAAGAAATGTGTAAATTAATTTTAGAGTAGGAAACACTCCACCTTCTTTGAAATTCGAATTTGTCCTTGGAGGCTGATTTTGGAGGTTTGTGGGACAAGTTAAACTTTTCTCATACCTCTTAAATTTTCATACCAACCTTACCTATGGTTGGACAGTTAAATCTAGACTTTTATTATGAATTTTTGTAAGTCAATTTGTAGGTTGTAATTGCACTTTCTTACATGCTTTCAATTTCAGTCCTTATGGGGTGTGGGCTTGATTTGAGTGTGTAAGTAAAATTGTCATTTATTCACCTACTTATTTATTGTGCCTTGGAGATTGAAGTTGACTTATGAGTTGGAGTTGAGGATGTGTGATGTGGCATCCCACTTGGATCCACCTCATCCTCTTCTCTTCCCTCTCTATATATTTAAATTCCTTGTCTTGTTTTGGGGGTTACTGGAACTTGCATTGCTTCATTTTGGGTGACTTATTTTGGTTTTAAGATTTCTTGCTTTTGGAGGAGATTGGAGATGGTTGCACACTTGTTGATTTTTGATCTCTTGGATTGCTTTGCATTGGAGAGCTTGTTGTTTTGAACTTGGAACAACTCCATCATGGAGAGGTAAGAGCTTGGCTCTTGGAAATGCTCTTCTTTTATTTTTGTGCTTATGTGAATGGCTGAGTGTTTGAATGTGTTGTTTTATTTGTTGGCTGGTTGGGTAGACTACCTAGGGATGGTGTAGGAGAAGACTATGGGGTATTTTGGGGGAGGCATAAGTGTTTTGGGGAGGTATAAGTGTGGAGGGAGTTGGGATTTGGGTTCCACCTTACAAAGAAATAGCTTGCAATTATTTACTCCTTATGGGGTGCCATAAGAGGTTGGGGAGGCATAAGGAAATGCGAGGAATAAGGGGAACTTAGGGGAGGCATAAGTACATCTTAGGGATTTGAAATTATGTATTTTGGTGGTTTGTTCTTAGGTGGTGATACACATTTCCCTTGGGAGGCATAAGAAGCATCCCCATAGTTTATTGCTCCTTTGGCTTGAGTGATGAATCCTAAGTGTTGTTTGTTGTCTTTATTTTGAATGAGAAATTTTCCTTTGTGTTGTGGAAGCCTATTGTTGCCATAAGTTGGAAAACATCTCTTATTGTATTATGGTTGGGACTTGGGGGCTAATGAAGAAGGATGACTTCTCCTTTCATTGGATGTCTTGGTTGGGTGGAGAGCATTGCCTTTCTACTTATTCTGTTGTGATCAAATTGAAATAAAGAAAATGGAGGATATTCATGTTGATGTTCCAGAGCAGAGGAGAAAGAAAATTTTGATAGTCCTTGTTGAGATTATTCTTATTATAACCCCTTCCCACTTTGAATTGGATGACCTTGTACATTATTTGTGATGGAGAGATTTGTTGTAATGGATATGAAAATTGCAATTCGAAATGTGAAAGAGATATACTCATTCTCTGTTTTTGAATAAATGTGGAAGAAATTGTATTTTGTATATTATAGTTAAGGAAGAAGATAAATTTCAGAAAGTCCCTTGCGAAACTACTTTTTAAAACCATTGCCCCACTTGATGTGGATGACAATTTAATATGTATTTTATGCTGAAGAGTTACTATGTTTTTTGAAATGAAATCCCTTTTGAATGTGAAAAAATATACTCTATATTCTGTTTGTAAAAGGAATGTAATGAGAAGGAGTTGTGATTGTAAAGTTGTATTCGATCAATAAAAATAAGAAGTTATAAAAGAAATATTTTCAATTGAATAGATGTTGTTTTACCTTATATAATGACGTTGTTATTGTTTGAAATATGCTTTGAAAATGTTGTACAACTCTTTGTTCGAATGTGGAAAATGTATCTAGAATTGTTGCATCCTCTGTGTTTTGAAAAGCACATTTTTTTGGAATGGAAATAGAAATTGCTTTCTTGTTTCTACACTTTGATTGAAGGAAATACAACATTGTAATATTGTATTAGAATGGAATCATATTTTAAAGTTTGGTAAATGCAATGGATCAATTCATGTTAGAAGTTGTAGAGCTTTGATAGATGAATTTCAAATAGGAAAATAATTATTAAAAATGTACAAAAGCGACCTGCAGACTAGGAAAGACATTTGAAACATTAATACAAGCTAAGAAAGATCAAAACAATCCCAAACAAACTATAATACTTAAGAAATTTTCATAGAACCTTTCAAAATCGAGCTCAAACAATTTCTTAGTCATTTTTACTATTAAATTGGGGAAATTCGAATTGATCTTCAATCAAACAATTTAATCCTTGAAATCTATCCTAAATTCTTCCAAGTGAAATCCTCCATGTCTGTTTGGCATGTTGAGAAAGAATTAATGGTGGATTTGAACAAATAATTGATAAGTTAAAAATACAGTTCACTTTCTAAGTGACAGAAAGATGTTTTCTCAAAATTGACCCTTTAAAATTTATCAAAATTAAATTATTAAGATCTCTGTGCAAAGAATATGTTGAGAGATTTCTAGAAAGTCCTCATTTTCCAAAAATGGAGTTCCGAATCAAAGTTATGGCCTGATGAAGTTTTTATTTCTTTTGGCTTCAAAAATATTATAACTGTCAAATTTAATTATTAAAATATTCTTGAGCGTACACGCGAGCTATTTTTTTATTTTTTTCCAAAAGGCACAAAGTCGAAATTTGCCCACCACTTTGCTAATCTATCAAGCCTTCATTTTGTCAAAAATGATTTAAGTCCAAAAAGTAAATTTGACAATTTTTCCTCCACGGCCCCGCCACCTCGTGGCCAATCATTGATCGAAACGTGGCTTTGTTGGGTTTCGACAAAGGATTAGATCTATTTTAACCTTATGCTCTTTCAAAATAAATTTGGAAAAAAATGTAAGTTTTCCCCATGCCTCGCCGGCCCATAGCTAATCACGAGTTGCCATGTGGCTTCACAAGGTGTCGGTGAAGGAGCAGATCCTTTCAAGCCTTAACACTTTAGGAAAATTTTGGGAATAATTTCCAAATTAACCCCGTTGACCCACCAAACCGCAGTCAATGGTTGGTTAACACATGGCATCTTCTCACATCGGCGGAGGTGTGGGTTCCTTTCAACCTTTTTCCCTTCTTTTTGAATAGTCAAATTTTCCAAATGTTCCCCACCGACCCGCTGACCTACAGCCAATAAGGAGCTGCCATGTGGCCTCCCTAGGCATCGGGGAGGTGTGGGTGTAAAATTCACTTTGTCCCAAAAGGGAAAAAGTGCTAAATGCCTTCCCCGCTCCGCCGGCCCGCGTCTGGGAAAATTTTTCTTCCCGCTCTACCGGTCCACTTTTCTCCTTCGGGTGAATTTTTCTCTCCAAATTCCGTAGACCCGAGTTGGGAAAAAAATTTCTCCAAGGTTCGCAGGCCGGGTTGGGGATAAATTTTCCTCCCAGGGCTTCCAAGCTTGCTCTTGGGAAAATTTTCACCCCAAGTTCCGACGGCCCATAACTTGAGAAATATGAAGAGTTAGAAGGACTTATTTATATCACTGGAAAGGTGAGGAAATTTCCTATCTAATGGGAATGGTTTCAAGAAGTTTTGAGTGCATTAAATATAAGAAAAATCAGGTTGAATATTTTAAGAGAGTTCTAGGAGTGGGTAAGTAAGAATTTACTCTGATGATTTTAAATATGTATTCTTTTCCCCATTGTAATTAAACCTTGCTCTTGTCTTAGATATTGTGGAATTAAATACCTTGGGTATTTAATTGTTTTGGTCCCTTAACCCTAAAATTTTAATCAAGGAATATTTAGCTAAAATGTCAATGTAATCAGTGATTAAATTAATCCCTAAGGATATTTGAGCTAGGGTGTACTTATTACACTAGTATCATTATAACGTATAATTAGTAATTATTACAATAGGAAAAGTTATCAGTTGAATTTAATTATCCTTGACAATTGGTTGTTGACACTTTAAAAAAATTATTCCATAATTTTGTAACTAAACCTGGTTGTTCATGGGTCTCAAGTGGGAGATTTGAGTGGCGTTACTGATTGGTATCAAAGCCATTGGTTCAAATCTTGGACCCTTGGGCACACTAGAAAACTTGACACATGAAGCTGTAAACATAGCACACTTTTGAATCTAGAAAACAACATTGTTTGAAAATTGAAAATAAAAGATACACATGAAGAAATGTTACATTACTCTGTTCACTTGAATTCCCATAATTAAAATAATAAGTTGTTTAAATTGGTGTGCTTTCTTAGTGGCATTTGTATGAACCTAGGTAATCGATAATGTCATATTAGATTTATTTTTGTGAACTTCTAGTGTAGTGGAAACCAGGCCCCCTTGGAAAATGTCTTGTTTTATAAGTCCTAAATCTTGATTTAAATTGTATGATCCGTTAAGCCCTTTTAAGACCCTTAAAACTTTGGAGTGGTTGGAATGATAAATTATATGGTGTGATTCTTGTGGTTGGAAAATAGTGGTTGTGTTCTGGGGTCAGGAAGAGCTAATTAGAAGTTGTTTAGAGCTTCCTTCCTTCAATGGTTAGGAAAGATGGTCGGGGTTGTTAGTTTTTCATTTGGTTACTCGTGTGAGAGAATGGACATTAAGTCTTAGATTCGTTTATGACCCAATGCTCTATATGGGTCCTTAGAACTGACCTCGAGGTAGAGTACCCTTATTGGCAGCCATGAAGGGCTATAGAGTGAATGTGGTGTTAAATTTTTTTGTTTTACATTTGAAATCTTGTGTTATTTTATCAAGGACCAACATCTTATTTTAGGATTGGATTGAGAAGCTCTGAGGCTCTTTTAGTTATTTATATTTTTGTGAGATTTTTCAGACTTTGCAATGCAGCTACTTAGCCACTTTCCTTGATTGCCGATATTTCTTGGACTTTATTTTGATTGGTGACTCAGATCTTGTTATGTTGTTTGCTACTTAGCTAAACGTTACGTGGATTTCTTCTTGCATGATGATGAGCTGGTTCTATGCTACTTGTATTCATACATTTTTTCATATGGGGGTACACCCTAGGTGTCTTGAATGTCCTCTTAGGTGCTTAAAGTTATGCCTTGGTTTTAGATGCATAGAACCTTGAGTGTATCTAGGATCTTAGAGTGACCTTTTCATTACTCGACCTTGTTGGGAAGAGATTTCGTTGTGTTGTGCATTCTAGTTGGCATCCTGTTAGTGGTGGTGGTGATTCTCTTACAATCGGTAAGAGCTTGAACCTCATCAAAGTAGAGGTGTTTAATTGTGGGTGTCAAGTGGGAAATTTTAGCGGGCGTTACATCTTACGAAACACATATGATTCCAGAAATAATTACAAAGCAAAAAGGAAATAAAATATTTTCTATGGAACACAAGAGAGGCTAAATCCTATTGTTTTCTAACTATTTTGTTTAAGTGAGTAGGTACAAATTACAGCACAGGGATAACAAAATACATGGTTTAAATTCTTTATTAGCAGTACAAATTTCTTTCAAAGACATAAACAGTATTCAAGTCTATAAGAGAATAATTCATTCATGCTTTTCAAAAGGATCATGATACGAGTTCAATGAAGATACATTCTTTTCATAACTTAGGAAAATAATCAAGTAAAAAAAGGGACACAAATTATCAAAATGTAATAGCTTATCAAAGAAAAAACTTGTATTGAAAACGTACAACATTCAATGAAGATATTTTAAGTAGTTTTAAGGCTCATATCAAAGTACAATCATAATAAAATAAAGCTATGTTTTGAAGTAACAGATAGTAATCTATAAAATACATGAAGGATTATGCTATTCATATCAAAAGTTCAAAATGTCTGAAAGCATATCAATAAACAAAGCTCAAAATGGCACAATATTAAAGCATCATAAAGGAAGGCATGAAGACTAACATCCATTTCAAATTAATCATGACGAGCCTATGTGAAAGGGGTGTAATCTAGGTTACAGCTTAAAATAGAACAAACAAACTACATATTGAAGTTACAGTTTACAGCCACTCAAAATAGTTGTACAAGATTGTAGTTTTTATTGAATTCAGCAAACAACAATAAATGAAATGTTCAATCCGCAGAAAGGATAGAGGTGCACATCTCATATCATCATATATTGATACAAAAACTACAACCAGTTATGCAAAAGTAGATATTCCTAGTGAAGGAGTTAATAAACTATGAACACTTTAACCTTGGAATCAAAAACTTTGCTTTCATAATGATCAAAGTTAAAGCCTTAATCGACTTTATTTCTAGTTTTGATGTCAACTTTCATATGAAAGACAGCATATTTACATTTTTTCATAAATGAGATGATCAAGGAACAACACAAGATTTGTAGTAGAAAAAGAGTTATAGTTATGCAATAAATCCTGAAAGTATAGTCAAGTATGCATTTAGAAATTTACAAAGGAGAAAAGTAGAGCATGTTTTCTTCGAGATTTGACAAACAATCAAAAGAATGCCTCACTATCCATGAAAAGTTTCACAAGTCTTGTCTTGACCATGAACAAACTAGAATAGCTGAAGGATCGTGCATCCTCCTTATAAGAGATTTAATTTCACTTTTTAGCCATCAAAATGAGTTCAATAGATTATTTGCAATCCAAACAAAGATATCAGAAGTATAATTTCTTCAAAAATGAATAAATGGAGGAGTACATTTTCAAAGATCAAAATATTTATATACAGATGAGAAATTGAATACCATTAAGTTTGTTATTTGACATTGGTAAGAGTACACCAATTCTATCAAAGGTATTAAAATCCTCGCAAGCAACATGATCTCAAAGTGACAAAAAACAAATGCAAAATATATTTAAGACAGTCTAAGGGATCGGAGCCAACAAAATAAAAAATTGAAGAAGAGCACCACACAAAGTAACAAGTTCCAGACAATCAGAACATAACCCAGTCCTCAAAATTGGTGATTGCAACTGTAGAAAACAAAACTTGTAAGGAGTTTCACTATTATTGTAAAATCTAGGATAAAATTCAAATGCATACATTCAGTCATGGAAATTTCCATTTCTTTCAACAAAGAATCGAGCCAGCACATCAAAATATGATGACGTTTTAGAGGCATCTGTTGATCGAATGAGAAATGCACAGAAAATGGTTTTGAAAATATGGTGAACTGCAGGAAAACACAATCCATTCACAGCCATGTTAAAACGTCAATATAGAAACCCCATTTAAAGAAGAATATAAAAGGAGGCCATTGATGTAAAAATGAGCTTCCACTGAATAGAATTAGTGGAAAAGACAACTACCCAGAAAGAATAATGACACCCATTATAACTACAGGAATTCATCGAATCTACTCACAAAATTTTCAAGATTTTAAAGTTTCAGGCTAAGAAAATCTTTTTTTCTTTACAGCCATCCACAGTTCCATAAAATTTTGCAAATATGTTTAGAGAAATAAAATAGAACTCACCGATTGAATCGATACTTTTCAAATCCTCAAAGTTCTAGATCGGACAACGAGTCACGAAACGGTTTTTGAAGTCATAGTCACCAGAAAATAAAAAATGATACATAAAATGAAGTATCAATAAATGCATGGTTACAGAAACAGTAAAAACGAAATAGTTTTTTTGTTCGAAGATAAAGAAGCTCACCTTCAGAATATTGGTGTTCATAAAAGTTATAAAAACATCTTGCCGAAAACCGTAGTCAGAGTTCCAGCTTACACTTGGAACAGAGCATGGAAGGAGTAACAATGGCGGAAAGATTCAAGTGAGCACATTCGCAGAGCCTTGTAGACTCAAGGAATACCAAGAAACGATCTTAAACCACATAAATGGCGGTCATACAACGTCACAAAGAGCTCCAAGACTCTAACAATGGCGGCTAGGAAATCACAGAAAGTGAACAATGCACACACAGATCCTCATGGAGTTCATAAAATGCAAGAGACTAAGATCGATAATAAAATTAATGGCGGCCTGGAAAAAAATTCTAGGGCTTCGCCAAGCAGATGGCTTCGAAGTGCAAAATGAGTAAATGATGGGTCAAAACTTTTTTTTATTACCTTAACCATGACACAAAGTAATCTAACTCAGCTTGAGTTAATATCTTCGATGAAGATCAAGATGGTACAATAATTAATGATCAAAAACCTTACAAACAACCAACTATCCTATCAACGAGGGTTAACAGATCAACAATCAATATTTCATAGTACAAGAATCAACGGTTGAGAATCAGTCATCAAAATCAATGCAATCCCAAGCTTACCTCACGGAACCTAACTCCTTAAGAGTTAGAGGTGAGTCATTCCACAAGATAAAAACTACAGATCATAAGGACGCAGATCATCGATCACTATGCAAACTCATTACTTACCAGAGATCAAAGAATCCACGATGGAGATGCAAGCAATATAAAGATCAATGGAGTTGAGCAATTCATGAGACTCAATGCAACCCAAGTATAGATGGTTAGAAAAGAGTTACACATCGACACTGAGGATCAAAACGTACAAAGTTGGATATAACCCAATGTTAATCACCGAAATTCCATGTAAACCCACACCTAACAAGAGTTGGATATATGCCGCAAACAATCGATTGATGGGTTTAGTCATCGTGGGGGGGCCAAGCCCAATGATTTAAGAATTATTTTGCTTAATCTTCTAAGGTTTAAAACTATAATGCCATAGAAATATTTCTAATACATACAACATTATGGTATATGTAATCAACTATGCATAGGGCCCAACACCTC
Source organism: Taxus wallichiana var. yunnanensis (assembly GCA_018340775.1). Taxonomy (NCBI): domain Eukaryota; kingdom Viridiplantae; phylum Streptophyta; class Pinopsida; order Cupressales; family Taxaceae; genus Taxus; species Taxus wallichiana. The sequence continues at coordinate 192,901,816 of CM031237.1, read as the reverse complement.
ATCATAGGTGTTTTGATGTATTAAAGGGGACCGATTTTTCAAAATAATGATCATATTTAACCTTACATAAGATTATTGCACGTGTCATATGAAGTATCAATAGGTGCTAATGATGGTTGAGAAGGATAGGAACAGGAGGCCAATAATTACCTTAAACAAAGAAAAATATACCTTATCCTTGTCAAATAAACATCGTACTGGTCAAAAAAGGAAAACAAAGGATTTTTTTGCAGAGTTATTATTTTTGTACATGTGCTCACAGTGGTCGCCACAGTGGATTGGAGTTATTCTTTCTAAGGGTTGGACATTAAAGATATTAATTTCACTTGCACATGGGAAAATGTTTGCATGCCATCACTACAAGACAAAACTAAGAAGAAGATAGAAATACACTTGCAACTGGGTGAATATGCAAGTCACATCTAAAGATTAAATACGATTATTTAATCATCACCTGAGGATAAAGAAGAAGTTGCATGAAAATTAAATAAGACTTGCACATAAAGCAAAGTATATTATTAGCTCAAGTATTCACCCATTTATTGTAATAGAATTAAAGTGGTCAACTAGACTTTGACTAAGTGTATTTTATGAACTTAGGCTATTAATGCCGCATGTAGAAAGCGCATAGTTATTTTTTTCCCTTTATTTATTCATGATAAAGACTAAAATTAATATGCATAGGTGAGTCTGATTGCGGTCTATTTTTAGGAAGGGAGGGTGAAGTATTATTGCTATATATTGTGTCCATTACCAAGGCACAAGAAGGAGTTATTTGGATGTAGGAGTGTAGAAGATTTTTTTCTACTTTTTCCCTTGAATGAGAACATGTTATTGCCTTTCTAATTATTTACAATGTTGTGTATATTTCTATTAACTCTTTTGAATGTTAATTCCCTGAATTAAATATCTTACCTTGATGTAATTTTTGTGTTTTCTACATAGTTTTAGTGTGCATGTTAGTTGTTGTGTTGTTGTGATTTATCCCTCAACACATAAGTGTATTGCCTTAGGATTTAGTGAAACACATTTGTTCGTGCACATTTGATTTGTTCCTAATATATTGTGCATGTACTAAATCAAATCCCTCAATCAAGTTAGTGTATCACCCCATTTTAAATTTCGTTACAATAATCTTTTCACCCTTAAAACTCCAAAAAACACAAAATAATAGTATAGGATACATCAATAAGGAACCAACCTTAATACCATAGATTCACCTTAACAATAGGTATACCCCTCGATCGGAGGTGTTTCCATTGTATCTATGGAAGTGATGGATTAAACCAAGCTTGGAATCCCTGTTGTTATCCCTCAACCAAGGTACACTTCTGAGAGATAAAAGTTTTTGCACGCCTAGTGGGACACAAATCATATTCAAATATGATTTTCATCAAATAACAATAGATTTAAAGCAAGTAAAACATCCCTTTTGGATGGACAAAGATGCAGATATTCAATGAAAATAAAAAGAAAACTATTTGGTGACTCCATAAGGATGATTTCAGGCCATTCTTATAGCATGTTTACATCTTAAGGTTACTACAAGATCAACAAGTAAGATGACTTCCTCATAGCTTTGTTTCTTTACCTTTAAATTCTATAAGAAGAAAAAGTGTTGCAACACCTTACCCTATAATAGGCCCAATTTCAGTAACCCTCCTCCCCTTACATCACCAATAGCCAATATTGTTGTTAAAATCCCGATAATCACCATGCAATAACCACCGCAACCTCGTAGTAATTTTATACCCTTCAATAATGGAAACCCTCTTATTATTCCTTTTTATCATCATATACTTACACTCTTGCCTTAAAGGGTTTACCTACATTTACTGGTTGAAATCATATTACTCCTCCTAAGAAAATTAAGGACATTTTAACCCCTTGTTTAGTTCATAATATTACTCATGATGATGTATCTTTAAGACTCTTAACTGCATCATTTAAGGGACAAGCTTTGCAATGGTATAGAAACTTAGTAGCAGGGACTATAATAGCTTAGGATGAATTGGAAAATTAGTTACGTAAATAGTTTTAAGATAATTTATATCATTCATCTCTCATATAACATTGTCAAAAATTAAGATACCTCCTCGGGAATTTATGGCTAGCTTTAATATCACATTTACAACAATATAGGAAAGAATTCCTGGGAGTGTTGAGACTCAAGCTCATCCCACATTTTTATACTACCTTAGAGATTTAAATAGTGATATTGCAGCCATGATACAAAAGTATATGGGAGGAAATACACTTCCGAATGCTTATAATATTGCTATTAGAGCTTAAAATATCCTTATTTAAGATGGAAAATTATTACTAAGGCCCTATATGCCCATCATGGAATATTCGACACCTATTCCACAACCTATTACCATAATAGAGCGTTTTCTTACAACACGTCGGGATGACATATTTAAGGCTTTGTAGACCATGGGAAACAAGTTAACATTAATAGAAAATAAATTAGTGCAGCCTAGCAGGCCTTATCGAATATTTATCAACAATATCGGGAGAATAGGAAGCAATACTAGTAAAGAAAAAATTATAGGAAGCCTTATAGAAAAGACAATTCGATCCTAAGGATGCTAGTTCATTGAATTCCCTTGTACCATGTAATATAGATTTAGAAGAGTATTTTCCACCATACAATCAACCTTATTCATTTGTTAATTGTCTAAAGGAATTCTTGGATTTGAGCCTTGTTGCACAACCTGAATCTAAAACATTGTACATGCCTCAAATGGAGGGTGGGCAATAAGAAGCTTAGAGTCGAAACTACGGATCAAAATTTAGTAATCTTTGGTGAGGAATATTTTATCGTTGTTACAACTACGTCTCATAAAAAGGATAAAGATGAAGAAAAATAACAAAAAGAACCTATTTTACCTACAGTTGCCGATTAATCAACAAGTGCAGGCTCCAAAATAGTAAATAGTCTGGTATTTCTTCAAAACTAGAAAGTAGTTCAACCCCTAAAGAGCAATAAAAACAATTGCAGCATGATCCTATGAGATTGTTCATACCTCATATTTTAAAAGCTACTAAAGCAAAGTCAATTACTTCTAAAGCTTACTCTAAAACTATTGTAGCTTCATTTAATGTTGTTGAGGCTATGAAAAAGCAAAATATCAATATTTCATTATGGGATGCTTTGAGTATTCTAGGACAACAAGAGTTACTTGCTCATGAGCTTGCTAAGTTACAAATTTATTCAAAACCAACAGAGAAAGAAGCTGAGAAAGTTGATATGGTTCTTGGTACAGTTGAGAAAGATCATATGAAAGAGGTTAAGTGGATGGTACATAAAGTTCTTAATGATTATGATATTAAAAATTCATATCCTTTCTATCTTTCCCTTATTATTGGAGTTCATCTAGTTCATAACTACATGGTTGACAGTGGTGCAAGAAACACACATATGCCTAAAGCAATTGTAGAAAAATTGGGCATGCAATATGAACCTACATAAAAAAATGTACTTCATCTTGACGGGATAGCAACCAACATAGTTAGTGTCATAAAATGTTTTGAGGTAACATTACATGTTTGTCCCAATGTTTCTATTCTTCAAGATGTAACTATTATAGATCTACCTCCCTACTTTTCTTTGTGTTTATCAAGATATTTTACAACAAAGATAGGTGGTTATCTTTCTTCAGATTGGTCATTTTTGTTCTTCACTACAAGGTATGGAACTAAATTTACAGTTAATTCAGAGCCTTTGGCTAGATTTCATATTGAGCCTCATGCTTCAAATATTGTAGCAAATTATGCAACCATAGATTAGACTGATTTTGATGTCACAACACAAATTTTTGCATTAGATGGTGTTTCTAACTTGTTTATGGGTGAAAAAATTCAAGAATAACACGCTTATGATCCTTACAAAGAAGTAGAAGAAGGATTATTTGGTTTTTTGTTTTCATGAATAAATTACACATATTCCCTTCTTTGTCTAAAATAGAAAATACAGCAAAAAGGCTTATGGAACCTTCATTTTGATGTAGAAAAGAAATAAAAAGGACAAGGTGCATGTTTTATGATTACTTACTCTACAAATGAGAGTTATTTTTCATTTCTGAGTCTATAATTTTTATGTACTTGTAATGTATCTTAATATGAAACATTAATTCAAGGCCTACAATGGGCCAGAAAAAGATGAATCAACATGTTACAAGTGTTTCGTGATTCTCAAATGCTGATAAATCAAGTAAAAACTTTAATGTTTGTAAGAACTCATTGCTGAAATCTTACAAGAATAGAGTTTCAGACTTAATGGATGATTTTTAAGCTATTAACATTAAATCAATCCCAAGAGCTGAAAATAAACATGCAGACAAACTTGCAATAAAGTGGGAGCTAGATTTGAAGTACTAGAATAGATTGATAATAAAGAAAAATACAGCCACATATAAAGTTGATAATCAGACCTTTAGTTCCTAATAATGAAGAAAATTGGTAAGTTTTTGAAGATGATGAACAAATCTGAGATTTCTACCAAGAAGAAGCTGAATTTTCTGTAGTTAATCAAGAAAAATTACAACACCAATATGGTGATTAGATTGTATAGTTGAAGACAAATAAGTTTCCTCAAGGGCTGGTCACATTAGAGGATATTTTCAGTTCAGATGATCAACATAGAAATGATAAAGGCAATATCTCAACTCATGCAAATAATTATGAAGAGATCTTAGTTGATGATGAAAAGAAATTATTCATTGGAAAGGTATGTTCCTTAGCTGAAAAATAGTCTTTTATCAGTTTATGCAAATAATTCAAACATTTTTAGATTTGAAATACCAAGATCTAAGAGGATTTGATCCCAATTTAGCTCAGGATACCATAGAATTACACCTAAATTCAAAACCATTAAGGCAGTATAAAGGCCTATTAATTCCAAGATTGAGGCATTAATGAGAAAAGAGTTGTCTAAGTTAATTGAATAAGGAATTATATTTTTCAGTTAAGCATTCAAGTTAGGTACCAATCTTGTTCCTGTTGAAAAGGAATGGTCAAATCCAGCTTTGTGTGGATTTTAGAAATCTAAATAAGGCTTCATTAAAAGATCATTATCTGTTTCCCAATATGGATCAAATTTTAAGAACAGTTTCAAGTTCAGACATGCTTTTCTTATTAGATGGTTATTAGGGATACAATCATATTATTGTGAGAAATGAAGATAGATACATGATAAGCATCACCACAAAGTGGGGGACTTATGCTTTTAAAAGAATGCCTTTTAGACTTTCCAATACTGGTGCAATATTTCAGTGTGCAATGGATATGGATTTTCATAGCCTTTAAAACAAATGCATATTGATTTATTTAGATGATGTTATTGTAATTGCAAAGAGTTTTGATGATCATCTTATGCATTTCAGATATAATTTTCAGTTTTTAAGGTAGTTTGCAATCTCATTAAATCCCAAAAAATCCATTTTTTCTGTACAAGAAGGTAAATTACTTGAAAATGCTATTTTTACCTACGGATTAGCTATTGATCCTTTCTGAATTGATGTAATTTCACAACGTTTCTTGCCTCATCATAAGAAGGCATTAAATATTTTTCTTGCAAAAATCAACTTTGTTAGAAGATTTGTTAAATATTTTGTAGCATTAGTCAAGCCATTAACAAATATGATAAAAAGGGAAAAGCCTTCTCTTGGACCAATGAAGGAAGAGAAGGATTTGAAGTCATTATGTCAGCTATTTATAAGCTCCTACCTTAGAAAATCCCAAATTTGATAAGGACTTCACTATGTATACACATGCACAAGTTGAAACCATTTCATCCATATTAATGCGGAGTTAATGATGAGAATACAGAACAACCCATTGCTTTCTTTGGGAAGATTTTTCATGACTACGAGACAAGGTACACTTTTCTTATAAAACAAGTATTTTTGTAGTTAGAGGACTAAAAACTTCAATTACATGCTTTCGAATAATAATATTCATGTTTTAGTCTCTCATCCAAGTGTTAAACCATTCATGTTGAACAAATAACTAAACAAAAAGGGAGGAGGTTAGATTACAAAGGTTATGGAGTATGATGTTGACATGTTTTTGCAAAACTATTCTAAGGAAAAAGATTATGTGAATAATTGATTGCTGATATGGAAATACATCGGGATGTAGATTAAATAAAACAAGTTGTAGTTTTATATCAACAACCTGAAATTTTATTACAGGAACCAAAACTAAATCCAAGGGTTCCAAGGTCAAGTTAGATGAATGGTTTTATTAATTACTTGTAGTATGACACCTATTCGGAAGGTATGGATAAAAAAATGAAGAGATTTTAGATTACAAGCCATACCTTATGTTTTCATTGATGGAGTGTTGTTTAAAAAGATATCAATGGAGTTTTTCTGTGTTGTGTTGATTATGATAGAGTGTAGCAATTATTATCTAAATTTCATGAAGGACCTATAGGAGGTCACTTCTCAACATGTACTACAGCCTTAAAAATTATGAAAGTTGGTTATTGTTATCCCAACATATTCAAGGATTGTTTTGAATGGATAAAAAGTGTAAAAAGTGTGATTTATTTGTTAGGAAAGAAAAATTAGGTTGGTTGCGTTTGCAGCCTTTTTAGTGGATCAACCATTCATACGGTCAACAGTCTTGACTTCATTGGCATGATAAATCCTCCTTCATCACAAGGACACAAGTGGATCTTGATTGCCATAGATTATTTCACATGTTGGTGAAGCAAGTAACCTTTAAAGAAGATAACGAGACTTCAATCTTATCATTTTATGAAGGTATAGTTTGCAGATTTGGTGTTCCAGCCACTATCATTTCAGATAATTCCTTAGTTTTTCTTGGTATAAAGGTAAAGATTGGGCTTTAAAACATGATATTTATCTGAGTACTTCATCTAGTTATCACCCACAAGGTAACAAATTAGGAGAAATTATTAATAAAAATCTACTCAAGATCATCAAAAGAACACTCAAGGACAACCAAAGAGCTTGGTATCTGATGTTGAATTCAGCACTTTGGGATGATAGAGTGACTCCTAAAATATCAGTTGACAATTCACCATACATGATTGTTTATGTTCGTGATGTAAGAATGCCTATTTCAGTTGAGTTTCCTGCATTGGATTTATTACATCAGATGGAATTACTTGAGAATGAACCAATGCAAGTTCGTTATACATAACTAATGGAACTGCAGGACCCAATAAATTAAGCTCATTTGAACATGGAGAAGAATATGAAACAGATCAAAATAACATTTGATAGAAAGGCTAATTTCAGAATTTGTAATGAAGGAGACATTGTGCTGAAATGGGATGCTAATTGTGCAAATCTAGAAAACCACACAAAGTTTGATACAATCTGGAGTGGTCCTTACATGATTTCAGCATGCAAAGAGCACAATTAATTTCAATTTTCAAGGCTGAATGGAGGGGAACTTCTCATTCCTATGAATGGTATGTTTAGCAAACATTGTTATTGAAAATATTATAGTGTAGGTTAGAGTAGGTTTTCCCTTTCAATAAGTGTAGTTCATGCACATTAAAATGTTTTTAAATTCAATTAGTGCACTCATGCATGTGATATTGTTCACTTGATTATTTCCCAAATTTAGTTTGTTTTTCATAATGTCGAGTTTTACAAAAATGTAGATTTTGGTTATATGTTTATAATCCATGTAAAATTGACAAGAGCAATGCACTGGTTTTGAAGCTAGCAAGAAACTTTCCCCTTGAGATTAAGAAATGTTGAATTTTTTGCACTTGTGCAAAAGTGGACAACTTGAAACTTTATTTTCTAAGAAGGCATTAATGAGATGAACCTAAGTAGGGGAAGATATACATTTTGTTAAAGGTTTTAAGTTTCAGTAAGTGGATCAACCGAGAAAAATTCAGTTATGAGTGTTGTTGCAGAATGTAACACCTCACATATGTTTTTATTCCATTATTCACCTTTATCAAAGTTGCATAAGAGCTCCAATGAACTTAAGTACAACCTTGATAAAGGCATAAATAGTTGCACAACTGAGGGGTTTAACTCAAAAACAACAAACAAATTTTTTTTGTTTACATGGATGAGTTTTCATTATTAAGTTACAAGTATTTTAAATTTGATCATTTCCTATGATTAAGATTTATTAAGTATGTTATTGAGTTGTTTAATTCATTGTACAATAAATAAATATCATAATAGCTAATAGTAAAAGGAAGTACAAAACTCAATTATAGAAATAATATCATTTATTTATTATGAAATTAATTGTTTCCCACAAAAGCCATGAGATGTAACTTATAATTTTTGAAATAAAAGATGCATGTAAATGAAAAAAAAAATGAGTATATAAGAAACCCATAATTGCCTTGGGTTTTCTCCTGGTCTTCATTGCTTCAATTCCATCTCCATCTTCATATTCTACATCATCCTTTATGTCATGGTTCCTATAGAACAAAAGATAAAAGATCATCTATTTTTGAGCTCAAGGTTTAATCTATACTCATGTGCTATCTATCTTCAAGAAAATGAATCATTTAAGATTAAAAATATAAATCAAATCAAAACAACATATGCGAGAAAACTAAAAGACTTTTCTTCAAGAAGCACATATGATTCCCACAATCATGATAGAGAAGAAAAGGGAAGAAAAGAGTTACTATGGAATATAAGAGAGGGTAAAGCATATTGTTTTCTAACTATTTTGTTTAAGTGTGCAGGTATAGGTTGTCATAAAAGATAACAAAATTCATGGTTTAAATTTTGTATTAGCAGGTACAAATTGCTTTAAGTAAATAAATAATATCCAAGTCTACAAGAGATGAATTCATTCATGTTTTTCAAAAGGATCATGAAAAAAGTTCAAAGAAGATACATTATGTTGCATAACTTGGGAAAATCATCAAGTACAGTTTTTAAGTGCAAACAGTGCATGGGAATGATCTAAATGCCATAGCTTATCAAAGAAAAAAATTGCTTTGATAAGGTACAACATTGAATGAAGAGATTTTAAGTAGTTTTAGGGATCATATAAAATTACAATCATAATAAAATGAAGCTATTTTTGTAAGTAACAAACAATAATCTATAGAATACGTGAAGGATTAAGCTATTTATAGCAAAATTTCCTAACATATGAAAGCATATCAATGAGCAAATCTCATAATGGCACAATGTTAAAGTATCATAAAGGAAGGCATGAAGACTAACAACCATTGAAAATTAAGAATGATGAGGCTATGTGAAAGGAGTTAAATCTAAGTTACAACTTGAAATAGAACCAACAAACTACTGATTGAAGTTATAGTTTACTGACCACTCATTACAACTTTAAAATATTCCAATTTTTATTGGATTCACCAAACACTAATAAATGAAAAGTTGGATCTCCAGCAAGAATACGGGTTTCCCATCTAAGATTATCATATATTTATACATAAATCTACAACTAGTTATGCAAAAGTAAAGATTCCAGATGAAGGAGTTAATAAACTTTAAACTCTTTACCCTTGGAGTCACAAAAGTTATTTTCATAATGATCAAAGTTAAAGCCTCAACCAACTTTATTTCTAGTTTTGATGTCAACTTTCGGATGGAAGAGAGCATGTTCGCACTTTTTCATAAAATATATGATCAAGGAAGAACACAATATTTGCATTAGAAAAGAGTTGCATTTATGTAATAAAGCCTAAAAAGTACAGATCACGTATGCATTTACAAATTTACAAAGTAGAAAACAGAGCATGTTTTCTTTGAGATTTGACAAAAAATCCAAAGAATGCCTCACTATCCATCCAAAGTTTCACAAGTCTTTTCTTGAGCATGAACAAATGATAATAGCTAAAGGATCATACATCCTCCTTGATAGGATCTTTAATTTAACTTTTTGGTTATCAAAATGAGTTCAATTGATAACAGTAATCGAAACAAAGATCTCAAAAGTGAAATTTCTTCAGAAACAAAAAAATGGAGGAGTACATTTTCAAAGGTAGAAGTATTGATATACCAATGAGCAATTGAATATGATTAAGTTGTTATTTGACATTGGTATGAGCACACCAATTCTATCAAAGATACTCAAATCCTAGCAAACACCATGATCTCATAATGAAAATAAAAAAATGCACTGAGAAGATTTAATATAGTGTATGGGATGAAAGACAACACAATATAATAGTGAAGAAGAAAATCAAAAAAGTAACAAGTTCAAAACATTTGGAATAGAACTAAGTCCTCAAAAATGGTGACTATAACTAAAGAAAACCAAACGTGCAAGGAGTTTCATTGTTATCATAAAATATAGTATAAAATACAAATGCATACATTCATTCATGCACATTTCAGTTCTATCAACTACGAATCGAGCTAGCACAACAAAATAGCATGACGTTTTCAAGGCATGTCTTGATCGAATGAGAAATGTCCAAAAATGGGCATTGCAAATATGGTTAACTTCAGGAAAACACAAGCAATTCACAGCTAGGTAAAAACATCAATATGGAAATAGAACAAGAAATGTGGCCATTGATGTAAAAATGAGCTTCCACATAACAGAACCAATGGAAAATATAACTACCAAGAATGAATAATGACACCCATTGTAACTACAGGGGTTCATAAAATCTACTCACAAAATTTTCAAGATTTTACAGTTTCAGGAAGACAATCTTATTTTCTTTACAACCATCAAAATTTCCATAAAATTTTGTAAACATTTTTAGATAAAGAAACAAGAACACACTTGATTAAATTGATACTTTAAAAACACTCAAAGTTGTATATCAAACAACAAGTCCCGAAATGGGTTTTGAAGTAACTATCACTAGAAAACAAAAATTGATGTAGAAAATGAAATATCAATAAATGTGTGGTTACAAAAATAGTAAAAACAAAATAATTTTCATGTTTGAAGATAAATAAGCTCACCTTCGAATAGTGGTGACCATAAAAGTTACGATAAAAAGCTTTCATGAAACCACAATTAGAGTTCCATCTTACAATTAGAACAAGCTTGAAAGCGGTAAAAATAGTAGAAAGATTCAAGTGAATATATTCACAGAGCCTTGTAGAATCAACGAATACTAATAAATGAGCCTAGAACCACATAAATGGTGGTCGAAAATGTCATAGAGAGCTCCAAGACACTAACAATGGTGGTTAGGAGATCACAGAGTGATCAATCCACACACAGAGTCTCGTGAAGTTCACAAAATATAAGAGATAGAGATCAATAATCTAATTGATGGTGGTCTAGTAATATTTTTCTAGGTCTTTGCCAAGATGATGGCTTTGAAGTGCAAAATGAGAAAATGATAGGTCAAAACTTTGTTTTGTTACTTTAACCATGATACAAAGTAATGTAACTCGGCTTCGAGTTAAGATCTTTGGTGAAGATCAAGATGGTACGATAGTCAATGATAACAAATCTTAACCAAACCTAACTACCATGTCAACAAGGGTCAATTTTTGTGTTGTTTTGATTTATCCCTCAACACATCAGTGTTTTGCCTTAGGATTTAACTGAAACCCATCGGTTTGTGCTCCTTTAATGGTTTCTCAATATCTTGTGTATGTACTCAGTCAAAAGTCATCAATCACTTTTGTGTATCACCCCTTTATAAATTTAGTTACAGAAATTGTATAACCCTTACTACTTCAAAAACAACAAAAATTAGTTTATTTTACATCAATAAGGAACAAACCTTTATATCGAAAACTTTATTTAAACATTAGGTATGCCCACATACCGAGGTGTTTCAATTATATCTACATAAGTGAGGGATTAAAGCAATATTGGAGCCCATACTATTATCCCTCATCGAGGTGCACTTATGAGAGATAACAACTATTATTTGAACTATTTGACACCCTAGTGTATAAACTATAGTTATACTTGATCTAATTCAGATAACAAATATATATATAATAAAATACATTAATCTGAATTTAATTTAGTGTAATTTGAATAAATCTAAAGTGATAATGCTAAAAAAATGTATAATGTAAGTAACCAACATATTTATTGTTAACGATACAATATAGTGAACATAGGTAAAGTAATATGGCTTAGAAGAATGTCAACAAGAAATCATCAATTTTCCTCTCCTATAACTATGTTAGGATGATCTTGGTGGATGGTATTGTCTAGGGATTTTTAATGGTTTTATTTATTCCTCATCATTATTTGTGACATTTTAATTATGTTTTTCTATTTATACACTTTATGGTTTTGATACTAAAATCTCAAGATATTATGTGACAAAGTATAATTGACATCCGCCTTCTATAATCTTAGCAATTATTAATTGAAAAAATAGTTAGTATCATTAGGTTATCAATGCAATGACCTCAACATGCACCCTTCGTGAAACACCCACTTTTTACACACACAAAACAACACTAAAATACCTGAATATTTTTTTTTTATATATATTATACTACACATGACGCTCCAAGAGATCACTTAGAGAACACACAACACATGATATGCTTGCAAAAACATTATCCCACATAGATGACATGAAAAATACATGTTTCACATCAAAGTCATCTTTCTCCATACAATAAGGCAGAATAAACATTTCAAATACAATACAACTCTCGTATAGGCACCAACTATGACACAACGCTTTCTGTTTTACAAATTTATTTCCTTTATCTTTCCTTATTGACCTTAATTGCTGAAATTCACTTATGATGTTTTCCTTCATTAATTTTAAAACTATTCTATCTTTCCATTACTTTACTTAGCATTTCACTTGTAGTTACTCGCTCTAATTTTTCTTTATTCCCTTATTTTTATAGGAATATGTGGCTTGGTTGTTGATAGGAACAAATATTCCCACATAAGACACTACTGATTGTTCTAAGGGTTTGTATTTTAAGTTGCATCATTTCTTGGTTTTGTAATTTATCTCGGTTTCCAAAAGTAAGCTTCACATGAAACCAATGAGGTTTATTAGTTCAAGAGTGAATAGATTACACGTTCTTATCATATTAGCATTTAATTACTAAGGTTACTCGATTATGTTTTAAGTTATAATATCTAACCACATATTCTAACTACTTCACTTAAATGTTTAGTCATCAAGATCCAAGGAGTATGATTTCACACTTAACCAAGTTTGGATTCTGGGAAATAAGTATTAGATGCGTGTTATCAGGAGACATTCAATTATAAATGTTTTACACACCTTACTAAGGTCACAACTAGAGTGATTGCAAACCTTTGTCTCCAACAAACATCATGTAACTCTAGGTCAATTCAACAATTCTTGCCAAGCTAAAAATCTTGTTTGAGAGGGGTTGAAGGAGATTCACACTTAGTGTTCTCATGTGTAGCTAACTACACATCATATCCACTCAAATCATTTTCATTCATTTTAAAAATGGTTTCAGTTAACTTGATTTAATTACCCTTTTAAGATTTTTTGTGTAACTAGTTTCTTAATAGGGACATTGGTATGCTCATGAGACTACTAGTCCTTGTTCTATGGGTTCATCACAAAAACATGATTACATTATTTCACATCATACATTCATTAGGAAATAGGAAAAGGGGGATAATAAGAGGGAGTATTCCATCATTTAATAGGTTAAGATTAACATTAAAAATACATGAACTTGATTCAATTTCTCACCACAAGAAGGTATAAACACGTTATAAGAATGATATACATTTCACCCTTCTCCAAGCACATCATATTATGGTTAAATTTTCACAAACTAATCATAAATAATTTTTTTAAAGGTTCACAATTAATTATTAGCATTGCACCATAGAAGCCAAATAATAATAGAAATTGGATATCAAGTTCATTAATGATTCCAAATCTTAACGGTGAGTTTTAAGGGTAGTTGGAAATCTTTGCGCTTTGAACATGTGTGTCGGTCAAGATGGTTTAAACTATATTTATTATTGGTTCCCAAGAGTATTACCTTAAGAGAATAAATTCTCCTTACTCCTCATGGGATTATGTTATCTTGCGAAATTCAAAAGGGCAATTCTGAGATAACCATACCAAAAATTCCGTTTTAGTCCCCAAAGAGAGTTTGACAACGTTTGAAGAAGCCCAAAGTTCCTTTCAAAAATCAGGATGTTGTAAAGACTTAGTCAATTTTTGCTAATCCTTCGGCGCACCCATCTTCATGTTGACATGACTGAAGTTGTGCCCCTTTTTGACTGGGCACAATTTTCGGAGTGTTAACACACCAAAATCTATGCCCCCTCTTAATCCTTCGGCACACTCATTGTTATGTCAACATCACTAAAGTTGCACCTCTTTGGTCCTTTGGTGCTGAAAATATTGTGTCAACATCATGAAACATGCGCTAAGGAACATTTTTCCTCGTGTCAGTGCTCTGAAAAGTGCACCAAAGGTGGTTGGTGAGGTAATAAATGTGAGTTTTTCTATAAATATGTGCCCGACACCTGTCATTTTAATGAATTGAAAATTGTGAAAAGTATTTTCTTTCCTGTCAGCCATCCTTGTCACCCTCGTGTGTCATTTTTTCGAGCTTGTGGACCCCACGTCATTCTTCGTCTTTACAAACTGGGTAAGTGGTTCCTCTCCTAGTTGTTTTTTTTATCTTATTTGTATTAGGTATTAAGGTTGGTGTAAAAGATAAAGTATAAAGAAACACACCCAAAAAAATTATCAAACCAACTAAAGCCATTGTGCCTCTCCTTCTAGATCTACAAATCTGGAAGACCCCTGCCTCTGAAGAAACAAAAAAACCCATCTTTCCCCGCTGCTTCCTTTCCAAACAAACCCTCTCTTTGCCATCTGAAAAATCCAAAAGAGAGAGGAAGAGAAATCAAGAAATTGCCAAAATTATCAAATTGGTGAAACCCTTGGCACGATGTTTTTTCATATTACACCTCCCAAAGTTCTGCCAATATAACACAACCTTTTTCCACGCCCAGTTAAAATAACACTTAGCAGTTTTTGTAAGGTGTAGATGCCACTTGCACAACATCAACATAAGATGTTGTGTGCTGAAAAACCACACCACACACTTTTTCCCTTGGTGCATTGATTTTCCTTGCAACATATTTCGAAGTTGTGCTTTGGCACACTTTAAACACATGTAACACAAAAATTTTCTGCGTCAATCAAGCCAAAGAAGATTTTTCCTAAGGCACTGATGATGCAACTTCCTTAACATCAACATAACATGTTGTATGCTGTAAATCCATGCCCCACACTTTATCCTTGGTGCTGAAACTTTTCATGCAACACCTCTCCAAATTGCGCCCTTTCCAACTTGGCACAACTTTTCCCAGGTCAACACCAAGCACAATTTTCTTTATGTTGACACTTTCTTGACTGCACCCCTTCTAACTTGGCACAAAAATTTGTATGTTGACACCCCAGAAAGTGTGCCCAACAATTTTAAGCCCCTATAGCCTGATGTAAACTTGTGCCTTGCACCCTAAGGCTTATAATTTCTCATTCTTCATTCTCGCAAGATTCTCTTATGAATAAAATGATGGTTGACATGGATCTTTTGTGTTGGACCTCATTGATTCCTCTTATAGAATAATAACATCCATCCTTGAGCTCACACATGTCTTCATCAAGAAAGAAACAAACTAAAGCTAAAGCTAAAGCTAAGCGGTCAAAACAAGAAATGAAGTATAAATATCGGAGAGTCGAATGCCTAGCTCAAATGTAGAGTGCAGTCTTGACATCGAGACTCGAGCTAGGTCATATTGACATGGATGACTCACGGGAAAGGACCACTCAAGAAAGCGGTGACCCATGGATGAATAAATTGGTGGGCGAGTGGATTGCCCTTTGCTTTGAACTGGTCTTTTAGTAAGTGCCATAAATAATGAGTTCATCATGTTGGTTTCCGCTGCTATAACAAAGACACTAGATGTGTTGAAGACAAAGAAAACAAGACGATCATAGACCTCACATGACTCGTCACTTTGAACTGATCTTGGGCATTCCTCATCATAGGCAATATGTAGAAATAAGTATCGAAGACTGCAAGAATGCATGCAACGATAATGAGGATAAATGCATGCGAGATGAGAACGAGATTTATATAAAGAACAATAAGTCGGTGAGCATATGGCCACAAACCATCCATAGTAGTGACTTCAATGAGGAGTTGAGTGATATAATCACCTTGTTAAAAAGAGTATTTGGGCTCCTTGATGCCCATTATTTCCACAAGTGGATGCTGAGGTATCTAGAGAACATGAGCAAGAAAGCACCTAATCGATTGCTTGGTGGGCAAGATCATTAGTGACACCATCTCCCAAAAGAGCTTCAACAAGTTCTAACAATCGGAAGTTCTACATAAATTTCTACGTTCTATACGTGGATGCGGCAACAAGGAATTCGTAGGGTTAGCTTGAAATGGGGTATGGCCCCAAGTCAATATATACGAGTTCTACCCAAAGCTAAAGCTTGAGGCTAGCATCTCTCGTTCTCTAAAGCTAATGATGTATTCTTCTATGAGGCAATTTGTTTATTGAGGCCAAACATGAGACTCGGTTAGACTAGCATGAGTGTGATTGCTGCTACAAAGAAATGTGGAGCATTGTTCACATAATTCCTCGATTCACATACCTCGGACATTTGAATTTCAAGGGAGAACTAACGAAGCCGCCTTTGAGGTTTGTAGGGCCAAAGATGATCCTGCCAAAATTGTCAAGGTAGCTAATCACATACCATGAGAAGTGCATGAAGAGAAAGAAAGGAGGAACTCCATTCCCCCTTACAATTGGCTGATACACCTGCCATACACTTACCAAAGCACGAGAGATGTATGGTGAGCTATAGCTACTTAACTTGAAACACAACTTCCCACCAAGGCTGACCTTTGACCACCGGAGTTGCCTCCCAAAGGTAAAAATTGATCCCATCTATGTTCCCAAGATCAAGGAAATTTGGATCGACCTAACACATGAGATAGACATAAGGAAAAAAGTTCACTCCCGACTAGCTCTAAAGCAGATCATCCAGTATGGCGTAGCCATCGTCCCAAAGGAATTCCAAGAGACGATCAAGAAATTGATCAAAGTTTACCTTGACATAAATGGGGATAATTGGCCATTCATGGAGATCGACAAAGCCAAAGTGCTGAAAACCATTTAGGAAATGGTTAAGTCCACATTGTAGCACACCAAAAATTGGTGCAAACAAAATGGTCTCACCTACCTCGAGTTGATTTCACTATTTCTCCTTTAGGTAGAGTACTTCCGAGACCGGTTCACGTGTCATAAGGGAAAGGAAAAGACAAGGAGGGTGAATCAAGCGAGCATAAGAAGAAACTCCTGAAGGCTTTCCTTCTACTTCGAGAAGTAAGTAGTCAACCTAGTGTCTTCATTTAAAGAAGAAACAACAGAGGTTTCAATGAATACATCCACCCAGGATGTTACCACAACTAAAAGCTGCAGAGGTACCCAACGTTCCTTCTTCCATTTCTTCTCCTCCTCCTATCATTAAAGCATCTATTCCTATGGATGTGTCTTCTCCTCTCCCTTCCGCCCTTCCATCTCCCACCTCTTCCATCTTCTCCTCTCTTCGGATCTATAACCCAATGTTCCCTCCATCCAATTGCAGATCCCTTCTATTTCCACTTCCTTCTCCTCCCGTTAGTAACTCCAGGCCCCAAAAGTAGCAAGTACATTGGACTCTTTGTCAATACCACCACCGATTGTTTCAACATACTTCCCTAAGGCCTCTGTAGTTGCTCCCCCTCTCACTCCTGTTTCATCTTGTATTTCCTCTACTCCCACTCCCATAAGTTATGGTTGGATTTCGATCACTGACGACTTAGCATAAACGGAAGGTTCCCATTATGGCCACAGATTTCTTCGTCATTTGAAGAAGGGAACCAAGAAGCAGAAATCAATAACTCACTTTTCTAAAAGCACTTGAGGAGATAGTCATGGAGATAGCTTACCCAGATCCCACTAAGAAAAAGGAGGATCTGTCTCCCACAAACTTCACAGTGACTAAAGTCACAATGGGGACCTCATCTGAAAGCCTATAAGGGAAGCCTTGTTTGCGAGAGGATGCTCTCTACAAAAATATCTAAGAAGCAAAAGAGGAGAAAAGAATACTCAAAGAACAAAATGAACATGTCCTACAAGCATTGCAGAAAATGGGCAACACTCCTCCAGTAACTGCCGCTGAACCCATTCAAGTTCCCAGTCAAGAGAAAATAAATGAATATGTTAAGATTGGTGAACAAGGCATAGCAAAGATCATTTTGGATCGAGCAGATCCTCGAGAGAAGGTCAAGAAATGATTGGGAAATTCACAAAGTGCTCTATCGGGATATAACCCAAGCAAATAAAAAGCTACAAGTAGTAGCAGAGTTCCCTCTCGAAGAGTTAGATAACGCCTGAGTTGTAGCATGAAACGTTCCAAACCATGGTTGACTACTCAATTGATGACCTATTAAAGGTTAGTGTTATCAATCACCCGCGTGCACATAACAAAGCTCTCGTCGCTTTAGATTACTGGGTTGATCAAATGGAATATATCCTGGAGAGAATAGATAAAATCCAAGATGAAGCCCTGGACACATGATACAACATGGAGCAGACAATTACAAAAATGTCTCCAGGGATGCTCAGTGAATCGTATAAGTTGAGAGAAGCAGATGATACATTTATGCACTTCAAGGCTATAGTCACTAAAGGTTTGGCACTAGAGGTCACTTTCGACTGAGAGTCAATCAATAACCTATTGGCTTGCCATGACTTCATTGGATTTTTGATCGATGCATGCGAAACTTTCTTCGAGGTACCTGACAAGATTAAGAATGAGAAAGAAATTTGCGAAGCCATTGACAACCATTTTAAAGGTCCAGATCATGATCAACTTATAACAATGATCAGCAAGTTTATGGAATATCGAAGCGCGGTGTCACAACGACTATCCCGATAAAAAGCAAGAAACCAAGTTTGAACAAAGGGATGATGAGGAGTAGTTTCTCATCCGGTGTATGCATTTATCATTTTTATAAAATATTTAAAAGCTTGTTAGCATTTATGATGACCTCATCCGTGTTGCACCATCGGATGTTGCCATCCAAAACTTGCCCAAAGTCAACTTTTGACTTTTTAGATATTTTGTAAATATCTTGTAAGATATTTTGTAAGTAGTTGTTGGTTTTCTTTTGTCTTATTTCCTCCTCTCCTTCTATAAATTCTTGAATACTTTTTTATTCAAGGTGGACATTTTTGTATGAAAAAGAAGTGAAAGAAGAAAGACTTTGTGTTTTCTGTAATGAAGAAATATTAATACATATGTTCAGACTTTGTGCTTAATGTATGTGTTATTTGCATCAGATATTTCTTAAGTTAGATCTATGTTTTTTACTATGTTGGATTCATTCCTACTATTGTCATTTATTCATCAAGTATTGCTTTAATTCTTAATGCAAGTAAGTTTGGCTCTTTTACTACCTACCCCAAAGCATAAACCTTCGACCTTTCCGTCTTGGAATTCATTTCTTTTATTCCTTTAGATCTACCTTCCTCCATTCCTTCCCTCCTACCTTTATATTTGTAATTGGAACTACCTCTCTTTGGGATGAGGTCCCAAACCCATCGAAGTTAGAATAGTGTAGATTTACACAGATTCCTACTTGGTAGATTAGTAATAAACCAGTTTCACTTTGTTGTCTCAAAGAGGGGCTATGCCCTACACACTGTTGGCCTGTTTCCCCACTACCTGCCTAACCGATAGTTTTTCAGACCAACAGCTTTTGGTGACTCATTTGGGTATCGAACTAAGGAAAAACCTAAAAAATTGTAAAAATCACAACCAAATTGCAAATTTTAACTCTTTGTTAAAAATTAAAAGTTTTGCATAAGTGATCAAAACTGAAAATTTACTTATACAAATCCATAGATCTGGACGAGATAGGAGCTTTTAGTTTGTTGAGTTTTTATAAAAACTTGTATATTTCAAAGTATATCTAAGATTCGACATTTTATGTTATTTTCATAACCTTGCAAAATTTAGGTCAAAGATCCGAAAATTAACTTTGTAAATTGACCCACTTTTTATCCTTATTAATCTTTGTCATAAAACCACAATCGGTTGTTATTAAAAAATGGTAAAATTAAATATTGAAAAAGTACATGCTACTAATTTTTGCCAGAAAAATAAAAAAATTAGCAAGTACAAACAAAAAGATTGTTCTAAATCTACTCTTAATTATTGTAGATCTGAACGGGCATGTTGGCGGGTGAGCCATTTACTCGCAGTAGAAGAGATCATGGAGAAGTTGATCCCATTTTCAATCTAATTTAAAGGCATAATTCACATCACTAATTTCAATAGATCAATCAACAAGAAGTGTTTCACCTCCACGGAAGAGCTGGATTTCACAGGGTGCCTCTACGTCAACTTGCAGTGCTCTTTTGCTAAGTGGAACCACACTCCCTACTTTTGTTCTTTTTCCTACTTTTCAAATGGAAATAAATCTACCTATAACATGGGGAAATGCCATGGGTCCTCTAGCACTGCCACATTCGGTCAACCCCCTCGCTCACAAAAATTGAAAAAAATTCCCAAAATTCAATGGGACTAGAAATCAAAGCACGAATGCGCATATAGCTGAATTTATTATGTCATGTAATATTCTGGACATGACTCATGAGGACGTATCAATATGTTTATTTTTGGAGACCTTGCAAGGGCTTACAGCAAAATGGTTCTAGCATTTACCACCCAGATCCATCCCTAGTTGGGCCACGTTACAGGCTGCTTTTGAAGATAGATACAAAAATTCGAGAAGATGCATTTACATTATTATCGTGAATCACTCACGTGAATAAGGAGGCCAATGAAACCATGCGTGATTTTATCACCCGATTCAATTTGCTGATCAACCATGTACCGCTTGCCATGATGCCAACATTAGAGAATCAAAAGTGTTTCTTCTTGAATGCCATGAGTTTGAAATTAAGTTTCTTACTTTTACAGGAACAAATAACCACCTTGGCCCTTTCTCAAGCTATGGCCATTCGGATAGAAGACAACCTTCTTATATCTGTTGAGTTGAGATGAGAGCAAACAAAATCAAAGGCTTCAACTTCTTCTCAAAGCTACCTCATCGGATCTAGCATTCCGAAGATGGCGAACGATTTACTCTCATTAAAGAAGTAATTGGCTCAAACATCGTCTACCACCCCATACCGGGATATCCCACGGAGGAACTTCACTCCCAATAACACCCCTCAAAGGATGCATTTACTTGTTGCTTCTCCAAGGTTAGCAATTGAAGCCCCTTGATTAATGCTTTGGTTGAAATCGAAGAAGATGATCCAAATTATGAAGAACCTTCGTCACAAGGCGAAGATGATCAAGATGTCGGTGAACCGACTAGTGAATCTACTATTGGATATATGAAATTTGAAGATGAATAATTTGATGAAGAAGAAGGTACTCGAGGGTATGCGAGTGGAAAATCGAGATGCGATTTTCACTCACTCACAAGGAAAAGAAGAAAAGATTGCTGCTGAAAAACAAAAGGAAAAGGCTATGGTAACTCCTCCTCCAATGATCACTAAAAGAGGTAATCCCCTTCCTACTCAACCTCCAGTTAAACCTTTTGTAAATAAATCTTTTCCTCCTATTTCTCCTCTAATTCAGCCTCCCTCCAGGTCCCATAAAGACTAGTAATCCTCCTTCACAAACATGAAATGACGGACTCATTCCTTCATTAGCACAACCCTTGGTAGCATTCGATATAATTGATCACGCTAAAACGACCAAGATCTAGATGTCGAATTTGAGTATCTTTAGTCCAACCCAGAGTAGCTTCTAAGATTAACTAAGTATATCCAAAGCTATGTTGTCGTCCCTCCCCCATTTCCTCGAAAGGATTTCTTCCCATTCCTCCTACATCTCACGGAAACGTTGCCTCAACTTCGCATCGGGAAACTTGAACCTTTTACCAATCTCTCCGATCAATGGTCATGAACTAAGTAATCGTATAATTGATTCTAGATCTTCCGATAATGTTATGCCGAGAAAAGGTCACCCATGCTTTGGGCCTCACACTTACTAAACCTTTTGGGAGATGCTTGCTCCATGGAAGCCAAATAGGTACCATTGATTGGTCGATCAAGGATGCGCGGTTTGCATTCATGGCATTTCTTGAGAAAAGGGTAGAAATGACTATTCTCGTAGCTGATATTCCAAAGTATATGAGATATTGCTAAGGAGGAGATTTTGTAAAGAAGTTGGTGGGGAAATTCACATGGGTGGTTAAAAGCCAAAACTCATGTCAAAGGGGTGATGCAAACATTGGAACCGAGTCACAAAATAAATATCTAGTCACCAACTCCGATGACCCTAAAGGTCAAATTCTTTTAGAATTTTCAGGGGATGGGGAACTACTTCCTATCCACTGACTTAGATAGAAAGGATGTTCTCACCCAAAAGGAGGATCTCAAAAAAGTATGGACATTGTAGTTTGATGGAAGTTGTGCAACAAGTGGATCTAAAAGAGAAAGGAATCAAGAATCTAAAAGTGCAAGGTGATCTTTGAGCTAATTGTCAATCGGGTAAGAGGGGTATACCAAGGAAAGAATGACCATATCGAGACACACCGGAATGTCGTATGGGATAGCATTGAAGAGTTTAACGCTTTCTCAATCACAACAGTTCCACGAGCCTAAAATGACATGGCTGATTTATTGGCCATCTCATCCTCTCTCATGCTCCCTCACCTAGGGTTAAAAACAAATACATATACCATTGAGGTGGTTTTTCACCCAAGTGTGCCAGATAATTCACAGCACTGGCAAGTGTTCAATGATGACAACCAACTTATCACTTTTTTGGATAAAGCTGAAAATTTTAAAGAACTTCATTTCAATGGATCAACTTCTAGATGTCATGAGTCTCTCACCGGCCAATCACATGAATCTTAAAAAGAAACAGTGATACAACTCAAAGGAAATAAGATTTGAAAGGTTTGGTTTCCTTAGAATGATTATTTGATAATCATGATCATTTTGTTAAGAAAAAGCAACAGGATGATCCTTCCTCTTCTCTGGAAACTGAATCCGTCAATCTGGGTACTATGGAACATCCTCATTTTGTGAATATCGGGAAGTGTTGTACACCTGAAGAAAAGTGAAAATTCGTTAAGTTGCTAAAAAAATACATGGATGTGTTAGCATGGTCTTATGCTGATCTAAAGTCTTTTAAGCTAAAATAAATTCAGCACAACATCCCACTTAAGGATGACATCAAGCCTTTTTGTTAAAAGCAAAAACATTACAACCCCAAAATCTCGGGTACCATCCAAGCAGAAATTGAGAAGATGCTTTGGGACGTAAGAATTATTTTTCCAATTCATCATGGTACGGGTTGCAAATATTGTGCCTGTGCAGAAGAAGAATGGTGAGATACGCATATGCGTGGACTTTGTAAATTGAACAAATCATCCTTAAAAGATAACTATCCACTACGATAATGGATTAAGTGCTACAGGTAGTAACCAGTTCAGAAATGTTATCTATGCTTGATGGTTTTTCAGGTTACAATCAAATTCAAGTCACGCCTGAAGATCAGTTCAAGACAAAGCATTCACCACTCCTTGGGGTACCTTCGCCTACACATAGAATGTCATTCGGTTTGATCAACACTAGTGCTACCTTCCAACGAGCAATGGACTTTGCATTCAAAGGTATGATGGTAAAAGTTGTCATAGTTTACTTAGATGACCTAACCATGTTCTCCAAAATACAAAGTTATCACTACGATCATTTGGAACAAGTCTTGATCGAGATGCCGAGAGCACAAAATCTTGCTAAATCCCAAGAATTTATTTTTGGGGTCACCAAAGGAAAGCTGCTTAGGACATGTCATCAATAGAGAAGGAAATAAGATATATGTCAAAATGGTCAAGGCTATTGAGTCTTACTTTGCTATAAGCAAGACCGGTGTCCAGTCTCTCTTAATTTTCTTAGATGCTTTGTTCTGATTTTCTTTGAGAAGATTCGTGATATATCTAATATGATGAAAAGGTCCCAAACATTACGATGGGATGAAGAAGGTAGGACATCCTTCGAAGACATAAAAACCTCTCGTTGCTCATGCCCTTGTTCGTGTGTCCTTACTTCAGCAAAGACTTCATCATGTACTGTTATGTGTCTGCGCATCGTATCAACTATCTTAATGCAAAAGAACTCCAAGGATATTGAATCCCCAATTTATTTAGTGAGGTCTCGTCTTAAGCCTCATGAATGAAGATGTCATAATTAGAAAAGCATAACTTTTCCATGGTAAAAGTAGTAAAAAGTTTTCTTACTATATTCTCGAAGTCTCATACGGTGAGTGTTGGTTCTGACAGACACATTTGTTAAATCTATCCCGACTCAACGGGATTTAGGGATCTTACGAGGGAATTGGATCAAAAATGTCCAAGAATACGATCTAGACGTCAAACCAAACAAGTTGGTAAGAGGTAAAAAAGTGTGTCGCTAATGGATGAAAATAAAGACTCAAAGGTACCTAAAGAGAAAGCTGATCACATTGATGGAGAACAAAATGAACTGGAGAAAGTTGATTCTTTGGCCATGGTTCTTTTTGTCGCAACCAATGACGAATGGTATTCTAACATCACATTCTTTCTTACCTATGGAGAGTTCTCAACTCACCTAACCACTAAGGAAAAGTGAACGGTGAAGCTCAGAGCCACAAGATATGTGATATGGGATGATGGATTGTACAAACACAGAATTGATGAAATTTTTCTATGATGTGTTGACAAGCCGTAGCAGGTAAAATTGTTGGAAAGTTTTCATGACTCAGCCTGTAGTGGTCACTTCTCCTCATTAGTGATAGCACATAAAGTCATTCGGGTCGGGTACTATTGGCCAATGCTATTTCAAGATGGAGCCACCTGGGTAGCAAAATGTGAACTTTGCCAATAGTTCGTTGCCAAACCAAAGTTGGTTGCGTTTCCCCTCTGAGTCTGTCATCATCGACTAACCATTCGGACAATGAGGAATTTATTTCATTGGGGCACTCAATCCTCAATCGAGTGCTAAACATAGTTACATCCTAACAGCATTGGATTACTTCGAGAAATTGGGTGGAGGCCGTGCACTGCCAAGCATGCCACTTCTAAAGTCATTTGCAACTTCATTAAAGAGAATATTATTGTGAGATTTGGCATTCCACACAAAACTATTGCTGATAACACTTCTAACTTATCTTCATGGGAAGTAATTGGTTTTTGTTATGGATATGGAATAAGCTTGGCTCATGCTTCCGATTATTATCCTCGGGAAATGGTCAGTGCGAATCGGCAACAAGAACTTGATGACTATCATATGGAAGCTAGTTGATGAAAACCAACGGTCCTAGTACAAATCACTATATTATGCTTTGTGGGCGGATCATATCACTCCAAAGAGTTCTCTCTGCATGTCACCTTTTTAGGTGTTATATGGAATTGATGCTGAAATCCCTATCTCTCGTAGAACTTCTGGTGTGTGCTTGGCTCGAGCAATTGAAGATGAAAAT